>JAKSZT010054576.1:10454232-10642285 GCA_026826555.1 Tolypeutes matacus | reverse complement strand
CACCAGGAGGCCCCGGGAACCGAACCCAGGGCCTCCCATATGGTAAACGGGAGCCCTACTGATTGAGCCACAGCCGCTTCCCGCTTCTAATACTTTAAAAAACGTCTTTATTCAATTGCATGTAGGTAAAATTTTGCCTGTCTACATATGATCACAATACATTTGTTTTATCAGCTTTACTGATATTTATCTTACATACAATAAACTGCACATATGTAAAAGTATACAATTTGGTAAGTTGTGACACATGTACCCAAGAAACTATCACTGAACATATCCATCACCCCAAATTTCCTTGTGCTGCTTTGTAATCTTCCCCATGTTCCCCCCAAAAAACCACTCATCTGCTTTCTTTCACTATAGTTTGCATTTTCTAGAGTTTTATACAAATGGATTCAAACAGTACGGGGGACTGGTTTCTTTCACTCAGCATAATTATTTTGAGATTTATCCATGTTATAGCATCTACCTTAGGAATATTTCATTCCTTTTTCTTGCTGAGAAATATTTCATTGGATGAGAATACCACTGTTTATTCATTTACCTGTTGATGGACACTGGGTTAATTCCAGGTTTTGGCTATTAAAAATAAAGTTGCTAGGAACATTTGTGTACAATTCTTTGTATGGACCATATGTTTTTTCCTTCCTCTTGAGTAAATAACCAGGAGGGAAATGCCTGAAACATATGGTAGTTGTAGGCTTAATTTTTTAAGAAATGGCTAACCATTTTTCCAAAGTGCTCATACCATTTTACATTCCCACTGCAGAATACAAAAGTTCCAGTTCTACATCCTCACCAACACTTGCTATGGTCAGTCTTTTTAATTTTACACATTTTAATAGGTATGTAGTGATACTGCATTGTGCTTTTAATATGCATTTCCCTAATGACTAGTGATGTGGAATCTTTTCACAGGCTTATTTGCCATCCATGTATCTTCTTTGGTGAGATGTTTCAAACTTTCAGCCTATTGCAGACTTCTTATGCATATTGTTTGCATGGTATATATATTTTCCAACCATTTATCTTCATCCTATGTCTTTCTATTTAAAGAGGCCTCTTGCAGACACATGCACATGAACTGGTTATCTATTGCTGTATTACAAATTACTCCAAAACTTAGTAGCTTAAGACAGTAAACATTATCTTGCAATTTCTGCAGGTCAGGAATTTGTGATTGGTTTAGATGGGCGGGCCTGGCTTGGGGTCTCTAATGAGGTTGCAGTCAAGATGATGGCAGGACTACAGTCCTCTTGAGGCTTGGCTGAAGAATGTGCTTTGAAGTAGGGCTCACTCACATGACTGGCAGATTGGTGCTGGTTGCTGAGGAAAGACTTCACTTTTCCACATGCGCCTCTCCACAGGGCTGCCAAAGTGTCCACATGGCATGACAGCTGGCCTTCCCCAGAGCAAGCAATCCAAGAAAGAGCAAGGCAGAAGGGGCATGCCTTTCATGAGCTAGCCCCAGAAATCACATGCCATCATGTTTGCCAGATCTATGCATTGGAAGAGCGTTACCAAGCTCAACAAATGGAGGAATGTCAAAGAATTCTTAAAACTACCACATAGCATATAGGTTGGATTGGCTTTTTAAAATCTGTTCTGACAGTTTCTACATTTTAACTGGATAGACTAGTTGTCCATCATACACTGTATGATGTAATTATCATTATGGTTGGGATTACTATTTAATTTATTTTATTTCTGTTTGTACTGTTTTTTGTTCCTCCTTTTAAATGAAATTATTTGAAATTTTTTGGAATCCTAACAACTTAAAAAAATTTTTGTAGTTACACTTCTTTGCATTAACTTTTCATAGGCTCCTTAATCTTAATATTGTATCATCCCATATAAAATACAGAAACCATGTAGATCTATTTGTTTCCACCCCCATTCTTTAATAGTTATTATAGGTCTTACATCTGCATATGTTATAAAGTCTACAATGCTACTTCTTATAGTGCAAGTTTGCTGATGATGGCTTATCCTAATTTTTCTTTATCTGAAAATGTCTTTAGTTCACCTTCATTCTTAAAGGCTAATTTCACTTGATATAGAATTCTTAGGTGGCAGTCCCTCCCACCTCCTCCACCTCCTTTAAACATGTTGTTCTACTTTCTCTACGTTTCCACCACTTCTGATGAGAAGCTGAACACTAGCCGAGTAGTCATTCCTCTGTGTGTGCTGTGTTGCTTTTCTGTTGATGCTTTGAAGATTGGCTCTTTTATTTTGGCTTTCAATAGTCTGACTAGATGTGATGAATAGATGTGACTAGTTCCCCATTGTATTTATCCTGCTACAAAGAATTTTGACACTGTAAATTTGTCTTTCATCATATTTGTGAAATTTATGGCCATTATTTCTTGAAATACTTTACCTGCCTTATTTTCTCTCCCCTCCTCTGGGTCTCCAATTATGCCTATGTTAGACACTTTGATATTACATAACAGGTCTCTGAGGCTCTGTTCCCTTTTTTAAAAATTTCCCTTCCCTCTCTATTATTCAGACTGTATAAGTCCCACTGATGTAATTTCAAGTTTACTGACTTTTCCTCTGTCATTTCCATACTGCTGTTAAGTTCATCTATGATTTTTTTTTTCATTTCAGCTGTTGTATTTTTTAGTTCTAGAATTTCTATATAGTTCTTTTAAGAAATCATTTAATATGGCTAAGATACTTCAAAATGAGTTGTGATGTCATCAGAAGCAATGGTTATGTACGTCTCAGGAGGATCTCATAGACTGCCAAAGTTGATACTACCTCAAATAGTGGGGCTTCTGAGGGTTCTGGAGACACCCAGGTCCTACAGTCAAGGCAGATGGCTCTGGAGTTTGGTGCCTTGCCAGTGGGCCCTACTTTGGAGTTTGTGCTCCTGAGTATGACAGAGTTAGACTCAGTTGTGACTTCTCTACACACGCCTCTTCTTTTTTTTTTTTTTTTTTAAAGATTTATTTATTTATTTATTCATTTATCCCCCCCCTTGCTGCTTGTGCTCGCTGGGTCAGCTAACCACGCCGTGCGGGCGGGCTTGCCTTCACCAGGAGGCCCCGGGAACCGAACCCAGGGCCTCCCATATGGTAAACGGGAGCCCTACTGATTGAGCCACAGCCGCTTCCCATACACACGCCTCTTCTGTGCCTTCTACTCAAACCTGGAGTTGGTAGGTATACGTCCAAGAGACTTGAATCTCTGGGCTGTCCATGTGCCAGCTGGGCCCTGAGCCTCAGCAGAGTTGTAACACCTACTCTCCAGTTCATTGGACTCACCCAGGACAAGTAACAAGGAGGTGAGGATGGACAATTAACACACTGTTTTAGTCAGCCAAAGAGGGTGCTGATGCAAAATACCAGAAATAGGTTGGTTTTTATAAAGGGTATTTATTTGGGGTAGAAGTCCACAGTTACCAGGCCATAAAGTATAAGTTACTTCCCTCACCAAAGTCTATTGCCACGTGTTGGAGTAAGATGGCTGCCGACCTCTGCGAGGGTTCAGGCTTCCTGGGTTCCTCTCTTTCCAGGGCTTGCTTGTCTTCAGGTTCAGCTTCTCTGCTATCTCCACAAGGTCAGCTGTAGACTATGAGGCTCTCTAGGCTTTGCCTCTCTCCACAAGTCCAGCTGTAGACTATCAGGCAAAGAGCTTGTTTCTCTTCCCGGGTCCCTCTCTCTTTCCTCATGACCAAGCTCCTTTGTGTGTTCACTTCCCGGGGCTCCAGCATTAAATCTCAGATCAGAACTCCAACATCAGAAACTGCTCCAACTCTGTCCTTTGCCATGTCTTTTATCTTTGAGACCCCACCCACCCAGGGGCGGGGCTCAACACCCTACTGATGTGGCCCAATCAAATCCCCAATCATAACTTAATCATGCCCAGATGAAGAGACCAGTTTCCAAGCATAATCCAATATCTATTTTTGGAATTCATAACTATATCAAACTGCCATACACACCAAGGAACCAAGAGAGTCTACAACTGCAAGCAAAAGAGCCCCATCCATCAGCCATATGGGATCGAAACCCCCTCTCATTTAGAGGTGGAGTGGGCATCACCATCCTAGAATCCTCAGGATTGGGGAATAAAATATGGACTACAGTGGACTTACTGGTATTCTACTATAGATTTATTGGGATTCTAGCAATGGAAGAAATTTTATAATTGATGTGGAGACAGTGGCTACGGGAGGTGCTGAAGTCAGGGAGAGGGAAAAAGAGGTGTAATATGGGGGCATTTTCGGGACTTGGAATTGTCCTGAATGACATTGCAATGACAGATACAGGCCATTATATATCCTGCCATAATCTACAGAATTGGGTGGGAGAGAGTGTAAACTACAATGTAAACTATAACCATGCTTAGTGGCAATGCTCCAAAATGTGTTCATCAATTGCAATGAATGTACCACACTAATGAAAGAAGTTGTTAATGTGGGGGAAAAATGGGAGGTGTGGGGAGTGGGGCATATAGGAATCCCTTATATTTTTTTATGTAACATTTTATGTAATCTAAGTACCTTTTAAAAAATAATATATATATATAAAGAAATCATTTATACATCTGCTTAGATTCTCTACCTTTTCATTTTTTTCTTTAACAACATTGAGGATAAACAGCTGCTTTAAAATCCTGTCTGCTATTCAGGCATCTGGATCAGCTTAGAATTGGTCTCAGCTGATTGCCTTTGAGAATGGGTCACATTTTCCTGGTTCTTTGTACGTTGCATGCTATGAATGGATGTTAAATCGTGGAGACTCTTGATTCTGTATTTTTCTCAGATGAGTGCTGTTTTTGTTTGAGGAGGCAATCAACTTGGTTGGACTTTAACTTTAGAATGTTTCTTGGGCAGAAGCTCCAATCCCAGTTCAGATCTTTTGTCTTCAGCTGAGCTGCTCTATACCTATGTGGTTTAGGGGTCAGCCAAAGATGAGGGCAGATAGAATTAGGGGATCTCCTCTCTGCCTCTTCCCTTTCTGGGTTGCTCTGGACTTAGTTCTCAGGCCATAAAGAGTATGGATTTTCCATCAGTGACCTTACCACTTGGCTTGACCTCAGAGTAAAAGCGATAAAACGAGAGAACTCACACAATATAACTTCCCTCCTCTGAAGGTGGACTCCCCACTAGGAGATGATTGCTTCTATTCACTCTTTTTTTTTTTTTCCCAAAGATTTTATTTATTTATTCATTTATCCCCCCCTTGCTGCTTGTGCTTGCTGGGTCAGCTAACCACGCCGTGCGGGCGGGCCTGCCTTCACCAGGAGGCCCTGGGAACCGAACCCGGGGCCTCCCATATGGTAAACGGGAGCTCTACTGATTGAGCCACAGCCGCTTCCCTCTATTCACTCTTCAATGCCTTCATATAGTTGCTTTTTGTTATTATTTATAGTTGTTATCCGTGGGAAGGTTGGACAAGTAGAGCCTTACTTTAGCCATTAGTAGAATTGGAAGTCTGAGTTAAATGTACTTACAAACAAAACAAACAAACAAATCCCAGAATTCTGGAGTTTGGTGATCAATGGCATATAAAGAGGTACTACAGATAGCTACTCATTCAAATACTAGAAACTGATGCAGAACTTGGCTCCTTCCATCTATAAACTGAACCCAGAGATGTGTAAACGCCAGGGATTCCAATCCGCTCTCTTCAGTTAAACTTGAAAGATTGTTCTTTATTGTTGTTACATAAATCAAGTAAATAGTACATATTAACCTACACACAAGAACCAGGCAACTACTTTTTTATTCTCTCAAAAATTGTAGTTAAGGTCTTGGTAAGTCATGTCAACTCTGCTCCCCTGTAAAGAGAACAGATCTCACTTCTGAATGGATCATGGGGATGGGTAGTCTAGTTCAGTACCATTTGTGTCGATTTTTATTGCAAATGTTTAGACCTAGCTAGGAAATGTGGCTTTTCCCTCACAGATAAAGGCTCTTACTGAATCTAGAGCTAAAGGACTATTTTACAACTAGAAAAGTTATTTTCCTCAGCACTAAATGGATATAGAGAAGCATATGGTAACTATATACATCCATGTAGTAGCAAATGGTCCTTACTTAGAGAGGCAGTTCACCATGGTTCCTGAGCATCCCTGAATGTCCTTGCTGGGAGTGCCAAGCTGCACACTGTCCCTGGTACTTAGCAGTTTCTGTAGCTGTTCACTTCAGCAACTAAGTAGGTCCAGGTACCCACAGAATGATTATGCTCACTCTCTGGTTGAAGGGGACTGGCTTGTTTGCTGCTTACTGTGCAAAAAGTGCTAAGCCCTTGGTCCTATGTTTCTAAGGTGTAGCACAAGCTGCTGCATCTGGCCTCATCAAATCATCCCATGGAACATGGGAACTTGGGGGAACTGTCATAACTGTGTTGATGCTCCTGCTGTAATAATCTCCTTTGTTCCATTATGTCTCCTTTCAGCACCCATGGAGTGGTGTCAGGTTTTTTCCTTGCCATCTTTGAGGTTCTTCCGTGATAGTGAGTTTTGTTTTAAGCCTTGAAAGAAAGATTTAGGAAACTAGGAAGAGTGTTTCGGGTTAGGTTTGACAAGTGCTATCATTGGTGGACACCTACCATAGGTGCTATTTTTAAAACTTGGAACTCTGTTCCCATTCCTTGGCATAGGTGCTACTTCTATTTTAAACAATGAAAAAGGGAGGCTCTGAGGTGAAAGTAAGTACTGTGTCCAAGGCCACACGGTTACCAAGAGGACCTCAGGTCTGTTACCTCCAAAGTGCATTGGCTCAACAGACAAAGTAATGTGCATGGGCTGGTTTGCTGGGAGCAGGTGCTAGGAACTAGAGAGTGATGAAGTAGGACAGAGTGGGTTTAGGTGGTGGGCAATCTTGAATGCCAGCCTGACAGATGGTGGTTTTAAAAAAGAGGAGCCTGTATAAATACGTGCTCTGGTCATAATCACATCTATGCCTAACACATATGATCCTCTGCCCCAAAGGAAAAATTAAAAGACAAGGCCCAGATTTCCAAATAAGTAGTAACTGCAGGTTATACAGCTGCTGAAAGCTGTGGAGGACTCTTCATAATGAATGACATATTGATTTTAAATAACCATTTAAAATACAAAAAAAGGATCCTTGTCAAAAAAAAATGTGTTTCTATTGAGGCAACTCAATCTTAGACTCAGTACAGGGTAGATCTGAGGATGCCACATCAGATGCAAGTCTTATTTTGAAACTGAAATGTGAAAACACCATTTACAAGCTGTGACCACTATCCTTACTTACCTCTGGAAGGGAAGACTGTGCGCTGCGAGTCTGCTTGATGGCCTCCTCATAGCGGGGAGGGTCTTCTGTCTTGGTGACTGGGCTACCAAACAGTGAGTGCTGGACAACAAATTGTTGGGGTGGAGGGGGTGAACTAGGCTGTGTCAAACAAAGATGAAGCACGTTAGCTCTTGACAACGACCCTTCTCATGCCCTGGCTAGACTCAGCTCTGCTGCTCTTCACATGGCAGCCAAATCAACCTCTGTGAGGCGGATGGCACTGGTGGACCACATCATATGGGAAGGACTGTCTTCACCAGTATAATTTCTAAGCTGCTCCTCACTATGTTATTACCATGGTGTTTTCTGCTATTTCACCCAATTAAAATTGATACTGTCATTTCTTTTCTAAAAGCACTAGGCTTTGGAATGATTTTATGCTCAAGTAAGCATTGTTATTGCCACACAATCATCACAGGATTACCTTGTTGGGAGTGTTAGGTCCATTTTGCACTGATGGAGGTGGAACATTTCTGGACTGAAGAATGCTGTTGGATGTCTTATTAATAAATGGCTGCTGGACTGCTGGAGCAGGCTGTCTCTGATATGAAAGGACTGTACTTGATGCTGAGTTTGTGAAAACCTGAAATGAATAAATATTTCCCCATCAATTTGTTCTTTTGCTTTTCCTAATGAAGTAAAGAAAACCATGTTTTAGAGCAGGGGTTGGCAAACTTTTCTGTAAAAGTTTTCTGTAAAGGGCCAAATCGTAAATATTTTAGGCTTTGTGGGCCCTGTGGCAACTACTCAACCCTGCCATTGTAGCATGAAAGCAGCCCTAGACAGTATGCAAACAAATGGGCATGCTTGTGTTCCAAAAACACTCAATTTATCAAAACAAGTGGTGGGCTGATTTATTCCGAAGGCCATGGTTTGCTGACCCCAGTTTGAGCATAAGTAGTGCCTTACTCAGGAGCCTGTCTTTGATGGCAGTGTTGGCAGCACTTTGTGGGAGAATGTAGAATTTGCTCAGTATAATTTTCCTTTTAAATGATAGCTAAATTCCTTATATTCCTCACAAGAGTGATTTCATCAATTCTAATGGCTTTACTTTTCACAATTAAATCCACTCCTCGACTGCCAATGTTACTTCCAAATGCTAAAGCCACATTTATAACATATCAACTTCCTGGACATCTCAAATTTAAAATATTCCAAATGAAACCTTCCCATTTCCTCCCACCATCCCCAACCTTTGACAGAAAATAATTCTTGGTTCTGCCTTTGTGTTATTTTATGTTTTAAACTTTGGTAAATGGAGCCATTGGTCACCTTGGCTGTATGTTCTAGACGCTCATGCATTTTAGAAGTGCCTCTTGAGGAAGGCCTCTGTTCTCTGAACAGCTACCCTTATCCAGGTCATTATCTATCACTGGAATAGTGCCACAGTGGCACAGCTCTGCCTCCCAGCCTATCAATGAAAATTATATTCTTAGATATAATAGACACAAACTTAGACACTCCTGCCTAAAACTTCCATTAGCCACCTGTCTTTAAAACTAAATCTCTGGCTGGCATGTAAACCTCGTTACCTGGCTCCTTTGCCACTCTACCTTAAACTTCACACATGTTGTAGCCATGCTGAGTTTTCCACAGTTCCTTGAAAATATCTTCTAATCTTTCTAATGTAAGACCCTGTTTAAAATCTAGCCCTTATGAGAAGCTGTCCTCTTGGAATCCCAAAGTGTTTTGTTTAACCCCCATCAAGATCCATAGGTGTTAGGGCTTTTACAAATGTATTTCACAGAACTTGGCTTGTACATTAAAACATTTAATATACTTTATACCACTAATACTCTGAAAGAGAAAAGCCTCCCCCCTATATAAAAAGTGTGTGTGTATATACCTACATATATATATATCACCTACATATTTCTTAAGTGTGAGAGGATATGTATATATATATATGTCCCCCAAACAGTACAACCTCTCTGGGTGATGAATTCTATAAATTGATTCCTATTTGAAAAAGTTATGTTTCCTTATATTTGTTAAAAAATTACTTCCTTTAAACTGGAAGGAGTGATTCCAAATTTTGGTCTTTTGAGACTTAGTGAATAAGCCCATTACCCTGTCTATATATTATTTATGTCTTTCTTTCTTAAAAACCAAACTAACATTTGAATATTTCCTGAGCTTATAACTATACTCAAATGATAATTTGAGCTCTCCCCAAAATAAATAATATACAAGCATAATTCCTTTCTCACTGCATTTCTGAGGAGCTTCCTAAAGAGAGCATGCTGAGCCAAGAGGACTTTTGTCTGTTCCTAAACTTGTCTTAGCCCAAACAGTTCAAACTACCCCCAGGCATCTCTACAGGTATACTAATTATCTAAGTTCTTTTATGTTGAAGAGTAAAACTCTGCAACTAATAATTCTCAAGGTTTAAAATTCTAAGGCCTTTTTTTTTTTTTTTTTTTAATCTAAGGCCTATTTTTGAAGCCTTCAGATTTTTTTGACAAGGAGATGTGCATATAGCTCCACCTGCTGGGTAAGAGGGAGTTTTGCTCACTTTTGGAGCTATTTAATGTCATAATTTTTTGGTAGGAACTTGTACAGAGGATAGTAAGTACTAGACTAACAACCTTCATTTTAAAGGCAAAGAAACTGACATGCAGAGAAAGTTAGTGAATTTTGCTAAAGGCCAAATATACAGGAAGTAGAGAACCAGAATGATAACTATACCTAAATCCTCTGGCTAATAATTTGTATATGGCAAAATCTTAAACATTTATATAAAAATTTTCATCAAAATAAAAATTTCAGAAGTATCTTTTCATCTTCAAATACCTTTTCCCAGGAAACAGCAATTTTTTCCCCCCACAAAATCTTAAAAAAAAAAAAAAACAAAAAAAAAAAACAAAAAAAACAAAAAAAAAACCTTTGAGATTTTTATTTGGAAAAACAGTTTAACTGTTAAGGTGAGCTATCTTTCAGTAATAAACAATTCTTTCTCCATCCCAATAACTGGACAGTCTGCAGCCAAATGGCATCTGACCTAAGGCTCCCTCTATGGGAGAGCGATCACAGAGAACAAACAGGGAGCTTCCCACTGAGGCGGCTTCTGAAGCTTGCTGAATGGATGAGTGGGTGGGTGACAGTAAAATCAAGCAGCAGGCTGTTGTTAATTTGTTAGCATCCACTGACCTTTCTGACTTGTTGAGGCTGACTGAGAACATGCTGTGTGAAAGTGTCTTGTTTCTGAGGTATAGTCGGGGCCAAGCCTGAGGACAAGGCAGCAGCAGTTGACATTGGTGCAGCAGTTGCTATCTGAGGCTGAGTCTGGATGCCTGCTTGTGGTGGAGTCTAGGAGGTGAATAAAAATAATCAATTGTTAGAATAAAAATTTAGATGTGGAATAAATGGTCACTTGGGGATTGAATCTAAAATGAAATAAGACAAAATGTTTACAGATAGTTTTCATGGCCCTTTTCAGATTTTAATGAGTATTTTAAATCAGAATTGAATAGAGAAATATGTGTCCTAAGAATGTTTAGGAACAGATTACTGAATGGTATTCCAAATGAACTGACTTCAATTTACATGTAAATAAATGTGAACTTAACAATTCTAAACCAGAGATTTAAACACCAGAGCAGAATTTTTATGTTCTTGTTGTTTCTTATGTGGCTAAGATCTTCATTTGAAAATCCGGGGAAAATAGAAAATGGAAATAAAAAGAACTTATCCCAGCTCTGCATACATATAGGCCAACTAAGAACTTCTATTTCCTTGTCTAAATTCCTGCTTTCTCAACTGGAGTATGTGCACTCTCTGGGGATGGACATCAGTGTGCCGGGGAAGGGGGTGTACACAAAGCCCCACTATAAAAATGGTTCTTGTTTCTAGAATGTCAACTCTAATGGAAAATTTGGATTTTTTTTTTTTTCCCAAAAAAATATATACTGTGGTGTACATTTTCAAATTCACAGGTGCTTTAAAGCTAAAACAGGAGAATTAGAATTTTTGTACATGCCAAAGACCTTTTGGGCCGTGCCGCTTAACCCCCGGGTACACACTTACTCCTCTCTGCTGTCAAGGCATTTTGGTAGTCAAGGGTGAAGCACACTGGTCCACAGGATTTCTTGTTAGTTGTGTTCTACATTTGATTAAAACTTACCAACATGTATTATATAAAACAACTTAATATAATTACTTAGGTTATGTAGGCATAAAATGAAACTTCATGATAATCAGTACTTTATCATCTCTCTCAATAACACCCTCAGTTTTAAATTTGAAGTCAAATTTTTCCTAGTTTAGGTATCTTGACATTAATGGTACCTTTCTAGAACTAAATTTGGGAGACAGAATATAGGAATGGGTATGAAAGTAAAAGCTGTGGAGTCAGAGGACCTGGATAGCTCTGTTACATCCTAGCCGAGTCCTTTGGCAATTTACTCAACTTTCCTAGGCCTCAGTTTTCCTTATCTAGAAAGTGAGCATATCACTTGGCTCTTCTGGGGAGAGGGAGGATTAAATGAAAAAAGCCACTGAAAGTACTTGATGCTGTGTCTTGTACATAAAAAGTGCTCAATAGCAGCAATTATGATGATAATGTCATTGGTATTTTAAAATGTCTTCATGAATGATAGACTGTGTTCATTAAAAGGTAAAACGTAATGGAGATAGAAAAGCGTCCCACATTTGTTTTTACTATATAAGAAGTCTAGCTATTAAAAGTCTTTAATATTCCTCCCACCACTGCAAAACCTAATTTGGATACATTTAGGAGGACGCTCAGGTATGCTTTTATCATGAGCAGAGTTTCTGTTCTACGTGTGGTGTAAGATAAGGCAGTTAGAAGACACGCTTCACACCTGGAGTTTGAGGCTGCCTACTGGGAGCTGCAATGAAGTGACATTTGAGCCCTGGATGGACACTGGGAGCAGTAGCTGAGCAGTTTGCGTGGTCAGTAAAGCCTGAGGCTGAGCAACAACGGCAGGCGGCGGCTGTCCCTGAGAACTCACGTAAAACTGCGAGACGATGCTCTGCTGCTCCGCTTGGGCTACAGGTACCTCTTGCTTGATGACTACAGCCTTTTTGGCAACAAGGGTCTGGCTGCCCGTAGAAACGGGTTGACTTATAGAATGGCTGGCTACTGGGATAGGTTGTCTTGAGCTGGAGCAGTCAGTGAGCAAAGTCTCATCTTTGACAGCAGAACCAACACCACCATGTTTTTGATCTAACTTATTGACAGAATTAGCTGGTGTGGTGGGCTGGAGTTCCAGCGGCCGCTGCTGCTGGCCCCGTTTTTCAACCTCAAGTTGCATTTTCAGGACTTCCACGAGCTTCTGCTCTTGTTCCAGTTTCCTCTTTAGCTCTTCGATCTGCTTCTCTTTCTCCTGCAGCTTGCGATCCTTTTCAGCTGCATCCAGTTCCAGACTGGACAGAGTACTGCTGGTGGGACTTAAGCCGTCTTCAGTATTTGTCACTCTCAAAGGAGATGAGCACAAGAACTGTGAAGGAGACATCATGGTCATAATCTCAGTGAAAGTGTCTGCCATGTTTGTGTCATCAGTACTGAGACTGGACTGTTCAGAGGGAGATGGCGAGATTGGCAGAGGGGAATTAACACTTTCAACAGGAGCCAAATTGCTGGTTCCGGCAGATGACAATTCTGCCTTGAAAGTGGAGACTGAGCTAGTCACAGAGTTATGTAGTGTTGTAACTGGCAAGGCCATGGTGACTTCTGGGTTACTGGTAACGATGGCCGAGGCTGACACTGTCACGATACCGCCTGCAGCAAGGCCACTGCTGTTCAATTCCTGGTAGGGTTTCAGGCGTTCGATAAGGTCTGGTTTGGTGCCTGACACTGGCAGACCCCTTAACTTCAGTTCTGTCTTCAGTTCCGATACCTAGAAATAATACAAACAAATCAGATCTCTTCTCTTGGTACTGTAACTTTTTGACAAATTGACAGTACACTTACTTGCATGATGGAAAAAGAACCTATGTGTGCCAGGTAACTTGGTATTACTGCGTATCTGAAAGTGGGACCATTCTTTTTTTTTTTTTTTTTTTAATTTAAATCCTCATGAGAGAGGACTGGTTTCTTTCTTTCTTTCTTTTTTTTTTTTTTGAGGTACCAGGGACTGGGGATTGAACCTAGGACCTCGCATGTGGGAAGCTGGTGCTCAATTACTGAGCCACAATGGCTCTCCTGTGTTGGCCTCTTTGTTTGTTTTTGTTTTTTTCTAGGAGGCACCAGGAACTGAACCTGGGACTTCCCATGTGGGAAGCAGGCGCTTAACCACTTGAGCCATATCTGCCCCCTGCCCCCTTTTAAGTCACAAATAAACATATTCAACTAGAGAACCAAAGAACTTCAGAGGCAGTGATAAAGTAAGGGTTTTTAAGGATAATTCCTCTTTTATGTCAAAGAAAAGATTTACTAATTGTGATGATGAAAACAGCTACATTTATTGACTAGTTATCATGTGCCAGACACTGTTTGAACTTCTTTGCATGTACTCTTTCAAATTAATCTTCAAATGACTCTATGAGGTAGGTATTATTATTAGCTGCTGCATTTCACAGATGAGGAGATTGAGGCAGAGAGTTAAATCACTGGTCCAACCTTCTACAGATAATAGGAGGCTGAGCTAGGAGAAAACCCAGGAAGGCTGGCCCTGGAGCTTACGCTCTTAAGACTGTTACAAGCTTCTGCATCTCTCAAACTTGGCACTGGGCAGAGAAGAAAAAAATTCTATGTACTTGGCACATGGTACATCCTCAATAAATGAGGTTATTGATTGTTTTAAAAGAATCTTAATGGAAATAAAAAGAAAGTGCATCCATAAAGGTTTCATAGTTTTGGTAAAGTTGAATTCCTAGTGAAAACTACCTACATCTGCTAGACAAATCTGGCAAATTATTTACATTTTGTGGTACTTATGGGTGAATAAGTACTACTTGGAATTATCACCTTTAACTCATCCAAGCTAGAAGGCAGCGGTCCTGGTTTTCTCACAGGAGCAGATGTGTTCTGTCTTGGTGTGTTAGGTGTGGTACTGTTCGAAGCTGAATTCCCACTGTTGCTATTTTTGTCATTGAGTGGCCTTCAAAAGAAAAGGAAAATTAGAGTTCAAAATAAAATAATTTCTGAATTTGCTATTGCTTGCTGTTATCAATTTGACTGTTAATTTGTTAAGAGAAATATATCATAGTCATGGATTGGAAGACTCAATATTTTAACGATGTCAATTAAATTAGATCCCAATAAAAATACCTGCAGGTACATGAAAAAATGTTCAAAATCACTAGCTATTAGGGAAATGCAAATCAAAACTACAATGAGATATCATCTCACACCTCAGAGAATGGCCATTATTAAAAAAACAGAAAACTACAAGTGCTGGAGAGGATGTGGAGAAATAGAAACACTCCTTTCACTGTTGGTGGGAATGTAGAATGGTGCAGCCTCTGTGGAAGTCAGTTTGGCGGTTCCTCAGGAAGCTAAATATAGAACTGCTGTATGATCCAGCAATCCATCTCCTAGGAATATATCCAGAAGAACTGAAAATAGGGATGCGAACAGACATTTGCACACTAATGTTCACAGTGGCATTATTTAAAATTGCTAAAAGATGGAAACAACCCAAGTGTCCATCAGCTGAAGAACAGGATAAACAAAATGTGGTATATACATATGATGGAATACTATGCTGCTGTAAGAAATGAAATTGGGACACATATGATGACATGGATCAATCTTGAGGACATTATGCTGAGTGAAATAAGCCAGACACAAAAGGACAAATATTGTAGTCTCATTAATATGAACTAAATATAAGGAATAAAACACATGGAGTTAAAATCTAGCGTATAGGTTACTAGGAGATAGGATAAGGGCTGAGAAGGGGTACTGATGCTTATTGTATACAAAATTTTTAATTAGCTTGACTACAAAAGCATGGAAATGGATAGAATTGATGGTAACACATTATAGTGAGTGTAATGGTCGCTTTATAAATGCAAATGGGATTGTGGCTGAAAGGGACATTAAGTCTAGTGTCAACTAAAGGAAAGCTAGAGAATAATCTAGGGACTGAATAACATAGTGAGCCTGGTGGTAGATACATATTGTGGTTAAAAGTATAAATACAAGAATGTTCTTCTATGAACTAGAATAAATGTACATCACTATTACAAAGTGATAAGAATATGGTGATACATGGAAAAACATAATGTAACTTATAGACTATATTTAATAGCAATATTGTAATATTCTTGCATTAATGTCAAAGAAGATACTACATCAATGCTAAGGGTCAATAATAGGGGGTATGGAATTTTTTTCTTTTGGACTAAGGAAAACATTCAAAAATTTACTGAGGCAATGACTGCACAACTCTGTGATGAGACTGAGAGTCACTGAGTGTACACTTTGGATGGACTGTACAAGGTGTGGGACTGTATAACAGTGAACTATGTGGTAGATGATTGTGGTTATCAGTACAAATATGAGAGCATTCTCTCACAAACTATAACAGACAGTACTAATACAAGGAGTTAATAATGGGGGGGGGTGTATGGAAAAAATACACCAAATGTAAGCTATGGCCCATAGTTAGTAGTAATAGTTTGATGATGTTCTTTCCTAATCCGTAACAAATGTTCTACAAAAATACAAGGTGTTGGTGGAAGGGTGATGTATGGGAAATTTGCATGTTATGCATAATTGTTGTACAAGCGCACAACTTCTTTAATTAAAAACATAAAAAAAATAAAAAAATACCAGCAAATTTTGTTTAGTGAAAATTTAGAAGGTGATCCTAAGCTTTATATGGAAGTGCAGACGGCCAAGAATGGTCACAGCAAACTTGAAGAAAAGTAAAGCTAGAAGAGCCATACTACAGAAACAAAAAATTTATTGCAAAGTCACAGTTATCAAGATAACATGGTGCTGAAGCAACGACAGAAAGACAAACGGAAAACAATAGAGAATTGAGAAAAAGGCACCACATATATGGGCCCTGGAGTTACTACAAAGATGACATTGCAAGGCAGTGGAGAAAGGGTGGTCCTTGCAATAAACGGTGCTGGGCCAAGTGGATATTCATTCAGGAAATAAACAGGTTCTTGATTGATCCCTACACCTCACGCCATTCCCTCAAATTTAATGTGAATTGTAAAACAAAGTTTTTAGAATAAAATTTAGGATAATATCTTCATGGCCTTTGGATAGGCGACTTCTTAAACAGGACACAAAAAGTACTAATTAAAAGGAACACCTTAAGACAGTGAAAAGTCAAGCCACAGGACAGAAGAAATTTGTAATACAAGGGCCTCAGATCTAAATATACAAAGAGGGAGCTGAAATGGCTCAGTGTTTGAGTGCTGGTTTCCCTGGGTTCAATCTCCGGCTCCGGTACTTTAAACAACAACAACCCCATAACTACACACACACACACACACACACACAAAGAAGTCTTATGAATCAGTAAGAAAATGAGAGGAAACCCAGTAGAAAAATGGGGGAAAAATCTTGACAGGTATGTCCAAGTGGTCAGTAACTATATGAACAAGTACTCAACTTCATTAGGCATGAGGAAAATTAAAATTACAGTGAAACACCACTGCATACCCAGAAGAATTGCTATAATGAATGGAACTGGCAATACTAAGTTCTTGGAGTAATTAGAACTCTCATTACAGGGTAGAAATGTATATTGGTACAATTTTGGAAAACCATTTCATAGTACCTACTAAAGGTAAACATATGTCTATCCTATGACCCAGCAATTCCATTCCTAGATAGACCCCAAGAGAAAGACACATATATGTGTACAAAAAGACAAAGATTAGAATACTTATTATAGCATTATTCATAATAGCCCAAATTGGAAGTATGATGGATGGATAAATTATTATATAGTCATACATAGAATACTAAACAGTATTAGAAATTACAGGTATCTGCAAGAAGGATTATCTCACAACCATAATGTTGAGCAAAAGAAGCCAGACACACAGAAATATTATAAGATTGCATTTATATAGTTCAAAAACAGGCAAACTGGGCCCAGAAGTCAGGATAGTCACTAAGAGGGGATGCAAGGGGGATTTTTGGTGGTACTAATAATGTTTCATTTCTTGATTTAGATGGTGGTTACAGGGGTATGTTTACTTTTGCATTGATTTTCACTTATAAATTATATACTTCTGTACGTATGTTATATTTCAATAAAAGAGTTTAAAAAATGTTGGCAAATCAGTTGTCAAGTCCTACTGGGTGCTTTGTATTAACTTCCCTAAACTCCTTTCCATATCAAAGGCAGACCTCTTTGCCTCTGCACAGATCTCTTCCATCTGTGATACTCTTTGAGAGAGACAGGCCTCTCCATTTCTGGGTGGTTGACGCTTATTAAAATATACACGTAATGGTTGATTCTATATAGCCATCTACATTGTGGCTTTATGGTCATTACAAAGCTTTGGTGTAGAAACCAAAAAGACTCTAAATTCCAAATTCTGAAATAGGGATCTAAGGTGAGAATGCTTGTGGGGTGAGATCCATAGTTGGATGATCAATTGGCAAAATGGCAGAGTGGGAAGCTCTAGGGGCTAGCACTGAGGCAACTATTGAGCTGGAAACAGTGCTTGGAATTAATTATTTTGGAACTCTGGAACCTGATGGGACACTTAAAAGAACAAGGGGAGTGCTTGATGGAGAGGCTGCTGATCTTTCATTAAATGAGCAGTGCACCTGGACCAGCTACTGCCCCCCATTTCTCAGTCTTGCTGTGGCTTTGGGGATAGCAACATGCATTTCTGGAGTGGTGGCTATGGGGACCATGTACCCTCCCAAAATTGGGGGTTGGCATTTTGGTTGGTCTGGTGGTGCTCTCAGAGACTGGCACAGATGCTGCCTTGGTTTTGGCTTTTTTTTTTTTTTTAAGTTGGATTGCATGATAAAATCAGTAACTG
This sequence comes from Tolypeutes matacus, assembly GCA_026826555.1. NCBI lineage: Eukaryota > Metazoa > Chordata > Mammalia > Cingulata > Chlamyphoridae > Tolypeutes > Tolypeutes matacus. The sequence goes on along the minus strand of JAKSZT010054576.1, from coordinate 10,624,077 downwards.
TTGATTACTTATTATGTTTATTATGTGCCAGATACTGGATTAAGTCCTTGGCAAATATCCTCTCAGACATCCTCTTTAATCCCTCTGAGATGCACTATGTTACACCCATTTTTGCTGAAGTGGAAATGGAAGGCACAAAGAGATGACATTTATTATCCAAGGGTAAAAATGATAAATTAGATATGGTTCTTTCCATAAAGAAGCTCTCCATAGGTCAGTCATTTAACAAGCTCTATTGAGTCTAGGTTCATTCAACTTGAATTAGGATTGGGAGACAAAGCTTGGGACTTCAGAGCTGGTGCACTTAACACAGACCTCTCATACCTTTAGGGTAGACCAAGACTGCCCTTCTTGAGAGAATTCACTTAAACAGGAAAGGGAACATGACAGAGACATGAACTTGGTTTTGGCTTTCTTGGGCTGCAGTGGCTTATCCTGGTGGCAGCACCTATTAGAAGGTTTAAATGAAGAGTACACCCCTCTCCCACCCCCTTTTTTGGAACTAGGCATATAAGACAGCAGACAACAAAGAATACACACTTTATAAAAATCATTTGGTCATTAAAATGGTGGTAGAATGCCAAAAAAAAAAAAAAAAAAAAAAGTGAGAGAATGGATGTAGCTCAAGTGGTTGAGAGCCTGCTTCCCATGTACATGGTCCTGGGTTCAATCCCTGGAACCTACTAAAAGCAAAACAAACAAATGAAAAAAAAAAAAAAAACAGCTCTCATTGGGGAGCAGATATAACTCAGTGGCTGAGCACCTGCTTCCCATGTAGGAGGTCTTGGGTTCAATCTCTGGCACCTATTGAAAAAGAAATCCCTGGTTAGTAGCAATGATTCGATATGTGTTCATCAGTGTTAACAAATGTACCACAGTAATGAGGGATGTTGATGTTGGAAAGTTTGAGAGGGGGAGGGAGTGAGGCATATGGGAGTCCTTTATATTTTTAATGTAACATTTATGTAATTTAAAGCTTCTTTAAAAATAAAAAAATTCATTAAAAAAAAAATCATTTGACAAGGCACAGATGGCAGCTGTACTCAATAAGCAAAAAACCAGCAATCCCCAAGGAGTAGGAGAATCAGATTTCCAGAGGCAACACATTATGATACTTAAAAATGTCCAGCTGTCAACAAAAATTACAAAGCATACAAAGAAACAAGGACATGTGACCCATTCACAGGAAAAAAAGAATGTGACAGAAATAATTTCTGAGGAAGCCCAATGTTGGAATTCCTAGTCAAAGACATTAAATCAACTGTCTTAAAAATGTTAAAGAGCTAAAGCAAACTATGAATAACTAAAGAAAATCAGGAAAATGAAGTAGGAACAAAGGGAGAAAGAATATCAATAGAGAATAGAAATGATAAAAAGGAACCAAATAAAAATTCTAGAGCTCAAAAGCACAATAACTGCAATAAAAAAATTCATTTGAAGGCTCAACAGCAGGTTTGAACAGGCAGAAGAAAGGATCAGAGAACATGAAGATAAAGGCAATTGAAACTATCCAGTTTGAGGAGCAGAAAGAATAATGAAGAAAATGAACAGAACTTGAGGGACCTGTGGTCACCATCAAACATACCAACACAGTCATCATAGAAGTACCAGAAAGAGAAGAGAAAAGGGCAGGAAAAGTATTTGAAATCAAATCTGATTAAAGACACGAATATACAAATTCAAGAAGCTTTATTAACGTAAAGCAGGATAAACTCAAAGGGACCCACACCAAGATATATTATAGTCAAATTGTTGAAAGCCAAAGACAGAATTTTGAAAGCAGCAAGAGAGAAGTGACTCCTCACAAACAAGCTATCCTCAATAAGGTTAACAGCTAGTTTCTGATCAGAAATAATGGAGGCCATAAAGCAGTGGAATAACACATTTAAATTCCAGAATGAAAAAATGTCAAGCAAGAAATCTATATATGGCAAATTCATCCTTCAAGAATGAAGGAGAAATGAAGACATTTCCAGATAAACAAAAGCTGAGGAAGCTTATTACCAATAGATTTGCTCATGAGAAATGCTAAATAAAATGAGTCCTTCAGGCTGAAATGAAAGGACACTAGACAGTAACACAAAGCCTTAAGCAGAAGAAAAGAATACTAGTAAGGGTAACTACATAGGTAAATGTAAGTAAAAGCCAGTATTATTGTAGTTTTGGTTTGTAACTCCTCTTTTTTTTGCCTATGTGATTTAAAAGGCAAATGATAATAATTATAAATAAATTTTAATGGGCACACAATGTATAAAGATGTTATTTGTAAAAATGACAATATGAAGGAGAAGGGACAAAGATGTATGGGAGCAGAGAGATTGTATACTATTGAAACTAAGTTGTTATTTAAACTAGGTTGCTTTAAGTTTAAAGTGTTAATTGTAATCTTCAAGTAGCCACTAAGAAAATAACTAGAAAATATACAGAAAAGGAAAGAAGGGAATTAAAATGGTACACTACGGGAAGCGGCTGTGGCTCAATCAGTAGGGCTCCCGTTTACCATATGGGAGGCCCCGGGTTCGGTTCCCGGGGCCTCCTGGTGAAGGCAAGCCCGCCTGCACGGCGTGGTTAGCTGACCCAGCGAGCACAAGCAGCAAGGGGGGGATAAATTAATAAATAAATAAAATCTTAAAAAAAAAAAAATAAAATAAAATAAATAAAAATAAAAATAAAATGGTACACTATTAAAAATCAACTAAATACAAAGAAAGAGCAGTAATAGAGAAATTAAGAAATAAAATTAATATTATATATAGAAAAAGTGCTAAGTGCAAGAAGTAAATCCTTCCTTATAAGTAATTACTTTAAATGTGAATGGATTAAATTCACCAATTAAAAAGGTGGTAATTGGTAGAATGGATAAACAAAACAAATGGTCCATCTATGTGCTCTTTATGAAAGGCTCACTTTAGAGGCAAAGACACAAAGAGATTGAAAATAAAAGGATGGAAAAAGATATTCCATGCAAATAGTAACCAAAAGAGAGTAGGGTAGCTATATTCTTGCCAGACAAAATAGGCTTTAAATTAAAAAAAGTTACAAGAGACAAGGAAGAACATTATATATTGATAAAAGGTTCAATTTATCAAGAAGATATAATAGGGGGGTGGATATGGCTCAACTGGTTGGGCGTCCGTCTCCCATATGGAGAGACCTGGGTTCCATCCCCGGGACCTCCTGGTAAAATAAAAATTAAAAAAAAAAATTAAAAAAAAAAAAAAAAAAAAAAAAGAAGATATAATAATTATAAGCATATACACATCTAACAACAGAGTCCTAAAATATATGAAGCAAAAATTGACAGAATTGAAGGAACAGACAGTACTAGAATAAGAGTTGAATAAGAATAAAACTTCAATATCCCACTTTCAGTAATGGATAGAACAACCTGACAGAAGATCAATAAGGAAATAAAGGACTCAAACAATACTACAAACCAATTAGACCTAACATACATATACAGAACACTCCACTGAATAAGAGCAGAATACATGTTCTTCTCAAGTGTACATGGAACTTAGTTGGATGAGCTTTATCAAATAAATTTCAGGAAGCCAGTCATTGAAGCTGATCTGGCCTTGTCAACAGCTATCTCTTGACATTCATTTTGGGGTCTTACAAATCTGCTTCAAGATAAATACTTGAAGTATTTGAGATGATGTTTCTTGAAGTTTGGAGGAAATGACAAACATTTTATGTATCACTATTACCCTAAAAATTCACCTTTTAAACTTCTCATTAGAACAATGAAAATATATTAAATCAGCATTTCTTAACCTTATTTTCATTATTGTCCCTTAAGGGGCCCTTTTAAGACATTATTTCCTAATTGCCCTCCCCATGAAATTTTAATAACACAGAAGTACTGTGCATCTGTTAGATACTGTATGTATGTTTGTGTTTTATACATAAAAATAAGATTTTTTCCACCTCCTCTACCTCCCAACCAACTTTTACCCCTTGGGAGAAATATTGACTCCATCAAGAATGCATGATTTAAAGTAATTATTCTATGAGGCTGTCTTTTTGGTTGAGAATCTACAATACTGAACTTGGTCCCCAGATTAACAGTTCAGTGTTTAATTTAATCCTTAAAAATAACAAAACTAAGTTAATTTACTTTTCCCTCAAATCAATGGAGTGGGGCGGAGGGGAGGCCTGATGAATGTGATCACTATCTAGACAAGAACTTGAAGTTCACAGAGAAGATGTGACCTCCAGGACCTTTCAGGCTGTGTTTGGCAAAGCTGAGACTAATCCTAGACTTTTCAGGTTCTTGGTCGTTCCATGGTACCAAAGGAGAACATTATACAAATAAAATTCCACTACTGTGAGCTCTACAGGACTTATAAATTCAGTTTTTTATAATGTGATTTTGGTAAAAATAAATGTGGCAGAAAACGTCTCCAGTATTTGGTTCTAGAAATTAAACAGAACTTATGTTCAGTCTTTGTGTGGTAAACAATACACAAAAATAAGTGTTCTTTCCTCTTCCTAGTTCCTGGATCTTTTGGTATCATGCTTTCTTTGGGTGGGTGGCTAGGTTATTTTAGTGAAAGAAATGTTTGAGGAGGTGAAAGGAGTTGAAGACCTAATGGAAGGACAAAAAAAAGTGCAGCTACCCCACACTTCATATGTACTCTTCCCATCTGCAAAGTACAAATTCTTTCATAACAGAAAAGACTGTTTCATAGATACTACAAAACAATCCTTTTATGGGATTTTCAGTTTAAAAGTTTCCTCATCTGTAAAATGGGGTCAATTCTATCAATTCCTCCTAGAGTGACTACGAGGATGATTAAAATAAAGTGCTAAGCAGAGTGCTTGGTACAAATGGAAAATAAATGTGGGCCATTGTTACTGTTGTTGTTAGAGTTGGTGCCCAATGCCAAAGGGGGGTGGCACTGGAGAATACCTCCCTTGGTCCTGGCCAAAACTCTAATATAGTGGCAGTTTATTTCTGATACTCTTCCAATTCTCTTTGGCCTTTCATTGGTTCCCTTCCAATATCTAGTGTTCGCTTAGGCCTGCTTGCTCTTACTCTTATAATAATGTGCTCTACAAAATTATTTCTTTTTTCATCTGAATGCCCTGATGTTTTAAATTTAAGGACTTCATGATAAAGCCTGAATTACTAGTAGGTTTAATCTTCTTCAAGATATTTGAATCTCAAAAGAAAAAAAGATGAATTGATAATCATTAGCATATGAGATTTTTTTTTTTAAACAGAGAAACTTTTTAGTGGGTTCTTATCCTCCATTAGTCTTTCGACTCCTAGAAAATAGTGGGCCACCTGAGGAAAGGAATGCTTAGCCTATGTGTAGAAAAGAGAAGTACAGTTTTCACTTCTCTGTATGACATGATCATAAACTGAATGACTTAATCATAGAGACAATTTTCCTCATAGTAGGATTTTTGCTTATATTATCTTTCCTAGAGTTGAATGCAAATATCGCTTTCCCCTGAAAAGTGGGGAAAATGAAGGACAGGGTCTTTGCATTTTTTAAATCTATGTTTCCCAGAAAAAGCAGATTGGGGCTCTGTATGTCTAGAATAATTAAAATTAGTTATGACTGTCTTGCTATGAATTTATTTTCAGAAACTGTCAGAACTCATTCCCTTCTGTCTCTCCCATTTTGACTTGATGGTCTGCAGTACACCACACTCCTAGTCAGCTAGGGCTCAAACTCTGGAAATATCTTCCTTCTCCACAGTTTTTGGTCACCAAGACCTTATTTGATTGTCTTTTGAAACATCTGTTATCTATTCTTTCCTTTCCATCAGTGTCCTTTCATCATCTCATCTACATCTGATTTATTGCAAAATTCCTAACCAGTTTTCCTAATTCTAAACTCCCCTTTAATCCAAATTTCAAACTATTCTTTCTTGCATTTCAAGAAACTGCCCTCTCAAACTCTCTACTGTCTGTCTACCATGACAAAATTAAACTCTTCTGCCCAATTACAACTTCCTGCAGACGTTGGCTCTACTCACTTTCACCTTCCACTTTTCTTAAAAGACTAATCATATTCTTTATTCAGGCTATTTTTCTTACCAACCAATACACTGGCATTGGTTACACCTCCTTCTATATTTGCACTCATTATTTCCCTTTGTTTGGAAGGGCCCTTCCTGAGCTTTTCTACACATGCAAATCTTGCCTTTTTCACAAAGCTTTCCTTGACCATTCATCTTTCCTTTTTATACCAGGTCTTCAACTTCTTATGTCTCTGTTATAGACCTTTATATTGTTTTTCATTTTACTTTTTTGTTAATACTGTTTTTTTGTTTTTGTTTTTTTAAAAGATTTTATTTATTTATTCATTTATCCCCCCCTTGCTGCTTGTGCTCGCTGGGTCAGCTAACCACGCCGTGCGGGCGGGCTTGCCTTCACCAGGAGGCCCGGGGAACTGAACCCGGGGCCTCTCATATGGTAAACGGGAGCCCTACTGATTGAGCCACAGCCGCTTCCTGTTAATACTGTTTTGAGTACATAATGGGGATGTCTCTCCTGGATGAATAATGTGAAAAGCCATTTCTCATTTGAAAAGTTCAGAACCTATCCTGGAGGACAAAAACTAGACGGAATTTGGCAATTCTCACTATGGTGACTTTGGGCACTGGCTTTGATGACAATAAAATGAAAATAATCGTTCAGGGCAAATAAATCACTGCATTTGACCTTGAGTAACTTATGTTGCCTCATAAGATACACAGTAGAAGCCACTTTATGAAGACAGCGTTGACCCCCCAGCCCCGTACTTGAGTGGTGCAGGCAGGATTGTCTGGTAGTTGTAGTGTTGCTGCTGTTGGCTCAGGATCTGCAGCTGCAGGAACAGTTGCTGCTGCTGGAGCAGGCGGGCGTAGTTGGAGTCCATTTGCGGCTCGTTCTTCTCACCTTTCTGATCTGGTGGAATGTACTGGTGGTACTTTAACTTCTTTACCCGTGGTTTGGGATCTTTACACTTTTTGCTACGATGTTTGTCATTTGGATTCTTGGGATGGCTTTGCTATTTTTGAGGAGAAGAAAATCAGAAGATTTTAAAAAATGTCACCACAGGAAAATCTATTCTACCATGTGCCTAAGTGATTTGAAATGAAAAAGCAATGCATCCTTAGAAACTGGTATAGCCACTTTGAAAGAAATATGCTAAATACGTTTCAAGAGTCATGGAAACATTTGCATACTTACTTTGACCAAGAAATCTTGCTTCTAAGAACTCATTTTCTCCTGCTGCATTGTTCCCTTAGGGTAAAATTCAACAAACATTTATTTTGGGTCTCCTACAGAGACACATTACTAAAAGCTTACATATATTATCTCAAAGTGAAAAACAGGCCATATAATAAATATACTGGGGAAAAGATTAAGTGTATTTCCCTATAACTATGTAATATTTTATAGTAATTAAAAATATCTATGAGGGCATGAAAAACAGAAAAATGCTTCTAATGAGAATGAAGCAGAATCCTAAGGAAAATAACACAAAAATGAAAACATTGAGTAATGTTAGTATGAAATTTCAAAATATTTTCAAAATATAGCATTACTTTTATTTTAAAAATGGGGTGTGAGAGTATATACCCCTTATCTTATGATTAAGAATCACATGATTCTTTTTCCTGCATTCTTTTCTTCCCTTCATTTTATAAGTTATCAGATCATTTTCTTTTTCATTATTAATATTTATTCATAACATACTTTCATCTAAAAAAAAGTCTATCCCAAGAAACAAGGTATAGTAAATTATTCCTAAGCTATTTTAGGTAAAACACGCAACAATAAGACACTTTGAGAAGTACTAAATTAAATATAGCTATTGATGCAATCATGTTAAACATGTTCATGCTCAAAGAAGTTAGAAATTGCAAAACAACAAAGGAAATAAAAATCATCATAATTCTACAGACTAGAAATAGTCATTGTGAATATTTTTGTTACATCCTCCTATGCACATGCTAATGTTTAACATAATTGGGATGATACCTTATCAGAAATATGACTTTTCCCTCCCTTCACTTCATATGCCATGGACTTCTTCCTTTATCATAAAAGAATTATTCTGCAACAAGATTTGATGGCTGCATTGTATAACAGTTTATAAACATAATCAGTGGTGTGCTGGAGCCAGCTCTAACTCAGGAGAGCCAATCGTGTGCATCTTTCTCCCACCCACATTCAGTGACATCCCATTAGCAGCTTGAAATTGGACACGGTGGGAATATTTACACCTTAGGAATCAGCAAAGGCTACAACATTTACCAGCACACCACTGGATATAATTTTTTTTTTTTAAGATTTATTTTATTTATTTATCCCCCCTGCCTTGCTGCTTGTGCTCGCTGTGTCCATTTGCTGTACGTTTTTCTTTTTTCTTTCTTTTTTTTTTTTTTTAATTAATTAATTTATTTTTATTTTTAGGAGGTAACCAGAGAGTAAACCCGGGACCTCGTATTTGTGAAGCAGACGCTCAACCACTGAGCTAAACACACTCTGCAAAGACTTTTTTTTTAATTTTTTTTATTTTACCGGGAGGTCCCAGGGATTGAACCCAGGTCCCTCCATATGGTAGATGGACGCCCAACCATTTGAGCCACATCTGCCCCCCTGCTGTACGTTTTTCTGTGTCTGCTTGTATCCCTTTGTTGCATCATCTTGCTGTGCCAGCTCACCGCGCCAGGCAGGCCATCAGCTCTCCATGTTGGGTGGGCCCATCAGCTCTCCGTGCCACGCCAGGCAGGCTGTCAGCTCACCTTGCCTTCAGAAGGAGGCCCTGGGAATCGAACCTGGGGCCTCCCATATGGAAAAAGGGATCTCAACCACTTTAGCCATGTCCGCTTCCCACTAGTAGCCTTTTTTTGAACATTTGTGAGGATTTGTAAAAAGTAAATATGTATTGCAAATAATCTGTTCTTGGGAACCTCAGTCTCAGACTTGCCCACCAGGATCTGTCCTTGTTTTAATCCTTTACGGACCCCCAGGCCACACCCACACACTCTTTATTTTCTCCACTTCTCTGTTCATGGTTCTTGGTGATCTTAATAACCACATACACAATCCTCCTAATATTCTGGCCTCAGTTCCTTGGCTTCCTTTCTTTTTTTTTTTTTTTTTTTCTTGGCTTCCTTTCTAAGTATCTCATCCACTACCTCAGTCACTCATTCTGTGGTCTTAATCTAGATCTTGTCATTACTCAAAATCGTACCTTCTCACTTTCCAGCTTCCTATTCTCTGACAACCACCACCTGTCTTTAAAATTCACTCCATCTAGGACCCCCAAATTCAATAATCTCCAATAATTTTTTTGATGCCACTGGTATCTATAATCCATTTGCCTTTACACTGCCCCTCACTACCCCTCACTTTCCTCCTTACCTAACTATAATGGCCCACACTTTGTCATACTCATTTGGCAAAACCCCAATCTTACTCTTTGCCTACTCCAGCATTTCTCAACAGTGACTCTATTAACATTTTAAACTGGATACTTCATTGTGTATCGTATGATGTTTAGTGATATCCCTGACTCTACCTACTAGATGCCAGTAGCATCTCCCCACCAACTTGTGACAATCAAAAATGTCTTCGAACATCCCCAGGAAGGGAAGGGGGGAGGGTAAAATCATCCCCCTATTGGGAACAATTAGTCTACATGTCTATACTCATATAGCTGAAAGTAGCTACAGAAAAAAACAAAACCATGCTGACAAGTCTAAGTTTACATTCATGACCATAAACTTAAAGGATCTCTTTAGTGCTACCTGGCTATCTGTGGCAGTTGGGCAGTTTGATGTAATTATGAATTCCAAAAATTAATTGGATCATGCTTGTAAACTGATCTGTTAATCTGGGCATGAATAAGTTATGATTAGGGCGTTGACTGGGCATTGAGCCCCACCCCTAGGTGGGTGGGGAATTGAATATAAAAGGCATGGCAAGAACAGAGTTGAAGCACTCTTTTGAGAAGCAGTTTTGATGTTGGAAAAAGGAGAAGAGAAGCGAGCCGTTCGCCTGATCATCTACAGCTGACCTTCTGGAGGAAACAGGAGCTAAGCCTGGAGAGAAACGCAGCCCTGGGAAGAGAGGAACCCAAGAAGCCTGAACCCTGGCAAACACTGGCAGCTGTCTTGCTCTAACACGTGGCAGTGGACTGTGGTGAGAGAAGAAACTTAACACTTTATGGCCTGGTATCTGTGGACTTCTACCTCAAATAAATACCCTTTGTAAAGACCAACCCAATTTTGGTATTTCACATTAGCACCCCTTTGGCTGACTAATACACTATCCTATTGCATTTTTCTAGTCCATTTATTTTCCTACTCTCCTAGAATACTACCTCATATCCTCTCTCTTTTCAAATCTTTCATACTTCCTCCCCGATCCTCAGTGTCAACTGATGGCCGTGCTCCCTAAACAGCAATAAGTGATCAGTAAAGAGCTTCCGTATGTTCCCACCTTGGCACCCAAACGCCTGCCTATATCTGGGCTTTGTACGTGGTGTTCCTTCCTGCTGCTATGCACTGCCTGTGCTGGTGCCTAAGGCCAGCACTTTCTCTTCTGAACAATCCTCCAACCCCTCTTGCTCCACAATCCTTCCCAACTGTCAGGATTATTGCCATTGGCTCACAAACATCCTTTCCTGACCCCACATCCCGATCAAGTACTTACTGACGCATTTCTCCGCATCCCTTTCCAACAAAGGTCCTCAGAAACGTTTTTCTATATATACACTATCACCAGTTTCTCCCTTTCTATCACTCTCATAAGCTCACTCCAACCAATATTTTGCCTTTCTCACTCAACAGAAACTGTTCTTAACAAGGTCACTGTAACTTCTCCTTTGCTAAACCCAAGGCCAGTCCCCAGTATTCATCTTAAATGACCCACAGCGGCATCTGACACAGGTGAGCTCTTCCTCCTCCTTGAAATGTTTTGTTTGGCTTCTGTGCCACCACTTTCTTACCTTCCTGGCTGGCTCTTTCAGACTCCTTTGCTGGTTCTTCCTATCTCTCTAAAACGTGAGTGCCCAAGGACTTAGTTCTTGAGTTCTTGTATTTCTTCTTTATCTACAATTAGTTCTTTGGTAACTTTATTGGGTCTCATGGTTTTAAATGTCATTTATACAGTTATAGCTTTCCAGTCTGGACTTCTCTCCTGAGGTCTGGATTCATCTATTTAACTGCCTCTACAACACTAAGATGTCTAACAGCATCTTAAAATCCAGGTGTGCTCCTTCCCATCACAGGAAATGGCAACTCCAAATTTCTAGTTGTTCATATAAAAAACAGTGGATTGGTTCATGACTCCTCCTTTTTCCTCCCCGCACATTCAATGTCAGCAAATCCTTTTGGCTCAGCCTTAAAACATAGCCCCTTCTTGAACTGCTACCATTGTTACCTGCTGTGAACTATAACTTTTATTTATTTATTTTTAAAAAAGATTTATTTATTTACCCCACCCCCCACCCCCTGTTGTTTTTGTGCTCGCTGTCTGCTCTCTGTCCATTTGCTGTGTGTGCTTCTGTGTCTGCTTGTCTTCTCTTTAGGCAGTACCGGGAACCAATCCTGGGACCTTCTGCAGTGGGAGAGAGGCACTCAATCTCTTGCGCCACCTCAGCTCCCTGGTCTGCTGCATCTCTTTTTTTTTTTTTTAAAGATTTTATTTATTTATTCATTTATCCCCCCCTTGCTGCTTGTGCTCGCCGGGTCAGCCAACCACGCCGCGCGGGTGGGCCCGCCCCCACCAGGAGGCCCCGGGAACCGAACCCGGGCCTCCCACACGGCAAACGGGAGCCCCACTGATCGAGCCACAGCCGCCTCCCTGCTGCATCTCTTATTGTCTCTCCTGTGTCTCTTTTTGTTGCATCATCTTGCTGCGCCACCTCTCCGCTCGGGCCAGCTCACCTTCACCAGGAGGCCCCGGGAATCGAACCCTGGACCTCCTATATGGTAAATGGGTGCCCAATTGCTTAAGCCACATCGGCTTCCAGACTATACCTTTTAATTGGTCTTCGTGTCCACCTTTGCTTTCCTACTGTTTTTTTTTTTACCGGGAGGTACCGGGGATCGAACCCCGGTCTCTCCATATGGTAGACGGACGCCGAACCTCTTGAGCCACATCCGTTTCCCTCCTACTGTTTTTTAACACATCAGCTCAAAAGCTTTCAGCAATTTCATATCTTAGTTGTAGTAAAATATCTAGGCTCTATGGAATCTGGTCCCTGGGCCATGTGCTGGCCTCCTGGTTTACTTTTACCCTGTAGTCATCTGTGTTCAATCATAGTGGCTTCCTTGTTCCTAAGCTTCAAATTTCCTTCCAGATATCCCCAGGCCTACTTCCTCACCTCATTCAGATCTCTGTCCAGATGTCATCTACTTATTTTACCAGACTGCCCTATTTAAAACAGAAATGTCTCCCCTCATCTCCCTTCTATCTATGCTTTATTCTTTACCACTCGAGACACTGTGTATTTTGTTCTCTGCTTATCTCCCTACTCCTAACAAAGGCGGGAAACTGTGCTGTGAGGTTCATTGCTTTATGTACCCCTAGCACCCCAAAACAAGGCCTGGCATATAGAAGGTGCTTGAAAAGTATCTGCTGATAAATGAAGGATGATTGCGTATGCTAGCTAGAAATCCCTTTAATCATCAGGCACTTAAAGTACCTCACAATGTCAGAAAATTTTCTTACTTGCTTAAATATCCCCCTACAATCTCAAAATATTAATCAACTCACTGACCTCTGCTTATTTTGTTTCCAATAATAAAATTTATTTCCAATCTTTTCAAACTGATCATAACAATGAATGGAATCTGAATTAAGGAGGTTTTGTGTAATTGTGATATAATGATAAAACAATGGACCCAACTATAATCAGGAAGGCATCTGTTGGGAGATGGAGGGAGGTATAAACATAACAACTGGTACTCCTCAGACTAAATCTGCTATTACCTAGCTGGCATGGTTCTGTTCTCTTAGTAAGGCTGGGAAACAGTTTGCCTCATAGAAAAGCCCAATGAATTGCAGTCTATTTCCTAATATGTGCCTAATATTTCTCTACTGGCTTAGTGCTAGGATCCCCTAACCAATGCCTCAATTTCACATTCTTAAACAATACCTCTTCCCCCAGAACCAAAGCCCTTCTTAAAGACAGACACTATAAAAGAGCAGAAATTCAGAAACTACGAGGGGCAGAGAACAAATCTGCAGGGCAGACAGTTTGGCATTCACACCCTCTTTGTGCCATCAGTGGTACATTTTTGGGAGTTTTGGAAGAGGAGGTAAGAGCTGATATTATTGGCACTGTTGCTACTCACCACCCTCTGGAATTTCTGGCTCCACTGCTAAGCAATGGAAGACAATGAAATACACTGGTATATACCCTGAGGCCATATACACTTAGCTTCACTGACAAAGACAGCCTGGAGTAGAAATCCAGGGAGGCCAAGTGGCAAGAACACTTCTAGGTGGATAGATAGAAGTGAGGAACATGAACCAGGCTAATTTGAAAGACATTACTTTGCCTCAGAAAAGTGCTGCAACTGGTGAACTGAGAAGGCTGAAAGACGCCTGGGCTGTGATTTGGAAGACTGGCGCCATTCCTGGCTTTGCCACTTTACTTCTTTGGGCTTCAGTAGACTCATCTGAAGGTGGTGAGGGGTAGCTAGCTCTCTTTGTCCTTTATATAGTTCTAAAACTTTGATATCTACATTCTAGTTCTGGCAAAACCATATTTGAAATGATTACACTAGTCCTCTGTTTATGCACCACTTCCCCTTATTTAGCAGTTCTAAATACATGTAAAAACCTAAAAAATGTATTATATATTAAAATTTTTAACTTTCCTTGGGAATTATTCTACCTGAATTATTTATACCAAGTAAAACACTGGGAACAGTGCCACGAATCTGCAGCTTATCTGAAGAACAAACCAAGACTCTTCTGGCCAAATCTGCTAAATCAAAAAATGTATTTGCTTCTCTAAAACCTTTAACCTGTCATGCAATGTATCTGGAATACCACTGAGTCAACCTTGTGTATAAACTCTAAAACCATGTTACCATTAAAGACATCTGTTTTGAGAATCATTAATCACAAATGCTGTGCTGAAGCAACTCCTACCGTTTACTATTTTTCCCTGTTTCATCTTAGTGACCTGGATGGTAGCAGAATTGGAAACTGCAGATAAAATGACTCCTGGACTCTTTCTGCACAGCGCCAGTCATTTTATTTAGACCAAATTTTGTGGTATTTCTCAGTGACTACAGGACAACAGGTCATTTGTTCAAGGTGACATTTTCAAACATTAAGGCCCATTTTTTTGTCTTTCCATGGTTTAGTGTTCAAAGCTGCAGCAAAAAGGCAGGCTGGGTGACTTAAATGCCTGAATACTTGTTTTCTGTTCACAGGGCCACAGACAACAGTTGAAAGTAATGATACTCGAAGCAGTGTGCATCCAGGGTACCCACCTTTACCAGTGTTGGCCCAGGCTTTGCTGAGGACACAGTGTTTATGGGGAGGACAGGAGCTGTGGACCTTGTGGGAGGCTGATCCGCAGGAGGAGTTTTCAAGAATTCAGGAACTGCTGGGGACACTGAAGTAAACTGGTGGAGAAGGCAGAAAAGGAACAAGTCTGTGAAATCAGTGACCATAAAAATAGAAAAAATGGAAGATGATGACTTCATTTTTTTTTTTTTTTTTAAAGTCTGCTAGAAAAGAAACAAAAGAAAAATAGACTATTATGTCTGAGACCCAGATGGTAGAATAACATGCTTTAGTGGAGCCAATTATTTAGTCTTTGCCTCAATAGCACTGAAACACTAAAGCTAAATAGGCTTAGAAGGACTAAACTGTGGTAACTGTTTTCTCAAAAATATGGTCAGAAGAACCCTTTTATGGTTAAAAAAAAAAAAGAAAAAAGCCTAAGACTCCTGTAAAAATGATCAAAACATTACATGTGCTCATAAGGTTTTCTTGCCTTACAGGTCACACCAACTCTGGCTAATTTGAATGGGATATTGAGTCTTCGTCCCAGAGCCAGATTACTCCCCTCCGCCTCATCTGGTACAGCCATATGGCCTCTGATGAGCGCACTGCCCTGACTGAAAGCCCACTAGGTGCACGTGTCCTTAACGGTACTTGACAGCTTACCTTACTCTCTCCAAACCTGACTAGCACTCTCAATGAACCATTTCCCCCCCATTTCTTGCAACAAGAGAAGATGTGAAGACTATATTCTGATAAGACTGACCTGTTTTACTGACAGACTACCTCACTTAAAACAAGAAGCTAATTTGTTAGCTAGGCTGAAAAGAGCAATTATTGAATCTCAATTTAGAGTCATATTAACAAAGGAAGCTACAGGAGGCTTTGTTCATCTACATTAAATAGATTTTAAGTATTCATTTATTGGAAAGACATATTACTATTATAAGAAATCAAATTTTGCATATTAGTTGCTGCTTGGACTGACTTATTATCAGTCTTATCCTAAGGAAAAATTTCTTCCTTTATCACTTCTACTTGCCTGAACAACTCTCAAATTCACTATACCAACAATCAAAAACAGTTCTCTTGTTGAAGTATTTGGGTTTTAAAATAGCAAATTGTATTACCCCTCTTTAAAACAAATGACCTGAAAACTCAAAGGGCTATGAGCAGCAAGAAATATGAAGCTTGGCACATATTAGTTACTCAATAAATATTTGTTTAATGGATGAATGGAAATTCCTTGTGGCTTTGCTCATGCCTGTACAGACTCCCAAGCCCAGAAGAGACTGTGACTATGCGTGTGAGTGTGCAAATTAATTGTGCATGCCCAGGCCTGCTCTGTCCCTGAGATTGTTTTCCACCTATTTGAGCTTTTAAGTAATTGTTAGTAAAAGTAGTGTTTATAACATAAAAGACCAGCTCTTACATACATTGTAAAGATGGCTGTACTCAATTTAATTTTCAAATGCAAATAAAGGGAAAGCAACTCATCCAAGAGTCTTGATATCCATACTCCAGGCAGATTTCTGCCCTCATTCATCCCTGAGATGGCTGGCTCCCCAGTGAACTTCTCTGACCACCCAAACTTCATACATGAAGTAAAAGATGATGGCTAGCTGATGATTTCTTTAAGGGATGTAGTTTTGTATTATTTGTTATTTGAAAACCTTGCATATTTTTTGAAAATGAGAATACTTATCTCTGGGTCAATTTTTACATAAGAGAAAAAAATTCCTTGCCTATTATATAACTGCTATATAAAGCAGAATCAGATGTTTGAATTTTGAACTGTCTATATATTTCCTTGCAGATAAATTCTAATAATCTGGCAAGCTATTTTACCAGTCCACCCCTGCACCCCGCCCCCTGACTGATATAACATAGTAATGATGCATTTGAGAGCAGTCAGTATTAATAATCTAAAAAATAACCCAGAAGTACAGATGTGGTATCATCTGTAATATTTATGGCAAAATTACTTTTTTACTGATCCTGCCATCTCATTGGCTCTTTGGTATTTCAGTTTGCTACCCAGAAACCCACAGACTCAAGCATAGCACAAGAATAACCCAACTGAAGTACAGTGATTAACTTTACCTAATCTGAAGATAAATTTGGTTAAAAGGGAGGAATGTCTAAACTCCTCTCTACATTTTGCTAGCCTTTTTAACATGTCTTAGAACAGACTACCCCCCCCAAATCTTACATCATAACTATGTATTAGGATCCTATTGGCTGAAGTTACCAAAATAATCTAAATATTAGTAATTCTGAAGTTACAGTATTCTAGAAAGGATTATTCAGGCCATAAAGGATACTTCGACTTATTTTTTTCCCCAGTAAATTGAACAATTTGTTAAAATCTTAAAAGAATGCAATGTTAAATATGTTTAAACTGTCACTGAGACTTAAGTTCAGCTCTATACTACCAAAATTTAATTTCAAACAACTCAGAATCTTTTCTTTAAAGAAGCAAAAAAGCTGCAAGTTTGGCTTTGTTTTATCGGATCTGATTGCTATTCCCATTACAAATATAGGTCTCACAATTACCGTTTCTTTAAATTTCATCACTACACCATAAAAGAATATGTCTAATGATGGGTATTCGTTTTAAATAAATCTTGAAAGAATTTTCAATCTTAAGGACTGATTTTTCTTTTTTAAAGATTTATTTTATTTTTTATTTATTTATCCCTCCCTTGCTGCTTGTGCTTGCTGTGCCCATTCATGTGCGTTTTTCTGTGTCTGCTTCTCTCCCTTTGTTGCGTCATCTTGCTGAGCCAGCTCGCTGGCGCCTGGTATGGGCCATCAGCTGACCGTGTGGCGTGGGCTGGCTTGCCGTCACCAGGAGGCCCTGGGAATCAAACCCGGGGCCTCCCATATGGTAAACGGGAGCCCAACCACTTGAGCCACATCCGCTTCCCCTGACTTTTCTTTTACCAGAGATTTCTATTGGGAGGTTCTGATATAAATGAAAACGTTAAAGAACAAGCATGTAAGGGGATTAAAGTTTGTAATGTTTCAGGTGTCAACACTGGTTCTTACTGAAGAACATGATACTCTCTTGCCAAGGAGCAATCATTTTATTTCCAGTAAGTTTATCTTTTTAATTAGAATTTCTTTACCGCAATATTGAGGGACAGAAACTAGAAAAAGAAAATTCTCTACTGTACTAAAGGTAGGTAATAAAGCTTTTTCATACTGTAGATTTAAAATCTACAGACATGCTTCTAATTTAAGATGCAGCAGATTTATGTAAGATGGCAAAATGTAAGGTGTTAAAAATATAATTATTCTTTAAATAGTATCTTCATATTCTAATATCCAGGGAAGTAAAATGAATACCATTCAGTGAATGAGTTGACTATAAACCAAAACCTAAGCTTTGTATGTTTAATAGATGGATATTTTATGTAAAATTCTAGCTCTTCCAAAACACATTACCTGTCAATGAGCCCTTGTTTCTGTAATATATAATTGGAAACTTAAGTGTTTCATTTTTAGAACAAGTAGTTGAACATTAAAAGTGAATTAAACTATTGGCACATCTAGTGGATATTCAGTTGGTACTTGATCACTTGATTAGTAGTGAGGATTTCATGCATCCTTCATCTGGCTTAAAAATACGCATTACCTTTTATAGTGAGATTGTTCTATCATTTGTGTTAAGACAGTGCTAAACATGTTTACACATGCATGAAATCTTAAAATGTGAGTCTGTTTGTTTAGTGCTTCTAATTTTTAATAGTTCTATTACAGTCACCAGTACTATAACTAAAATAGTGCCACAAAGCAAAAGGGCAATTAATCATTTAAAGCATTACCAACCTACTCTAACCATTAATAAGCAACAGTATTTTTAGTGCTAACTTCACAGATAAATCAAGATAAAAATTTCATTAATACTTTGGATTGACTTTGGAAAGCCCAGAGCCAATGTCTACTTTATACTCAATACAGTTCCTTTCATAAAGTTGATATGTACTATTCATCATATTCTCCAAAGTCACGTGGAATGTTTATTACAAGCCCAGTGTGAACATGTTCGTGATTAAAAAATTAGTCAAAGTGACTATTATGGGCCAGAATGTGGAAGAATAATAAGTATTAGAATTACTATTCATTTTTGGTAAATGAGTTACAATACTTGAGTAAACCGTGTGGGGTCGAGGAAGTAATGTTATCTACCTCTTAAGTAACATACATAATAGTGCCACTATGAGTAACAAAGCATGATACAGGATGATGTGTTGAAAAATAATCTCAAGAAGAATCTCAAGCTGCTGACCTAATGAGAACAATGTCATCAGTGCAAACCCTTGGAGGGCAGATAGATACCCTTTTTTCATGGTATCTGTCCCAGGTAAAGCATATACAACAGAGAATGGCTTACAGTGAGTGCTCAGCAAATGTGGGGCATTATTTTTATCATCTCAATTATATTCAGTAAACATTTATTTATTTATAAATAAACAGGCATGGTCTAGTCTGTGTAATATACTATTTTAGGGACTTTGCTATGGCCCAAGGAAAACTAAGTTAAGAATTGGGTGGAACACAAATTCAGTTACTGCTGGAAACCAATCCAAAATCTAAGTATTAATAATGGAAGAGTCCTCTTAACATATAAGTCATAAACAATGTAACTGAAAGGGTAAAATAGAAATTAAAGTCATTATCTTTGCCCTATTTGGAACTTCACTATGTATTTGTAAAAAAAAGTTAGAATAA
Organism: Tolypeutes matacus; assembly: GCA_026826555.1. Taxonomy (NCBI): domain Eukaryota; kingdom Metazoa; phylum Chordata; class Mammalia; order Cingulata; family Chlamyphoridae; genus Tolypeutes; species Tolypeutes matacus. The sequence goes on along the minus strand of JAKSZT010054576.1, from coordinate 10,604,855 downwards.
TTTTGATTATTTAACATATATGTGTATGGCTTACCTATTAGACCCTGATCATTCTCTTTGTTAGCTTAAACCTGAGGTTTCTATAATATGTGGCAAAAGGTCATGTACCAGATTGTTAGTTGGTACAATGGGAAAAAACTGGACAGTTCACCAAATTCTCCTAAACTTGTCTTCCTGAAAATACACAAAATACCTGGCCAACAAGGTTCCTTTCAGGACTGTTAATCTTTGAGAATTAACATAGGTCCTGTTTGGCTATGCTTACAGTTACACATTTGGGTGTTTATTAGAAATGACTAATTAATGGCTTAAGAGATCATGGAGAGAAAGAAGTCTTCAGATTAGGAGGGCCAGTGTAACAGCTCATGGTGCCCACATGTACCAGCTGTTCCTGATTTCCTACAGCTTTCTATTGTTGAAGAGTTGCTTAAGCATTAATAAATCAAGCTCCAATATGTGATGTATGTTACATTAATATTTTAGCAAATTCCTCTCCAGCTGCACTTTGATCAGAACTGAAAAGACAAAAGAAAAATCCAAGGAGAAGCAGTTTTTGCTCTTACAGACCACACAGAAATGCATATTTCAAAGAATTTTTTCACTGTTAAAACTTACATTTTGAAAAAAGGACGTGGTGATGTGTTGTACTATCTACACTGTGAAGTACTTAGCATTTTAGCACTGGGATTGCAAGAGGAGTACCTGAAAAATCCGTGTCTTTACCTAGATGTTATGTATTATAAAAATAATTTTTGTAGAGAATGTTTCTTATATTTGAATAGTTTTCTGTAGGACCTACTCTCTGGTGTCTGTGTATCCTGCAAAAGAATTAAGGAGACTATATGTCATAAAACATTTTGGAATAAAGCAAAGCACAATGAAATTTTAAGCCTACTTTTCTCTTTAATAATCTGGAAATTTTAACTTTTAAAGAACCTAAATAACACTGAGCTTTATATTAGGTGAAGTATAAAAATGTTAAATAGGGAAATGAGAAACATGTGTTTAAGCCATGGGATTAAACCCGCAGCACAAAATGATGATTACGAACATATGAAAAAACTTGGCTTGTAAAGAAGAAGAAAAGCGAAGTCCGTAGCAGAGCTACTCATAGTGTGGTCTGTGGTCTTTTGTTACCAACCTGTGACAAAACAAATATAGGAAGTCTCACAAAAATCTGATGTCACTCCAACATCTTTCTTGTATTTAAGGAGAGGATTAGTCTGTAATGAACTGGAAATTAAGCTATTTAAAAGCAAGTAAACACTAGTCCTTTGCTCTAGACAGCTTGAGAAATAGTGGCCTATAGTTACTAAACTCACCACTGAACTCTTACACTGAGTTTCCATTTTAAAGATTAAAAATCAAGAACTTCAAAGAATAAATTCAAGAAGCTTACATTGCTCTTTTATTATCTTTGCATTAAAGGGCCTGTAGCAGTTTGGCATTATTTATAAATTCCAAAAATAGATATTGGATTATGTTTGTAAACTGGCCTGTCAGAGGTATCACTTTTAATTGATTAAATTATGATTAGGACTTTGATTGGGCTAAATCAGTAGGGTGTTGAGTCCCTGCTCCTTGGTGGGTGGGGACTCACAGATGAAAGACATGGCAAAGGACAGAGTTGGATTTTGATGTTGGAGTTTTGATGCTGAGTCTTGAGCTGGAGCCCCAGGAAGTAAGCACAGAGAGGAACTTGGCCGTGAGGAAGGAGAGAAGGCCCTGGGAAAAGAGACGAGCCATTCGCCTGATAGTCTACAGCTGGCCTTGTGGAGAAAAAAGCACAGCAGCTGAATCCAGAGAGAAACGGAGCCCCAGAAAGAAAGGAACCAAAGAAGCCTGAACTCTTGGCAGACGTCGGCAGTCATCTTGCTCCAAAATAGTCCAATAGACTTTGGTGAGGGAAGTAACTTATACTTCATGGCCTGGTAACTGTAAGCTTCTATCCCAAATAAATACCCTTTATAAAAAACCAACTGATTCGGGTATTCTGCATTAGCACCCCTTTGGCTGACTAACACAGGGGCTATTTTAATAAATAGTGAGGAGATGCGCTTTGCAGGTGTAATGCTAATTCTAAAGCAGGACAAAAAATAAATTGTATAGATAATCTCCTCAAGTTTTTCATTCATTAAATCAATAAACACTTGCTGTGTGTTAGACACTGTACAAGGTTACTAAAATAAAATGAGGGGAAGTCCCTACCCTCTAGAAACTCGTTGTCTATTGAGAAGCAATGTTTTAAGTTATTTTCCCCCTTGAGTTACAAATGCCAATGTAATTCTATTTAGATAGATAAATATCTATCAGGTGGATTCTATAAACAAATACTAGATAACATTGAAAATAATTAAACTATAAAACTTGCCAAACAAAACCAAATTATCACTTCCAGATGATACAAAAATCCCAAAGACTTCACAGACATCATAAAGTTTGCCTTTTTTATGTCAATTAAAAACAAAAACAAAACCAAAAAAAACCCTAAAACATAGTTAAAATCAGTCTAATTCCTATTGCTACTTAAGGATTATCTTTCTTCAATATCAACATAGCAGTTATTAAGGAGATACTTTAATTTTATGAATTTAAGTATAATAAATAAGAAACTTTGTCAAATTCCTTACTTACAGGTATCAGAACTCTTAATACAATGGAATTTTATGAAGGACACAATTTTAAGAGGTCTCAGGATAACTAGCACAGAAACTACTTAACAGGTACAGCTGCAGTGAAGCCATTTCAGACTCAGGTTCTTTTTCTTTTTTTTTTTTTTTACCGGGAGGTCCCGGGGATCGAACCCCGGTCTCTCCATATGGTAGACGGACGCCCAACTTCTTGAGCCACATCCGTTTCCTAGGTTCTTTTTCTTGAGTGTATACATAGGGATTATTAACATTCTTGAAAAGGGGTCTTTTCCTCTATACCGACTTGACAGAGAAACAGCAGACTGTTAATGTAGCAGGCAAAAGTGGTGCCGCAGGAACACGAGAGGTATTATAAAAACCAACACCTAATCTCAGGAATGACCTGAGTTTTGCCTGTATGGCACTAGTAACAAACAGATATTTATTCTTCAAGAAACACTGCTATTCCTACTTTCCTTCAAGGACTTCTATAATGTTAACCCACCAGGTGGGACTACATCTCATTTACAAACTTTGCTGGAGACCAAGTTTCAAGAGCTAAGCAAAGAATGTAATAAATAGTACAAGCAACACAGGGAAAAGGAGAATGATAATCTCTTACTTAGGCAGAACTGTCACAAAGCCATTAACAGGTAGGTGACAAAAATTCTGCTTTACTAACTAAAAGCTAAGACCATGCTGATAGCTGTCTGGTATCTTGACTTCTTCAGATAGAAGCAGAGAATAAACCCAAATGGATAAAGAGAACTGTTTTTTAATAGTATTTACATGCATACTTGACATTCTTTTTAAAGCTCAAAACCAGGGTGCAGCAAATATGTGAGAATACAGTAGGGGCTGATCTCCCTTACTTTCTCCTTCTGCCTGCTCAGAGGGGGGGCTGGCAAGTGACCCTCTGTCCTCCAGGCCAGGTTCCAAGCAAAGCTGAGGGGCCAAAGTCACTCTTGCCCTGGTTGACGATAAACTTTGACAGGAGAATGTGAACTGTAGCCACCCACACTACCTTTGCTGAATCTGAGCTGGAGAGGCCTACTCTCAAATGGAAGCTTGAACACAAACACTGGTTATACAAACATTCTCCATCAGTCTTTGCTTGTGGTGCTTAATTCAACATTTACTGAGCGCCTTTTCCATACCAGTCTCTATGCTAGAGATGAAGACACACAGACAATGTACAGTAGCTCTTGTCCTCTAAGAGTTAAAGCCCCTGTCATCAATAGGCTCACGTTTTAGGGACAACAAACAAACAAATATATTTCAGATGATGGAGATAAGTACAATGAAGAAAATAATACTGAAAGCCATGGTTCCTAACAAAAAGATGTTCACAGTTGAGAAGCAATGTTGTAAGAAAATATGTAAATTCTGATATCCCTCTGAGTCAAGACCTCCTCTTATGTAAGGATTAAAGCAGATAATTGCCAAATTCCTTTCCAACTAAAAAATTCTATGATGCTATGCCTTAACAAGAATGTTTTCTGCTGAACTTGAACACTCCCATTAAGCAGTTCAATAGTTCTGACTTTAAAATAACTAAATACTACTAAAATTTCAAATCCATAGAGACAGAAAAGAGATTAGTGGTGGCCAGAGGCTGGGAGGTTGGGGTAATGGGAAGTGACTGCTAATGGGTACAGGGTTTCTTTTTGGAGTGATGAAAATGTTCTGGAATTAGATAGTGGTGATAGTTGCACAACCCTGTAAATATACCAAAAATCACTGAACTGGACATTTTAAAAGGATATGATATATAAATTATAGCTCAATAAAAAAGAAGCTTTTAAAAAAGAAAATTTTAAATAGCAAGTTACAAAACTATGCAAAATAAAAATGTGTATGTAGAACAGAAATAGTATGTAAGGATATACTGAAAAAATATTTTTCAGCACTTTCAGAATTTTTTCTGGTGAAAATGAATTACCCTGACATATATAAAATTAGGCACTTTCTCCGATAAGAAGTAAAAACAAACAGAATACCTGGGCTGGAGTGTTTGCAGTCACAGGAGATGGCGATTCACTGACTTTTGGCTCACTCGGGGATGCGGCTGATCCCTGTGACTCCTGGCTAGCTGGCTGGTCTGGAGACAGGGCATCACTGCTGTCTTCGTCAAATGAGAAATCACCCTGAGTGTGGGGATAGTCCTCCTTTCCAACGCCTAAAAGAAGAAAATATTATTAACTTATTTTGACCTTGGAATATCAAACTTAAAATGAAAGAGGAGAAACATTTTCTAAAAGAACTTAAGAAGTTGGGTTAAAGTGCCAATTGGCAATGCGACTGGAAAAAGATCTTGAATAAAAGGGGGAAAAGGTAAAGACAAATGAGTTTTTATGACTGAGAGACTTCAAAACGAGTTGGGAGGTCATCCCAGAGGTAACGCGTATTACGGCACATCTCAGTAGGATCTCATAGAATTCCAAAGTGGATATCACCTCAAATAGTGGAGCTCCCGAGGGCTCTGGAGACACCCAGGTCCTATGTCAGGGTGGACAGCTCTGGAGTTTGGTGCCCTGCCAGTGGGCCCTACTTTGGAGTTTGTGAACCTGAGAGTGACAGAGTTGGACTCAACTATGTCTTCCCTGCACATGGCTCATCTGTCCCTTCTATTTAAACATATACTTAGTGCTGGAGTTTGTAGGAGTACGTGCAGAGACCTGAGTCTTTGGGCTGTCCAGGTGCCAGCTGGGCCCAGAACCTCGGTGGAACAGCAACTCCTACTCTATAGCTCATTGGACTCACCCAAGTCACCTGTCGAGGAGATGATGATGGACAACAGCCATCCCAGGGAATGGAGAGAGTCTGCAGCTACAGGCAGGATAGTCCCATCCATCTTCCCCATGGGATATAAGTCCCCTCTCAACTGGAGGTGGAGTGGCCCTCACCTTCCCAGACTCTTCAGAATGTGAGGAAGAGCTATGAACCAGAGTGGACTTACTTGTATTCTACTATAGACATATTGTGATTCAAGCAATGGAAGAAATTATAACATTGATGTGGAGCCAGTGACCACTGGAGGCTCTGGGGACAGGGAGAGGGAAAAGCAGTTGTAATACAGGGGCTTATTCGGGACTTGGGAATTGTCCTGAGTGACACTGCAACGACAGATGTAGGCCATTTTATATCATCATATAATATGCAGAACTGTGTGGGAGAGAGTGTGGTCTACAATGTGAACTATGGGCCATGCTTAATGGCAAAGCCCCATGATGTGTTTATCAATTGCAATTAATGTTCCACACTAGTGAAGGATGTTTATGTGGGAGGTTGTGGGAGGTGTTGGAGGTGGGGCATATGGGAATCCCTATATTTTTTGTGTAACATTTATGTAATCTAAGTAGCTTTAAAAAAAAAAAAAAAAAAAAAGAAGTTGGGTTAAAAAAACACTGTATTATTGAATATTATGTATCTCCCAGTGGAAGAATACATCACTACCTATGATGTGTTTTGGGAGTTTAAAAAAAAAAAAGTCAAATTTGAATCAGATTAAGTCTATCTAATTACCAGATACAGGAAGTATAGGAGACAGAGACATGTTTTTATGACACCTAGGGATGTAATTGCAAATCAGTAAAACCCAGAATGTGGGAAATGCTAGAAGACAAAACAATCCCATTTCGCCAACAAATGAACAGTAAGAAAAAAAAAAAAAAGACTGAGGGAGACCCAATAGATTAAGGCTTAGAGACATATCAACCAAAGGCAGTGTTGTGGGCCTTGTTTGGACCTGATTCGGAACACAACTGTTAAAAACCATCATGCAGCAATTGGGAAATGGGACTCTGATTTATCTGTTGATAAGTTCCCGCTCCTAGGAGCAGCCTAGCTATACTGGCATTTTACTGTTTGGGACCCATCTCTTTGGGTTTAAATGGAGTCACAGAGGATTGCACCAATTAGAATTACTGAATACAAATTGCTTAAGATTTAAATTCATATTAATGCAAAATATGAAGTTCCCACGAGTAATAGAAACCATGATAGTTTTAAAAATAGGGTATCAAGCTTTCAAAATGGCTTGCTGAACAAATAACACTATCTTTGAAATTTTTATTTGCTAAAATTTATGCTAGGAAAAAATGATGAGGGAGAAGAGTAAACATTAGTAATTGAGTATGATCAGATTATGTAAAAACAGATATTGTTATTAACGAATACATCTATAGTCTTTTCTTTTCACCTCTGAACTAACATTGAACATTCTTTTCTAGAAGTAAAATAATGGAAAGTTTGTAAAAGTATTACATAAAACAACAAAACCTAAACAGTATAAGACAGTAAGATTAACTTAGAAAACATGATAATTAAATCAGAACATAAGACTTAAATCTCAAATGTAACGAGGGGAATCTTTGTAGTTAATTGGTAAGAGATGTTAATCTTATGTAATATAATATCAACAATAACAATAAGACTAAGAATCACTGCGTTAGTCAATTTCTAATTAACTTAGAAAAACTACTCATGATTGGTGCTGGCTTTTTAAAATTAAATTAGTTTTATCTAAAATGTCAAAGTTTTAAATACTCTTCCTCACTGAAAATGGTAAATTTTTAGTCTTGCCTATAATTGCTTCCTTAACGCTGGAGTCTACAGGAAGGATGTTTTTCTCTACCAGTTCCATAGGACCAGGTCTTTGAGCAATCTTTTCATTGAGATCATCGGCTAGTCGAGCTCTCTTCAACTTCATCTGAGTAGCCTGCAGTGATGGCTCTGCAAATGTTTCTAAAAGAGGAAACATGGTTTTAACCATTACTTGAACAACCATTTCTAAACCAAAATGTTATTCCAGAACAGAGTAACTAATTTAATTTAAACTGGTTTAAACATATTTATGTGTTCTCAAAATACTTATAGAAGGAGAAAATGACTGTTTAAGAATGCTCCAGTGCACATTTTATATTTTTAGTTTTGGATAGCTTTATACTTGCTGTACAATATGGATGACTGGAGACTCAAATTCACAGCTTAACCCAAAAATGGTGTACTGTTATTGTTTGTTTATGGTAGGAGGGTCAGATTCACATATTCTAGGTACTGGGGATATGGAGCATAAGACAGAAGAGGTTTCCAAGACAGATTTGGCTTCATTGGAAAGTAAAATTCCCAGAAGACAAGACACTGCATCTTAAATAGAAGCTTCTCTGAAAGGGTCAATGGGAAGAAGTATAATTTACATTCTTGGATTGATTCCTATGCGTCTGAGAGTCAATCATCATAATTATTTGGATTTATTTCTGATTAAATACCTTTGTATCTGCTAGAAACTTTCAATTACATAGGAATGGTCATACAGCAGCATTAACTCTTCTACTTAAAAATGCATAAAGTGGGCACAGCAGATGTGAAATTGTTACAAATATCATAACAAATTCATTTGCTTCATCTGATATTTACTTGTTTCTGGTAACACTAACATTTTTTCCATTGTTCTAAATAATAATTATATTTGATTAAAATAATAAAGATGAGAAATGAACTTGGGATATATATGACAACATGGATGAACCTTGAGGACATTATATTGAGTGAAATAAGCCAGACAAAAAAGGACAAATATTGTATGGTCTCACTAATATGAACTAAATACAGTTAATAAACTCATGGAGTTAAACTATAGAGCAGGAGTTCTTTACCAGGACCCCTTGGGGTTATGTGGAAAGATTTCGGGGAGTCCGTGAGTTTGAATTGAAAAAAATCAACTTCTTATCTTTATTTTCTCTGACCTCATACTGAAATCCACAATCCTTTTCTTTCTGATATAAACTGTGTTGAAGATGTTGACTTAACCAAAGATGAACTCATTGATCTTAGGACAAAAATCTTCTTACAATTGGAGTTTAACTCAAAAAGCCTTGAGAATTCTGGTGTTCCTTTGGAGAAGCCTATCCTCATCTTGTAAAGTCAGCTGTGGAAGCTTTGATTACATTTGCAACAATATATCTTTGTGAATCGGGATTTTCAACACTTGTAATAATGAAAACAAAAAGTCGAACTTGATTAGATGTCCAACATGATATGTGTTGTTGCCTTGTCAAATACTACACCACAGTTTAATATTTTTATTCAAGATAAACAACAGCAGTCTGCACATTAACAAGTCTTTAAAATATAAAATTTAACTTTAACTTTCCTATATTTTTGATGTACTGGATTATTATTTAATGTGTTAAGAAAGAAGTACATATGCATAGTATTATATTTTTTTTACTTTAATAGCTGTATTCAATATATGTAATGATGTCCTTTGTAATTTTATTTTACAAATTTAAAAACATTCTCCTGGGGACGTATTGGTGCAGGTATGACATATTTATTAAATAATACAGAGTAAAAAAAAAAAAAATAAATAAATAATAATAATAATGATGATGAGGTATCAACTCAAAACTCCAAATTCAAAGCTATGAGTCTTTTAAATATTACAGTAGAAGCTCTTTTAATGAAAGCCCCCTTTAAAGCAATCTCAGGATTAACTGGTGCTCCATTCTGAAGGTAAAATGTCCTGCGTGAAGCCCAAGGTTGGAATTTTAGCTGCTGAACTTCAGAAAATAATTTAGACTTTTGGGTGCTAAACATCCAATCCAATCAAAATTGAATTAATGTTAGAATACAGTTGGGGCTGGTTTTAAGGCATTTTAAAAACTGTAGATGACACATTCTTTCTTACTTGAAAAGTCTCAATTTGAGGATAGAAGTCCTAAAAACATCATTTATGGCTCATTCATATACACTGTTATGCTTTCAAGTGTTGGGTAGTTTTTTTTTGAAAGGCAAATATGACTCCTCTTAATAGTTAAACGTATTTGCTTCGGTTTTAATTATATTAATAAAGCATGTTACAGTTAGAAGGCAAGTTGAACAGACAGTATTGTCTATTGCTCCTTACAGATCAAGATTTTTTCAGGCATGGAACATATACTTGCCAGTAAACAAGCTTCTCTGAAGATTCACTTATCTCTGATACCTGATAGCTACTTCTACCCTACCAATGGAGTTCTGGAAGTGCAACAGACTTCTGAGAACACAACCCAAAGTAGGGAAAGGCATATATTTCTGCCCCTCCACTCTTGGAATGATGAGGATAGTCACATAATTATAGATTCTTTAGATTAGAAGAGATCCTAAGGGTTGTAGAGCCCAATGTGATACTTGAAACTTCTTTACAATACCTTAATGTGGTATCAGCCTGTGTTTATTCTCCACCACACCAGCCTGTTTATTCCCTACAGAGCTCTTTTCACAATCTGCAATAGATTTGTCTTGTTTATGATCTGTCTGCCACCAGAATGTAAGCTCCATGAAGGTAGGCACCCATCTGTCTCACTCACTTGTTGGGTATCTGGTGCCTAGCTCGCACCTCTAATAATGGCAACCATATCACCTGAAGATTTCATTTTTGGACATGTCTGACCTTTAGGATGTTATTCCTTATGCTGAGCTATAATCTAATACTTTGAAACAATGGCTGAATTCTAATCCTCATTCTATCCTTAGGCCCAGGAAGAACAAATCTAATCCTCCTACCACTTGATAATTGTCTCCAAATATTTGAGAAGTTTTGAGAATCTTTCTGAATCTTCTCAAGGATTAAGAAACCTAAGACCATCACAGGGTCAATAAACTAGTCAGAGAAGTAAAACTATTAAAGAAAATGTCAAGAGAGCTTCGCTGGGGTGGTTTTTTTTTGGGGGGGTGGGGGTGGGGGGATAGTGTTTATGATAATGAGATCAAGCTGGATCATCATGGGTCTGTGGCAACATAGGAAAATGTTGGGTGTGGGCAATGCACAAATTAGATATAACAAGGTTCAAGGATCTTAAATCTAGCGTTACACTTGTAGGAATCATATCCTTAATGACAGGGGCATATATCCCTCACTGATGAAGAAATCCTCTGGGCTGAAAATGTTTTCCCAGAACAGCACGATAGAGACATCTGTAATACCAGCTGGTGGGGAAGAGTTAGTCCATCAACTGGTTATTTTAAGAATCAAAACTTCCCCATGTATCTAACATAACATTTTAGCTTTGGGTCTTCATGTTGCTATCCAATTTGGCAGATGTCAGCCTGTGGGGTAAAAATTTATTAAAGTGGGGATAAATAGAAATGGTGAAATTCTCACTTCTTTTCTTGAGAAAACGCAGCAAAATAAGCTGAAATAAAACTTTTACCTTCTAAAATGTGCATTCTGACAAGTTCAGAACGATCTGGTCGGCTCCGAATCTTGTGCTTCAAAAAGTTTTCAGTCTTTAAAAAAAAAAAAAAAGAGAAAGTCTTATAAACTGTTTGATATCTCAAGGTACTCCATTTAAATAAACTGTATATCCTTTTTGTCATGACTTTGAGAGGAAGAAAAGGGTAGAAAGTAGTATTTAAACAAACTATTATCTGATTCATGATTTAAATAGCAGCCTTCAAAATCTCACAGGTACTTGAAGTATATATTGGTATAAAGTAAGCCCTACATAGACATATTCTAAATTTGACAAAGGCAAAGGATCATAATTTTGAAGATGATTTTTGAACAGATAGGATTTGGATCACTTAAATATTTAAAATCAATAAAATATACTTTAGTTTAGGTCAAGGAAAAATCCACTTAGATGATAAGAAATTTTCTAAAAACGCTAATGTATTTTCTTTGATGAGTTCACATCCCTGATTCTATTTTCTTAATTAGAACTGTACTTCAGCTCTAAACACAGGGGTTTAAAATGAGTTTTTATATTTTACAGGATTCTAAGAGATCATTAATGGCATCTTGGGAAAATTTTTAAGGAATTTTTGGATCATGCTTATTTTCATATTGCATAATAGGAGTTTTCCACAAAACAAATATACAAAACAAAAAGAATGCACGTTCAAAATGGCAATTTTAAAGAAAAATAATAAATATCAATTCAATGTGCAACAATGATGGAGCCATCTCAAAGAATAAAACAGAGAAAACACAGCAAGACTCTTTCACTTAGCCAAACTCTCCTACCCTTGATCATATGAACAGGTAACATAAATCCAACAGGGAAACCATCTAAGTATCTGTTATCACTTCATTACTTGGGCTGTCCCTTTTCAGGGGTATTAATGGGCAGAATTACTCCCCTATTAAGTCTTTAAAAACTGTTGTGATGCCTTGAAGAGGAAGAAAGTGGAGACATGTGATTTGCCCTTTATGCACAAAACTACTTACTGTTTGAAAAGAGCAAAATCATAATGTCATGTATCTTCTACAAATCTCCAAGATAAAACTATCCCAGAATATATTACTCTATATGTCATGTATCCTGAGGGTACGCTGTATTTTCTCTATTGAACATGTTTAGGAGTAAGACTGTTACTTGTCAACAGGTATTTTAGGATAACAGAGAGAAGTAGAGCTGTAGAACATTTTAAACTGAAATTTCTTACTCTGGCTCGTTCCAAGCTTTTTATCTGTTCATGGAATGCCGCTGGGCTCTTCAAAGCTGAGAGAGGAAAAGAAATCAGTTCCACAGTATAAATAGTGGAGTTAAGATTAAGAGGAAACATCAACATAATGTACTATAATGTTTGACTGAAGTATTATTAGTTCGTATCTACAGTTCCATTTATTAGTTTTTTTAGGAAATCTGCAAAACTGTAAATGTTATAGAATTAAAATGATTTATTTTACAAATAAAATGAGTACACATTTAAAACAGAATTGTATACATAATGACATTGCAAAAATATAAGGTCAGACTAGTTCCAACCTTAGTTGGAGCAAATTTCCATTACCGAGAGAACTTGTTAATGATTCCTTGACAGGTCTTTTTGCTCTTTATACCCATGTAAGCTACTGGGAAAAGCCCAAATGTTCTTGAGCGTGATCTCACCTTGAACATAAGGACACATTGCACTCCATATCCAACAGATTGGAGCTGCCATTTACGAGAGGCCACAATGTGTTCAGCTCTGTGCTCAGTGGTCAGTCATGGTTATACACAGCCTTGCCAGGTGGATATTAGCCCCAGTATAGACGAAAGGCTCAGAGAGGTTAAATGAATTCTTGAAGTCATATATAGCTGGACGGTGGATGAAGTGGGGTTTAAATCTAGGATTCTGATTGTGAAAGGTTCATGCTCTTTCTACTATACCATAATGCAACTCACTCTAAAGAAACAGTGAACCTTTAATATGTCAACTGCTAGTCCATTGAATATTCCAGAATCCCAGAGTGAGGGTCAGCAGAGGTTACCAAAACATCACCTACTCTAGGCTTTCTATCAATTATCTTTGCTAAATCCTTTGTATTTGTGTCCACCACTGCCTGATAACACACTGCACTTACTATCATGGCAAACAGATGAGACAGATGGGACACAGTACTAGGCTTACTTGGGCTGTTTCCTCTAAGACTTGACTAATTAGCTCTTGATTAGCATTATTTTCAGCTCTGGTTCTTGAAGCACTGCAAAGACTACCAGGAACCTAGCCCAATCATGTTTGGCTAGGGACCAACTCCTAAAAGCAGACTAGAGCTGGCTTAACAGTACTGACTTAAACATTATTATGTGATCCTGTCTGATTGGCTCTTAGATGGGAATGTGCTGGTGGAGAAACATGGCAAGTTTTCAAAGTATCTTTTGACTCTATCACAATGCTAGATTTAAACTATTTAGATACTCAATTAACAAAAGCCCAGGAAAAAAGTTTCACTGGGAAAAATAACTACTGTAGAGAAAAATCATTCCTTACTATAAACCAAGAATAAGTAATATCAGAGATTCAGAAGATAGTCTACAAAGCATATATTCATTTTATAATTTCCTTCTCACTTTTTAAAGCCAAATAAGTTACTTATTGGAGAAGTCAATTTTTTTATGAAATCCAGATAAATAATTCTAATGGACTACATAAGACAATCACTTTTCCCCTCTAAAATATAAAGCTACCTCCAAACCACTAAAAGATAAAGAAGACAATTTGGACAAATATTCTACAACTCTGAACAATCTTTTAAAGGAATGACGCATAGGGATACTTGGGAAAGAAAGATTTTATTAAATTATAAATAGAGCATTTATCAGTCCTGTAACTAAGATACACTTAATTATATAGACCATACTATAATGTAAAAGATAATCTGAATTCAATAAAATAAAGCAGAATGATCTTGTAAATTAATTTTATATTTTTGTAAGTCTAACTAAGCTCGGATCCATTACTTCAATTATTTTAAAACTGAAACAAGTCTTGACACAAAGTAAAAACTGATGTTAGCCTAATTAAAGAGCTTTAAAGGTATGCTTTGTATAATATAAAATTCAAGTCCATCTTTTAAGTTGCATCTATTTTTTAAAATATATTCTAAATGATTCACTTAGGTTGCCTGAGTTTTTCTTACAAATCACTCTGGCAGTTGTATATTGTTTAAAGGGGTTCAAGTGAAAGGAGGCTGTCAAAAAGGCTCTTCTTGGACACACCCATTTGTTGTATCAAGTTAGATATGACAATGACACTGTAACTCTTACGTGGCATGATGCCCTGGTCCACTAGTTGTTCTCTCGTCCTTCTTTGTTGCAGCCTCAGCTGGAGCACTGTAAAAATGAAATAATCACTGTTGGAGTTTATAGGCAACTGTAGGATCCAACTCACGAAAATTCCAAAGATACAATATTAAGCTTTATTAAACATCTTTTATTTCATAATTGAGCAGGAAGACTATTTCCTGGTACTACCCAACTTGTAAAAAAGGAAATAATTTTGTAGTTTCTGCCTCTTTGGTGAACTCTAAAGTTTACTCAGCATATTTTTAGTATAGTTAGTTAATAATCTTAATGGTGAATAAAGCTAAGTATTTCTTGTTTAAATACATTCAAATAGTAAGCAGCAAATAAACAAAAATAATTGGCTTAAACATTAAGACTTGTTAATAAAGAAGTCTTATTCTTAGAAACAGAAATGTCAGATTCCTTGACATTCCTTTTTTTTTTTTTTTTAAAAAAAGTTAATAACAAAAATTTATTTTAAGGAAAGAATGACTTATTTGAAGGGACTTATTCTATCTAGTACAAATTTTACATAGCTTTAATGAAGTTTAGCGGCATAAAAAAAATTAAACCTATGAACTATTACTAATGACCCAAAAGAAAATTTCTAAATTAAGAATTTAAAGTTTTAAAACCTTTGCATCAGCATAACAACGTATCTCATTCAAGTTCTAAGAAGGTCACAAATCAACTGACACCATATCATTTTAATATAAGAGTAAAATTCCAGAATTGATTAAAAATGGGGTATACGTCATGAAATGTAGAAATCTGGTGTGCCAAATTTGATCAAAATTCATTTTTTCCCTAGGTTTCTCAAGCATAATTTTTTCTTCCGTTTTATAGCCCCTATATATTTTTCTTTGGAAAATGAGCTTATTTCATAAAAGAGGAAAATATGAAGTAACTTCGAAAAATATATTTTTTTATTTACCTTACATTTAATTTTGAGATTCCTTTTTGATTTTTGTTTCTAACCATGGATAAAAACCAAGGTTAGGGTAATTAAAGGTCTGCTTAAGGGTTGTTAATATGCTAAAAAACAACAACAACAAAAAAAAAAAAACAAAAAAAACACCTATGTATATTTTTAAAACTTCAGGTCAATGCTAGGTGGAGAAGGGAGAAAGAGAGAACTTTCTGGTGAGGGGGTGATGGCGGGAAGAAGAGGCTGGCTGGGACCAGTCTCTTACCCAGCCTCAAATGCAGTACACAAGGAGTCTCCTATTTGCAATAAAACCCTGAGATCTGAAGATAAAGCAACCATGGCCCTCAGATCCATGGTTTTTTGGTTGGCTGTGTGCTGAGGGCAGAAGACAGCGGGGAGAGCACAATCTTAGATACACTTCAAAAAGGGCCTAAACTGTAAAATGGCTTTTATAAGTAGTCTATTATTATTATTCATGAAAGCCATTCTTTACTAATAAAGAAATAATAAGGATTTTTTGGTTTGTTTTTTCCTTCTTTTGGGGGTCATGGGGTCACAAAGCATCAATGACATTCCATTTAGGACAGAAGCAAGTGACATTAGATTCTGTTACACAAAGCAAAAGAAAAATTTAACGAGTTTTAAAAAATAAAGGCACATGTTTCTCACATTAAATTTTTTTGTGATGTTTTGAATTAATTGTGCTCTAACACAAAGATCTTTTCCCTGATAATTTATATATTGGGGATAGTATGTTCTTACTGTACTTTACTAAGAACAAAACTAACCAAGGAGATGATCTGTGGATCTGATTGCACCGAAATGCCTGCATACTCTAACATTCTTTTATGAATGCTCAAGTTAATGCTTGTTAGAATTTAAAATTATCTTATTAAAGATGCAGAATCCTAAGCAAAGGAATACTGAGGAGAAAAGGGTTAAAATAAATCTCCAGTTCAAAGGCTGATATTTCTGGAGCATGATGGTCCATGTCTGTTGGAGAATTTCTAGCAGTAGCATCTTTCCTTTCTCCCAAGGGAGTCCTCAAAGAAAGGAGTACAAAAGAAAGGGTAATGAATACATCAAGAGCCCCCTTCTTTGGTTTAAAGCAAACCAACCAACAAAAAGCGCTATACTTTTGAGACAAATGTATTAAACACAATATGTATTTTTGGGAGAATGGCATATTTGAATGATGTATACATTTGCAACAATTTTATTTGCAAGCCAATGCTGATGGCAAGAGCTTGCTGCTAGTCCTGTGCATTAGTCAGCCAAAGAGGTGCTGATGCAAAATACCAGAAATCGGTTGGCTTTTTATAAAGGGTATTTATTTGGGGTAGAAGCTTACAGTTACCAGGCCATAAAGCATAAGTTACTTCCCTCACCAAGTCTATTGCCACATGTTGGGGCAAGATGGCTGCCAACGTCTGCCAAGAGTTCAGACTTCTTGGGTTCTTCTCTTCCTGGGATTCATTTCTCTCCAGGCTCAGCTCCTCTGTTTTCTCCACAAGGTCAGCTGTAGACTATCAGGAGAATGGCTCTGTCTCTCTCCCTGGGGCCTCTGCAACGTCTAAGGGCCATCTCTATTCCTCTGTGTTCTTCTGTGTGTTCACTTCCTGGGCTCCAGCTCAAAACTCAGCATCAGAAGTCCAACTCTGTCCTTTGCCATGCCTTTTATCTGTGAGTCCCCACCCACCAAGGGGCAGGGACTCAACACCCTAGGGACATGGCCCAATCAAAGCCCTAATCATCATTTAATCATGCCCAGAGAAACAGACCAGTTTACAAACATAATCCAATATCTATTTTTGGAATTCATAAATAATGCCAAACTGCTATATCCTGGAAGCATCTCCTGACCGTCCACTGGTCATTTCAGCTGTCCTTGTGCACTATGAGAACAGCCTTGTTACCAATAGCATCTTTGACTAGAAATCACACTGCTGAAGATTTCCTTCCATGATAAGAGTAACACACAAAATGGATGTATGTCACCAATTACCAACTATTAAAACAAAACAAGAACCAAACACAAACTATTATCCATCTAATTTTCTAAATGGCAAAATAAACAACAAAAAAACCCTACTTATATCATACTGCTTGAAGGTAGAAGAATAGTGTTCCCAATCAATGCTCTCATACCTGCATGAACAATTTCCCTGAGAAGAATATCACACTACAAGTATTACTCAAGATACTGTGGCCAGCAGTTTTCCCCAAGCATGTTCATTTATTTAGGGAATATCTAGTATGTATCTATTTGTGACTGTATGCAAAGTCCCAAACATGGGAAAGAGTAACAGCAGCAGTGAATAGAAGTTCTGTTTTTAAGCAAAGATACCATGAGGAGCATAAATGGAAGAGTTGGCAGACTTGAAAATAACTAGTCAAGGGAAATGGATGTGGCTCAAGCAACTGGGCTCCCACCTACAATATGGGAGGTCCAGGGTTCGATTCTTGGGGCCTCCTGGTGAAAGGCAAGCTGGCACACACAACAAGCTGACCTGAGTGGGGAGCTGGCCCATGCAGAATGCAGGCCTGCGCTGTGTGCTGGTCTGTGCAGGAGTACTGGCCTGTGCAGGAATGCTGGCCTATGCAGAGAGCTGGCGCAGAAAGATGACGCAACAAAAAGAGACACAGAGGAGAGACAATAAGAGACGCAGCAGACTAGGGAGCTAAGGTGGCACAAGAGATTGAGCACCTCTCTCCCACTCCGGAAGGTCCCAGGAGCGGTTCCTGGCACTGCCTAAAGAAAAGACAAGCAGACACAGAAGAACACACAGAGAACAGACAGTGAGCGCAAAACAATGGGGGTGGGTGGGGAGAAATAAATCTTAAAAAAACAAAACAAAACCTGGTCATGTTGTTAAGACTGTTGGCTATTCAGCTTGATTTAATTTTCATCTGCACAAACAGGTAGACAATACTAGGCATACTGTGTTGAATATGAACACAAAGGCCAATGAAGAGACTCAGATACAATGCCACTTTAGTCAGTGTTAAAACACAATTACGGGGGAGCGGATGTAGCTTAGTGGTTTAGCGCCTACTTCCCATGTACAAGGTCCTGGGTTCAATCCCCGGCACCTCCTAAACAAGCAAACAAAAAACAACACAATACAGTATTTGTTCATATCAAATACAACCAGTCATTCACAAGTTTGACAAAGGCTCTTCTGAGAACAACTATCTGTTATAAAACGTACTGACCAAATAAGTACAGGTTCATAATTTTAGAAAGTATCAAACTTCCTTTCAGTACGTTCCACTCATCAAATTCATGCAAAATAAATGACAACAGATATTTGCACCTCAGAAGACAATGTCCAGGGCCAGGAAGAATCAGGCTTGAATGATGTAGACAGCTTAGATGTCATGCAACACTGGAAAACTGGGGTTGGGCAGAATATGGCAGTGTTTATCTAGGGCTGTGAAGGGGTTAAGACCCTGAAAATAGAGGATCAAGTCTTTTAATGAAAGAGAAGCATTCATGGTAGTGGAATCAAGATGCTTTATCAAGTTTTTCTGAGACTTTTATGAATTAAGCCTACAGACCTTGCCCCTTTGCAGCCTCCTGGCTCGCCCCAGGTGTGCTCACATCTGTGTGGAGAGCGAGAAGTTCCAGATCCCTATCACTACTGGACTTGAATAGTTACAGTTCTCAAGACAAATGAATAAACTGATGTGCTAGCTAATCTCTGGAAAACTTGTCAATTCTGGATGTGCTGACATGACTGCATTTCTGTAGCCACAAACTGAAGACTAGCTGCTGGTCTAGTACTGCTTCCCTGTGGTGGTGGTACCGCTGCCTAAGCAACCCAAAAGCCGAGCCTGACCGCATTCTCCCCTCGCAAGGTGGCTGCGTTGGTGAGCTGTGCTACTGGGCTAAGGTCACAGCCTCAAATCTCTTAATAAATTGGCTAAAATTTTGTATCTTCCATGGCACAGCAATCTTGCAAATAACTGTGTGCAAGAAAGGAACATATTTAAATCTATAGAATTCTAAGGAGGGCAATAGCAGTTAAAAAAAAACTCAGTGAGTGGCTACATCCTCTTAGAAAACAAGGGAACAAATAGGTAATAGAGTGAAATAGAGTTCATGTTACAGTTGCTCACACTTGAACATTTTTAAGGAATGGCTTTTTCTTTGAAATATGTAGAAACTACAATAATCAAGCAAACAGCCCTAAGAAGTTTTTAAGTCTAAAATGGTTGAGTTTAACCTGACTTAAAAAAAAAAAAAAAAAAAAAAAAAAAAGGCAGGTATAAATAAGTATATTGTACAGCTAGAATTATATTCTTTGTGCAAAAACACAGAATTCCATAAGAGCTGGATATTTCCAGGTGACAAAATTTACAAGAAGTGAGCAAAGAAGCCCCAGCAATGGAGGGAGATAAGTGAGGTTGCAGAG
This sequence comes from Tolypeutes matacus, assembly GCA_026826555.1. Classification (NCBI taxonomy): domain Eukaryota; kingdom Metazoa; phylum Chordata; class Mammalia; order Cingulata; family Chlamyphoridae; genus Tolypeutes; species Tolypeutes matacus. The sequence goes on along the minus strand of JAKSZT010054576.1, from coordinate 10,585,345 downwards.
TTATTTGCTTGCTGCCTGTATCACATCTTTCTTAATCAGCCTGAGTTCAAGGCTATCTTTTTATTAAAACAAAACAAAACAAAACAAAACAACTTTTCACCCCTATAATAGAGATTGGTATATGTTTATTACATAAAATAAGGAAATATAAAAAATAGGAGGAAGAAACTAAAAAGGAAAATCACCACTCAGAGACAACTACAGTTACCATACTGGCATATTTCCTGTCTTTCTTCTAAGCATGATTTTTGATTCTCTGCTTCTCCAGAGCAACAAGGATCACATTCTTATTTTATAAATAGCAACATGAAATATTCTGTTGGGTGGGTATGCCATAGTTTTACTAAGTAGTCCCCTACTGTTTGCCACTTAAATTGTTTCCAATTTTTTCAACTATAAATAATGCTGTGGTGAAATTTTTGTGCATAAAGTTCATTCCTTATTTCCAGTTATTTTATTAATTTAAATTCCTGGAAGTAGGAATACCGCTATGTGGTCTATAATCATAACCATAAAGTAATGAGACTAATCTCTTTGTGTGCAAACATCATTTTGAAATTATAGATATGTGAAAACATAAAGGCCACTTAATATATTTTATTTTTTATATTCATTTTTTTTTTTTTTTTTTTTAAATTTTACCGGGAGGTCCCAGGGATCGAACCCAGGTCCCTCCATATGGCAGACGGACGCCCAACCATTTGAGCCATATCCGCCCCCCTATATTCATTTTTTAAGAGCAAAAAATTTTAATTAGTTATTGAATTTTCCCAAGATGATGTTCTTTATTATGTATATGCTAACAGTCATGGCTTCCTCTTACATTTCAACAAGCAAGGAGAACATGCATATAAATTTTTTAAATTTACATAATGCTTATTCCTTGTTATAATAAAAACAATATTATGTTAATATTTTTGAATCAGCTATATGTTTACATAAGAAAGGTAAAATTTTAATTTTAACCATCAGTCCCACAAAAGAAACAAAGCTTATATAATGGTAAACTGAAAATGTTGTTCTTAACACTATAAATAGTTTAGATTTTAAAAAATATCTTCTTTTAGTTTCTTTCTCTTATTAAATGATGTAAAGTGCTTTTAGAACAGCGTTTTAAGATTACTTTGCAATATTAAAAAAACTTAGAATATAAACTTTTTTCACATAACAATACCTCACTTCAAAATTTTAAGCTATTTTTTTTGAACAAAGATCATATGACTGTTTTCTATTGTTTCTATAAATAGGATATTTTAAATGTTTACTTAATATGACCTAATTAAAGTTTTGTTTTTTTTTTCACTCTGAAGAAAAGAAAATGCATTATATAGCATTTTAATAACATAGGAGCTTAGCATGAGTTGAACAAGCCAAAACAAAGCTTCTGGCTCAGAAGGGGGTTGCAAGGGGTTATTTGACGACTGTACATTACAAAAGCAAGGCAGAAATGTCACTTTCTGGGAAACAGAATGGCAGGCAGCCATGGCCTTAGAAATTATAACTAATTAGATTTCAGCTATAGGGAATCAGGGAGGTGTTTGGAGGAGGGCCGTGGAGATGAGGAGCTGCCTGCAGGTTAGAGAGAGGATCCAATACATATTATTTGAACAGGGCAATGAATAGAATAAACCACAGCCATGAGAGGTGAAAAAATCGGAGCAGTCAAGAAGACTGGGAAAACCAGTGGCAAAAACAAAGAAGGAGAACTAAAGAATACTCTAGACTATTAGGCAAAAATAGATCCTGGTTTCAGTTTTATTTTTTCAAACAGACAGTTGAGTACTTAAGACGAGAGAATGAAGTGGTTGTACTTTGGCAAAAATTTATTAAGCACTGTTCAAATAACATTAAATGGAGCCTGGATTCTATAAAAACATGACAAATTAAAGCCAACATTATCCTTTGAGCTTTGACACAGGAAGAACACCTTAAAACAGTTAAGTTTGAGAGCCCCATTCAATTTTGGTTTTACTGTTTATCAAGAAGCTTTTTAATTGTAAAGTTTAGAATTGCATTTGTTTAATCAGGTAAAAGCCAACCACATTTTGAGAAATTTATATTGACAGAGCAAAAGACTGATAAACTCTTACTATTTCTTTTTTTTTTTTTTTTTTTTTTAAAGATTTTATTTATTTATTCATTTATCCCCCTCTTGCTGCCTGTGCTCGCTGGGTCAGCTAACCACGCCATGCGGGCGGGCTTGCCTTCACCAGGAGGCCCCGGGAACCGAACCCGGGGCCTCCCACATGGCAAACGGGAGCCCTACTGATTGAGCCACAGCCGCTTCCCTTACTATTTCTTAAAAAATAAAGAATTAAAAAGGTAGCAGTGGTGGTTACTATTATTATTACTTTAGATTATTACTTTGGTGATTATTATTTATTTTTTAGATTATTTAGATTTTTAGATTAGTACTTTGGTGAAGATAACCAATTTTTTTAAAAAATGTAAAACCATAAGGATTTTTAAAATTTAACTTCACAAAGGTTCACATATTTACAGTTCTTTGTTGTAGACTGTTTTGTAGTGAAAGGGTAAGAAGTTCCTTCCTGAAGGGTTTCCTTCTGAACCTAGGACTCAGAAATAGATCTTATATGTACCATTAACAACTCCATTTTAAAAATCTACATTTTATAACATTTGCTATTTGTTAAAATGAAAGTGGCACATATACATAACAAAAAAGTATTAAAAAAAAAAAAAAAAAAAAAAAAAGTAAAAATCAATCCTTCCCACCCTAGTTATACAATCATCTCCAAAGGTAACCATCATTAAATTTCCTATAGCTCCAGAGAATATTTTGTGTATATTCCAGAAAAATTATATATAAAATAAGCACAGGAAATACATGGGATGGGATCATATGATTCTTACAGTTTGTAAATGTCTTTAAAAAAATATCATTAAAACATTTCTTTCTAGGGGGTGGATGTGGCTTAAATGGTTGGGCGTCCGCCTGCCATATGGAGGGACCTGGGTTCGATCCCCAGGACCTCCTGGTAAAATTTTAAAAAATATATAGAAGGTGTGCAGGAGGCCAGGCCTGCACACGGCGTGTTGCCAGTCCCCGCTGAGCCACACGGCAAGATAATGACATAGCAGGAGTGAGGCACAGGGGAGAGCCAAGATGAGACGCACTGAAAACCAGGAATTGAGGTGGTGCAGGTGGTAGAACACTGCTCTCCCACATCGGAGGTCCCCAGGATCGAATCCCAGTGAAAACTGGAGGAGAAGGATGAGAAGAGAGGGCAAGAAACAGACACAGAGAATTGCCCAGCAAATGGACACAAAGAACAAGTGGGGGGAGGGGGGGGTTAAAATGGATAAATAAAAATAAATCTTAAAAAAAAAAAAAAAATTCTTCTTAATAGCTATATGGTATTCCACTGTATGCTTATATCAATTTATGTACATTTAAGTTGCCAGACTTTTTGCTATTGTGAATACATACTATAATGAACATGCCTACTCATTTATTTTGGCATCTGTATTAGTCAGTCAAAGGGGTGCTGACACAAAATACCAGAAATCCGTTGGCTTTTTTTTTTTTTCCCAGGAAATCGTCAATGTTTATTTAAAAAGGGGGAAAAAAGCTTACTACAATATTAATAAGAAAAAAAATTAGGTGGTTTAAAGTATTCTCTATTGTTAAGTGCAACAGATGCTGGACTTCTGAAACACCAGTTTTGCATCAGTGTAACAGCTTTTTCTATATATTTCTGTTCAGGATGATTGTTCCTCTGATTTACTTGGAAGCAATGAATCTAAAACTGGGAGAAGAGGACCCGGGCTGGCCCCAACCCCCCGCCGCTCCCGCCACAGACACGAGGCCCGGCCTGCCACCCGCGTCGCCATGGCAACTCTCCGTTAACTTTTATAAAAGGTATTTATTTAGGGTAGAAGCTTACAGTTACCAGGCCATAAAGCATAAGTTATTCCCTCACCAAAGTCTTTTGTTAGAGCAAGATAGCTGCTGACATCTGCCAGGGTTCAGGCTTCACAGGTTTCTCTCTGGGCTCGCTCTACAAGGCCAGCTGTAGACTATCAGGGGAGCAGCTCTGCCTCTCTCGCTGGGGCTTCTGCAGTGTCTAAGGAGCCATCTCTATTCCTCTCTCTTCTTCTCCTGTGTGTTCATTTCCCGGGCTCCAGCTCAAAACTCAGCATCAAAACTCCAACTCACTCCTCTGCTCTGCTGTATAGTTTAATCCCACCTTGACAGGTGGGGACTCAATGTTCTACTGACGTGGCCCAATCAAAGCCCTAATCATAATTTAATCACACCCAGGTACAGACCAGTTTACAAACACAATCCGATATCTATTTTTGGAATTCATAAACAATGCCAAACTGCCACAGCACCCTTTAATAATAAATATATCTATAGATTAAATTCCTAATAATGTCATATGCATTTAAAATAACTGATAGGGCCACTTTGCCATCCAAAAGGTTGCACCTATTTATATTCCCACTTACAAGATAAATGAGTACATCTTTCTGTTTACACCCTACCCTACAATGTGCATTGTCATATATTAAGGTGACTTTAAATTCAGAAACAAAGTTTACCTCATTTTACCGCAAGAGTACTGGCAATATCATGCCAAAATAATAGAATAATTTGGTATAACTAATAGGCAGCAAGAGACCAAGAAAAACCTAATGAATTAGGTAGGGTGATGGGGATGTTGTTTTTTTTTTTTAAATATATACTATTAGAGAAGTTGTGAACTTACAAAACAATCATGCAAATGTGCAGAATTCCCATACAACGCCCCTCCACCAACACATTACATTGTTGTGGAACACCTGTTACAGATATGATAACATCATCAGACTATTACCACTAATTATGGTCTATAGCGTGCATTTGGAATATTTTTTCCACACCCTCCTATTATTAACAGTACTTCTTGACACTGATAAGAATATTACAATATTGCTGTTCACTATAATCCATAGGTTACATTAATTCTATTTTTCCCATGCACCTCCAGTCTTAATACCTTGAAACAGTGATATACATTTGTTCTAGTTCATAGAAGAACATTCCTGTATTTGAACTTTTAACCACAATTCTCATCCATCTCTAGGTTCACTATGTTATTCAGTCCCTAGATTATTTTCTAGCTTTCTTTCAGTTGACATTTACACACCCAGACTGCCCCTTTCTGCCACAGGGGATGAGTTTCTGACCAAATGGGGAAATATTTATAATGATTGTCAGAAACTCAGGCTACATTTTTTTCTGGCAAATCATGAATGTTTATAAATTTGGTATAATTTTTCTGATGTTTCAAGGTAGAAGCTTTGAACATAGGACTTCTCGATTTTTTTCTTCAACTCCAATACAGCAGAGAGCTGTAATGGACAGATCCAAGATATATTTAGAATGAAATCAACAGGAATTGGTGAGGGATTGGATGTTGGGTTTGAAAGAGAAAAGGTCAACAAAGTTGATTCCTGGGTTCTTGGCTTAAGCAACTGGATAGACCATTTACTGAGATAAAGGACACACGTTGGCCACTACAAGGATCGGTCTTGAACAGTTTTGATGTTCAAGATGAGAAAGATGAGATGTCAAAGAGGCAGCTGGCTCTATGGATCCATATTTCAAAAGGTAGGCAGAAGGTTGGTCTTAGCTGGAGGCTGAATCTAGAAATCGTCACTTATTAGTATATGAAGCCATGGGAGTTTGCCGAGGTAGAGAAATTAGATGGAGAAGGCAAGGGAGGGAAAATGGCAAAAAGGCAAAAAGCCCATGACTGAGCTATTAGGAAAGCCAACAATTAAAAGCCCATTTATAGGTTAGTTAAGGGATAGAGATCCAACAAAGGAAGTCCAAGGTAGCTGCCTTAGAAGTAGGAGGAGACTGGAGGGTGTGCCTAAGAGTATTTCTAGAAAGGAGGACATGATCAACTGGGTCAAATGCTGCTGTTTAAATGGAGGAGCTACTTTCATGGAATGTTGAGTGGAAGTCAGACTGGAGGACATTAAGGAGTAAAAGAGAAGCCAGAGTATGAATGTAGTTAACAGAAGCAATACTTTTAAGATGTTGCCCATGAAGAAAGTTAGCAGAACAAGACTTTAAGGAAATAACTTCTCAATAATCAAATTTCTTATTTCCCATCCACCCATAGCTGTCCCCCTCTTACCACATAATTCTATTAACCATTAGTGGTGACTTCATCTTTGATGATTTGGTAACTACAAGAATAGCTACATTATATATTCCCTGTCACACTGAAGTTCCAGGTATTTGCTTTTGCTGATTCCCCCCACTAATCTTCATCCTTATATATTTTCTAGAACCTTCCACAATGCTTTGCACGTCTGTATTGCTTAATTTTGCATGGTATACTTCAGAGTATATAACTGAGTTACTATTTTCTAAGAAAACAGAATACCATTTCAAATTTAAGAATACATTACCAAAAGGATTTTCGATGGGCAAGTGATTATCATGGGGCAAAACAAACACCATTTCCCTTCATCCTGATGAGTTTGGGGTTGAGGTTATTTTTTATTGGATTTTGTCTTCTACTCCTACCACCAACACCAATGTCGTTCCCCACCTCCCCACCCCCACTCCCGCTGAGATGGCTCCCTCGTCTGTCTGCTTGTTCTTTCTGCATGTTGTGTCCACTCGTCTTCTTTAGGAGGCACTGGGAACCGAACCTGGGACCTCCCATGTGGGAGGCTGATGCCCAACTGCTTGAGCCACATCCACTTCCCCAATGCCATTTTGAAGGGTAAAAGAAAACTAAAAAGGAAAGGCTAAGGGCAAAGGAGTATAGAAAACCATGAACAAGTGGTAGACACTAATTTCTTTTCAGTTCTACCTACAATTAATTTGAAATTCATGCTGCATTAAAGAAGAGACAAAGCACTTAAATATTCTTATAGATGATTAAAAGTAGCAACCAAATATCTCAGAGTTTTTATTATATTTCCAGGGATCTAAATTGTCAATTATAAAATAAGGCTCTTCTTAAAATGACTTTTTAAAAAATGGAATGCAAAGAGGCAAAAAATAAGAAGGCATTTGGTTTGTTCTGTAAGAACCATGCTACCTGTACTCACTAAGCAAACTTTCATCACTACTTCCTGTCTGAAACAAAAGCAGAGTTACAAAGTGTGCACATAAATCTAACTAACAGACACTGGGAAGAGTAAATAGCATTTGATCAGGAATTTTTATTATTATGGCTATTTTCAGTTAAAAAAAGGGAGAGAATATCAAATTAACTGAAAAAAATGGAACAAATTAGTGTTTGAATAAAAAATAAGGCTTTAGACTAATTAGTAAACAGGATTATTTCAATATTTCAAAGTGAGAAAATCTTTGCATCTTTATTAAGCACACTGGGATTGGGAGAGTACCAGGAAGAGGCAGGTGGTACAAAAAATAGAATTCTTTACAACTACCCCTTGCCAGTAAGGAGGTCGGTCACAAAGTAGAGTACAGCATCTACCCTCTTTTAGGAACTAAAGAGCAAAAATGGAGAAAAAATTGAAATGCTAACATAATTACCATTATTCCAGGTTAGCACACTGAGGTTTCCTGTGTTAGTATGCAGCCTGAGGTCAGGAAGACAATGTTTTCTCATAACTTAGCCTTGGAAATTTACAGAAACTTTGATAACTCTGTGGCTGGCTGTTTCTTCGTTACCATAGAAACAGACTGTTAAAAATGGGGCATATTTCTTTAAACTGATCATACCTTCACACAAATTCTCTTCTCTTTTTTGTCAAAAGTTGGAATGAATTTAAAGTATTCTCCTCATGGTGTGACAATATGATGTCAAGTCAGGGGGTCTAGTACAGATGGCAGGGATAACATTAAACATCAGCCCATGGCAGACACACAGAAAGATATCATGCATATACACATTTAAAAAAATCTAACTTGGTTAAAAACTAGTGCAAATAAAGTGCATGATGGGATAAAAAGAAATGTAATACAAATAGAAGGAACTTCAAAAGCAAAATCAATCCAATCAACTGCCTGAGCATCAGCAATGCAGAAAGGTTAGTAAAATAATTGCTTACCTTCTCAAGCAATCAATCTTTAATTTGTAAGACCATGTTGTTCTATGCCTCAACTTCTAGGTTTCTTATCCCATATGGTTCACAAAGATAATGTCTATTTTTAAAATATTGGTGGCAATCAGAAACTCCCCATTCCACCACTGCATTAGAATTTCAGGATGCAGCTATAGTTAGAGGTGCTAATGGGCTAAAGCTGTTTCCTAATCCCTCTATATAATGGGAAAACGCAAGTTCTCTGAAAGATTCTGAAATGCCTTTATGTAAATTTCTAAAGCAGGCTCTTTGAATAAAAGCACAATTAACAATGAAACAGGAAAACATTGGAATATTGTTTAACTCCAATTTTTCCCAGACTAGTAATCATACGCCACACTCTTTGAAGTCACTTAATCCAGGCCAAAATTTTGATTTTTCTTCCCATTTTGTGGATTTGAGAATGGGATGGAAGGACACGTCTATATACAAATATATTCACCTACATATATATACATAATATATATACACACACCCTACATATATATAACACACACATGCATACAATTTGCCCATCAAAACATAAAGACAGCTGAGAATGGTTACAACTAGTGTGCTATCCTAATAGCATAGTAACTGTGCGTTATGATTTAGAAGGCACTATGCCAATAAGTAGCCAGGACAGCTTGGGGGATCACCCCTTGCCACACACAACAGCCACTCGCTCTTCAGCTATTACAAGGGCATGTTTTATAAAAATAGTGCATATAGAAAGATTCTGATGTTTGGATACTTTTTTGGCATTTAGAATCCAAGATAGGCAATCTACTTGCTCGACACGGCCACTGTTTCCAATCAAATAAACGAGAAAATGTGCAAGTCCAGCAGATGAACATGCACGCCAAAACTCATGGCTTCTGTAATTCTCTAGATGAGAAATGTATTCATATTCATTTTAGCCAACAGGAAGAGACTGGACAGTTATATTTCCTCAGAAATTTTATTCGGCTGAACAATCACCAGCCTCTTGTGTATTCACCAGCTTCGACAGCTTGAAATTGGTTTTACTTTGCCCCAAAGATGGCTAAATAGGACAAACAGGAATTTTTTCCCTTGTAATAGTCACTGAGGGCTTACTGTGTGTCACACATCATTATGAGAGCTTTACATGTATCACCTCATTTAATCTTCACAACATTAGAAGGTGGGTACCAATATTTATTTTCATACAGAAATTAAGCAGTTGTCCAAGATCACACAGCTAGTATAAGGCAGAGCCAGAATTAATGAGGCAAATTGGGTAGTATTTCCGTAGGATGATTTTTCTTAAAAAAGAGGAAAAAAAAATCTTAGCACACAAAAATAGATAGTTCCTGATATTCTAGTAAAGTCTTGGCCACCATCAAATAACCTCAGCAACCTTTTTGATTACATTGTCTCTATCTTATAAGAAATCCTGTACATTCTAATTCTAATAGAAGAGTTATATACATCAAGAAGAATTCACTGGGAAGATACAAAGAAATTATAAGATTATTCCCTTTGCAATTCTGTAGTCTGTTTAAAAAACCCTAATAAAAGCTATCATAGGGAAATATTTGAAAACCCAATGTTGAAACTTACCTATTTTTTTCCTGAAACCTTTTTTTTAAAACCGGGAGGTCCTGGAGATTGAACCCAGTCCCTCCATATGGGAGATGGATGCCCAACCATTTGAGACACATCTGTCCCCCAAAACCTTTTAATAAAAATTAGAATGATGTCATGATAGAATGTCATCTCTTATTGCTATGATATTGATATTATAAAATAGTAGTCAATGCCTAACACAATGCCACTTAGAAATCTGAGTGAGAAGCACACACACCATAGGCATGAGCTGTGAGCACAGTGGTGAACAAAACAGACATAGCCCCTGCCCTTATGGAGCCTCTGGTCTACAAAAGGACATAAACATTTAATAAAATAATTGTGATAAATACTAAAAAGAATAAAAGGCCTAATGTAGTTTGAGGAAGGAGGAGTGGGACAAAAAGGCCTCTCTCTGTGAGGTGACTGCTGAACTGAAATTGAAAGGATGAGCTGTAGTCACCCAGGCCAATGGAGTGGAATGGGTAGGGTAGGGTGAGATATTCTGAGAGAGAATAGTGATGGGGGGAGAGAGAAGCACAAGACGCTTCTGGAGATATAGGCAGGGCTTTTAACTCCATGGATTTTGGATTTTACCCCAAGTACAATGAAAACTCATTGCAGGGTGTGAAGCAGTGGCACAATTAAGATTACATCGTAAGATGATCACTCTTGAGATTAATGGAGGATGATGGAACGAAGGGGGCTAGAGTGGGCGGGGAGGGATCAGCTAGGCAGCTCTATTTCTAGCTGAGTGATGTGACTCAAGGAGACCTGATCAAGGGGGGCAGTCATGGTGATAGAGTGCTGTGGAGAAATGAAATATTTCTGAAGTACAACTGACACATTTGGTGACCTACTCTAAGTGGGGAGGATGTCAAGGACAGTGTCAAGGATCAGTCCCATTTAGGTTTCTGGCATGAGCCACTTGGGAGCACAAGTGCCATTTACAGATGGGAAACCCTGGAGAAATATGCTCCGTGGGAAGACTGAGAGGCTCACTGGAGCCGTTGGGGAGGTAGGTGACTTATACAGGTCTGTAATCCTCACTCATTTAGACTGTATCATATATGGTTTTCTCCTGTTATCTCTTTTACGTGTGTGTGTGTGTGTTTTCCTAAACTCCTGTATTATCATTTAGTTTCTTGCTCTTTAGGCTGTGAGCTCCTTCATACAGTGACTTAGAGAGATTTACAACATCTGGCATGATCTATGTAGAAGCACTTAATTTTCTGCTAAAAATTTATTTCTAATAAAAAATTATGCAATTTCATCTCAAAAGTAGCATGAATCCATTCTTTAAAAACATTGAATCATGTCTGGGAAGAGGGATCTTTCACTTTTTCCTTAATACTTATATGTAATTTATTTTTAAATATGTATTAATTTAGTAACATCACTTATACAACACCCTCCATTCAGGAGAATGTTGGCAGCAAAGAAAGAAACTCAGAAATCGAAACAGATGTTGCAAAATTCAGGTGCTTTACTTAAAAAGACTTTGTAGCACTCATATTTATATCAATTGCCTATTTGTTGTTTGTTTCTGCCACCATCTTCAATAAATTTTAGTTGAATCAACAATAGAATTAGAATTCCACTATCACATTTTGTTAATTTCTACAATTTTAAAGAAGATTAGAAGCAGTAAATCAGAAAAGGGAGAGAAGCCAAAAGTGGCAAATGACAAAAATCAAACAATAAATTAAAATTCTAGTTATCTAGTAATGATCTTAGGAATCGTTCTATGCTTGGGCAAACAGTCATATATACCTCAACAGTCGCTAAAGGCACCAATGCATTATATTTTGGGTTAGTAATTAATTTATAATTGAATTACAAACTATGCCTGAATATACTAGTTCAAATTATTATATTCTGTTGACGAAGGCTCGGGTATAATACTCTTTAAATAACTGCTGTGTGATAACAGTGTTACTATGGGATGTAGGGATGCAGGGCACTGGCTGTAAGATACAAAACTGAAGACAGTACAGATACATAGCACAATGGCACAAGGTGAAATGGGATAAATATCATAAAAAGATGCAGATAAAGTCACTGCAAATATACAGGAGGGAAGGAATTAATTCTGGCTGACGGGATCAAGTGACTTTCTTCAGCAAATGGCAGAGGAATTGGGTTTTACTAGACTTGGGACCCACAAGGATGGGGTGAGAGGAATATTGTGAGCAAAGGCATGGAGGAGGAAAGTGTAGAGCAGTGCTGTCCAGTAGAACTTCCGGCAATGATGGAAATGTTCTATAATCTGCACTGTTCAATATAGTAGCCATAACTGCATGTGGCAACTGAGTACTTGAAATGTGGCTAACGTGACCAAGGAACTGTATTTTAAATTTTATTTATCTCAATTGTTTTAAATGTAAACAAACAGCCACATAAAGCTAGTGGCTAGCATAATAGTGCAGGTAGTATGTATGAGGCGATTCCCATCATTTTAAAGAGTTCTGTTGTTTGGTAAAGGTACTTATTTAATCTATTTTTCCCAGGTTGGATTACTCAGGATATGTTCATTTTCTTCTAAAATAAATCTACTATAGACATGTCCCCTTACACCATACTAATCAACTCCACTGTTTAACCATGCAAACTACCACAAACTTTCACATTCTTTGTCAACTGTGACTAACGTCTATGGCAGAATTGAGGATGCGGTCCCCAATTCTATAACATCCCCCTTCATACACACATATACCCACCCAGATCACTTCTTGGAGGGCAGGTGCCTAACCTACAATGGACTGTGTTGTAAACAAGAAATGTGTTCCTATGAACCAAATATATTGTGTAATATATTGTTTGATTAAAAAAAATTTTTTTATATGTATCCATTACATTTAATTGAGAAATGTATATATTTATTCATCTGTGTTTACTTTTTAGTTTTTGTTTATATTTTCAATTATTAAATGTACAAAATAAAGTTAAAAAAATGTTAAAAAAAAAAAGAAAAAAAAGAAATGCAGTTTACTCATGTTCAACCATTGAGTTTTGGGGTTATTAGAGCAGTTATAGTTTTAGTCAAAGTAATTAATAAACAATCAACTTTTCTTTCTGTGGTTTCTTATTTTCACCAATAGGGAGCTCCCTATATTGAACATCAATTTTTCTCTTTGAACCCATTTGTTACTATTTTGCCTTTGTTAACTATGAAATATAGCTAGCTAGCACCATTGGTATTATTCACTTATCTCAATAACAATATTAAACCTCTTCTCTGAATTAAATCATCTAAATTTACTAGATCTTTTCCTCAAAATTTGTAGTAATCAAGTCTTCAGTTGTCAAGTAAAAACAGTTTACAATACCCTTTTTGAGTTGCAGAACCAAAAATTAAATTTAAATCTCATCCATGTTAAGCATAATTAGAAAATGTTCTCAGCCTTTGTATACAAGCCGAAAGATGATATTTCCTATTGTTGCTTGACAAAAGAAAACTAGTCTTAAGGAAATTCCCTATCTTGAGTTTGATCAGGAGAATTCATGACATTTATTGTTATTCTCACCTAAAGCAGAAAGTAAATGAATTACCTAACTAAACATATTGGTTGGTCTTTATCAAAAAGTTTATATAAGCCTTAACAAAACTGTGAGATGGTATAAGCTTTATTATCCAAACAATTCTCTATTATGTGATATTCATAAGGGGTTTATACTTAGAACATTTTCTCCTTTTAAATTTCCAATAGGTTAAGGTATCATTTAAACTCTTAAAACCTACAATTTTTTTTTTTTTTACATACAAAGTCTATTTTCCCCCCACTAGAAATTTTCAACAAACTAGCACTGTCAACAATAGGAATTCCAAAATATCCCAATGTAAGCAAGAAGTAAAGCAACCACTTAAGAAGCAAAGTGGACTTTCAATACCTGACAGTGTACATATGTCAGAAACACCAAAGATACCAAGTTTGTGTTTATGTAATACGAATTGAACTGCCCAAAATTTATTCTCCCTTCATTATATGAAAACTTATGATTCAGACATTAAAAAAATTTTCAGAAGTTGCTCTTTCAAAAAAACATACAAAAATAAAACAACTTTGCTCAAAAATGAGTTTTTGGCATTATATAATGACAGACATAATGTGAAATATATGTAGTTTAGTGTCCCATAACAGATGAGGCATTAAGTACTACCAGTAGTTATCTATATGTTTGTCTCTTTTGACAAAACAGCATAGGATCTAATTAGACTCTAAGGAGTTTTACAGAAATATGTCAAAGGTGTCTGAAGAACTGCTGCCATATCAATTTTCATCTATCAAATACAATTGACTTATGACCCAAATATGGATGGAACTCATCAGTGGCTTGTCTCAATGGCCCAAGTCTGATGAATTGACCATCTGTGTTTCTGTACAGGCAGTAACTGACATATTGAATTGCAGGAGTTCAATTTTAAACATGGAACCAAGTTACTTTCATACTATTGCAAATAAAAAAAGTGGCTGTCTATAATTTTTTTTCCATTCTAATTAACCCCAGATCTAATCTTTCAGCTTCACTAAATTTTGAGGTAACAGATCACCCTTGATGTCTACATTATTTTTAACTCCAAGCCTATATACAGCAAAAAATGAGTGGAAATATAGTCTAAAATATAAAGCAAAACCCCAGTTCAATGAAACTGTGGTGAGATAGTTGAATTTTATTATCCAGTCACTTTTGTAGAGTATTTTAAAATATGAAAGCTCCTTCTCCTACATTTTACATCAAATGTGCAGAATGCTCTTCTATTTTATAAATTTAGATTTAAAATAAAAAATTTAAATAGAAAGGAAAAATAACACAGGGTTAAAAAAAAAGAAGAAAGGATGTGAAACTAGCATTAAACCAGGCATCTCATAAAAGACACTATGAAGTAGTTTTTATCCTCACTGTACGCAGGAGGAAATTAAGATTCAGAGCAGTAAACTAGTCCAGGGTCACAAAGCTAGTAAATGGTGCAGCTGAGATTTGAATCCAAGTACAGCTATCTAACTGCAAAGTTTGTGCTCTTTTGACATTATACTATTGCACACATATAACTGAAAGCACAGTCAGAATTCTTAGGGAAAGAATCTATACATTTTGCAATCATTGCAACTCTGCCATTCCAGTCAGATAATTCTTCTACTTTGTTTTTATATTTTTAATCCTTGCTTTCTACGCTTACCATGCTCTGCTGTTGTGACATCTTTTTATTTTCCCTACCCATTTTCCAGTACTTTGCCAGTTTTTCAAGCAGCAAAAAATTGTTTTAAATTTAAGGCATTAATAGGAGCATAACACATGAACTTAAGTGATGCATAGATCATTTTAAATTAATGGTTTTTTAAATTTTAAGTTCTTCTCAATGAGCTCTCCTTATACCTCAAAGCTTCAGAAATGTGTCCTAAAAATTCCACTGGTATTGATTTTATAAGACATTCACAATAGGCTTGCTGTGCACAAGCAGAGGCAACTCCATTGTTTGGCTCCTAGCAACAGCTATTTATACTTCATTGTGTGTCATTTGTTTCCATCTAGGTGATTTTTCTACCCATACCCAAAAGTAGCTTAACTTTAGTAAGTCCAATTTTTATTGTTTCTTATTTTCTTTAAATCTGTAACAATCTATCATTGCATTCTCATATTCACTTGAGGGGAAAAAAAAGAAGGGCTATCCTTATGGAAGAAGCTCTACTTAGGCAGATAACTCTACATTTACTCTCTGAATGGCTATAAGATGAGAAGGAGCATGTGGAGAGGTGAGGGGTTGGCTGATGGCAGAAGATGAAAGCAGATAAAAAGAAAAAAGTTATGCAGGGTCTAGAAAATCAGTTATTAAATTAAGCATTGTGTGTGGGGTGGTGATCTTCATGTCCCCAATTTAGGAAAAACGTATTCTCTAAGCATCTTGGATTTCTTAAGTCATGGCCCTTGATTTCTAGCTGCCAAAACAAGGCAAGCTGTGCACCCTTTAGTATACCAGGATAGAACAGAAATGCCCTTACCGTTGGCCACTTTCTTAAAACAATCAGTGAGGTACCTGTACAGTGGTCATTAACAATAATCGACAGCATTCTCAAGCTTAATATTTGCTTTATTTAAAAATTTATGCAATGTGCATTATAACTAATTAAACCAATCATTTTAAACAATGAAAACCACAAATATATTAATTGGGAAAAATGAATTTTCCTGGTATCATGTATTTGTAAACCTAAAATAAACAGTGTTCTAACACTGAAAAGGAAATGGCTTCTCCTTAAAAAAAAAAAAGGGGGGGGGGGGGGGGGGGGGGGGATAGAAGGCAAAAAAAAAAAAAAAGAGAGAAAAAGAAAAAATTGGAAAACACGAGAAAATATATAAAATGAACCTAGAAGGATTTTAATGATATGAGGATTGGCTTTATAAGTCTCCTTGCTGTATCCATTATTGCAAAATCCCTAGAGTTCTCTCAGTTACTGAATCTTCAGTAATAGTTCCCAAGAACAGATTTAGCGTTCATTGCAAAGAACTTGGAAGCCCGTAAGGTACATGACTGGACAGAGAACGAGCAGACACACAGCATGGTAAGCAGACACACACGCTCAACTGGGTGACAGGAATAGGAAAGTGGCAGTTTTGCCCCTGTCCACAGGCAGACTGACCTTCCTTAAGACTTTTCTGGTTGCTCCCCTCAAGGCATTCCTTTTCTTTTAATGGTTCAAAATCCCCAGCAGTTAAAATCTCTGGGAAGTCCTGATGCTGCTTTTTGGAGCTATCGATCATGGTGAGAAGCTTCTCCAGATAGGCAGCATCAAGCAGGAGAAAAGCTCAATTTGCTGAGCAGCAGAGAACGATGCTCAGAATACTCTGGTCCCTGTATCCTTGGATCCCTCCTCACAATATTCTAATCATCGGGCAATTAAGTCTTTAAGCAGCAGAAGGCAGCCATTACCCTTTAGTTCCCAGCTTGACCTGCAAACACACTCATGCTGCTGGAAGCCCTCAACTCTCTCCTGCATTGGGAGGCAGAGCCACAGAGGCATGCTTCTAAAATCCCACCCCTTT
This sequence comes from Tolypeutes matacus, assembly GCA_026826555.1. Lineage (NCBI taxonomy): Eukaryota > Metazoa > Chordata > Mammalia > Cingulata > Chlamyphoridae > Tolypeutes > Tolypeutes matacus. The sequence continues at coordinate 10,568,650 of JAKSZT010054576.1, read as the reverse complement.
CCCAGCCAGCCCCCTTTCCTCTGCCATTCCGGCTTCCCCCGCGCCGGGTACTTCAATCTGCAGTTTGATGGTCCGAATCATCTGACAAACACTGACTCAAGCAGTTAAAAATAAATCCTCTAGTTGTTACAGAAGAAGACTTTGCCGATACCTAAGAAGACAAATTGCTGCCTGTGGTCTCTCTCCCGCTCTCTATAAACACAGCCGCAGGCTGTGGAAATACTTTATATCAGCCAGACAAGCACATTCATTACTCATTAAGTTCTCCAGCTAAACAAATGGCAGGCTAGGGCATCTGAAGGAAGCAGGTCTTATCACGCCTGAGGCACCACACTGAATAAACACGCTACTAGCATATCTGGGTACAAACAGAATCATTTCACCATGAAAGTTCTTTTGTGGTGTACTTTTTTGCTGCATACGGCTCTCCCTGGCCAAACCAATGCTCTTTGTAACAGGGAAATGTACTGTGATTGCAGCTTTCTTCCTCTGGCAATTCAGATCCGAACAGCAGTTTTCCTTTGTGCCACTAGTTGGCTGCAAGAGTATCGCCATGATTTTTCTAAGGGAAAATCTTTTCCCATGCGTTAAAAGTGGTGCCGTAAATAGCTTCTTCCACAACAGACTCAGCCAGCGACCAGCCGAGGTTTAATTTCACGTGAGTATCAACGAAGAACACCACTCAGGCAAGTCACAGACTGCTGTTCACTACATACGAGGGATGCTGCTTGGAAGGGACTCTCTAGGTATGACAGTCCAGGCAAATGGGGAGAAAGCCTCCGGTTTGTCTGTCTATTTTTGGCTGGAGTCAAAAGAAAAAATTTTAATGGTTCAAAGTATGCACCTTTGCACAGAGTGCCCATAAAATCCATTAGTGGTTATAAAAGCAGTAGACTATGACTCTTGTTCCATGAGGGGTCAGTTTTGATTCACTTTTTATAACTGACAGCAGAGTGTCTGAATACTGGGACTACTTAATAAATATTTGTTGCATAAATGAGTGAATGAATTAAAGCTGAAGAAGGCTCACAGAATTATCTTTTGATAATACTCATTGAGTTCTATGAAAGTCTCGGAGACCCAATAATTTTAGATGAACTAAACATTGTCTAAAGGAAGCAAACTTTCTCTTTAAAATAAAATGTACAAATATGTTTTAAATGTGCACTGACAGGATCCTCCTGTGGGATAAAGAAAGGCTTACGTTTTTACAGCCAGAAAAATCAATATTCTTTTGTTTAAACATAGATTGGAAGCAGGGGACTGGGTGAAGTATTCTGTCCTTTGTCCCTGGTTCCAAGGCTGGTGTGCATGAAACCTCTGATGTTCTAGAAAGATAGTTATCTACCCTTCTCCAGTATCTCTTGAGAATAGGATTATACAATGCACGACATGTTTCTTGTCAACTGAAATTCCTTCTGAAGTAAGTAAAACCTGCCTGTGGCAGTTCAAACCCCTGCAGAAACAGTGACGAGCTTATCACACTTATGAAAAATGCCCTCAAATGCTCTCTACTATAACAGATCTTATAAGGCCTTCTTCTAAAGTAACTACTTATGCCCTTTCAAAGAAGTAGGGAAAAAAACCTTTTTTTTTTTTTAGGAGGACATTCTTTATGTCATTTTATTAGATGTTTTGTGATGTTTATTTCCTTTAATTCACCAATCAGTGCTTTGTGATCTCCAGGATTATTTGTATGTTATAGACATTGTATAGACTAAGGCCAAAGTCACAAAGCTTGTAAGTGGCAAGTATGTAATTAACCAGAGTCTTAGTTCTCCAAATCCCAATTTCTTTCTAGTGCATTGCATTGTCTGCTGTCTTCTAGAATAAGCCCCATTTCTGGGGCTTATTTGAACAGGTTTTATAGCAGAGGTCATAATTTTTATGGCATCCTAGTAATTCTACTCCTGGTGATAGAGAAGGAAACCAATATAATCATACCAGAACACCTTTTAACTTTTCATGAAGTAATAACTACAGCAGTCTATTTAGTGCTTACTCTATGCCACAGTCTAAGTATGTTTTGTATATTATCTCATTTACCATGTTAACAGACCTGTGAATTCAATATTGTTTTCCTGATTTACAGATGAGAAAAGTGAGGGCCAGAGAAATCAAAAACTTTGTCTGAGGTCTCATATTTTGTAAGTGGTGGCCAGGATTCCAAAGCAGGCAGCCTGACTCCAGGGCCTACATTCTTTATTAGTTTGCAAAAAGAACAACAAAAACAACAAACCCCAATATTCTGCGCTTTTCAGAATGTTGCTTTTTAAATCCTGTCCATGGGGAGCCGATGTGGCTCAGTGGTTGAGCACCAGCTTCCCGCATACGAGGTCCTGGGTTCAATCCCAGTCCCCAGTACCTCAAAAAAAAACCCCCAAGAAACAAAAATCCTGTCTAGCTTTTTTTTTTTAGACCATAAGTCTAGAAATCTGAGTAGATATATAACTACATCAGCTGCTTTAAAATTATTTTTTTGGTAGTGTGTGTGAGTGTGTTAAGTGTGTTTTTAAAAAAAGCAGTTCTCTTTTAAAGATCCTCTGTAAGCTTATTATTTATTTATAAAGATAAAAAATACATATATCAGATTTTTATATCCAGTAAGTATCAAAATCCCAATAAGGAAATTCATTGTCCTATTGTAGGTTTGTATCAAGAGTCTTGCCTTTATAGTTTTGAAAGGAAATAATTTCTATAGTAATGAATATGCCTTACAGAACATTTATTTTGCTATATTCTGAAATAATTTCAAATTCACAGAACATTTTCCCCCTCAACTATCTGTAAGCAGGTTCTGACATAATACCTCTTTACTGTAAATACTTGGGTGTATATTTCCTATAAACAAGGAATACAGCAATAAAACCATCAATAAGGAAATTAGCATTGGTATATCACTACCATCTAAGTCACATACTCCATTCAGGTTTTACCAGTTGTCCCAATAACATCCTTTATAACAATAAGATCTAAACCAGGATCTTATATGGCATTGAGTTATGGAGTATCTTTAATTTCCTTCCATCTAGAACATTTCCTCAGTCTCTGATTTTCCTTTTCTTGAATTTTGAAAATTACAAGGAAAATTTTCCTAGAAAATTCTGAAAATTACTATTCTGTAGTATTAGCCTCATTTTGAGTTTGTCTGCTGTGCCCTCATGAACAGATTCTGGTTATGTATTTTGGCAGGAATACCATGGAAGTTTTAAGGTGTTCTTTGCATTCTATTGGGCGGTGCATAAATTTGATTTGTTCCAAACTGATGTTTATTTTGATCAATTGATCAAGATGCTATCTGCCAGGTTTCTCCAAAGTAGAGTTAGTTTTCCCTTTGTAATTATTTGTGGGGAGGTATTCTGAGACCAATCCATTGATGTTCTTGGCTGAATTATTTATTATTTATTATTATGATAGCTGCCAAATGGTGATTTTTAAAATTCCATCATTCCTTCTACATTTATTAGTGGCATATCTTACTGTAAGGAATTCTCTTTGGCCTGTTTATTTTATTTACATCAGCATGCACACATGGATTACTATTTTATTTAATGGGTTATATTAACCCACTATTATTATTAACACTATCATTATTTATTTTGAGGCTCAGATTATCTCAGATTTGGCCAGTAGAATTCCTTCACGCTGGCTTCACTTTCCTATTGTCATGATCATATCATTCTTTGAGCACTTTTTAATTTTCTGGCACAACATGATGAAAGCTTCCTGTCCCAGCTCTGGAATTGGTTATTTTTCCAAAGAGTCCTGTCTACTTTTAGTAGAGAAAGATATTTAGAAACCATGGTCTGCATGCTAGGTGTTTTCATTGCTATTAGGATGTCACTGTTCCCAGGCCTTCCCTATAGTTGGAGCTAGGAAATACATATGTAAGTGTATATGTATGTGTCTGTATACACACTTACACTTACACACATTTGCATTATTTATACATATTGAAAACAATGAGTTCACCCTGCTGCCTCCAATTCCAACCCATTGCCACCAGGCTCACCTTTGTTTTCTCCCGTTTTCATATCTGTAATTCTCTTCTCCTACAGTGAGAAGCATGTCTCCCATGTTCTCTGCCTCCCCCAACAGAGATACCCTGTTGACCTCACAACTGCCACTGCCGTAGCCAAACTGGGCAAATGCCCCTTTACCTGATGTGGGTTCCAAGGACATATATTTCCCCTCCCCTGCCTAGGCAGCTACTTTGTTCAGCCACGTTATGCCTTTTGGGTTGAATTAGGGAAGGAGGAAGGAGAAGAGCTGGACCCAAATTAAAAGAGAGTAAGACAGAGAAGCCCTTAGTTGTCACATGAATTGCTTTCCAGTAAACGTGCCCTAGTTCTTTACTCTACATACTACATCTTCTTTGCTGTCATCTGGCTCTACAGACATGAGGGACATTTAACCTCAAATGATATATGTGATTAAGTCACTCCTGCCATGATAGCTCTGCTTCGACAGTGTTTGTGTGTATGTACACTCAAAAGAGCTGTTTAAGTATGAAAGAGACTACCAAAAATCAAGTCAGTTTTCCCACCACCCCAAGCATGGATACTTAACAAGCGTGAGAAAAACGGTATGGCTTAGTAACTAGGAACAATCCAAGAAAGGCTTCAGGGAATTAGAACACAAACAAACACAGCTCAGGGGACTTACACAAAAACTTGGCAGAGACACCATATGCTTATAAAACTACTGATAAAAGATTATCACTCTAATAATGTTGTATTTCAATAAGGAAAAACCTGAGAATATTACCAATTGGGCAATGTTTTTACTAAGGCAAAACCAAAAGTAACGAATAAAATAATTAGTAACTGCAAAGAGAATGCTAAACATTGATTTGGACTTCTCTTCTCATACTGTCACTGAGATTGAAAGAAGATGACCTTTTCTTTTCATTTTCCATGCCTTGGTACTTTGTAACAGGTGCTCGGTAGCTATGCAGTGAAAAAGAGCGAATGAAGGTATACTTCAGGGCTTCAAATGACATCTGAGCCACAGTATTACAGAATTCACATACACAATTAGATTGGTTACATTTGGGGGAGGGGATTCCAATCTAGATTACATCTAAAATTTTTATAATGGTACCATGTTTTAAATAAAATACATAATTAATCCTTAATTTTCTCCTTTAAAAAATATTGTGGTAACACATACACAAAATTTCCCATTTTAACCACTTATATATGTACAATTCAGTGATACCAATTATATTTACAATATTGTGCTACCATCACCACCATCCATTATCAAAACTTTTCATCACCCCAAACAGAAACTCTATACCTCATTTAGCAGTAACTCCCCATTCTACCCTCCCACCCTACCACAGCCCCTGGTAACCTGCATTTTAATTTCTGACTTTACTAATTTGCTTATTTTAGCTATTTCCTATAAGCAGAATCACAGAGTATTTGTCTTTTTGTATGTGGCTTATTTCACTTATTATGATGTCTTCAAGGTTCATCCATGTTGTAAGCATGCATCAGAATAGCATTCCTTTTTATGGCTGAAAACATTTCATTGTATGTACATACCACATTGTCTCTGTCCATTCATCTGTTGATGGACACTTGGGTTGCTTCCAACTTTTGACTATTGTCAACAATGCTGCTATGAATAATTTTCTCCTCTTTAACATAATAGACACCTACTATAAAATATTACGCCTTTATGGCATTAATGTTTACAGTAAATCCCAACACTTTAAAATACTTTTAAGCGGAGCGGATGTAGCTCAGTGGTTGAGTGCTTGCCTTGCACGAGGTCCTGGGTTCAATCTCTGGTACCTTTGTTTTTTTTTTTTAAAAAAAAAAAAAACAGAAAACTTTCGGTTAAAAAGGACATGAAGAACACTCTCTTATACAGTGAAGGAGAGCCACCATTTTGACCCTGTCATGTGAGAAAGAGATCTCCAGAGATTGGGTGCCATCTTGCTTTGCCATGTAGCAAGACTCCAGGATCTGCTAACAGTTGCCCTTTGGTGCGAAAACATCTCTGATGATGCCTTGACTTGGTCATTTTTGCAGCCTCAGAATTGTAAACTTTTACCCTAATAAATCCCCATTACAAAAGCCAACCCATTTCTGGCAATTTTTGCATTGGCAGCCTTAGCAGACTATATTAGAAAATGGTACCAAGAAGGTGGAGTGCTGCTGCTTGCAATTACCAAAAATGTTGGAACAGCTTTATAAATACAAGGGGTACATTCTGGAGGAATAGTGAGATGCTTGATAGAAAAGGCCTAGGTTGCTTTGAAGAGACTCTTGGTAAAACTACAGATGCTGAAGATACTTCCGAAGAGGCTTTGGACAGAAATGATGATTGTGTTTTTGTGAACTAGAGGAAAGGTGGTCCTTGTTTTAAAGTTGCATAGAATTGGCAAAATTGACTCCTGATGTTAGATGGAAGGTAAAGTTTGAAAGAGACAAGCTTGGATATTAAGCTGAGGAAATTTCCAAACTAAATGTGGAAAACGAAGCCTGGCTTCTCCTTTCAGTTTCTAGCAAAATGTGAGATGAAGAGGTAAGCTCAGAACTGAACTCCTGGGCACAAAGAAACCAGAACTTGATGGTATGGAAAATTCTGAGCTTCTGGGAAATGAGTCCCCAGAGAATAATGCCATATGTGAGGAATTAATTGAACATGGAACTTGGCAGCCATTTTCTCCTAAGTCAGGATTGGAAATGCAGTTATCCAGAAAGGATATGTGGAAAGTCTTACTTTCTGTTGGTGTGGACCCCTGTGAACTACATGCAAAATCAACGAGCTATTTGCTCGTTATACGAACTATATGAATGAAACCACTGTCAGCCTGGACTAAATGGGACAGGAAAGGGAGAGATGGAAGGAAAAACAACTTCAAGAGCAAAACAATGGAAACTGAGGTCTGCGCTTAAGACATCTTCTTGGGCCAAGAGAGACCCACCCATGTATATAGGGGGAGAATATACCCTGGGGCTTGGAAAGGGCAGGCCTTCTATCCCATTGTTCAGGAAGAGTTCAGCCACTCCAGGTTACAGAGAGGGTGGCGCATATTCCCTGGAGATTTGGGTGACTTAGGCCACCACTCCACTGTTCTGAGGGGATTGGGCCCGTGTGCCAGAGATTAGGGAGAATGAGGTCGCCACTCCACTGTACTAAGGGGATTGAGACTGTGCCCCAGAGATTGGGGAGACTGTGGCCATTACCCCAGTGTTCTTGGAGGGTGAGGCCTACAGTTTAGCTACCACCCAGATGCTTGATGAGGGTGGAACTGAGAAGAGGGCCTTTGGACAAGCCTATGGAAGGGATGGGCCCCCAGGAGGCCCTGAGGAGAGGAAACCATCATTCTATAGATAACTCTCATACTTTTCAATCTAATGGAGTATGCCCTACAGGTTTTTTGAACTGTTTGGGACCCATGAGGCCTGTTTTCCTTCCAATTTCTCCCTACGGCTATGGAAACATTTATCCTGTGACCGTCCTTCCTTTGTATATTAGAAGCAGATAACTTGTTTTCCAAGTTTTACAGGTCTACAGCCTTTTGACCCAAGACAGACTGCAAGCCTAGAACTGCTTTTCTTTTATTTTTATTTTTATTTTTTTTTTAACTTTATTTTGTAAATTTAATAATTGAAAACATAAGCAATTAAAAACTAAAAAGTAAACACAGATGAATGTATACATTTCTCAATTAAATGTAATGGATACATGTAAATTTTTTTTGTTGTTGTTTTGTTTTTTGTTTGTTTTTTTGTTTTTTTTGTGTGTGTGTGAATCAAACAATATATTACACAATATATTTGGTAGAACTGCTTTTGATGTGATTTTGTACTTAGCATTGCTACTGAAATGATTTAAGGCTTTTTGAAATATTGTGATGGAATGATTGTATTTTGTATATGGAAAGAACATGTCATTTGGGGATCCAGAGGGTAGAGTGTGAGAGTTTGAAGTTTTGTGAATCCCAGAAAAGATCATGTTCTTAAACTAATCTATTCCTGTGGGTATGGGCCTTTTGATTGCATTAAGGGACTTTTTGATTAGAACGCTTTAGGGCCTTTGATTGTACTATGTTAGTGAGCCATGACCCAGGGTAAGACTACCCTCTCTTTCTGGGGTCTTATATAAACTAAGAACTGGAAGCAGAAGCACACAGAGAAAGACAGCCACCATTTTGACCCTGCCATGTGAGAGAGGACTCAAGACTGGCCACCATCTTGCCTTGCCATGTGGCAGGAACCCCGGATCTGCTAGCAGCCGACTTTTGATGACAAAGTCAAGTCTCTGATGATGACTTGACTTGGTCATTTTTGCAGCCTCAGAATTGTAAACGTTTACCCTAATAAGCCCCCATTATAAAAGCAAAAAAAAAAAGAAAAGAAAAAGAAAAAGAATTAAGAATGCTCTCTGAAATCAGAGATTGTATTTTAAAAGTCCTTGATTTTTATCACTTTAAATACATGGATATTGAATATACAATATTGTAAGATATAAACAGTTGAACAAAATTGGCCCATGAGGAAACCACTATTTCATGAAAGGAAGGGTAATTTTTTCCTGCTATTTCTAAAGTACTCAGATCTTAAATAAAAGCATCAATGATTTATATAAGTACAGTAGCATAACTAAACACTACAATCACTACAACAGGGGAAAACAGCTTAATAAATTAACTAACTAATTGGTCTGTAATTTGTGCTTATTATCTTTCACCCTAGAATATAGAGGCTTCACTCAATGAAAGTGTTCTGCCTACATAGGAGAGTCTGGGTGCCATTTTTCTCCTCCTATCCAAATCATTGGTGTCAAGAGATGACCGAATTTAAGCTTTAAAAAAAAAAATCCATTAAAAAAAAAATCATTCAAAACACGTTTCAACTGTGCTTCATACATAAGGAGAAGATATTTTTTGCTCTATTCCCCAAGGACCAATTTTCACCTGTTGAGAATGCTTAATATACAAGATGGAACGAAAGCCAGTGTTTTCTGTTCACCATTTACAATAATGACTTTTAGAGCACAACTAAAATGAGCATATAAGATCTTCTGGATCTTCAGCAGCTCTGAGGTATGATATGTATTGTTATTTATGTTTTATTAAAAAAAAATAAAAATTGCAGTTTAGATATAAAATGACATGCTTCCAAGTCACTCTGCTGGTGAACATACATCTTTAATCCACGTTTCTGACTCTAATTCTCTTTTTACCAAAGCAAAAGCCTGTATTTTTTCCTTTTTAAAATTGTACATATGATTTTCAAAGGCATGCATTATGAAAAATCGGTTATTTAATTGCAGAGGGATAACAACATCACAGATGATTTCATGAAATTTAGAGGCAGTGTGGCTTTAAGGCTTTGGAGTTAAACATAATTCGATACGAGCTCTGGTTATGCCATTTAATGGCTTGGAAGTGGCATAAAAGTGTTGATGTCCTTGTGCCTCAGCTGCCTCATCTATAGAAGTGCAATAAAAAGAAAATAATAGTAACAATTACAGCCATTTTGTATTATTGTAAAAGTTAGATAAAATGCATATAAAATACCCAGCACAGGCGTGACAGGCACTTACCAAATGGTAGAGTCTGTCAGACTCATTTCTGGAAGAATTTCCCTTGCCTATTATCTTCCATGTTTGCTAGATTTGGAGTTTCTCTGGCAAGACACACATCAATGCACATAAATGCAGACCCACACACTAGACAATACATCAGATACACATTCTACATTTTCTAATCATGTCCCCTAAGTGCAGCCTAGGTGGATATAGGTACTGCATGCCAATATACAACATGCTATCACCGGTGTAAAATACAACTGTGACTACAGGTCTTTTCAACACTCAGAACTGCAAAGTGTCTAGTATAAAGTGGTATCTAACTTATTTAACAAAACACCCGCTGAATGACTTCAGGGGCTTCCCAATTCTATGGCTCACTAGTATAAGTAATACAGCATAGTTTAAGTACATACTTACTTTTCCAGTTACTTTTTAAGGGTAAATACTAATATCAGACTGACCTCCTGAAAGGTTTATAAAAAATTTACACTCTCACAAAATATGTAGAAGAATGTCTTCTTACTATATCCTTGCCAACACTGGGTGTTACTAATCTTTTTCACCTTTCCCAATCTAATATCATTGTTTTAATTGGCTGATTTTAAATTCCTAGTGAGTTTGAGCACATTTTTAAATGTTTTCTGGCCATTTATGTTTCTTCTACTGTAATCTGCCTGTGTTCTTTAACTATTTTGATATTGGAGTATTTTGTATCTTATTGATTTACAAATTATTTTTATGTATTAAGGACATCAACTCTTTGTCATATGTGATAATTAATGCTTTCCAAGTATGACATTTATCTTTCAACTTTGGAGATGGTATGTGGGGGGGAATGGGGAGGAGGAGCTGGTACAAAAATTTCCTCTATATATTTTTCTCATTTAAATATTGGGATTCTAACTGGAATTGCAATAAACTTTATTGATTGATTAGGAGAGAACTGACATCTTTAGAAATATTGAAGCTGCTCATCTAGAAACTATGTTTTTATCTTCATTTTTATGACCGACATCTCACTTTTGTAATAAAAAATTATACACTCACATATACACATAAAACACACAGTTATGAGACTGGAAAAACCTATGCAAAAATGTTAGCTTTGGTTTCTGTGAGATGTAGGATTTTAAAAAGTGATTTTTATTTTATTTTACATATATTTCATTTAAAAATATTTAAGGAAAAATACAATAAAACATTTTAAACTACAGTAAAATCTTCCAAGATATGATGTAAAGTAAATCTTTTTTTGGCTTGGCACTCAGTATCTTCTGGTGTTTTCCTACTGCTTGAGATTTCATTTATTAGATTAAATTTAATTTCAATTTATTATGTGTGCAGAAAGTCCTGCTGATACTTTTTTGCCTAACTGGAATAATGAAATACAAAGACTGGTTTAAGAAGCACAGGGATCACTAAAGCTAAGAAACTGATATTTCAAAGACTTTCTACTTAAATGCCATTTCATCACTACATTGATAGAAACACATCTAAGATCTCATCATTACTCAAAACAATTCATTGAAGGTCAACACACATTTTAAGAGCATCCTGGGCACTGGGGACCATGTTAGGCACTGGGGGCACAGTTTTTGCTCCCTTAAAGGTCTAGCAATCTTAAAAACTCCTTTCTGATTGCTTTTACATCTTTTACATTCTTTTACTCTTATTGTAATGTTCTTTATACTTGTGTTTCTGCAGCTGTGTGTGGTTAAAGGCAATTCAAAACTTCCAATCTGTCATGGACCAATATGTGGCTCCACCATGCATAAGTAGGACCATGTTGGTTTGACAATAAAGACTCTGGTCTCCACTCCATCCAACAAGAGGAGTCCACTGTTCATGCACTTGAGTGTTGTACCAGTATCATACTGCCATCAAATGACTCTCAATTTCAGAAGTTAACTCACAGTGTACTGTTAAGAAAAAGCTTGTGGACTGGTACCAGTACAGGGGTCACACTTTGAATAGCATAGCTTTAAACTAATCTTAACTTCTTTCTAGTTCTCTCATCTCTCTTTGGAATACTAGTTCACACCCCTAGTTTCAATTCTTCTTTTTAGTTATCTTTGCATCTAGCATAAACAACTTCAGCCACCCTAAATTCTTTCAACTTTCTGATTGCCTGCTGTTGTTCTTTGCTTCTTCCTCTCTCCCCAAGTTATGAATCATGGCCAAGAAGTCAAATGTAGGATCTAAGAATTGGGTAGAACACACACTAGGACAATATCTTAGAAGTACAAGGGTGCATGCTTAGGGATTTATGAGTTATAAAAAATTTTAAATTTTGTGTTTTCATTTTGTTTAACCTGGAAAACAAAAGCAATCTTCTTGATCACCTGGATGACTTTTGTTTTATATTCAAATGTTGCCATATAGTAATGAAAAAACAGAGAGCTGGGCATTGCGATGATGACGGGTTCAAACCCAGAGAAGGCAAAAAGATACCCAGCCTGTGGTGTTTTAAATAGAGAAAAGGTATGGGAGAAATGAGTCATCATGACGTATGGCATTACAGATTCTGAGCCTGTGCTAGATCTGTGAGTACCTTTGCCGGATATCAGGCAGCAATCACATTTGCACAAAAGCATCATGTCACAGTAAATACTAATTTGAATTTCATTTGTTTTGTAGGTTTTTGTCATTAATATGCAAATGTGTTCGTTTTGTAGTGTGTAATTGCTACTAAGCACAAAGATACTTCATTTATGTTTGTACATAGTTAAGCAACATTATACTAATAAAATTTAAGTCATCCTTGGGATTCTATTAATTGTTATTAAAAGGGTGTGTATATTACTTCAGTTTGTAAAACACTACTTCACTGTATAATAATATATTGAAATGGGGAGAGGGGACCCATTTAATCTGCTACTTGGCTTCTACAATCAGCTTTCATTGACTTTCACAGCCCTAGAACGTTATCTTCAATTGAGAATTAAACATTTACCTTTTTTACCTAACATGACTAGGCATCCTTGGGAGTCATGACAAAGGTGAAGATAACAGCAAGCATGGCTCAAAAAATTAAGGAGCCAAGATGAGTATCTGAATCTAATATTAATTAAGTCACACTATGCTCTCACACAAGTTCCAAAATGTATCCTTTTTCTCTTATTGACTCCACTTTGAATAACCTGCATCACTGTTCCAAAACATTTTTATTTTCCCTCAAAATCATACTATAACCTCATACCTTAACAGGTAACTTGGAACCCTAGGTTACTAAGAACACTGAGGTCTTTGGACATAAATGTTACTCTAACTTCCCATTCCCTTTTTACCAACTGTCTTTGAGGAAGAAGTAATCCTTTTTCTTCTGGAAAACCAAGGCATGTTTGTTTATGACTATAGTTCACTCCTGCCTACCTACAAAACTGTGATCAATACATTATACTCCTCCAGTAGGATCCTTCGTGCCCGCGAAGATATTCACATTTCCCCTTATATTCCTCTTTTCTAATCTCCTAAGATTTTGGTCCCCTTATTTCTATACTCTCTCCCTTAACAATCTCATCCTTTGCACTGGCTTGAACTATTAGCTCTAAACACCACCTACCAATACACACACGTGTGCATGCACACACACCCACACCTTAACTCTCAGTCATGAGCTTTTTGCTTTCTAAATGGTGGTTTCTAAATGAGTTTGATTTCTAGAGTTAAGATACCCTTGATTTTAAGATATAAATCAGACTCAGGACTAAATCATCCAACTTTTACAAGACAGACTTTGTTTGATCTTAGTGGAGAAAAAAAGTTAAAACAATAATAATGGCAGGTGACAGAGCTAAGCTAGATCTTAGATTGGTCCAGCTCCATACAATGGTCTTAAAAACCATGCCATAGTATCGAATTCATCTTCATAGTCCCAATGCCTAGGACATTGTGACTGCTCAATTAATGCTGCCTGAATGAATAAACGAATGCCATTCAACTGACTGATTCTGAGACACCTACTATTCCTAATGACAAATACCAGAGAAAAAGAGGATTCTGAAAGCAGCAAGAGAAAAGCAATGCATCACATACAAGGGAACCTCAGTAAGACTAAGTCCCGATTGCTCATCAGAAACCATGGAGGCAAGGAAAAAGTGGTGTGATGTATTTAAGGTACTGAAAGGAGGAAAAAACAAAAACAAAAACAAAAACAAAAACAAAAAAACCTGGCAGCCAGGAATTATTTATCCAGCAAAACTGTCCTTCAAAAATGAAGGTGAGTTTAAAGTCTTCAAGACAAACAAAAACTGAGAAAGTATGCTACCAAAAGACCAGATTTACAAGAGATACTAAAGGAAGTGCTACAGCCTGAAAGGAAAAGACAAGGGTGAGAGCCTTGGAGAAGAGTGTAGAAATGAAGATTATTAGTAAGGGTAACTTAAAGGGTAGAAAGATAGACAACTGTAAGGTATGTCAACAGAAAGTCAAATGGTAAAATGGACAGAGTAAGTAATGCCTTTATGGTAATAACATTGAATGTTAATGGGTTGACGTCCCCAATCAAAAGACAAAGACTGACAGAATGGATATAAAAACATGAGTCATGTATATGCTGTCCACAAAAGACTCACCTCAGACTTAAGGACACAATCAGGTTGAAACTGAAAGGTTGGGAAAAGATATTCCATGTAAATAGTAACCAAAAAAGATCTGGTGTAATGATATCAATATCAGGCAAATTAGATTTTAAATGCAAAACTGATGTAAAATATTAAGAAAGTCATTATATATTAATTAAAAGGGGCAATTCACCAAGAAGAAATAACTATAATAAATATTTATGCACCTAATTTGGGTGGCCCAAAATACAAGAGACACACACTGGCAAAACTGAGGGAAGAAATAGAAAAAAGACATCTATACAAAAATAGTTGGAGACTTCAATACACTATTCTCAGCACTGGATAGAACTGAGACAGAATTTATACTCTAGACAGAGTATAAATAATGAAACAAAGAGCTTGAATAACAAGATAAATGAACTAGGCCTAACAGATATTTATAGAGCCTTACTCCCCCAAAGAGCAGGATATACATTCTTTTGAAGTGCTCATGGATCCTTTTCCAGGATGGACCTTATGTTGGGTCTCAATAAATTTAAAAATACTGAAATTATACAAAGCACTTTCTCTGAACATAATGGAACCAAGCTAGAAACTAATAATGGATGGAAAAAGGGAAAATTCACAAATACATGTAGATTAAACAACATACTTTAAATAATCAGTGGGTCAAAGAAGAAATTGCAAGAGAAATCAGTAAATATATATCTTGAGATGAACGAAAATGAGAAACAACATATCAAATCCTATGGGATAGAGCAAAGGCAGTACTGATAGAAATTTATAGCCCTCAATGTCTATATTAAAAAAGAAAAATGAGATAAAATCAAAGACTTAATTAACTACACATCTGGAGGAACTAGAAAAAGAACAGCAAACTAATCCCAAACCAAGCTGAAGGAAAGAAATAATAAAGATCACAGCACAAATAAATGAAATTAAGAACAACAATAAAAATAGAATCAATAAAACCAAAAGTTGGTTCTTTGAGAAGATGAACAAAATTGGCAAGCCCTTAGCTAGACTGACAAAGGAAAAAAGAGAGAGAAGTTGCACACAAATAAAATCAGAAATGAGAGAGGAGACATTACTAACACCAAAGAAATAAAAGAGATCGTAAGAGAATACTATGAACAACTGTACGCCAACAAGCTAGACAACAAGCTAGATGAAATAGACAAACTCCTAGAAACACATGAACAACCTACATTGACCCTAGAAGAAATAGAAGACCTCAAGAAACCAATCCTGAGTAAAGAGATTGAAACAGACATCAAAAACCTCTTCCAAAAAATTGAACAGGAGGGAATGCTACCAAACTCATTCTATGAAGCCAACATCATCCTAATACCAAAGCCAGATAAAGATAGCGTGAAGAAAGAAAATGACAGACCTATTTCCCTAATTAATATAGATTCAAAAATCCTCAATAAAATACTTACAAACCGAATACAAAAGCACATTAAAAGAATTATACATATAACAGTCAGGTGGAGCCAGTGGCCACTGGACACTTTGGGGGCAGGGAGGGGATGTGCAGTTAAAATACAGGGGCTTTTTGGGACTTGGAGGTTGCCCTGAGTGCCGTTGTGGCAACGGATGTAGGCCATTTTAAATCAGCACACACCATTCAGAACTGTGTGGGAGAGAGTGTGGTCTACGATGTGAACTGTGGTCTATGGTTGATGGCAAGGCCCCAGGATGTGTAGGTCCATTGAGGGTGATGGGCCACACTTGTGGGAGATGTTTCTGTGGGATGTTGTGGGAGGTGTGGGAGGTGGGCAACATGGGAATCCCTGTAGATTCCGTGTAATATTTAGGTAATCTAAGCACCTTTTAAAATATATATATATAACATTTTTGTAAACAAATGCACATATATGCGCATATATTTATATATCATTTTACAAATACAGGTATGTATTGTGAAAAATTAGATTTTTACCCACAATTAAAAAAAAAAAAAAAAAAAAGAATTATACACCACAATCAAGTGGGTTTTATCCCAGATGTGCAAGGGTGATTCAACACAAGAAAATCAATTAGTGTAATAAACCACATTAACAGATTGAAGAAGAAAAATCACATAATCCTCTCAATTGACAAAGAAAAGGCATTTGACAAAATACAGCATGCTTTCTTGATAAAAACACTCCAAAAAATAGGAATAGAAGGAAGTTATTAGGGAAATGCAGATCAAAATTACAATGGGATACCATTTCACACCTTATAGAATGACCATTATTTTAAAAAACATGGTGGGAATGTAGAATGGTGCAGCCTCTGTGGAAGACAGTTTGGAAGTACCTCAAGAAGCTGAATGTATAACTGTCATATGATCTAGCAATCCCATTACTAGGAATATATGCAGAACTGAAAGCAAGATGTGAACTGACATTTGAACACTGGTATTCACAGCAGCATTATTTACAACTGATAAAATATGGAAACAGCCCAAGTATCTATCAACTGATGAATGGATAAATGAAATGGGGTATATACATACAATGGAATATTAGTCAGCTGTAAGAAGAAATGAAATCAGGATGCATATGACAACACGGATGAACGCTGAGAATATTATGTTGAGTGAAATAAGCCAGACAAAAAAGGACTAATTTTGTATGGTCTCACTAATATGAACTAAGTATGCTGAGTGTACTCACCAAGGTAAACTCTACAGTATAAGTTACTAGGAGATAGAATGTGGGTTGAGAATGGGAACTGATGCTTAATGTATGTGGAAATTTTAATAAGGTTTATTGTAAAAGTGTAGAAATGAATAGAGTTGATGGTAACACATTATATAGTGAGTATAACTAACACTGCTGATTTATAAATGTGACTGTGGCTGAAAGGGGTAGTCTGTGGACGTAAATAGCAATTGAAAGGAAACTAGAGAATACTCTAGGGTGTGTATAACATAGTGATTTTGGTGGTAGATGAAGAGTGTGGTTAATAGTATAAATATAAGAATGTTCTCCTTTTACAAAGTGTTAAGAATATGTTGACACGGAAAAATTACAACTAATATAATTCATGGACAACAGTTAACTAATATTGTAATATTTTTGCAGTGATGGCAGAGAAGATATTATATCAATTCTAAGGGACAACAATGGGGGGGTAGAAAGGGGTATGGGATTTTTCCTTTTGGAATAATGAAAACATTCTAAAATTGACTGAGGTGATGATAGCACAACTCTGTGATGAAGATGAGAGTCACTGAGTGTACACTTTGAATGGACTGTACAAAACATGGGGCTGTATAACACAGGGAATCCTGTGGTAGAAGAGGGACTGAACAAATACGAGAACGTTCTCTCATAAGCTATAACAAATATATAATACTAATACAGATTTGTTAATAATCAGGTGGGTTGGGGGAAAATACACCAAATGTAAGATACGGGGTATATATAGTTCATAGTAATATTTTGACGATGCGCTTTCCTAGTTTGTAACAAATGTTTCACAAAAATGCAAGGTGGTAGGGGTGGGGTGATGTATGGGAGCCCTGTATGATAATACACATGCTTGTTTTGTATGTTTATAAATTTTATTATACACTTATTATTTATGTATGTTCACATATGAATGATAAACTTCAGTAAAATTTTATATATATATTAAAAAAAGAATAGTGCCTCAGTAACCCACGGGATACTATTTAAAGTTTTATCTCATGTGCAACTGGAGTCCCAGAAGGAGGGCAGAGAAAGAATGGGTCAGAAGACATATTTGTAAATATAATGGATGAAAATTCCCCAAATTTGATGAATTGTATAAATTTAAGGAATCCATAAACTTAGCAAATCCCAAGCAGGTTAAATTCAAGCACATATAAAAATCAATAGCCTTCAGATACACAAATCATAAGCAATTAGAGAATATAATAGTAGAGAAAACCCCATTAATAACAACAAAGAAAATGAAACCCTTAGGAATAAACTTAAGAAGAAATGTGCAAAACTCCTGAAAAACACAAAAGTAGATTTG
The DNA here is from genome assembly GCA_026826555.1 of Tolypeutes matacus. NCBI lineage: Eukaryota > Metazoa > Chordata > Mammalia > Cingulata > Chlamyphoridae > Tolypeutes > Tolypeutes matacus. The sequence continues at coordinate 10,550,528 of JAKSZT010054576.1, read as the reverse complement.
AACAAATGGAATGACCATCCTTGTTCTTGGATAGGCTAACACAATGTCATAAAAATGTCAGTAATTCTAAGTCAATTTACTAATTTAATATAATTTCAATAAACATACCAACAAACTTTTTAATGGAGCTAGACAAGTTGATTGTTAAGTTTATATGGAAAAAATAAAATCATGAAAAATGAGCTAAGAAAACACTGAAAAAGAAAAGCTATGGGGGGAGGGTACTGCAGGGGAAGGGGAGAGGATCTGACCAGACAAAAATAAACTTCAACTGTATCAGGTATCCAAATGGAAAAACTTAAACCACATGAATACTCTAAATAATCATGGATGGTACTGTTCTATAACCCGGGCATAGGGAACGGTTTTCTAACTATGATTCAAAATTCAAACACAACAAAAGGAAAAACTGATAAATATTGGCTATATTAAAAACAAAAATAACTTCTGCATAGTAAAAAACACTATAACCTAAATCTACAGACAACTGTCTACTAGAAGAAAAAAAATTGCAAGAAATACTGAAAGATGAAGAACTAATATCCCTAATATATAATTATCTTTTAAAATTGGAGAAAGTAAAAAAAAAAACAAAAAAAAAAAAACTGATAGAGAAATGAACAAAAGACATGAACAGACAATTCACTCACACATACACACACACAATATTAAAATGGCCCTTAAACAAGAAAAGATGTTCAATCTTACTTATAATCAGAGAAATGTAATTAAAATGACATTGAAATGCCATTTCTCACCTATCAGATGGAAAAAATATGTGACAGCACATTCTGTTGGCCAGGCTGAGGGGGAAATCAATATTCTCACACAATGCTGATTGGAAAGCAAATTGATACCACCCTTTGGAGAGGACTTTGGCAATATCTAACAAAACTGCTTATGTATTTATTTACCTTTTGACCAGCAACCCCATTTCTAGCAATTTACCTGAAAGCTATGCCTCCAACATTACAAAAATCCCTATGTCCAAATTTATTCACTGAAGCATTGCTTGTAACTGCAAAATATCAGAAACAATTTAAATGCCTCCACATAGGATATTGGTTGAATTAACTATGGTATACCCACCTAATTAGATACTATACAGCTGTAAAAAGAATGAGGACAATCTCTATGAACAGATATGAGATGATATTCAGAATATGTTAAATGAAAATAATGAAGTGCAAAGGCAGTAACGATTTAAGGAAATATGGATATATCTATCCGTTTGTGTAAGAAAGGGGGGAAATAAGAAAATACACTTATAGCTGCTTATATATGCAAAAAGAAACAATGCTAGAAACTAATGAGACTGACTGCCTCCAGAGGGTGGAGGGAACAGGATAGAAGGATGGGGGATGGGGATGGGACCAGCTAGATGGGAGAAGGGAATGACCCTTTACCGAGTACACCTTTTTGTACAGTTTTGACTTTTAAAACCTTGTTAATATTTCATATGTTCAAAAATAAATGAATGGAGGGTATGGGAACTCTACTTCCTTGCAAGTTTTCTGCAAACCTAGAACTGCTCTAATAGATAACCTTACTCATAATTAGAGAAATTCAATTAAAATTACCTTTTAAAAAATGAATGAAATCAGCAAGGATGAGGGAAAACCCAAATTTGAATACAGACAAAAATAAATGGATTCAACTGTATTTCAAATGAATTGCATGAACACAGGATGAAGAGTTTAGAACTAATCTTAGTGACTTTAAGAAAAAATTATTATTATTAGGGAAGTGGTGGATTTACAGAAAATCATGCATATAGCAATTTTTGAATATAACACCTTAACTACATACCTTTGGGCAAAAGATAAAAAGTAAATAGGGGTGGGAAGTGGATGTGGTTCAAGCAATTGAGCTCCCGCCTCCCACATGGGAGGTCCTGGATTTGGTTTCTAGTGCCTCCTAAAACAAAAAAAAACAAACAACAAGCAAACGAATGAAGAAAGCAACTCAGGGGAGCCGATGTGGCTTCAGTGGCTGAGCGCTGACTTCCTATATATGAGGTGCCAGGCTCAATCCCCTGTCCTGATACCTTTAAAAAAAAAAAAAAAAAAAAAAAAAGTAAATAAGCATTAACTCTAGTTAGTGGATTTTTAAACAGCATTATTTAAGTATAGTTTATAAACCTTAAAGTTTATCTGTTCAAAGTGTAGCAGATTTGTTTTTCACAATGATATGGGTCAGCAATTCTGAAACTACTTATATGTATTCTAGAATTGAATATGTAAGAAAATATATTGTCAATAATGGGAGTAAGGTTTCTCACTGTGTGAGAAAGGAGTTACAAATATGGAAATGGGATGGACCCTGTAATTTGGATGGAAACTGGAGGTATCAGTAAGGATACCTTGTTTTTAATATACACAGAAACAGAGGTTGATAGAAATAGATACAGTTGTGTATATGTGTTTATACAAGTGTTTCCTATTTCTGTCTGCTGAGAGGGTCCAGAAGCAAGTAACAGCCCACTAGTAATGAATACACTTATCTATCAGATTTTGGTTTCTAAATACACCACTAAAAGGATCCCAACTTCATTGGAGAAATGTCTGATTCCAGGGCTGACGCAGGGAAGGTACAAATGGAGCCTGGAACTTCTTGCTGTGTCAAAAAGTAAGGAAGTACTCAAAGAATGATGGGAACCTGTCAAAAGGACACAGAAGCCTGTCTGAAGGAGCTCCCACTGGCCAAATCTGGGACAATTTGAGCATCAAAATAAAGATGATAAAATAAGATTATAACCCATAGAATAAAATGAGTCTATCATCCCATACTGATATCAAGAATAAATAAATGGAGGAGAAAGGAAAGCTCATCCTTAAAACAGAATATCTTCTAATAAATGTGGAAGGAATTATGGAATTAGAAAATCACCACTTAGCAATTACCAGATTAATAACTGTTTTAGGCAAGAATTCTCAGTGATACTAAAACTAGGTTAGAGTTTGGTAAGAAATAGGATATTTATATAGTATCAAAGTGTTTCCTCACAAGACAGCTATTACAAAAGTACAAAAAGAAAAACAGTAACTTTACAGTGGAGAAATCTGGAAGCACCACACCACCTTAACCAAGTAACCAAAGTTAACATAATGGGGCAAACAGTTAACATAATGGGGTAAACAGATAACATGTGTCTCCTGATACCACCCTACTGGAAAGATACATCACTTCTGTGGTATTCCTGCCAAAACCGCATAACCTCAATCTAATCTTGAGGAACCAAGAAACGAACCCAAATTGGGGATCATTCCACAAAATAGTTGACCTGTACCTCTTCAAAAATGTCAAAAAAAAAAAAAAAGAAAGAAAAAAGACTAAAGAATTGTTCTATATTAAAGGAGACTAAGAAACCACACAATTAAATGTAAAACGTGATCCACGAATGAATTATGGAGCAGGGAAAGCAAGTTTTTATTTATCCTATTAAGGATATTATTGAAACAACTGGCAATACTGGATTAAGGTCTTATTTTTAGCAAACACAAATAAAAGTATTTAGGGGTGGGGAAAAAAAAAGGCATCATGCCTGTAACTTACTCTCAAATGATTTCAGAAAAAAAAAAAAAAAAAAAGGATAGATATGGAAAGAGCATGATAAAGCAAATGTGGTTAAGATATTTACATCTTGGGAATATGGATGAAGGATATACAGGAAGAATTCTTGGTAAAATTTTTACAACTTTTTTATAAGTGAGATGTATTTCAAATAATGTTTTTAAAAACTTTTCGAACTATACATTTAAGATCTGTGCATTTCAGTGTACGTAAAACAACTCTTAAAAAAATATATATATATAGCTCTTAAAAATTATGACAATTTTTTTTCAAGTACTTAAGAATGCTGTGAAATACTTTCAAATACTGTTTACAAAAGTATAAGCTGGTATAATATTTCTAGATAGCAAATGGAAATATGTTCAGGAACCCAGAAAAGTCTAAAGTCTTTGGTTCTATAATTTGGTATCTATAACTTTATTCTAAAGAATATTCTGGAATTTATATAACAATTCATCCCAGAATTAACTTTGACAGTAAAACTCAGGTCACATTCTAAAGGTTAATCAATAAGGCAATGACTAAATTATGGCATATATCTAATGAGATGATGTACAGCCACTGATAAAAATTTTATATGTTTCATTTCACTTAATCTCAACAGCCCTAGTAGGTAGGTACAGTTATTGTACATCCATCCAATTTATAGATGAAGAAACCAAAACAATGGCAAGGTAACTGACTGGGATTTTTAAATTTAGGACTCTCTGTGTCCAAAGTCCATATTCATACTCATGAGCTAATCAAATAGGGAATACTCTAATGAATGCAAATAAGATGTATTTTAATAGTTTCAAAAGTGGCGGTGTATTATGTATAAATATTTTACCCTATAACAAAAAAATAAAAACAGTTTAAGTGTTCAAGAGTAATATTTACTTGGGCTAATATATGCAATCATTATGGCTGCTTATAAAGCAATTACAAAAATAAAAAATAAAAATGTAATGGGAAAAATGTAGTAAAATTGGAAAAATTATATAAATGAAATTATAAAACTTAAAAAGTCTTCACAGAAAAAACAGATTGAGATATTACAGAAACCTAAAAGTAATTATCTGAGTAGTAGTAGTAATATTTATTAACCTTTTGGTCTCTCCATTTTTTTCTTTCTCACAAATTGCTGTAAGTATATATATTATTACTATATTTATAATGAAAAATTAAAACTATTCTTAAAAGACCTAATAGACTAAGTATCTAGGCAGCACAAAAAGACCAAAGAAAATGCAAACCTGAGAATAAAAGTATAGTGACTAACAATAGATATAATTATTTTTATGAGATTTCATACAATTTTCAAATGAACCAAGAAAAAAAGGCTAGAAAATGAAAATATCCTAGAAATAGTCTTAAAATAACAGTAAATTCTTGAATATAAAGATCTATAAACTACTAAATTGTGTATAGTTAAATAAATGCAGCTTGGAACAATATTAATGCCACAGTAGTCACCAATCCTTTTCAAAATAAGTGTCACCATTTTAAAACATTCAAATTAGCATTGAGCTTCATAAACACTATAATATAGAGAAATAGATAGCCTAACTAAAAGGATATGGTCTCTAGGGTCAAAGCAGGGTCTTTTAACTTCCAAAGTCTGGTGCTAGAACTGTGAGTTGGAAAGAAAAATGTAGATTTCCAAAAGTTTGTGCCAGCTCAGTGCCAATAACCTCAGTCACAAAATGGCAAGGCTGCTGGAAGCAGATACTCATTTACTGTATATTAGGTGATATTTAAGCACTGAAATAATTTAAAATATACCATTCAGTAATAATATAGAAGCCCTACTTTTTTTTTTTTTAAAGATTTTATTTATTTATTCATTTATCCACCCCTTGCTGCTTGTGCTTGCTGGGTCAGCCAACCACACCGTGAGGGCGGGCTTGTCTTCACCAGGAGGCCCCAGGAACCGAACCCGGGGCCTCCCATATGGTAAACGGGAGCCCTACTGATTGAGCCACAGCCGCTTCCCAGAAGCCCTACTTTTAACAGACAAAGAATATTTTCAAGAACATGAGGAAAATTTAAACCAACTTTCCTGGGCTTCTTTATGTTGACTGATCTGTTTACCCAGCAAATACAACAGCAGTAGGACTTTTAAATGGTTGTGAAATGCACTACACTTTTGGACCGCTCCTTGAGAACAGAGATGGTAGATTTTCCTCTTTGCAGTCCTAGTATTTAGCAGAGTCCAGCACTTATGAAATATATACTATATTAATAAACAACAATTACATAAACAATTAGGTGAAAATATCTCCACTGACATCAGATTACCAATAAGGGTAATGCCACAGCTCTCTATCTAAAGTTATTTTCTTTAAAAAATATATGCACACACATATGCAAACACACTTACCCATGGCCTTAATATATAGGTACAAATACATTCACTGTGGGAGGTTTCTGGAAGTTTTGGGAGAAATAAATCCTTATCCTGAATTGATGCAGAATGAAATATCTTTCAAAGGGGCTTTCACCTTAAGCTTCACTGAAACATAAACCAATACATGAATCACTGCATTGATAACAATGGGTAAGTAAGGGTTATTAGAACTCTACAAAATTATCAGCTAAACAGAGTAGAAAGCAATGTTCAAGTTATAAAATTAGAGTATCCAAAATGAAATTTAAAAAACAATTTCACTAAGAACACTGTCAAAAACTAAATTTATGTGTAAGACCTCTACTCTAAAAACTAGAAAACACTGCCAAGAAATATTATAGAAAATCTATATAAATGGAGATATATACCATGTTGATGGACTAGAATACTCTATTTAGGTGTCCATTCTTGCCAAATTGATCTATAGAGTCAACACAATCCCAATTAAAATCCCTCTAGGTTTTTTCTTTTTTTTTAAACAAGCTGACTCTAAAATATATGTGGAAATGCAAAACACCTAGAATATCCAGAGGAATCTTGTAAAAGAAGAACAAAGTTGGACGAATTAACCTATCTGATTTCAAGATTTATTGTAAAACTACAGTACTGGAAATAAGGATTGACACATAAATCAGTGGAACAGAAGAGAGCCCAGATCCACACTTAAATGGTCACTGGATTTTAGATAAAGGCACCAAAGCAATCCAATGGGGGGAAAGGAAAGACTTTTTAAACAAATGGTGCTGGGTCAACTGGTTATCCATATGGCAAAAATGAACCTCAACCCCTACCTTACACCATATACAAAAATTAATTTGAATGCAAATATTCTCGCTGACCTGATTTTGTGATAATCAGGGTAGGCTAAACATTCGCTATATTAGAAACCATGCATGTGTTCCCAGACCTAGTCTGTCTCCCTAGGTCTGGTTTTTAGAATGCTGGTGATAGACTAACCCTGACTTATTATATGACCATCCTGTATGGGAAAAGACTAACTTTGGGTATCTTTGGTCACCCTTAAGAGATATAGCAGAGGGATGGATGTTGGCTCAAATGGTTGGGTGTCTGTCTCCCATATGGAGGGACCTGGGGTTTGATCCCCAGGACCTCCTGGTAAAAATTTAAAAAAAGAAAAATATAGAAAGCACGTGGATCACCAGGCTCCATGCATGGGTGTGCCGTCAGGCCTGGCGAGAGGGTGAGCCCCCCAGGCCCCATGCGCGGATGGGCCGCTAGGCCCCATGGGCCACACAGCAAGATGACGATATAATAGGAGAGTGACACAAGGGAGAGCCAAGACGAGACGCGCCGAAAAACCAGGAACTAAGGTGGTGCAGGCAGTAGGATGCCTCTCTCCCACATCGGAGGTTCTGAGGATCGAATCCCAGTGAAGACAGGAGAAGGTTGACAAGAGAGGGCAGGAAACGGACAAAGAGAGTTGCCCAGCGAATGGACACAGAAACTGCAAAATTGGGGGCGGGGGAATGGATAAAAGTAAATAAATAAATAAATCCTTAAAAATATATATATAGCGGAATAAGATAGGGACTATAGTTAGTAGTAATACTTTGACAATGCTCTTTCATAATTTGTTAACAAATGTTTCACAACAATGCAAAGTATTGGGAAGCGGCTGTGGCTCAATCAGTAGGGCTCCCGTTTACCATATGGGAGGCCCCGGGTTCGGTTCCCGGGGCCTCCTGGTGAAGGCAAGCCCGCCCGCACGGTGTGGTTAGCTGACCCAGCGAGCACAAGCAGCAAGGGGGGGGATAAATGAATAAATAAATAAAAAATCTTTAAAAAAAAAAAAAAAAAAATGCAAAGTATTTGTGGTAGGGTGGTATGTGAGAGCCCTGTATGATGTTATGCATGTTTGTTTTGTAAGTTCACAATCTTTACTGAACACTTATAGTTTATGTATGTTCATGTATGAATGATATACTTCAATAAATTGTTTAAAAATACAAACAAAACAATAGTGCCTACCACCCCCCAGTATTCAGAAAGTGGTCAACTCCCTGCTCTGAGGAGCAAAAGCAAGCTTGCCAGAGCTTGCACATTTCTGTATATTTGTCACTTTGCCAGAGAGCCACTTTGATGCTCTTTCCACAAAGGTAGTATCAACATGGGCTATTTTGTACCTGCGAGACTGATGAGCTTTTCAAGAATTTCCTGTCTTGTTAAGGCTGTGAGTTTCTAAATCTAGTAACCGATATTATATGGAATGTCAAGTAACCCGAAATTGATTCCATCTTTACAAAAAAAAAAAAAAAAAAAAAAATCAAACAAACAAAAAAACTCCACCAATTTCTAATTTTTGGCTTTTCTGCCTGGTCCCTTTACATACATTGTGTTTTCTCGCCTTCACCAAGGTTATGAGTGAAGTTTCCTATTTGTGTGCGTGGATGTGTGTGTGGTGGAAACATGAAAATGCAATGCTGGATTTTCCTTCTGTATTATAAAACTGATACTGAAGTATGCTAACTAATGTATGAGTTTTAGTTAAATGCTGCTAATTTGCATGCCTCTTATTTGAATGTTTTTATGTTTTGATAACTTTAATAACTTCAAGTGAAGTCTGTAGAATTTTTAAAATGCAGCTCTAACAAACCTACTGATTAAACAGTATTTTCAAAGATTAAAAAAAAAAAATTCTAAGAAGATTTATTTTGCACCCCTCTTGATGGAAAACTAAAAAACTAAAAAAAATTTTATATTGGAAGGCAAGTTTATTATAGTCTTTAATGTGATGGGTCCTCACAGTGAGGTTTGTACACATTTTGATGATTTCCTGGCATACTGTACATCTTTGATATGTCCCAAAATTTGTAAATATTCTCTTTAGGAAAAATTATAAATTACTCTGATCCCTGTTTCTTTATCTGAGTACTTCATATATAATGTAGTGTGATATGTATGATATGCTATCATACAATATTAATATAATACAGTACAGTATAGCACCGTACAGTACAAAATGGAAAAAAAATTTGAGGTGGACCATAGACATAAATATAAAATCTAAAACTAGAAAGTTTTTAAAAGAACATATTTTCACAGGCTGTGCATAAGCAAAGGTTTCTTAGGACACAGAAAGCAATAATCATAAAAAGTTGAAAAATTAGGCTTTATCAAAAATTAAAACATTTGCTCATCAAAAGACATTTTAAGAAAATGAATAAGGAAGCCACAGACTGAGAGAAAATAAAGAACTCTAATAAGTTGGGGTGTTTGGTAATAAAAAGAAAAACACTTCAGTTAAAAAAGGAACAAGATTTTTTTTTGGCAACACTATTGTCTTTTATAAAATATTCAGAATCAGACCAAAGGGGAACTGACTAAAATTTCAGAGCACAACTGGTCAAAAAAGGCAGGCAAAGAAAGGAGGAGAAGGACCATCAGAAGGAGAAATACGGACAATGTGTTCTCAAAATAAGGAAACTTTAAATAAATATTGAACTCTAGGTTAATACAGGATACACATGACAAAGTATTTAGGGAAAAGTATACAGAGGCCTGCAATTTATTTTGAAATGCACCAAAAAACATAAGATACACTGATGGTTGGATAGGGGATGGATAGGTAGACAGACAGGAGATGAAACAATCACGGCAAAATATTAATTTTAGGCAGGTGGTGTATATATATATGAGCGCTCACTGTAATACTCTTTTTTTTTTTTAATTTTTTTTTTAGAGATTTATTTTTATTTATTTATTTATCCCCCCCTTGCTGTTCGTGCTCGCTGTGTCCGTTTGCTGTGCATTTTTCTGTGTCTGCTTGTCTCCCTTTGTTGGGTCATATTGCTGTGTCAGCTCACCGTGCCGTGTAGGCCGGCTTGCCCTCACCAGGAGGCCCTGGGAATCGAACCCGGGGCCTCTCATATGGTAAACGGGAGCCCAACCAATTGAGCCACAGTCACTTCCCTGTAATACTCTTTTAACTTTGCTGTATATTTGAAAAGTTCTATAATGAAAAGTTGGAAAAAATGAACAAAAAGTTTGAACCAACCTTTCACACAATAGCCAACAAGCACATTAAAAAGTGCTCAACATCATTGGTCATCACGGGGAATGTAAATTAAAACCACAATGAGATATCACTGTACACCCACCAAAATGGTAAAATTAACAAGACTCACTCCACCCAATGCTAGAGAGGATGTGGAGCAAGTAGAACTCTCAAACATTGTTGGGCATGTAAAATGATATAACCACTTTGGAAAAAAGTTAGACAGTCTCTTATAAAACTAAATATATACCTAGCAATTTCTCTCCTATATAGACACCCAAAGACTTATGCTCATGCAAATGCTTGTACAAGAATCACTGTAGCAGCTTTATTCATGATAGTCCCAAACTGGAAATAGCCAAGGTGTCCACTAAAAGGAAACTGTATATCTAAACTGTGCTATAGTTATACAATGGAATACTACTAAGCAACAAAAAGAACTAATGATACATGCAAAATAAATGAATTTCAAAAACATTATACTGAATGCAAGAAGCCTTACACAAAAGAGTAGATAATGCACAACTCTATTTATATGAAAATCTAAAAAAGACAAGCCTGGTATATGGGGAACAAAACCAGAGCAATAGTTGTCTCTGAGGGGCTAGAATGAGGATTTCTTGGGAAGGGGCATGAAGAAAGTTTTTGGGGTGATGGCAATGCTGTATATCTTAATTGATAAGGGTTTGGGGTAATTGGTCTATGCTTTTGTCAAACTCATATAATGGCGCACTTTAGATCTGTGCATTTCCTTATATGTGTGTGTGTGTGTATGTGTGTGTACGTATATATATTTTTTACCTTAAAAAATGTACTCCTCGAAAAAAGATGCTCAGGGAGTGGATGTGGCTGAAGTGGTTGAGGGCCCACTTCCACATGGGAGGTCCCGGGTTCAGTTCCCGGTGCCTCCTGAAAACAAAAACAAAAACAACAAGCAAAACAAACCAAAAAACTACTCAGGGAAGCCAATGTGGCTCAGTGATTGAGAGCCAACTTCCCACATACGAGGTCGGGTTCAATCCCCGACCTCTGGTACCTTGAAAAAAAAAAAAAAAAACGGTCATTCTGAAGTGTTGAGAGGTAAAGCATACTGGTGTTGGCAATCTACTTTGAAGAATGTAAAGAAATCTGATGGATCAATAAAGGGATAGAGTGATGAACAGATGGGTAGAAATATGATATATCAAGTGGTGAATATATGGGTATTTAATATACAATGCTTTCAACTCTTCTGTAAGATTGAGAGAACAAAATGTTGACAATGAAAAAAGTATTCTTTAATTTCTGTAATCGGAGGTTTATAGCATCGTATTGTTAATTTTCTTATTCTTATTAATTTTTAAATTAGATTGGGAAGCGGCTGTGGCTCAATCAGTAGGGCTCCCGTTTACCATATGGGAGGCCCCGGGTTCGGTTCCCGGGGCCTCCTGGTGAAGGCAAGCCCGCCCGCATGGCGTGGTTAGCTGACCCAGCGAGCACAAGCAGCAAGGGGGGGATAAATGAATAAATAAATAAAATCTTAAAATATATATATATATATATTTAAAAAAAAAATTAGATTGACGTGCACAGCTCAGAAGTAGTTGTTCTGTTTTGCATAGATGGCAAAACATTTCATAATTTTTTCCTTCAAAGTCATTTTGCTATAATTTTTACTTTCAACTATGGAGTGGGAGAAATAGAAACATATGGCTCTAATTGCAGAAAAACTATTTCTTGCCATTTCAGAGAAAACATTCAGAGAAGGTTAAATTATAAAACAGTATCTGAAAAGCAGGGAACACTATTTTTTATATAACAAAGTGTACTAAAACTGAAAAGATACACATGAAGGTAAACAAAGCTTGAGTTTAACGTTGAATGCAAAGGTTGTTAACCATTTTATGGCTTAGTATGACAAACCAAAAACTATTTCCTCCAAATCATCTAGTTAGATGAAAGCAATTATGGTACAGTGGAAGAAGTAGAAGTGAGGGAAGATAGTGCCACACCAACAAGACTGTAAGAGGTAAGAACAGGAAAAGACAACACTGAGAACATGTACAAGAAGGCAGAGAGCGCAACCCAGACAAAAGTAGAGCTCTACAAGTAAATAATGTATGGGAAAGGGCTAGTAGTTCAGCAAGGCTAGGGTGCAGAATGGCACAAAAGACTAGATAGCTAGGCAGGGTTCAGGGCACAGTAGGATTTAAGAGTCTGTAGGGTCGATATTTTGACTTTGTCTTACAGGCAATGGGGAATCACTGAAGAATTGGACAAGAGTAGCATGCAGTTGGCCAGATGGAGGGTGCCCCCATGAGGGGACTGCTGGCCTCTTGGCAGCCTGGGTCACTGTCCAGGGTGGCCACGGGTGCTTCTTGCCAAGGTCACAGACGCCAGCGGATTCTCAGGGGCACACGGTAACCAGGAATGTTCTAGAAACCGCCACGCAGACTTAGAAACCACATCTCCTTGCTGGTAGGGTTTTACATCTATACAGAAACCTTCTCAAGAGACTTACGTAGATTTTTTTTACATCATAAAGTGATTATTAAGCTTTCCTTTTCACTCTTTGCCTAGTTTTTTTTTTTTTTTTTTTTTTAATTATCGCAATGGCGTTTATACCTGATGACACCCAAGGCTGCTGTCAGTCAGTGTGACAGGAGTTTCCCTAGCAATATGCAAACTAATGAGATGTATTAAAATAAACATGCTAAAAAAATAAAAATAAACATGCTGCAAATATTCTTGCTGTCCTGATTTTGTGATAATCAGGGTAGGCTAACCATTCGCTGTATTAGAAACCATGCATGTGTCCACAGACCTAATTTTTCTCCCTAGGTCTGGTTTTTGGAATGCTGGTGATAAACTAAGCCTGATTTATTATATGACCATCCTGTATGCGAAAAGACTGTAACTTGGGTATCTCTGGTCAACCTTAAGACAAACAGCAGGGGGACGGATGTAGCTCAGGTGGTTGGGCATCTGTCTCCCATATGGAGGGACCTCGGTTCGATCCCTGGGACCTCTCGGTGAAAATTTAAAAAAAAGAAAAATATAGAAGGCACGTGGGCCACCAGGCCCCATGCCCGGGTGCGCTGTCAGGCCTCACGAGCCAGTGTGCCACCAAGCCCCGCAAGCCACACAGCAAGATGATGATGTAACTGGAGGGTAACACAAGGGAGAGCCAAGACAAGACACACCAAAAAACCAAGAACTAAGGTGGTGCAGGCAGTAGGATGCCTCTCTCCCATATTGGACATTCTAAGGATCGAATCCCAGTGAAGACAGGAGGAGAAGGAAGAGAAGAGAGGGCAAGAAACGGACACAGGGTCGCCCAGCAAATGGACACAGAAACAGTCCATGAGCCAAGACAGCAGCAACTGTCTGGCCCTTTCTAGCCTGGAAAGAAGAGCTAAAATCTTAAACTTGAAACTTAAAAAGAAAGGAAGACATAATTCAAAATACCATTTTCTATCACTTTGCTTTCAGTTTTACTCTTTTCTTCTTTCCAAACAATCAACTTTAAACCTCAATTTAAAATTTCTTTTGCAGAAGGGAACAGAAAAATATAGTTCTGGGTTCAATTCCCAACCTACCTTGGGCAAATTTCCAAGTCTCTTGGAGTTTCAGTTCCTATTAGTTCCTTACTTGTAAAACAGAAAACACTTACCTATCTCACAACATTGCTGAGAGGATTAACTGGCATAATGCGAGAAAGCACAAAGTGTAATGCCCAGCATATACGAAGCAATCAGCAAATACTGGTACCCTTTTGATTCTTCCTAATATTGTTTTTTTTCCCAGGGAAAAGAACTGAGAGAAAAGAAGAAAAAGTTGTGTGTTTGTATTTAAATATATGTCAACAAGTTGGATAAATGGTTTTCACATGGATTTATTTGCATTACTGCATTACTGAATATTAAACACCCTCATTAAATAAAACTGTAGCTGCGGATTAAATATAGAATAAATTGATATAAATACTAAAATATTGGGAAAGGAGTTAAAGATGACAGTCTAAGCTGTAATGGCTACTGATTTCCTTGCAAATTAAAACATTTCTCCTACTTGAGAAATTGAACCACTTCTTTAAAAAATCTTTTTTAATGGTCGTGATCGTTAGGCTAATGCGTCAACTCGGCCAGGTAATTGTGCCTAGTTGTTTGGTCAAGCAAGCACTGGGCTAATTGTAATACAAGGACAATTATGGTCTTTAGTCATCAGTGAGCTTACTGCATAGGTGGCTGATTACATCTGCATCAACCAGGGAGATTGCCGTCAGCAATTAGTGACGTGTTATCCAGTCAGTTGAATGCCTTAAAAGGGAAAGCAGTATCAGCTTTCAGAAAGAATTTCCCAGCTCATCCTTGGACAGCCAATGTCTCCCAGATAATAATCAAGGACCTTCATTGGAGGCCCTGGTTTGCAGCCTGCCTGTGGAACCTGGACTTGTGCATCCCCACGGTCACATGAGAGACTCTTATAAAATCTCATACTATTTACAGATATCTCCTGTTGATTCTGTTTCCCTACAGAACCCTGACTAATACAATGGTTATATCGGACTTGCTTCAAACTGGGTTCCAAGAAAATCCTCCCTAAAGGATATACAAAAAAGAGGACACAAAGAAATTTGTTATCTATCTCAATAACAATAAATAATGTTCAAAGAATAATAATAAAAATAAAGCAAAAGGATTAGTGTTGGCAGGAGTGAGGAATAGAAGGGAATGAGTCTTTTCTGAGAATCTTTTTATATAGCTCTGACTTTTGGACCACGGTAACTTTTTTCCCCCCATCTGGTTGCATCATCGTCTTTTTGGTGTGTCGCTTTGCCACGCAGGGGCCTGTGCCTCTCTGCACTGCGCAGGTCTGGTATGCCTTTTTTTTTTTTAACCAGGAAGTCCCGGGGATTGAAATCGGGTCCTCCATATGGTAAATGGGAGCTCAATTGCTTGAACCACAGCCACTTCCTCCATATTTAAAAAATAAAATTAAATCAACAAGGATGGGGAACAAATTAAAACTGAATACAATCAGAAACAAATGAATCTAACTGTATAGCAAATTGAGATCATAACTTTACAGAAGACAAGATTAATTCAAGAAACTTTTGAATGAAGTCTTGATTGTGCACTCTATAAAAACTGCAATGAAAGCTTGAAGTTAGTGTTTTTTTTTGGGGGGGGTGGTTACAGTGATTCTGAAATTATTTTATATATTGTAGGATTGAACAAATGAGTAAATATATTGATGTTTTGGGGAATCAAACTTTTCATTGTGGGAGAAAGGTCAGAAAAAAGAAATGGGGGAAGAGGAGTTTTTCCTGTGGTGTTGGATTGAAATGGGACGTAATATTTCTTATTTTCTAACCTTTCATTTGTGTTATATTTTTTCTGTATACAGAGAGAGAGAGAGAGAGAGAGAGAGAGAGAGAGAGAGAGAGAGAGAGGAGTACACATCTTAGGAGTATAATTCACTGAATTTTCACACATTGAATGCAATCCTGCAACCAGCAACAGGTAATCGAATATTTCCCATAGCCTAGAAGCTCCCACTTTGTTCTTCCTTTCTGGTCACTTCTTTCCCACAAGGATACCCACTATCTTGATTTCTAACAATACAAAGTAATTTTACCAGTTTTTGTACTTTATATAAATATAAATGGAATCATATAGTTTGTATTCTTTTGTTACTGGTTGCTTTTTTCCAATGTTATTTTTGGGATATTCAAGCATATATTTTTTTAAAGATTTATTTATTTACACACACACACACACACACACACACACACCGTTGTTTTGCGCTCACTGTCTGCTCTCTGTGTGTTCTTCTGTGTCTGCTTGTCTTCTCTTTAGGCGGCACCAGGAACTGATCCCAGGACCTTCCGAAGCAGACAGAGGCGCTCAGTCTCTTGCACCACCTCCGCTCTCTGGTCTGCTACATCTCTTATTGTCTTTCTTCTGTATCTCTTTTTGTTGCATTATCTTGCTGCACCAGCCCTCTGCGTGGGCCAGCAGTCCATGTAGGCCAGCCTGCTACGTGGGCCAGCTTGCCTTTCACCAGGAGGCCCCGGGAATCGAATCCTGGACTTCCTATATGGTAGATGGGAGCACAATTGCTTGAGCCACATCTGCTTCCCAAGCATTTTTTTTTTTTTTTTTTTTTTTTTACCGGGAGGTCCCGGGGATCAAACCCAGGTCCCTCCATGTGGGAGATGGATGCCCAACCATTTGATCCACATCCATCCCCCCAAGCATATTTTGCATGTAGCTGTAGTTCATTCATAGTCATTGCTATTTTCACAATTTCATAATTTATTTAACTATCCTACTGTAGATGGGCACTTGCATAGTTTCCAGTCTTTCTCTAGAACAAATACCACATTCTAATAAGTTGGACCATATGAAATTTGTAGCTGATGGTAGCTACAAAAATGGCAATTGCATATACTTCAAATTAATACATTGTCTCTTGACCAACATATGTATACAATTCTGTTGAGTATAAACTAGAAGTGGAATTGCTGATATAGTAGAATTATAGCAAACAGTTTTCTAAAATGGTTATACCAGTTTGTGTGCCACCAGTTACTTCACATCCTTGACACATCTAGTGTTTTCTTTTTCATTTTAGCCTTTCTAGTGGGTATGTTGTAGCATCCCATTGTGGTCTTCATTCCTATGATGTCATCAGGGCAATGAGCATATATGTGCACACCATTTGAATATCCTCTTTTGTGAGGTATCTGTCAAGGTTTTTGCCCATTTTTATGCTAGCTTGTAGGAGTTCTTTATATATTCTAGAGAAGTCTTCTTCAAATACAGTTGTTGCAAATATCTCCTCCCACTATGTGTGTTGTCTTTTCTCTTTCAAAGGTGTCTTTTGGTGTACAGTTGTTCTTAATATAGCATAATTTCTCCATTTTTTTTCTGATTTTTTTTTTTTTAATATTAGGGGTGGTGTATTTTTGGTGTGTGTCCAATTTAAGATATCTTTGCCCACTACAAGTTCATGAAAAAGCCTTCACATTTGGATGTTTTGGGCATGGTGTGATTCCACAAAGATTTCTTCCACTGGATATTTAACTAATCCAGAACCATTTAAAAAGACAATCCTTTCCCCACTGCACGCAAGTGTCAACTTTGTCATAAATCAGGCAACTAAACATTACTCATTTCTGTTTTCTCTATTCTGTCCCATTGGTCAGACTTTATCCTTTTGCCAGTACCACACTGTCTAAATTACTTTAGTGTAATAATAGGTCCTGATATCTTGTAATGTAAGTCCTCTGGTTTTGCTCAATTTCTTCAAGACTGCATGACAATCTTGGCCTGATTTCATGATTTCCTTTCCTTTTCTTCTTTATTTCCCAGCTAAAAAGGCCTAGAAGAAATGACTCCCAAGTAGCAATGGGCACACTCAACTCTCAGAATGTGGCTTCCAAATACTATTCCTCTCTAAAAGGAACCAGGGATCCTTAATGAAAGGGCTAATTCCAAGACTGGGGAATGAAAGTATAAGATGGTTCTGAATTATCTTATTATACAGGAAAATGAGAGGTGCTCAAAAACTGATGCAGATGAGTCAAAAGGGCACAAAACCGACCCTTGAAAGAGGGGGAACAATCTGTGCAATCAAAAGTCAACAGTAGGTGGATTGTGGGAAGTTGGCAGAGTAGGAACCTCCAAGAATCAGTACCTCCACCAGGACAACTATTGAACTGGCAGGAACTGTCTGAATCAATTACTTCGCAGCTCTGTAATCTAGTAGAACACTTTGCAGTTTCCAGGGAAGAGCAGGGGAAAGAGGCTGGTAAATTGTGGTAAATACTGGAGAATTTCACTAACTCCGTAATGGCTACCATCCCCCATTCCCCAACCTCATGGCAGACAGCAACAGAGTACTCAACCCTGGCTCCTGATGCAGGTTTCTGGGGCCAGGGTGGAATATAAAGACCTAGTTTCCCAATATCTGGGGATGTGCTGTCCAATATCTGGTCACTGCTTTTGATCAACTACTTCAGATCGCTAGGGGTCTGGCTTTAAGGGTGGTCAGTGATCCAACCTGCCTCTGTCAAAAGAGGCAGAGGACGCTTAAAGTCAGTATGCTTCCCCAAAACTATGGAAAACAGTTAAAGGGATGCACTAATGGAGCAAGTGCCAAATCAAGAAAATGCAGCTTCAAAAAGTCATAGGAGAAGCTCCTGGAACTCTTGCTTGCCTCTCTCTCACACCTTCCAGAGTGGAGTGCAGAGGCAGCCTGCACTCCCCTTGTGGGCTCCTGGCTTTGTTCCTGCTGGAAAAGACTAACCTAGGAAACTCTTTTCAGACTTGCCCTGCCTTCACCTACCAGAATTTGCCCTCCAGGTAAAAGCAGTGTAAAAATCAATTAAGTCAAACAGCCTGGGCAAAGGCTTATCTGCTTTAAATTCTACAATAAAGCACACTGGTAAGAGAGAAAGTCTATTTCATAGGGAGTAGAGGAGGTATTCAAATTCCTGTAAAGAGGGAAAGTCCTAAGGACACTAACAAGCACAAGTCCAGGACAAGACACAGGCTCAGAAAAGAGAAGTAGGACCCTGCATTTTTTATTTGCCTTTGGCTGACCTTCTTGATAGGAGAGCTGACCTCTGAAGGAAAGCACTGGCTAATGGAAAGCCAATTTGCAGACTATGAAAGGTGTTTATTCCATTGGTTTTTTTGGTCTTGTTAGCTCCTGACATTCAAGGAAATATTTGTCAAAACACCAGCTGGATATAAACTCATGAAACAGATAGCTCAGGGGCTAAATCCTAGAGTTAACACTGTTAATATTAAAATATTAAAATGTACATTGAGCAACAAAAGATTACAAAACAAACAGGAAATGATGAACCATTCAAAGGAAGTAAATAAAAATCTAGAAAATGTCAACAAAGAACAGATTGTAGACACACCAACAAAGACTTTAAAAAGATGATCTTCAATATGCTTAAAGAGATGAAGGAAAATACATAGATAGAACTAAAAGATATCAGGGAAACAATGAATGAACAATATGAGACTCTCAATAAAGAGACAGAAATTTTAAAAAGGAACCAAACAGAATTATTAGAGTTGAAAACCACAATAACTGACATGAAAAACTCCCTAGAGGCCTTCAACAACACATTGGAGCCTGAGAAGAAAGAATCCATGAACTCAAAGATAAGACATGAAACTGGGAAACGAGTCAGGCTGAAGAACAGAAAGAAAAAAGAATTAGAAAAAGTGAAAACAGCCTAAGAGACTTGTGGGACACCATTAAGCATAACATATGGAATTATGGAAGTTTCAGAAGAAGAAAAAAAAAAAGAAAAAGGGGCAGAAGGAATATTCAAAGCAACAATGGCAACAAATTTACCAAACATAGCAAAAGATGTGAATATGCATATCCAAGAGTCCCAACAGACACCAAACAGGACAGAGAGATTGAACTGGTAATCAAAAACCTGCAAACAAAGAAAAGCCCAGAACCAGATGGCTTCACTGGTGAATTTTACCAAATATTCCAAGAAAAATTAATATTAATAAGGCTAAAACTCATTCTATGAGGCCAGCATCACCCTAAAACCAAAACCAGATGAAGAAACCAAAAGAAAAGAAAATAACACCAATATCCCTCATGAAAATAGATGTAAAAGTCCTCAACAAAATACTAGTAAACCTAATAGCACATTAAGGATTTATTTATTTATTTATTTTTATCTATTTTCACACACCCCCCCCCATTTTTGCTGTTTCTGTGTCCATTCACTGGGCAACTCTCTGTCCATTTCCTTCCCTCTCTTCTCATCCTTCTCCTCCTGTCTTCACGGGGATTTGACCCTCGGACTCTTGGATATGGGAGAGAGGTGTCCTACTGCCTGTGCCACCTTAGTTCCTGGTTTTTCGGTATGTCTCGTCTTGGCTCTCCCTTGTGTCACTCTCCTGTTATGTCATCAACCTACTGCGTGGCTCGTGGGGCCTAGCAGCTTACCCGCTTGTGGGGCCTGGCACCTGCAGGCAGGGACTGGCGGCTTACCCGTGGACTGGGCCTGGTGGCCCATACACCTTCTATATTTTCCTTTTTTTAATTTTTACCGGGAGGTCCCGGGGATTGAACCCAGGTCCCTCCGTATGGGAGATGGATGCCCAACTACCTGAGCCACATCCGTCCCCCTTCTATATCTCTCAAGATCAACCAAAGATACCCAAAGTTACAGTCTTTTCCTATACAGGATGGTCATATAATAAATCAGGCTTAGTTTATCACCATCACTCCAAAAACCAGACCTAGGGAGAAAAACTAGGTCTGGGGACACATGCACGGTTTCTAATATAGCGAATGTTTAGCCTACCCTCATTATCACAAAATCAGGACAGCGAGAATATTCGCACCCAATAGCACATTAAAAGAATTATGCACCATGATCAAGTGGAATTTTTCCCATGAATGGAAGAGTGGTTCAACATAAGAAAACCAATTAATGTAATATACAACATGAATAGAATGAAGGGGGAAATCCGCACATGATCACCTTATTTGATATAGAAAAGGCATTTGACAAATTCCAGCACCCCTTCTCGATAAAGAGACCTAGAAAATTAGAAGACGAAGGAAACTTCTTCAACATGATAAGGAGCATATATTAAAACCTACAGCTAACATCATACTCAATAGGTGAAAGACTGAAAGCTTTTGCTCTAAGATTAAGCATAAGACAAGGATACATGCTGTCACCAGTGCTATTCAACATTGTACTAGAAGTTCTAAACAAAGCAATTAGGCAAGAAAAAGAAAAGACATCCAAATTCAAAAGGAAGAAGTAAAACTTTCCCTATTTGCAGATGTCATTATCCTCTATATAGAAAATACTGAAAAATGTTCAACAAAGCTTCTAGAGCTAACCAATGAATTCAGCAAAGTGGCAGGGTAAAAGATCAAGACGCAAAAATCAGTAGTGTTTCTATACACCAGTAATGAACAATTTGAAGAGGAAATTAAGAGAAAAATCCCATTTACAATAGCAACGAAAAGAGTCAAATATCTAGGAATAAATTTAACCATGGATGTAAAGGACTTATACAGAGAAAATTAAAACAACATTAAAAGAAATCAAAGAAAACTTAAATAAATGGAAGGACATACCATGTCAATGGATTGGAAGACTAAATATTGTCAAGATGTCAATTCTACCTGAAGCAATTTACAGATTCAACCCAATCCTAATCAAAATCCCAACAGCCTTCTTTGCATAAATATAAAAGCCAGTCACCCAATTTGTATAAAGAGTAAGGGATTCCAAGTAGCCAAAAACATCTTTAAAAATAACGAAGTAGGAGAATTCACACTTCTCAATTTCAAATTTACTACAAAGCTACAGTCGTCAAAACAGCATGGTACTGGCACACAGACAGACTTATAGACCAATGGAATGAAACTAAGAGTTCAAAAATAGATCCTCACATCTAAATCCAATTCACTTTGACAAGGGTGCCAAGTCCACTCAATGGGAAAAGAACAGTCTCTTCAACAAATAGTGCTATGAAAACTAGATATCTATTTGCAAAAGAATAAAGGTGGACTCTAACCTCACACCATATACAAAAAGTAACTCAATTTTGATTAAAGACCTAAATATAAGAACCAGGACTATAAAATTCCTAGAAGAAAATGTAGGGAAACATCTGCAGGACCTTGTGTTAGGCAATGGTTTCTTAGATTTTATACCAAAAGAAAAGCAACAAAAAGAAAAATAGAAAAGGGACCTTAACAAAATAAAAAACTTTTGTGTATCAAAGGACTTTTTCATGGAAGTTAGAAAACAACCTACCAAGAATGGGAAAAATATTTGGAAAGCACATATTTGATAAGGGTTTAGTATCCAGAGTATATAAAGAAATCTTACAACTCAACAACAAAAAGACAAACAACCAAATTAGAATATTGGCAAAAGATCTGAATAGACATTTCTCCAAAGAAGATATAAAAATGGTCGATAAGCACATGAAAAGATGTATATCATCATTAGCCATTAGGGAAATGCAAATCAAAACCATAATGAGATACCATTTCACAACCACTAGAATAGCTATTTAAAAAAAATGGAAAAACAGAAGTGTTAGAGAGGATGTGGAAAAATGGGAACACTCATTCATTTTTGGTGGGAATGTAAATGGTGTGTGTGGCTGCTGTGGAAAACAATTTGGTGGTTCCTCAGAAAGTTAAGCATCATATTTTCATATGACCTGGAAATCCCTCTTCTAGGCATATACCCAAAAGAAGTGAAAGCAGGGAGATGGACAGATATTTGCACACTGATGTTCATAACAACATTATTCACAATTGCCAAAAAGGGAAGCATTCAAGTATCCATCAACAGATGAATTGATAAACAAAATGTGGTATATATTTACAATGGAATATTATTCAGCCATAAAAAGGAAAGAAGTTGGGTTATATGTGACAACATGGATGAACCTTGAAGACACTATATTGAGTGAACTAAACCAGACACAAAAAGACAAATATTTTATGAGCTCACTGCTATTAAATAATTAGAATAAGTAAACTCAAAGTCAGAAATGAGAATATGGTGGGGGCAGGGAACAGGAAGTTAATTTTTAATTGGTGTAGAGTTTCTGCTTGGGGTGATGGACAAGTTTAGTAATGTGATATTAACAGCATTGTGAATGTAATTAACACCACTGGATAAATCTGACTGTAGTTAAAAGGGGAAATTTTAGGTGGTACATATGTTGTTAGAGTAAAATATTTTTAAAAAATACAACTACTATAGGACTGTACAACACAGTGAACCCTATTGCAAACTATGGATTATAGTTAATAGTATAGTTATAATAATATTCTCTCAGTTGCAACAAAGGTACCACACCATTGCAAAATGCTAAACACGTGGCTGGGTAAAAAAAAAAAAAAGGCGGGGGGTGTATATATGGGAACTCTATTTTCTGTATGACTTTTCTGTAAACCTACAACTTCTCTAATTAAAAAAAAAAAAGTAAAAAAAAAAAAACAACAAAAAAAGGGATGACAATAAAGGACAATACCTTTCCAATTAAAAAAATAAAGAAACTCTGAGTCCATAGCAATACTTCCCTTAGAAAAGAGGCTCTTCTTTTCAAAAGAATGCCAGCTAAGAGAAAAGGAATGTCAGAAGGTCATCATTTTCCAACTACCCTTATAATTATTTAGGCAAGTATCATAAATGGATGTTAAAACCACTGGGTAAAAGGTGGCTGAAAATAGAATAGTCAGACTGCCTCAAAGTACTATTTTATACATTACTTATTAATTACAAAGAGGAAAGGGTACATTTACATAGGAGAAATAGGGAGAAGGACAACACACTAAACAAGTGACCAAACGTAGTATTACCAATAATGGCACAAACTATCATATACTTCCTGATGTGATACCCTGAGGACATAACACCACCTATGTATAATCTAAAAAAAAAAAAAAAAAAAAAATTAACATGAAATGTTTACAAAGGACACAATCAGACAAACACAAATTGGTTATTCTGTAAAATAACGAGCCAGGAGTCTTCAAAATTGCCAAGATGTGAAAGATTCTTTAAAAAGGGGTGGGGAGAGGGAACTGTTCTAGATTGGAGTATGACAACTAAATGCAATGAGTGATACTTGATTAGATCCAGGATTAAAAAAAAACAACTCTAAGTGGGAAATAAGGTCAATACTACTATTGTGTCAACATTACATTTCTTTAGGGTGATAACTATATTGTGATTACACGGAAAATATAATTATTCTTAGAAGATTCATGTTAACATATTTAGGGACGTCAGCAGCTTACTCTTTTTTTTTTTTTTTTTTTTTAAAGATTTTTTTTTTTTTTTTTTT
Organism: Tolypeutes matacus; assembly: GCA_026826555.1. Lineage (NCBI taxonomy): Eukaryota > Metazoa > Chordata > Mammalia > Cingulata > Chlamyphoridae > Tolypeutes > Tolypeutes matacus. Next base: position 10,526,680 of record JAKSZT010054576.1, on the reverse strand, counting down.
ACCAGGAGGTCCCGGGGATCGAACCCGGGTCCCTCCATATGGGAGACAGATGCCCAACCAGTTGAGCTACATCCGACCCCCAGCAGCTTACTCTTAAGTGGATCTTTTAAAAAAGTTAATAAACTGGATCCAACTCCAGGAGTTAAAGTATCATACAAAAAGATTTTTACTCTGCTATAGGAAATTAGAAGAGAAAAATGTACATTTATATTTTTCCACAGAAAAGATATAATTGATCTATAGAATTATTAAAAGCGGATTTTTTATTTTATAGTCTTTAAGCATGAAATACTTTATTATGAAGTAAATTGTAATGAAAGGGTAGTTTATTATTAGGCTCTCAATTTTACTGACAAATATGAAAATATATTTGTTTGAAAGGTTAAAAAGATTTTTAAAAGATTTCATCATTCATTTCACTGGGTACCTTCACAAGTAATAGGCTAGAATGAACAGGGACAACACGTTGATTAGATTTCTCTGCTCTGAACTACCAACGTGCTCAGTCGTAAAATACTTCTTCCCAGCACTGCGACATCTTGAGACTAATATAAAGTTGTAATGTGACATCAGAAAAGAGTAGTGAACATGTCTGTGAGTTTTTCCTCCTTTGTAAGGTTGTCCACATGAGTAAATGTCATTGGAACCTATTATATATGTTGGTTAAATTTAAGGAGGAGGCAGTCCTTACAGGCTCAACACGTGGTGACAGCAGAATGTCTTAACCTTCCGCAGACTTTTAAAGTAAAACTATTCTGCTCAAGTCAAATCTTAAGATTTTTTATTGCAGTTTTTATATGCTGTTATATCTATGCCTTTTGTAACTAATTTTTATATAAAAGTTAAAATAATCTATCTTAAAAATGCTTTTAAGTTTTTCCTTCCAAATAAAACTAATCTATCCTATTGCAACAGCACTCTTTATAACCTTTAGATGTGGCTTTAAGCCAAATATATCTTTACAACTTTACTACAAGGTGTGTGTCCTTGCATTATTAAGCTCTGACCCTGAGCTTATAGGTCTTATAAAATGGAAACAAAATCTACCTCATAGGCACAATGCCTTTTACTAGTCAAGTAAGGAAAGCTCTCTCTACTGGCAGAATTGAGTACTTTTCATTGGCTCCTTACCAATTTGGGCGCCAGGCCTACTGTGTAGACAGGGGGAAAGCATGTAAAGGAATATACAAATACACATGGAAAAAACCTAACACAGTGCCTTGTTTGTAGGTAGATCTAAAAAAATATGTGCTGATTGATTGAATTATAGAAGGGAGGGAGGAAAAAAAAAGTGGCTTGTTTTTTAAAGCCCAGAGTAACAAAGAAGGTCAAAATATAAGTGTTAGGTATTTAATTTACATGGCTATATTCATAAGAAAAGCAAAGGTGGGAAATAGCATCTTATAAAAAGTGCATAGTTTGAAACTAAAGTCTTTTGGAAAATATTCTGCATCAGCATATTTAAACAACTTAACATATTAATTCAAACAACTATGTTAGCAAACATTTGGGCCAATAAAATGGAATTGCATATACAAAACATTTGATAAGAACTAAATATGATATATTCTAAAGAACAAAGTGTGAGTGTATGTTGAAGGCTGTAATTATCAAAAATATAATCAGTCTTTTTACTCTGCATTTATTCAACAATTTTTTATTTAACTGATTTCCACCTGTTGTTATCAACATGTCACCTGGACCAATGAGAGTAAGAACCAAAACTGACAGCTCTGAGGCAGAGGCTTGGTCATTCTGGCTCTCTGGGGCCAGTTTGCCCATGTGAGCCCTACATGATCCTCATAAACCCATCCCACTATTAGAGACTCAGATCTGTTCTCTTTCTACCGACTCCCACCCTGGCTCCTCAGGAATGGTGAGAGAACCATATGAGAGCACGTGTGGGCAGTGAGGGGGACTGCAATGTAAACCAAGAGGTGGAGCCTTAAACCACTGGGACCAAGGAAAAGGTAGGAAGAAGAGAATATGGGGAGCCAGACTAGAGAGATTTTTATCTAATTATTTTTCTATGCTTTGCAGGTCATCTCAGTGACAGTTTATTTTATTTCTATCTCATCGTGCAAAACTTTATATCAAGATAAATTCTTAAAAGCTCTGTTTGTCAATAAAGAATGAGAATCTATGATGTGTTGTGAGGATTCAACTTAACATTCAGTTGATGTAAGTAGAATCCCCCCAATATCATAATATTATCATGAAATACTGAGTCTCCTAAAGGCTGCTTATATGACATTTTTTTGAAGGGTGTTTTTCTTCACTGATATAAAATGCATGTACACTATGAAAAATACAAAATATAAAAAAGAAAGGAGATGGGAATATTGTATGTGTATGTAAATTGCCAAAAAATATGACATATTTCATTCTACGACTTTTTTTTCCTGTGCATAGACTTCCTTTCTCCAGGAGGGACAGGGGTTGATGGAAGGATGTAAAAAAGATTGTTAGTTGTGCTCATGATTAATCTACAATTTTATTCCTTACTTGTCCATATCTTGTCTAGATATTCTTGACAAGAAAACTTGCATTAATACATGTGTGACAAGAAAAATATAATCATTAGTTATCTCTTTTAAAGACTGAGTCTTTTGCCAAGTTGAATCAAATTCAAACACTAAGGCAAGGAGGATTTTTTAAAATTTCAATATTTCTATAAAGAGAAAAAAAAAAAAAGATGGCTTCTTCAACCAATGAATAACTGTGCCACTGGCTTCAAGGGACCCAAGAGGCCCTAACATACTATCTTTTATGACAACCCTGCTGAACATTCCTGGCCAACTGCAAAAGGTGGAAAGCTACTTGCTATGAAAAACAACTTTAATGATTAGCCTCAGTCTTTCACCAACAATGTGGTTTCATTTATTCACTGGTCAAAAAACATAGAGCTACTTAATGTGCCCAGTAAGGTCTGAGTGCTGCTGTAGTCTAGTTAGAAAGTTAAGTCACATATGTATGCAGAGGCAGCATGTTTAAGTGGAAAAAACACAAGCCTTGTGTTAAAATCACAATTCCAGGCTTCCACTTTGGCCATGATGGAATAACAAGGACTGGGCTTAATCTCCTGCCACAAGAAACTAGAAAACAGGACAAAATACAAGAAACAGTTATTTTCACACATTGGAAAACAGGCAATGCAGGACTGTGATTCCTAAGGGAAGGGAAACAAATGAGATGGGGCCTTCAATTGCCCTAGGTTTCTGCCTGGACGCAATTTCCAGACAGTGTATATAAAGAGGGATAACTTACCGAGTCAGGCTCTCTCTGTTGAGGAGACTGCAAAGCTTGTCACTTGGGGAGACTAAGGTAGCTAGAAGTTACAGGGCAGATTTCTGAAAAGGAGGGACCTGTGCTGAAAAAGAGGTCCAGAAGTCTTTATAGGAGTCCCCTTGAGTCTTTGCTGAATACTAAGCCACATGTGCATAGAGTGAAATTTCACAAGGCCAGGTAAAAAATGACCAGGGAACTGTAAGGTAAACAATTCCCAGAACACACACAAGGTTGGGAGAAGTTTGAGTTCTAACCAGCCTGAATGAAAAGTCCTCACCAGGGCACTTAAAAATGGAGTATTCAGCAGACCCCAGAGAGGTAAAGCTTTAATAGTTAGGGCACCATTCCTGGCATGAACGCTACCCTAGATCTTCCCTAATGAAGTCTGAAAAAGGTCTCGAGGGTGATCTGAAAGTAACTTAGCTGCCTTCTAAACCAAAAAGGAAGACATCAAAAACAAAATCCAGACACTGAGCAATATAACATTCACAATGTTACATCCAGTAAAAAATTATTAGACTACTTGCCAAGAAGCAGGGTAATGTGACCCGTAAATGGGAGAAAAATTAGTCAATAAAAACAGAAAAAGAAACGACAGGAAAAAAACGGAACTATTAAGTAGTTATTATAATGATATACAAGTATTTAAAGGAAAAATGAACATAACGAGAAGTAGAAAAGGCAATGCAAAAAAAGAGCAAAATGTAACTTCAAAAGATAAAAAGTATCGTACCCTTAGACAAACATTTTATTGGGTGGGATTAGGAATATATTAGACCTGCTTAGAAAAGATCAATGAACACTTAACAACAATAAAAAAGAGGTATAGCTAATAAGCCACTAGTGAAAATAAAAATTAAATGAAATACTAAATTTTTAAAAAGACAAGAAAATAGGAATAAAGGAACAGAGAACAGATGGGACAAAACGCAATAGAAAGATAGGAGATATAAATTGAACGGTGCAGCTTCTGAGATGTTCCCCAATGATCCCTGCCTTCTGGATTTATGGCCTTGTATAATCCTTTCTCCCTAAGTAACTTGCTTCTAACCAAAAGAACATGTGGAAGGAATGTCACTTCTGTGATTAGGTTGCAAAAGATTATGGCTTTTCTCTTGCTAGCAGACTCTCTTCTCTCACTGGCTTTGATGAAGTAAGTGGCAAGAAACTGAGGGTAGGCTCTGGCTAAGAGCCAGTGAGGAAATGAGGACCTCAGTCCAACAGCCTTCAAGGAACTGAATCCTTCCAAGAACCACATAAGTAAGCTTGGAATGCATCCTTCCCCATCTGAGCCTTCAGATGAAACTTCAGCCCTGGCTGACACCTTGATACCTGCAGGCTCATTAGAGTCCTAAGCCAGGCCTGAATTCTTGACCCACAGAAACAGTGAGGTAATAAAATGTGTGTTGTGGTAAGTGGCTAAACTTTGAAGTAATTTGCTACATAGCAAACTAATACACGAGCCATGCCAATAATTGCCTTAATGTAAATGATCTAAACATTCCAATTAAAAGACAGATTGTCAGACTAGTTATAAAAAAACAAGATCGAGCCCTATGCTGTCTTTAAGAGATTCACTTTAAAGATACAGATGGATTAAAGGTAAAAACATGGGAAAAGATAAATGATGCTAAATGTAAGAAAACTAGAGGAACTACGTGAATATCAAATAAAGGAGACTTTAGAAAAAGCATCATTATCAGGATGGAAAGACATTTCATAATCTAGAAGGATCACTTTATCAGGCAGACATAATACAGCCATGAAATACCAAAATACATGAAGCACAAACAGAATTGAAAGGAGAAATAAATAAATCTATCCATAATGGTAGTTGGAGTTTTCAACATTCCTCTCTGAGTAATCAACAGAATAAGTAAAAAGAAAATCAGTAAAGATAAAGAAGCAACCTCATCAACCAAGTGGACCTAGTTTACACTTAGAGAACACTCCACCCAAGAAAAGCAGAACATACATCTTGCCAAAGGTATATGAGACATTCATGGTCATTTAAGAAATGTATACATTTTCATGAGAGAGTATACCTTAAATAGTTTCAGTGTAATATCCAAAGAAAACAAAAATCAAAGCTAAAACCCACTGGACCCTGATATATATAGTTTAAGAGTGAGTTCTTGCATTTTCTTAAATTTTAATATTTTTGGTCCTAACTTCATCTGATTGATAAAAGTTTAAATTTCTTTACCTGTAAAATCTTCCAGATTATAATATCTGGGTGTCCAAATAAAACCTTCAACTTCTTGAAAATGTAAGAATTTTGTTTCTCTTAAGTGTTCAGAAAACTTTTGGCAACCAATCAGGCAGCGACTCTACTTCTACGCACAAATAATCAAACAATTATGCAACAAGAGTTTTCGTTAGCTCATCAGCGAATTATTTAACTGAATTTCATTTTTTAAAAAAAATGAAGACAAATATTGTATGATCTTACTGATTTGAACAATCAGAATAAGCAAAGTCATAGAGTCAGAATCTAGAATATGAGTTACCAGGGGACAGGGAAGGGAAAGGGAATGGGAAGTTAAGGCTTAAAACATACAGGGTTCCTATTTGGAATTATGGAAATGTTTTGGTAATGAATAATGGTGATGGTGGCACAACACTGTGAACGCAATTAATATCACTGAAATATATACCTGAATATGATTAAAAGGGGAAATGTTAGATTGTATACATGGTAACAGAATAAAAATTTTAAAAATATACTATACAGTTAACCCTAAGTTAAACCATGAACTTAAATTAATAGTACAATTATTTAAAAAGTGTTATCAATTGTAACAAATGCTCCACACCAATGCAAGGTGTTGTTGATGGGGTGATATATGGGAATTCTGTATTTTATCATGATTGTTCTGTAAACCTACAACTTCTCTAATAAAAAAATTTTTTTTTAATGAAGAGACTCATGGAAATATATATATATATATGGAAATATATATATACACACACAGACACAGAAAAATCTGTATTAGACAAATACATTAGAAAAGTTTTGTTTTTTTTTTTTTTTTCATATTAAGAGCATGTCTCCTTAAATATCTCTATTACTCTTGGCTTGAGAAAAATGGGAACATATTTTATATATCTTTTTTTACCATATATATTTATGTATATTTTCAGTATCAATCAAGAGCCACACAATTCTCTAGCACATTCAATAACTATTTTTGACCAATTACTAAGCAATTTATTATTTCACTTTCATTTTTATTTTATTCTTCTTAGGACACTTCTAAAATATGCTGGGCTTCTGACAGGTTATTAGAAAAATTAAAAAGTAAGTTTTATTTTTACTATTAATTTTAAGATGCTTGGTTGAGAGCACATATCTATTTATTTGCCCATCCTACTTTTTAAATTTGTTTAAAACATATTCTGACAACAGCATCAGCTATGAAATCATAAGAAATTTCTGATTGTTTAAGACTTATAAATTTCAGTCAAAATTCTGTGGATTCATCCAAAGAATTGTTAAAAAGCAGCACACAAAGAAGGAAACAAAGCATACAAAATCCTCCCAACAAACCTGACCCTTCAAATATGGAATGCTATTCACGCCTGGAAATTTCATATATGCCACTCACAGATTTCAGATTGGAACAATCATGAGGGCTGTTAGGATTTAAGGTTAACTATAAACCAAATAAATCCTAATTACCCATTTCCTTAAGTTGTCCAGGCTCCAAATATCTTGGGTTCTGATCTTCTCATTTATTTTTAGCATTATATTATTTTTTTTTTAAAAAAGAAGTGCTTAATAACATACAACATATTTTAAAGGGATTCAGATAAAAATCCCTTACAGACCTATCCACTCTAGTAACACTAAAGCAACATTTACACATGCCATCACACCAAATTTCATAGAATATTCTAAAACACTAGAACTATTTCTTTTTTCACATATTCCAAAGGTCATCATGAAATAAGTAACCATATGTACATAGAGACATCTACATATATATGTATATGTTTAAAAATACACACACATATTTGTTTTATAAAAGATCCCTTCTGAAACTAATCAATGTCTTTGTTAAATAATTAATAATGAAACATTTTAAATTTAGAAATATGATTATGATGTAGCTTTCACACAATTAAAAAAATATATATTAAAAAGACAACTCGGCAAGAAATCTCTTTAAACATAATAAGTTTTATTACTTCAAAATACCCAAAGTCTTCTGCATAGCATTTATCATATACATTAAATGTCTTAAAAGAGTCTCAGCAACCATATCTACTATCTTAATCTCTTCAGAACAAGTACATAAGAAGAAAATTCTATAAATCAGTCTGTGATGACAGAGGGTTTGTTTAGGAGTTTACCAAATGGAATGACCCTGCTGGAATTCCTTCAAGTAGCCTGTGAAAATGTCAGAATGGAGTCTGTTTTGGAGGTCATAGTCCCTAGAGAGCTATGAGTTTTGGCCTGTTTGTCTTTTCACATGCTTTAATATTTGAAAATCATTCCTTGTAGACACTGACTGATGCCCAGGGAATGTTAGGATTGTGGGAACTGGCAGTACCAACAAGAGAGACAAACTTCATGGGAAATCAGTGCCTACTGCCTTTGCCCTCTCAGCTCTCATCAGCTAAGTTACTCTTCAAATGTTACAGAGGTACATAGAGAAACATTCAAGAAACTGAATGTCATTTTGACTTCTTTAACAAGAAATACTTGTGGAAAATAGATGTAAAAATTACTGGGACTACTGAAAGAAACACTAAGTTATAAAACACCAGGGTGGAATCCCTGAAAAACTTTATTCACTTAGTTGAGTATGCATATTTTTCATACTCAAAATATGTGTACTAAAAGCAAATAGTTATAGTGCTAACCACTTGCCTGCATTGTTCTAAATATTTACTTATATTAACTGACTTATTCCTCACAGCGCCTCTACAAGGAAGACACTAGTATGTTCCTCATTTTGCAAATGAGGAAACAGAGGCAAAGGGGAAAAACTAATTTGCTCAAGTTTACATAGCTAATAGTGGTGTGACCAGGATCCAGGTTCAGACAGGTGGCTCTAGAGATGGTGTGTTAACCACAGTGCATGCTGCCACTTTCATGGAATTTTTAATCAGGCATTCCACGCTAGGTACCTATAACATGTAGTGAGTTTATGATGTACCATGCTTATGATATACAATGAATGTGCTAATCATATTAAATGTTTTATTTCCTTTAATTCTCCCAACAATCCATGAGGTACATGTAACATTATTCCTGTTTATATATTAGAGGCATGGACTTTGAGTGGCATGACATCACACATCTAGTATGATGGAGCAGGATCCAGGCCTGTCTCTGTAGCCCCCTTTCTTTAGAACTAGGCTCTTCTGCTCTGTTATCTACAAGAATCATCTCCAAATTAATTTTCTGTATATAGAATTACTTTTAAAGACTTATGTGCCCAACACATGGATATTTATGAGAATATACTATATTTTGACCTGCCAACATTGCGTTAGAAGCTTAAAATCTAGGAGTTATTTTAGAGTAAGACACATCATGATCATTCAATAAATGTTTAACAATTAAAAAAAAAAAAAAAAGTATCCTACTTCCACCCTTAAAATACTGATTTTTTAATACTTTGGGAGGGCTGAGAATTCCAAAGGAGCAGACTTTTCTTTTATGTAATAAATGATGGCTTGATCAAGCAGTTCAATTGATACACTTCTTAACTGCTATGTTGGGACTTAGGCATCTGTCAAACTGGGTCTTCTATTTTGTAGCTATGACTCTCAAGTCAGCAGAGAGTGTAGTTATCAGTTTTTAAACTGAAACTACAAGAACCAAAGGCAAATCACTTTTCAAATTTTTGCTTTCCTTGTTATATCTTTATTAAGATATTACAGAACATACGTCAAAAATTTAAGTTGGTGGAAACAGACACCCAGCTATTAGCATTTTCTTAATGAAAGCAATGACAGAAATGACCAGAAAATAGTATGAATAATTTGGGCCTTTAAACAAAAGCTGAAATATTGTCATTTAACTGATAATCTGATATTACTATAAATATGTTGAACCATACCTGCCAACCCTTGAAAACCATGACTAGGATCATGTTGCATATTCTAAATTTAATGTTATTTTTGAGAATAAAATTGATTCAATGTTTCTCTTTCCTTTTAAATATGGGGGGGGGGTCCAGACCATTAGAGAGAGCTGGTATGTATTTTAATAATACATCCATGAAAAACATATTGAACAGCGTCTTTACTAATTGGTATCTATGAAAAATTCCATTCATTAACTGAGATGGAAGTTATCTTCCTTTCTTTCTGTTTCTGCTGCCTAATGAATAGCACAAGGCAAAAGTAATGATGAGCTATAAGAACACATGATGTAATGAGGAAAGGCAGCCACAGAAAGACACATGGACTGAAAGCTACCATACAGATATTACGATGGGCATATTATGACACAGAGAGCTTCTTAAGACTTACCTGTGCTCACAGACTGAGTCAGCAGAGGAGACTGGAGTCCTGACTCCCAAAAGACTACACTTCCTGTTAATAATAGTGAGGGCAGCAGGTGAGGGTAGGAGAGCCAACAGTATGGATTAAGTTAAAGGAATTAGAAAAACATTGCATATGATATTTGCTAATAAGTCTGGAAGATTATTAACTACAAACCAAAAAAGAAAACTCCAATACATTTTTTATTCTACCATATTTGTCTTGTTGTTTCCCATCTTAAAATATAATTTAACTAATAGAGAGAAAAATAATCATGGATCACTTTTTCCAGTATACTCCCTATGTTTACCAGTCCCTTTTAGAGGTATGGTAGACAGCAGGTGCCGAATCATCTCTCTTCCTTTTTAGCTATAAGAGGTCGTTGTGGTTGAATCAAGTGACAGACATAAGTAAAAAGAGCCTTAACTCAATTTTAACTAAGTCTCTAGACCCAACAGAGGAAATGATTATAAACTAACTATTCATTTACAAGTACACCGAGAAGTCTAAATAGCTTGGGGGTTATAATTGAGTGATATTTATCAACTGGTCATTTATATTATATGTTATTTTTTATAACTACTTTTTAAGGTACAGCAAAGAGAGTTTCTTAATAAACTAGTTTCAATTTATTCACTGGTCTAAAATAAACCATATGGTGGACTCTAGTTTTTAAAAATGATCTAAATCTATATAAGAAATAATGTGTAATCTAAAGCTTCTTTAAAAATAAAAAATTAAATAAAGAAACAATGTACTTCTACTCTAGCAACTCTAGAAAAGTCTTACAAAAATTTAGGTAAACATTTTTGTAAGTGTAAGACGATATGGTCTCATGCTAGTTAAAACTGCTAACTACTATTATGTGTACATCTTATAATGACTATGCCAATATTGACACTCCAGGAGTATTTCTGTGAAAGGACACAATTTAAAAACTGTATGAATAACTTAAAGTGACATTTCAGGGTGCTTCAGCAGGGCCCATGATCTTGCTGATGCACTTTTGAAATTGTAAGCTTCATCCACCACTTTAGTAATAACTAAAGTATGCTTCTGATAGCATTCTGACACTGCTATGACAAGGAAAGATCAGACTCATTGCCAGTTACAAATGGGAGAACACAAATGAACACACTGCCCCTCCCTGCAACACATCTCTTGGGAATGTTCAGCAATGTACTGAAGCAAATTAAATCCTCATTAACAGCAAAGCTACCTAAATAAGAAACCCAGAATAGGAAAAAAAGGAATGTGGACAGGGGTACAGGTCCTTATATATCTAGTGAAACAAAGCATGCTATTTTAATAGGCAACTTTTAATAAAGGTGATTACAATAGAGAGTACCTCACCCGTAAGCTATTTATAGGTCTTCTTTTTTATTTTGAAGGGTTCAAGAGATTGTTATGAACAAAGAGTATGAGAGCAGCCACAATCACGAATTTCATTCGCAGTAATCAGGAGGTTTACAGCTTGCTTTTTAACTTTACAATTGTGGTTCATATAAGCTCTAAAGCCCTCATTTTTTAAAAAAAATTAGTATCTTGATTAAGGAAAATTATATTCAAGGAGTATATATTTCTCTTCTCAGTCTAAATATTCTAAAGTAACTCCTGAAAGTATCAAAAGAAAATACCTACATGCATCATCTGTACGTTTATTGATGTTCCTGAGAATTACTTTAAAATTCAAGATCCAAAATATGGTAACAGCAAAGTCAATAAGATTATTTTAGAGAAAATTATTCATTTCTATTATTTCCAGTAATAGAAAAGTAAAGTAGGACTCTCATAGTTCTATGTCTTAGATATTTAACATCTATTTCCTTCCCATTTATGATACAGTCTAGTTGAATGTAAAGGAGGAAAATGGAAATTTTCTCTTTCTGTCATCAATGTCCATTAGGCTATACCAGCTCGTGTACATTCTAAGGAACACAGTTTTGCCCAAGACAAACTCATCACCTTTGAGCATTGCCAAACATCTGGACCAACAGTAAACTTGACAGGTTAATGAGGAGGGGGAAAATGTTTTCAGAATAAAACCAAAAGAAAAGAACAGCTGTGAACATATGCCATTTATTTTCTATATGCAATGCAAGTAGTTTTCTTTGGCTGGGTTCCATGGTCATGGAAGGTCATGTGACTGTTTCCAAATATATTAATATATGCATTAAATACAATGCAAAAAGTCACCTGTGTTCCCTTATGTGCAACAAATATGAATTTTGAATAAATTGTTTTCTCTTTAGTAAGTGATCATTCAGGAACAGAATAAGACATGGTCTAAAATTGTTCAATGTCATAAATTTAATGGGTAGAAAAATCTTAAGATAAAAATCAAGATGGGACAATAAGCTCAAAAACATAACTGCAATAACTAGTAATACCAAGGTTTTAAAATAAGAATAACAAATATTTGGTCCTCTTTACTGAGGCCTAAAACACACAGAATATTTCATAGTAAATACAGTTTCAAAAAGCCTTTTAATACAGGAAGAGAATGGTGGCAAATATTAATTTTACACCTACTTGATGCTACTTGCCTTTAATATATCTGTGGCCATACAGTAAATGCATAAACATGATTCATCCTTATCTTTAAAATGCCTGGACTCACAGAAACATACCAAAACGTATTAAAATACCAAACAGTTTTTAAAAATGGAAATCCAAATCAACTTATCCACTTACTCTACAATAATACTGGTCATAATTTAAAAGCTTAAATTTGCCAACCAGCATACTTAGAGAGTCACTCTGCCTGATAGTTTATGGGTCTCGCAAATGACCTCATGGATGAAAAGCCTCTCCCTCAGGGCTCTGTCAGAGTGTAGGCTTAAGGGAAGAGCTGTAGCTGCAAAAGGTCAACCTTCAGGTATGTTGCTTCCACCCACTTTGCCTTTCCCTGCTTTTATAAAGCTATACTCAACGTACAGCACCTGAGCTTTCCCTATTTAGACACTGAAAGAACTTTCCCTTTGACTGATTTTCCCTTTTCCCCCCTCAGTGCTGACCATCTGAAGGAATGCTAATATTGCAACATGAAAATGGAACTACTGTGTATATAAAATGTCAAATGAAGATCAATTTCCCTCTGTATACATTGTTTTAATAAAGGTACATTATTTATGTGTTTGTGTATACCCATTTTTTCCTTTATGAAGGGCTAACTTGTTGGGAAAAGTTAAATGCCTAAATGGTTGCCTTACTTTTGAGATAATACTATCTATAGAATTATTTTCACTACTTTGAAGGGTAAAGGAAAATTATAGCTTAACTTTTTAAAACATCTTTCATATTTATTCCAGTAGCAGGAATACTTTGCTGCTCCAATACCACTGCCAACATAAATATTAACCAAAAAGAGAGAAGACCCTGGAATAGTTACTTAAATGTAAACTTCATTTTTCCTGTAAAGTTTATTTATAAACTGTCTGATGAGGTAATCCTTCTGTACACTAACCCCAAATTGAAATATCTTCATTTTCCCCAATAGAAAAGAAAATAATTCTAACAAGTGAAATTTAAATGCTTAGGAATAAAAAATAAAACACCAAGAAAATATCTGCATTTGATTATTTCATAATATCTAAACATGGCAGTAAGAAGATCTAAAAAAAAAAAATTGAATAAATTTGAAAAAAATCAATAAGGTAAGAAAGTTATGGTTCTTTCATCTATATATTGTTTGATGTCAATACACTCTACTCACATAACTGGGTCAAAGATTTAGATTTCTGATAGCTGCACAAGGACTCCTTTTATGCCTTGGAACGTGTATGGAAATTAAGCTGATATATCATAAGCCTGAAATTAGAATATTTGCCTGAATATAAGGTGAGGTTTTTAACCTCCTGAATTATTCATTAGCAAAGAGGGAAATGGCTCATATTTGAGTCCTTACACAGTTTTATTGAACAAAAAAATACTCTTGGAGAAAGCACATTACTCAAAAAACAAATTCATTCAAAGCTCATTTTGGGCTACTTACAGAAATATTCTAATAGAATCAAGAGAGGGGAGGAGGAGAAGAAAAAATTAACACATTTCCAAGTAAACAATCTGAAAAAATGAAAGTATTAGATATTACAAAGCCTTTTAAAGAATACTTTTTAGAAAGTAGTCCAATAATAATCTCACAGGAAGGAGACTGAAAGTAATTACTTCTGGGAAGCAAAATTGGGTAGTTGAGGGACAAGACTGGGAGAGTGACCTACTTTCCACTATATACCCATTTCTATTCTTTAAATTTTAAACCATGTGAATGTACTACCTACTTAAAAAAAAAAAAGGTTTAAATTCTAAAACAGATGGGGGGCGGCTGTGGCTCGATCAGTGGGGCTCCCGTTTGCCATGTGGGAAGCCCCAGGTTCGGTTCCCGGGGCCTCCTGGTGAAGGCGGGCCTGCCCGCACGGCATGGTTGGCTGGCCCGGCGAGCACAAGCAGCAAGGGGGGTATAGATGAATAAATAAATAAAATCTTAAAAAAAAAACCAAATAAATAAATAAATAAATAAAACAGAAACCACACACCCATAAAATGCTACAACCAACAACAAATCAAACAGTGATTATGTTATTGAGAGGATGAATATACAAGTACAAGATAATTTATATATCAAAAAGGTTCCACTGTTTTGTGAACGGGTACTTGTGGTTTAGAAATAAAATTTTCATTGTCAGATCAGACATGAATTCAAAAAAATTGCTGTAACTCAAACGAAAGAAACAGAAATGAAGATATGCCCTGGAAATTAGTGCTAGATGGATAATTCAAAGGTTCTGCTGATGATAAAAACACTGACCACGAAGATTCATGCAGAGTTTGAGCACGATGGGTTGATGAAATGAGAGACTCGATAAAAACAGTATTTCTATATGCCTGCGTTGCTTCATAAAATGGGATTTTAATTGTGTACATGTAACTAAATTAATAAATTTAAAATCTGACCATTTCATCTACCTTCCTAAAAGTTTATAAGGGGAGACCACCTTATATTTGGGCTTACCATATATTCAGGCATATGTAGTAACTTTTGCAAGAGAATATGGTGAGCTGTATCAAGTAAATGACCACAAAGTATAAACTTTCCTCACACATTTCCCTTCCCTACTACATATGGTCATTTTCTTGAGCAACTGTATATCCTGATTTTATAGTATTTCAACTCATTTTATCAGAGAGTAATAATTTGAACATTATATGGTTCCAAGCGTACTGTGTAAATCTGATCACATTTTAGTCATGTTTCAATAAATGTGGTTGTATTCTCTCAGCCACTAAGATAGTGACACTCCTAACTGATAGAAGGCTCTTAAACCACTACCAGTCAACCATGCCTCCTGAAGGCTCTGAAAGCACCTTGGCTAGAATGCTGCTTTCCAGCAATCAAACTAGGCAAGAGTTGTGCCTGACAAGTATCAGATACAAATCAAAACTTCTATTATTTGAAGGAAGAATGAGTACACTTCAAAGACATATGCTAAAGAACTAAGAATAATAGTATATGTCTTTTATGCATTTTCTTGAAAAAGATAAAGTCAATAATAAGTAGGATTGGGAAAAGTTCAGAACCCAGAAAAATTAGTAGCAAAATACATACAGAGATGTTTCACAGGGACACATTTTTATTTCTTCTGGTCTTTAAAATTGAAATTAAAAATAAATTTGTAAAGGTAAGACTCATTAGAACTGTGGAAAGGGCAATAAATCGAGGTGAAATTCTTAATTTTACCTTTCTAATATGTATGCTGAATGCACTTGTAAATTTTAGCATTTTCTTTTCATTCGTTTTTATGTTTTACAGGTTAAATATAACTATATCATTTATTTCTATTCATTATGTTAAAAATGAACAGTGCTGTGCTTACTGGAGACTCAGAGCTGCCTTGTAAACAATGAATATGTCCTGAACAGATACTGAAAGAATAGGAAATATTCATTTTGGTATGGACCAGCCAAAGACTGAAAATATGGTCCTATCCTATACCGAAAGAAACATGCATATAAAAAATAAATAAGAAGTTCTTGCTTTCTTAGTGATCATTAAGATAGCTTAAATTTTGCCAATTCTGAAATTAAGATGCAATACACATTAGAGAGAAAAGAGGAGGAGAACCTATTCCTATACCATCTATTTTCCCTGGATTCGGCATAGGAAGCTACTTTCTAATGCATTCCAGCATCATTCTTCTGCTTGTGCTAATGTGACTGAATCTAAAGCTTATTTCCAAAGATAAAGTTGCTACCAAAGATATTTACTGAGGAAATAATGAAAGGATTGTATGGAAAGTGAAATTCTGCCTGCTATTCAAAATGAGCCAGTACCTTTGCAGTTCTCCTTGGTATCAGACTGCCAAATGTAACTGATAAAAATTTACTACCAAAGAGGAATAAATTGGGCTGACAAAGAGGGTAAGTTTTTAAATCAAAGCTCTTACTGCACGTGTTAAGATAACTCACCATTCTTCCTTTCATTCAGAGGGGGTAAGTGCTGACTGGACTGCAAGGAGAGTTCCTGGAATTCATGAGCAACAGCTTCGCTTTGAGGACTTGGAGCAAGATGGGCTAACGGTCCCAATTCATCCTCGGTGTCTACTGTCCCTGTATGATCCATTGTGTTCCAGCCACTGGCAACAGGGTGTACAAGACACCCCTTAAAAGTGGTCTGTTAAAGAGACTGCCAAAATAAAGAATGTGTAATTAGATGGTACATTTATTTTTCTGCAATTTGTACAAAAGCATTAAAATGGGAACCCAGGGTTCTATTTTAGATTCATTGCTGTGTGGCCATTACCAATTCCTTTGCCCTCTCTGTCAAAAATACAAGAATAATATGCTTCCCATCTAGAAATGTACTTATAAGGTAAATAAAAGTTGAAAAATATTTTGAAGAATTTTTAATGCTATGTATTAAAGCTATAGCTATTGGCGTTATTATTTAAAATAAGATTTTTTTCTTTTTTTTTTTAAATAAGATTTTAATACATAGTAAAATGAGAAGAAAGCCAACACATGCTGATACACATAAAAAAGCAGTACAGCTTGGAAACCTATCTTCACTCCTACATATCAAGCAACTTTAAATTAGTAAACATTGTCAGCAACTGGCAATGTTTTGGATAATGACTATCAGCCTGAGTCTCAGAGTGAGAACAACAGGGAATAGAACTCTCAGCTAACCCACGATGAACATACAAGTGCATGACAAAGAAACAAATTTTTATTTTAAGCCACTGAGCTTTGGGGTTGTTTGTTACCACAGCATAAGCCAGCCCACTCTGACTAATATATAAATCGGTACCACAAGCAGCAAAGACGCAACAAAATCCCTAAATATGTGACACTGGCCTAGAAGCTGAGTGGTGGATGGTAATAAGCCTATTATCAGAAGCTAGAAGGATGGCAGTCAATATTACTCATAGCAAAACATCCGATAAAATGGTTGCCCACTTAGTAGCATTCTATACCACAGTTTATCCATTTACCTATTCATGGACAATCGGGTTGTTTCCAGTTATTGACTATTACAAATAAAGTTGCAATAAACATTCCTATAAGAGTCTTTATATGGATATATACTTTCCTTTCTCTTGGGTAAATATTTATGAAAGAAGTGACTGGATCATATGGCAGTTGTATATTTCCATTTTTAAGAAACTGACAAGTTGTTTTCCAAAGCGGCTGTACCATTTTGCATTCCAACCAGCAGTGTTAGAGAATTCCAGTTGCTCCACATTCTCACCCAAAACTTGATATGCACAAGTTTATGCTCAATTTTAACCATTTCAATGAATGAGTAGTATCTCATTGTGATTTTAACTTGTATCCCCCTAATGACTAATGATGTTAAACATATTTTAATGTGCTTATTTGCCATTCATATATCTTTTTTGGTTAAGTATCTGATCAAATCTTTTGTCTGTTTTTTAAATTGGGTTATTGGTTTTTTTTTTCTTATTAATGAGAAATTTAAGAATTCTTTATACATTCTGGACACAAGCTCATTATTGGATAAGTGATTTGCAAATATTTTCTCCTACCCAATGGCTTATTTTTTTTGCTTTTTATGTTCTTAATAGAACAAGAACAGAAGTTTTTAGTTTGGAAGTACAATTTATCAATTTTTTCTTTTGGAAATCATTCTTTTTGTCTTGTAGCTAAGAAATCTTTGATTAAGCCAAAGTCACAAATATTATCTCCTATATTTTCTTCCAGGCAATTTGTAATTTTTGGATTTACATTTAAGTCCATGATCCATTTTGAGTTTTGTTTATGCTGTGAGATATGAACCACTGCAAGGTGTTAATAATAGGATGGTATATGGGAACTCTGTGTTTTACACATTTTTCTGTAAAGCCGCAACTTCTCTAATATATTTTTGTTAAACTAGAAAAAACTGAAAAAAATAATAATAATAATAAAGCGAAGATTTATAGCTAAAAAGCCAACAGGGAAATAAAACGGAATTCTAAAAAAATACTCAGGTAACTCCCAAAAAGGAAAGAAGGAACGGAGAAATAAAAAAGAGGTTGAACAAATAAAAAACAAATAGGAAAATAGTAGACCTAAATCCAATATCATCAATAATTACATTAAAAGTAAATGAATTAAACACTCTGATTAAAAGGCAGAGATGGACAGAATGGATTAAAAAATACAAAGAAAATGCCTAAAAGTGATATATTTAAATATGAAGACACAAAATAGAAGGAAAGTAAATGTATGGAAAAAAAATACATCATGCAAACAGCCAAAGAAGGCTGAAATGACTGTATTAATATCAAATTAAGTCAACTTCAAAAAGTTGTATGTAAAATGGCTTCTTTCACTAAAGAATATTAAAATATGAGTCCTAGATATTTCAAAACTATGAATTTTCATTTTAAATTATTCATTCATGTAAAATAAAATCTGTTCCCACCAAATTAATTCTAAGATACAAGTGCCATAATGCTCTTATCATGGCAAAATGTATAAACTCTGAACATTACCGATAAAGATTTGGAAGATTCTTTAGGCCTAAGATTTTAAAACATACACTTTTATCTGTTCTTCATATTCAAGAATTTTATTCAACCTATTATGCCTTGACATTATGTTCACCTTAAACTCCCACACAACCCTCCAAATTGAGAAAATTATAAGCTAAGAAAATCTTCACAAAATGGAGCAAAAGGAAAAAGAATAAGTGTTCAAAAAAATTTTTAACTTAATATTCGTGAGCATTTCTGATGGATTATAGACTATTCTGAAATTCTACTACCAAATTTGTAAGGTGCCATCTAAAGTCTACTTAACTGCTTGTTAATTTTCTTTTGCAAATGAAATCCAAAATCAAACATTAAGAAACACTTTCTGTCCAGCAGTCTCTAATTGAGATGTTAAGGCAACAGCATAAGAACTGATTCATTAAGTCATAATTTAGTTATAGCGTAAAGTAAACTTACCTTGAAGAACTGTCATAAAATATTAATTTGTCTAGAACTGACAGAATAAATTAAAATGGGGTTAAATTACAAATCCCAATAATATAACTGCATTCCAAAATGAAACTAACTCAACATTTAGCCAGCTTTAAGTAAAAGCATGGGAGAACACTAGTAAAATCAATTTGGAATATGGCTTCTGCTCTCAAAAGAAAAGCAAACCATGTCATTATTAGATATTACATTGCCAGAGATAGGGGGAAAAAATAAGAGAAAAAAGCAAGACGTAACACACCTTCATTTACTCATCTATTCATTCACTAATTCATTTTTTTCTGAATGGACTCATGGTAACATCAAGAATAATGATCTAGGGGAGTAGATGTGGCTCAAGCTGTTGAGAACCTGCTTCCCACATAAGAGGTCCCGGGTTCGGTTTCCGGTGCCTCCTAAAAACAAGAAAATGAACAACAAGCAAACAAATGAAAAAACCAACTCAGGAGAGCTGATGTGGCTCAGTGGTTGAACACAGGCTTCCCTCATATGAGGTCCCAGGTTCAATCCCCAGGCCAGTACCTCCAAAAAAAAAAAAAAAAAAAAAAGAATAAAGATCTAATACTTAAAAAGCTGCTAGGCTATCGTCAGGCTAAGGAGATGCTGAAATCAGTGCTAACATTTGTTTTGAACTGAGTATAGGTCCAAAGCCAAATCTCTTTCTATTCTATTTTATTGCTTGTAATGACTACTTTACATGAAATACTACTAAATAAGATGGTATATAATTATTGCTATATACAAGTGACTCTAAATAATGGAGTTCAAAGGAATATAATGTCAAATTTCACAAGTGTAATATATAATCAGTCAAATGCAGACAGGTAGATTATCCAAATATAGTCAACAAAAAGTGTTTTAGCAACAACAAAATGATTGTTCCTACCCTTTAAAGCTCCAGTGAATTTCAAACATTAGGAAAATAGCTGGCTAAAAGCCAGTGAAAATAAACGTCTAAATTCAAACAAGATAAAACAGCAGACTTGGATCAAAAAGTTCAAAGACAAAGTTAACCACACATGCAAAGTAATTCCCTACATTAGGAAAGTATTTACCACTAAGTCCTGTGATCAAATAAGTTAAAATTTTCAGATCACTTTTGAGATAAAGAACTTTGTGTCATTGGATTAGGTAAATTAGTGATATCAACCATGGGTTATTTTATGTTATATGTTCTTCCTCCAATGCATCCAGATGTCAATTTGTTAAATATCTGATGTTACATTTCAAAATTCTGACTTACTAGTAAAACAAAATTGTGTCAACAGTATGCATCAAAAATATTTATCTTAATAATATATTGCTTTTACTGTGTAATTATCTAGTATCTGAAATTTCTTTATGGTATTGAGAATTCAGAATTAAATATTGATAAATAAAACCTAGGGAGCCGAAGTGGCTCAGTGGTTGAGCACCGACTTCCCACATATGAAGTCTCGGGTTCAATCTCTGGCCCCAGTACCTCAAAAAAATAAAAAGATTAAAAAAAAAAAAAAATCCTAATAGGCCCAACCAGAGGTACCCCATGCTAAGCTCCAGATTAGCAAAACCAAAACCTAAGTTTCTACCCCCTGTAAATATCCAGCTCACCCAGAAAACAGAATTTACATCAGCCAATCAGCTATCTCC
Organism: Tolypeutes matacus; assembly: GCA_026826555.1. Lineage (NCBI taxonomy): Eukaryota > Metazoa > Chordata > Mammalia > Cingulata > Chlamyphoridae > Tolypeutes > Tolypeutes matacus. The sequence continues at coordinate 10,505,777 of JAKSZT010054576.1, read as the reverse complement.
AATTTCCTATTATTACACCAGCTAACTTCTTCATTGCTAAGCAACCGTCTCTACTAAACATATTAGGAAATACAGTCTGCATTAACCAATGAAAATTTCCCCCCAGTGTACTCCTTTGTTCTGTCTATAAAAACCCTCTGCTCTTTATCTCATAGTGACTGGAATCTTCCTAATTCATGAACTGATTCAGTAAAACTCTCTGAGAGCTAACCAAATTTTTCTCTTTATTTAACAATGTGTTGACATTTATATTTAAATAAAACACACCTCTCAGTTTTATAATTGAGGAAAAAAGAATCACAGAAAGTAACACTTCATTCAATCTGTCCATGTTCAGTGTTAACAATCAGGTCAGAACCAGAAAATTTGTAGTTTCTAAAATTACAAATATTTGTTTATTTTATTAAATCTTATCATGAAAATCATTTTTGTTCCCCGATTTTTTTCCAATTTAATTTGATTATTTCAATGCTTTTATATTTGAAAAGGCTGTATAAGATTAATGAATAACAGAATACTTTAGCTGAAAAGTATCTTAGAACGGATGTCTACTATCATCATTTGAGGAGGTTTAAAAAAAAAATCCCTGATTGGGAGTGGGGAGGAGGAAGCTTCAGAAATTTTGATATAATTGGTCTGAGATGGGGTGATTCTAACATGTAGCCAGCATTGAGAATCACTGATCTAGAGGAGCCCTCAATTTTAAAAAATTTTTTTGCTGATGCCTAGGCATTTGTTTTTCTTTTCTTTCTCTTTTTTAAAATATAATAAACCTTATTTCAAAATTAGTTTTAGATTACAGGAAAGTTGCATCGAAAATTTAGGGGATTCCCATATACCTCACCCCTCCCCCACTTTCTCCTATTAATAACATCTTACATTAGTGTGATACATTTGTTACAAAGATGAACAAATACCGAAGCACTGCTACTAATCAAGGTCTATAGTTTACATTACGGTTTACACTTTGCACCCTATATTTTTCAGAGGCTAAATCATTTGCCCAACAAGTGGGAAGAAAGGAGTGAAGCAAATGATAACAGCATATGTGAAAAATAGAATATAAATAGGTAGAAAGTACTATGAGGAAAGGACTATGGGAAGATGGTGGAATAGGAAGCTCCTGAAATCAGTCCCTCCACCAAAACAACTATTCAACTGGCAGGTGATGCCTGAATCAACTACTTTGAAACTCCAGAGTCTAGGGGAACACTGTGCAGTATCCTGACAGGAGCTGGAGGAAGAGGCGATAAAGGCCAGTGGGTGAGTTTTACCCTCCCTCCAGCGGCTACTATTACCCTTACCCCAGCCTCTTGGCTGGCAACAGTGGAGACTGGAGCTCTGGCTCCCAGCTCAGCTTACTGGTACCAGGGTGGGACATAAAGAAGTAGTCCTCCAAACTCCAGGGAGTTTGTGGTCTAATCCCAGATATCCATCTCTGATCAGCTACTTCCTATCTCTGGGGGCCCTCTCTGTGGGCTACCATTGTTCCAACCACCCTGTGGCAAGTGTGGCAGAGAAATCTTAAAGACTGTAACTTTCCTCAAAACTATGGAAAACAGTTAAAGGACTGCATTAACTGAGTAAATGCTGGATTTAAAAAAAAAACAACTCAGTTTCAAAAACCATAGAAGAAACTCCTGGTGTCCTTGCAAGCCCATTCCCCACCCCTTCCTCAACACGGGGTGGAGCCAGCTGGCGGTCCTATTGTAAGTCCCTGACCCAGAGGGAGCAGAGTGGCCCCTGTGGGCATACTGGGGTGCATGTACATCAGTGCCAACCTATTGGGTATAAGTCTGAGAGACTGAGTCTGAATATGTCTCAGGCTTGCTCTCCCAGAGTTTGTTCTAAAGGCAGAGAAGCCTCATGAAGACAGCTGGGACCATGGGAGAAACAAGTTGAAATGGTCAGGGGCCAAAAGACTACCTGCATTAAGTCACTCAAAAGAGCACTCAGGAGGGGGAAGAGGACCATTTCAAAGGTAGCAGGTGGGCACTGACTCAAACTCCTGTGGATTGTAAATGAGGAATTCCTAAGGCCTCTAGCAAGCACAAGTCCAGGAAGAGAAGCAGGCTCCCTGCACAAGGTAAGCTAAGTTAAGACAGGGAGAGCCTTGTACTTCCCATTTGCCTCAGGCTGATCTGTCTGAAGACCACCTGTGAAAGCAGAGCCAATTTGCAAAGAGAATGAAAGGTGCTTTTTAATCTTGGTTTGTTTTGATTAGCTCCTGACATTCAAGAAAATCTACGTCATAACACTGGCTAGATAAAAACTAAAGGGACAGCCCAGAGACTAAATGCCAAAGTAGACACTTTAAAATATTAAACTGTACAGTGTCCAATAAAAGATTACACGGCAAACAATGAAACAGGAAATGATGGCCCATCCAAAAGAACTAGATAAAAACCCAGAAACCATCAATGAAGAGGACCAGACTTGGGACTTAATGGAAAAAAAGACTTCAAAATAATGATCATCAATATACTCAAGGAGATAATGGAAAACATGGAGAAAAAACTAAAGGATATGAATAAAGGAATGAATAATATGGGAATCTCTCCAGAGAAATATTGGAGTTGAGGAACACAATAACCAAAGTGAAAAATTCCCTGGACATTTTCAACAGCAGATTGGAGGCACAGAATTATAAATCAGGGAGCTCAAAGACAAGAAAACTGAAATGATTCAGGCTGAGGAGCAGAAAGACAAAATAATAAGAAAGAATGAACAGAGCCTAAAAGACCCATGGGATACCAAGTGTATCAATATATGCATAAAGGGTGTCCCAGGAGGACAAGAAAGGTGCAGAAGGAATATTCAAAGAAATAATGGTAGAAAACTTCCCAAATTTTTCCAAAGACATGAATGAACACATTCAAGAAGCCCAACTAACCCCAAACAGGATAAATTCAAAGAGAACCACATCCAGACACATTGTAACAAATTGTCCAATATCAAGGAAAAGGAGAGAGTTCTGAAAGCTACAATAGAAAAGCAACAAATTATGTACAAGGGAATCCCAATAAGATTAAGAGTTGGTTTCCCATAAGAAACCATGGAAGCAAGAAGGCATTAGTACAAATACTTAGAGTGCTGAAAGAAAACAACTGTCAACCAAGAATTTCATTTCATATCTGGTGAGACTTTCTTTCAAAAATGAGGGAGAGATTAAAACATTCCCAGATAAACAAAAGCTGAGAGAATTTGTCAACACTAGACCTGCCCTACAAGTGATGTTAAAGAAGTTCTACTGACTGGAAGGAAAGTACACTGTACAGTGGATCAAAGCAGTACAAAGAAATAGACCTCTGGTAAAGGTAACCATGTGAGTAATTATAAATGCCACTACTATTGTATTGTATTGCATTGTTTGTTCTGCAACTCTACATATTGTTTCATACAGGTGCTAAAATGCAAATGCATAACAAGTATGACAAATTGATGGTTTCTGACATGCAATGTACAAAGATATATTTTGTAACAAGTATAAAACTAAGGTGGAGGGATAGATGAGTATAAGAACAGTATAAAAACACAACAAAAATTAAAAGAAAAAAAAAGAACAGTATATGTGTATGCCATTGAAGATAAGTTGGTATCAAATCAAATATAAATTTTATAGATTTAGGATGTTAAATTTTTAACTCCACAGTAACCACAAAGAAAATATATGAAAAAATATTCTGAAAGAAATGAGAAAGGATTAAAAAATGGTACAATAAAAATAAGTAAATAAATAAAGAAGTAGGCATTAATGGAAGAATTGAGGGTCAAAAAAGGTATAACTTACAAACACGAAATAGCAAAGTGGGAAAAGAAAATCCTGCATTAATACTAGTTACTTTAAATGTAAATGAATTAAACTCCTCAGTCAAAAGACAGAGATTGGCAGAATGAACAAAAAAGCATGACCCAACTACATGGTGTTTACAAGAGACGCACCTTAAATTCAAAGACATAAATCAGTTGAAAGTGAAAGGAAGGAAAAAAATATACCATGCAAGTAGTAACCAAAAGATATGCGGTAGCTACATTAATATCAGACAAAACAGATTTTTAAGTCAAAAACTGTTATAAGGGACAAAGAGGGTCACTATATATTGATAAAGAGGTCAATTCATTTCAGCAAGACATAAAAATTATAAATATATATATTTCTTCTAACAGCAGAGTCCTAAAATATATGAGGCAAATACTGACAAATCTGAAGGGAGAAATAGATGGTACTACATTGATAGCAGGAGATTTCAATACATTGCTTTCAATAATAGATAGAATATGTAGAAAATCAGTAAGAAAATAGAAGACTTGAAAGATATTCTAAACCAGCTGGACATAACAGACATATACAGAACCTTTCACACAAAGCAGTAGAATATACCCTCTTCTCTAGGGCACATGGATCACCATATGTAGTATAGACCATAAAACAAGTCTCAATCAATTTTTAAAAACTTTTACTTAATGTAGCTTCTCTGACCACAATGGAATGAAATTAGAATGGAAAATTCACAAACATGTGGAAATTAAACAATGTACTACTTAAACAACCTATAGGTCAAAGAAGAAATCACAAAGGAAATTAGGAAGTACAATGAGGTGACAAAGAAGAAATCACAAAGGAAATTAGGAAGTACAATGAGGTGAATGAAAATAAAAATACAACATACCAAGATTTATGGGATGTACCAAAGGCAGTTCTGAGGGGGAAAGTTCTAGCTCTAAATGTTTACATTAAAAAAGAAGATCTCATATCTGAGACTTAACTCCAACTAGAGGATCTAGAAAAAGAACAAACTAGGTGAAAGTAAGCAGGTTACCAGGGGATGAGGTGAGGGAAGGGAATGGGAAGTCAATTATTAAATTACACAGCTTTTCTATTTGGGTTGATCCTAAAGTTTTGGTAATGGATGGTGGTAATGGCAGCACAGGATTGTGGATGTAATTAACAGTATACTGAATTATATATTTGATTGTGGTTAAAAGGGGAAGTCTTAGGTTGCATATATGTTACTTGAATAAAAATTAAAAAAAAAAACGTAGGTATGTACAACACAGTGAACTCTATTATAAAGGATGAACTATAGATAATAGTAACAATTATATAAAAATGTTCTTTCATAAATTATATCAAATGTACCACACTAATGCAAGCTGTTAATAAAAAGGGTGGTATATAGGAACTCTGTATTTTATGCATAATTTTTCTGTAAACCTACAATTTCTCTAATAAAACAAAAAGTACAATGATAACCTAGAGAATTGAATGTCTAAGTACACTTGAATAAGTTAGGAAATCTTCAAGGAAGAGTAGAAGTTTGCCAGGCACAAAAGTTTATCAGTAAAAACACATAATAGCAAAAAGTTTGATGGGGCTAATATAGAGAAGCATGGCATAGAGTGATCAAAGACAAGGTAAGGTAAAGCGCAATTGTGAAGGAATGTGGACTCTAAAAAAAATGTGCTATGAATTGATTTGTATTTTGAAAAGATAATTCTGGCAGAGGCCAGTGACTGATAAAGTCTAATGATGAAATGGTGAGGGACTGAGTTAAAAGACAGTAGAAATGTAAAAGAGGGAATAAATCCACATAATATTTAAGAGACAAATTTCAAGTCTTGATGACTGGCCCATCTGAAAGGTAAAAGGGATTAAAGAATTGAGGGTGACTGAGGTTTCTAGATTTGGGCAATTTGAAGGGCTGGTAGGACCACTCTACCAAGGCAGGGATGAGTAAGTAGTGAGGGGGAAAAGGGGGTGCTCACTTTGAGAAACTAGAGGTGTTCTAGGTGGGAGCTTAGAACAAAGGGTATGGTTCAAGGGATAGCTATTTGACTTCAAGCAAATCATTTAACCTCTCAAAGATCCAGTTTCTTAATTAAAAAAAAAAACAGAACAGCAAAGGAAAAGAAGTAAAGGGAAGAATATTTACTGCATTTCTACTAGGTGTGGTACTAAATCCATCCTATGCCTTCCCTGATTTCACCCTCAAGGTTTGAAAAGATTAAACAAATTTGAGAGACTAGTATCAAAGCCAGGATTCCAACTTAGGTCTATCTGACTTCAGAGTCATATTTCTTCCATGATATCGTAACAATGATGTGCCAAAATGGAAATAAATGGGAACAAATGATTGGGAGGGATAGATGTGGGGGATGGGGAGGCAGTGGAGAAGTAGGAGTCAAAGTTACAAAAAGATCCATTCATGCAATTCTTTAACATATATATATTGAAGGCCTATCCCCATTAGGGATTGTGCTGGGCACTAGGGTTACAATGATGAATCAATCATAACCCTGTCCTCAAGGTGGTAAGAAAGACCTTGTCAAAGAGGCAACTGCAATACAATGTTAGTGCTATAACAGGAGCAAAGTACAGCATGCCTGCTTCATGGCAGACCTAAGGGAACACTACTCCTCTTATGGCTCCATTTCAGCAAACCCCGACTGTATGAATGGGATTAAACTTGCGACCAGAAGAAAATGAAATCTACAGTTGTAGGTGTACTACCTATAAATAGGGCATATTCTTTCAGATGAATAATGTCTACGCAGGGTTTTTCTTTTTGTAGCAGTTGGTTTTTATGTGTAGCCATTAAGGGCACAGCAAAAAAAATGTACCATAAATACGTCAAACACTGACAATACACTGTATAGAAAAAGTTATATAACTGTTCTCCTATGGTGGAAGTAGCTGTTATAGTTCTAAAAATGCCAATGCGATGATTTATTTTTAAACTGGTTTACAGTAAATTTATTTCAAACGAATATAGCATGGAGCAAATTATATACTTAATGCCACCCACAATGATGCATTTTTTTTTTTTTTTAAGTTAGGCTGGTAAAAATAATTTATTTGGGTAGTGGGGGAAAGAACGGAGATTGCTAAGAAATGGGAAAGATGGAAATACACACCAAGATTTGGTGCAGGCTCCTCTAGGCAGAGAGAGCCAGCATTCTTAATAAGTACTGTAACTATACTTAAGTAAACTGTTCTGAAACATTCATTAGAATCTATCTATAAATAAAAACTTGAATTAGCAAAAGTCTTAAAACCACTTATGGCTTTTAACTCACTACATAAAAAGACAAATTAGAAAAGTTTATTCATTCTATAGGTAAAATGGCCAAAAAATTAAGTCTTTTAGTTTGAATGATTGGGTTTTGCTTTTTCAAGTGCATTCATAATGAATGATTCCCAGAGAATAAGAAGAGATTGGAGGATAGTCTGACAAAAGGGTGCAGCTTTAGACACAATTGTCAAAAATTGGAAACAACTCAAATTTCCTTCAACTGGTGAATGAATAAATAAATTTTGGTACAGCCATACAATGGACTACTACTAAACAATAAAAAGGAATGAACTACTGACATATGCAGAAACATGGCTGAATCTCAAAATAATGCTAAATGAAAGAAGCCAGACAAAGGGCTTCAACACTGTCTGATTCCATTTGTATGACATCTTAGAAAAGCCAAAGCTATAGGGACAGAGAAAAGATCAGTAGTTGCAGGAGTGGGCAGATTACAAAGGCAATTTATTGGTGATGAAATTGTTCTATATCTTGATTATGGTAGTGGTGAAGAGACCCTATGATTGTGTTAAAACTCAGAACCATATGCCAAAAATCAGTAATTTTACCACATGTATATTAGAAATAGATTTAAAACAATGATTTTGCACAAGATTATTCATTGCAGTATGATTTTAATAGCTAACAATTAGAAACAATCCATCACCATCAACAGGAGACGGGTTAAATTTTTGTATATCCAATCAAGAGAATACTATGCAGCTATAAGAAAGAATAAGGAAGCTCTCTATGTAATACTGAAATGGAAAGATCTCTAAGATTTGTGCTAAGCAAAACAATGAATCAGAAGAGGGGAAAGAAGAATATATGTATTCATTTTTGCTAAAATGAAACACTGGGATGAAGACACAAGAAAGCAAAGAGGTTCTTTTTTTTTTTTTAAGTTTAATATCCAAAATATATTTAAAAATTCTACAACTCAACAACCAAAAGACAAACAATGAACATTAAAATTTGGCCAAGGCCTTGAATAAACATGTGTCAAAGAAGATATTCAAGTGGCTTTTTTTTTTCCCTTTATTTTGTACATTTAATAATTGAAAATATAAACAATTAAAAACTAAAAAGTAAACACAGATGAATAAATATATACATTCAAAGAGGTTCTTAGATTGTATGGGTAGTGGCACAAGGGACTGGGTACAGGCAGAAATGAAAGTGGGTGTTTAGTATTGTTATATTATCTTTGAACAAGTGAATGCATTACTTATATTTTAAAAGGAAACTAATCAAAACCAGAATAATTTCTTGATTAGTTCTACTCTCCAATATATTTACTCTCTTAGTTTTGTTATCATCTGAAATGTTTGCCTTTTATATATTCATCTTTGGCATTGATTAAAATATTGTACTCAACAGAAATTGGGAAATCTTTGTAATAAACTAATAAAATTCCTTCTTTAGATTGACTCACGAGTTACAAGAAGCATAACTATGGGCAAGTTACTCAATCTCCCTAATGCTGTAAAATGGGACCCAATATTATCTCCCTTGCAGGGTGCAAATTAAATGAGACAATATATGTCAAGTGCTGGCAATCATGCTTGGCACTGAGAATACAGTCAATAATTGCTCAATAACTTCATCTTTAGGCATGGTGGTTTTATGGCTGATGTATTCACCTAACTGTCACAGGTCTCAGCCCAATTCCACGAGAGACCATGTCAAGTAAGAACTGTGGTGGTAAAGAGTTCCTACACTGTTGTTGGGCTGGTTGGATTCAAATTCCAGCTCAGAAATTTTCTAGGGATGGACAAGTCAGTTAACTTTTCAAAGCCACATAATCTTTAGTTGAAAAAGGGACAATGAAGGAACTTACTTCACCAGACTTGATAAGAGAGTTGAGGAGATAATAAATGTGAGGGGGGGGGCAGATATGGTTCTGCCTCCCACATGGAAGGTCCTGGATTTGGTTTCCAGTGCCTCCTAAAGAGAAAACAAAACAGACAACAAACGGACAACGAGCAAAAACAATGAGCAAAAAGACAAGGGAGCCATCTCAGAGGGGGGAATTGTAAGGTGGGCAGCAGAGCTTCAGGCACAGTAATTAGTCAATGTTAATAATTACTGTTATTATTTTGCCTAAAACATTTTCTGGTTCCCTGTATTTATTCTGTGAAATAACATAAAAAGCATTAAAATTGCTACTTAAATTTTTTTCAAAACCTCATGCTAAACCTAATTTCTGGCTTGTCTTGACTTTCTAATTATACTTCAAACTTCCAAATAAAAAGTTTATTCCTACCAACTCACCTGACACACGCACAAAAATATTCTGACAAATAAATAATAGGGCTTTTAAATTTCTCTAATACAGACATAACGCAGACTAACTCTAAAAGTAACAGAGACAGAAATTAATATTTATATTTTGCAATGTTTTCTCCATCATCTATGATTCAAGCATATCATAGATGTTTTCTAGATATCTGGCATCATAAAATAACTATATGTATTAAAATGGAATTTTCTGAAAGAAAAAAAATACTTAAAAAAAAAAAAAAAGGATATTGTTCCTAAAGTCATTTCTTAATCCAAATCAATCTCAGTGGATTACAATGATTTCCCAAAGTTTTTTTTTTTTTTTTTTAGTTCAATCAGTAAAATAAAATCTCTCCATGTACTCTTGAAAGTAATTATTTAGAGTTACAATTTCTGCACTGGAAATGACTAAACAAAGGGGGAGGCAACTAAGATTTCTGTGTTCCACAAACCGTTTGTTTTTCAAACATTTTAATTATTTCCTATAAATACATCATTGTCCTTAAGACAAACAGTTTTCAGATAAAGATGAAAAATCTTTAATCATCACTTAGGACATACTTGGAAATGACCTCAGCATATTATAAACCTTCTAAAAAAGGTTTAAAGTATGAAAACCCATCTACCAAATAAGTAAAGCAACTATTGCTTGGAATGTCAATACAAAGTTACTCCAAAAAGAAAAAAAGACATAAGGGCTTTTATCAGATGAGTAACAATAAAATAGTTTTAGAGTATTTCTGGGAGATCTTGTGAAAATTACCAACTGGACAGAACTGAGAGAAGAATTCTGTTTACCCTTACCCATCCTTACCACTACCCTCAATTCCCCAAGGCTTCCTCTCCTAGCTGTCCCTTTTGGCTGACTTGACTCTTCACTGTGCCAAGCCAGGATTTCCATTAAACCTTGGGCAGGAATTTAATTTTTCTTTTGAGTCTGAGAGAGACCTCAAGCCCACAGAATTTATCCCTGGTGCAATTCTGAGCATAAAACAAAGATGGCCTTTTGGAGGATGGGCAGCAAGCGTGCCTAGTACTGCCATCGCAAAGCACCCTTGCCAAAACAACCTCATGGAAGGCAGAGGCACTGTGCCCCAGGTCTGCCTAAGATAGACAGCAGCTGGCAAAAATTTCCTTTCTCTTTCTCCTTAGCACAGGGAATGATAAGTGGTCAGAATCATGTCATTGCATTATTAAACAACTGCCAACTTCAATATGGTCATGGAGGCTGCAAACATGATATTCCAGTGGGGTGTTTATTTGAAGTTCTTAGAGAACTCTAATAGGCACCATAGTACATAAGAAAGGGCAGATTTCACTATTTCTAACAACTCAACCCAGTGGACACCAGCAAAGTAAAAAAACACACACAAAAAAAGTGCCGTGGTTAAAAAATAAATATCTATCTACAGAGAAAAAATGAAAACAATTGTGGTGGCTTAGAGTTATGCACCCCAGTAAAACATGTTCTTAATCTTAACCCATTCCTGTGGGTGTGAGCCCATTGTAAATAGGGCCTTTTGATGAGGTTACTTCAGCTAAGGTGTGGCCCACCTTATCAGGATGGGTTTCAGTCCTATTACTGAAGGCCTTATAGAGCAGACCACAGAGGGAGAAGCCATGGGGAGGAGCCAGAAGCTGGAAGTCAAGAGAACTCATAAGAGAAACGACAAGACACTGCCATGTGCACTAAAATGTGATGTAAAAGCCAAGGACAAAGGATTGGCAGCTGCCAGTCCTAGAACAAAACAGTCTTTGGAGAGAATTCATCACCTTGCTGGCATCTAATATTGGACTTCTCTAAGCCTCAAAACTGTGACTCAATAAATTCTGTTGTTTAAGTCAACCCATTTTATGGTATTTGTTTTAGCAGCTGAGAAAATAAAACAACAACCTACTCCTATCAGTAGGTTAAATAAATATTGGTACATTCATTCCACTGAAATTATGCTACAATTGAAAAAAAATGAGATAGATCTACATATACTGAAAAAAGAAAATGTCCACAATATGCAATTAAGTAGAAAAACTTAATTGCTACTGAACAGAATGCATTATGTGTATATACAACATATATAGAGAGAAAGCAAGAGAAAGTATGGGGCAGGCAGGGAGAACAGCAGGCAGAGAGGGTGGCAGGCAGGCTGGTAGGCCAGGGCAGGCAGGAAGAGCATGTCAGGCTTAATGCCAAAGAAAGAGAAAGAAGGTGAGAGAAAAAGAGATAGGGCACAAGATAAAGAAACAGAAAATGGGTAGGAGGCAAACAAAGAAACCAAAAGATAGAGACAGACATGCAAGTGTACATACCAACCTGGCTATCGCTGAGTGTCCAATACAGTAGCTACTACCCACATGTGGCTATTTAAATAAAAAATTCAGTTCCACATTTGCACTAGTCACACTTTAAGTGCTCAACAGCCACATGTGGTTAATGGCTACTCTATTAGAAAGCACGCAAAAGAATATTTCCATCATTGCAGAAAGTTCTTGGGGGAGTGCCATTCTATAGTCTTCCGTAAAATTTTTGTGTAAAATTTTTATAAGTGTGCAGTACTTTGAAGTCTGCAAAGAGAATAAAGATATTTCCAACTTGGGGGGGGGGGGGAAACATTTTCAGTTTTTTTCCCCAGTCTACTGGGGAAAATACTTCTTTTTCAAACATCACAGATGCACCAGAGGTTTTATAAGGGTTTAATGACCTGCATACTAGCCAATTTTCTCTAAGTTGATTCTTACTAACTCAATAAGTAACTCAGAACTCTATTTAAGAGTTCAAATGTCACCAAAATAAGGAAGATGACATACATTTAGAGCATCATGACATCCACTCTTGTTCTCTAAAATCTAAAAAGGTCATGTTATTCATTCTTAGAAGAAACCCCTTGCAGTTTAGACAAACATTTTAAACTAAAGCTTTTCTTCAAAAGAATAATAGCATTTAAAAATAGCATTCTTTATTTCTCTAATTCAATTCAGTACAAAGTAGAGAAAAAAATTTTAAGCCTAAAGCTTAAAAAAAAAGCCACATTAACTGGAAAAGAGAAAGGCAATGGTAAAAACCAGTTTTTGAATGAAGAGCATAACACGGAAGCAATGAAGAGTTGATAATAACCAGCTTCTAAAAGGGCTTTTGTAATAGAAGTTTGAACCATCTGGTAAGATTTTTAGAGGGTAACATTTTAAAGAAGAGATCATAGAAAGGTCTCCAGGAAAAAAAAAAAAAAAATAGAGCATATGCACAAGTTTGTGGGGAATTCACCAATAATAACATCTTGAGACCCTTAGCTACTTTTGCAAAAACAGACTGCTGCCAAAAGCTCATGCCCCCAATCACGACAGCTATCAGTGCCAGCACCCAGTGCCCTGCTCCCACACACAGATCTAATCTGGGCCTTGAGTTTCTTCAAAGCCCACCACAACATCATGTCCACATACTTTTCTAATGCTACCACCCATTATTTTATCCCCAGACCCTAAGTTCCAACTATAACCATTTACTGAAAGTTCTTACCTCAGGGCCTTGGATAATCAATAGTAAAAATATATAAGAAAAGATACAGTCCAATAGAAACACATACAGAAGCAAACAAGTCAAAAAGAGGAAGCTGAAAAAGCCAAATATAAGAAATGATGCTCAAACTCACCATAAATCAAGGAAACACACTATTTCAAATTGGCAAAAATTCAAAAGATTGACAATACCAAAGCCTGGCAAAGTTATGGAACAACAGCAACTCTCATACAATTAGTGGTAGAAATTCCTAAAATTATTTTGGAGAAGGATCTGGCAATATGTTGTGAAGTCAGGATGCACATATTCTATGCTCCAGCAATTCTACCTCCAGGAACCATACCCTAGAGAAACTGTCAAACAAATGCACAAGAAGACATGTACCAGAATGTTCACAGCAAAAGTGTTTAATAGTGAAATTATTAAAGAGAACACCCAATAACAAAAGAATGAATAAACTGTAGCATAATCCTATAATATCATATAGCAACAGAAATAAAGGAATTACTGCTACACAAATGTATATGGATACATCTCAGGCATAATGCTAAATGAACAAAGCAAGTCACAGAAATATATACACAGTATATAGTATACAAAGTTCAAGATCCACAGATTAAATATATTATTTATGAATACATTTACAAAGGGAAGCAGATATTACCCAAACAATTGGGCTCCCACCTACCACATGGGAGGTCCCGGGTTTGGTTCCTGATGCCTCCTGAAGAAGATGAGCAAGATGGCAAGCTAATGCGATGGGCAGGCATGGCAAGCTGACGTAACAAGATGATGCAACAAGAAACACAAGGAGGAAAACATAACAAGGACACAACAAAGCAGGGAGCCGAGGTGGCTCAAGCTATTAGGCGCCTCCCTCCCACATGGGAGTTCGGTTCCCGGTGCCTCCTAAAAAGAAGACTAGCACACACACACACACACACAAAAAACAGACAGAGCACATGCAAACAATGAGGTGATGGGGAGAAATAAATAAATAACATAATCTTAAAAAAAAAATACATTTACAAGAAGTATAAGTAGAAAACCATCCATCAGAGTTACAAACACTGACTTTAGGATGATAGTTCTTCTGTAAAAGGAAGACAGGGAAATGGGATCTGGGAGGTTGAAAACAGGGTGCATGGACTATACGTGCATTGTTTTGTTTTATTGTATATCATTTTAATCTTTTAATGTGAAGCAAAGGGTAGCAAAATGTGAAGCTTTGACTAAGCCAGCCAGAGATAATATTTTTCTCTAGATTTTCCTAAATTTATAAAATATTTCAAAGTATGAAGTAATTTGTATTTTAACAAAAAAGAGGGAAAATGTTGAAATTTACCAATGATTATCTCCTAATAAGGAGCCTGTGAAAAGCTTTTCTTTTCTCCTTTCTAGTCTTCTCTATTTTCTAATGCTTTACATAAAGTCATCCCAGATTCTTCCAGTCCAAATTATCCTATCCTCCTCCCAAACCACTGCACTTTCTTGTTCTTTTTGGTTTACAGCCTGGTGTTATAGTAGGTACTGTCTCCTCCTGGGAATGTGAATTCTTGGAGAAACTACCATATGCATCTTCATTTTTATATAAATTATGTATTAAATGCCTACAATGTGCCAGTTTAGGTGCCAGAAACAAACAACACATAAATGAACAAAATAGACTGTCCCTTCCCTTACAGAGCTTAGTCTCAAGGAACAGAAACATTAAATAAACATAGGGAAAAAACATAATTAACATTGTGAGGAATGCTAAGAAGGAGAAGAATAGGTGTTATAGGACCATATAATCTAACATAGATTGGTTAGAATGAGCAGGAATGTGCAGGGAAGGGAAGGCTGGAAGGGCCTTTTAGACAGAAAGAAAAACCCCGTCTTCTACCATAATTGTCTGAACAAGGGTGCCTTTCTCACTAGGCAGGAGCATCTTGAGGTCAGGGATGGCTTTTTTATTATTAGAGAAATAGTGTGTTTATAGAAAAATCATGTATAAAATATAGGTTTCCCATATACCACCCTATTATTAACACATGCATTGGTGTGCTATATTTGATATAACTGGTGAAAGCACATTTTTATAATTGTACAATTAACTATAGTCTATGGTTTAACTTAGGGTTCACTGTGTAGTGCTGTTCGCTAGATTTAAAAAAATTTTATTCCAGTAACACAACCTAAAAATTCTCCTTTAGCCACATTCAAATATATAATTCAGTGTTGTTTATTACGTTCACAATTGTGTGCTGCTATTACCACCAGTTATTAGTTATTACCAAAACTTTTTCATCATCCCAAAGAGAAACTCTGCTCAATTTAAATGTTAACTCCCTATTCCCTACCCCTGCCCTGTCCACAGTAACTTATATTATATGTTGACAAAAATTTATTTACTTCATTATTTCTCCTCCTAGGATGGTCACACTGAAAAGGAGATTCAGTTGATATCAAAAACCAGATCTTCATCTCAGTAGAATAATTCTAAGAAAAGCCAGTTAGGAGTTGAAAGAGATTTGAGGTCACCCTCCCAACCACTTTTAGCGCAGCCACAAACATGTCAGTGCGTGAAACTGGCCTCTTTGTACTTGTGTCAAGGAGTATGGAGGCCAAGTCTCTTCCTCACAAGTGGTAGTGCTGCAAATAAAATGAACTCTAGGGATGGCTGCAGAGGCAAGAAGGAGGGGACTAGAACTTACTCTCATTATTTCATTTAACAAATAGCTGCTAAGTGCTTTCTGTGTGCAGGACACTATTCTAGGAGATGAGGATAGAGCAATTAAAAAAATAGACATGGTCTATTTTTATCGGTTACAGGGGTACATGAACACTGAGCATAAAATTAAATAAGATGTGAAAAGTTGTGATGGGAAAGCTGATGATGAAATACAGCAGAGAGACTAAGACAGGAGGAAGAAAGAATCCAGGAAGACCTCCCTTAAAGTACATCACAAAGGATAATTAGGAATTACTGATCCTAAGGGACTAATAAAAGAGGAAGAAACAGAATTGAAGAAAACCAGAAAACAGGAGAAAATAGTGGTTGAAAGCTGAAGGTGTCCAGGTAAACTTCAACTCAGAGATGGTTCAAGTATGATGGAATGCAGCCTTAAGTGTGGACTAGAAAGAAGCAAGAAAACTATTTGAAATGGATGACTCTTTCTGATGTTCTAGAAGGTACTTCACACTTAAATGTGGGAAGTGATAATTTACCCTATGCTTATTTGGGCTAGAGGAAAACAACCCTTCCATGAAATAAAGCATACTTAACGTGCACTTCAAATGGATAAAACGAATAGTTGTATATTAAAGCATTTAGAACACTCACAATGAGTTTGAATAATAAACTAGGTCATCAGCAATATGCTGCCAACTTTGTAAAGTACTATGGTCTGGCAGGGCATTTTAAAATAATAAATTTACCAGAAACATAATTGAGATGCTCAGATGTCAATTGAAAAGACTTTGGCAACATTAAAGTTTCCAACCACAGATATATCAGGTTAAATCATCATCTATATTTTGAATCCGACAGCTTGAAAAGCAAATGCTAGTACTCTATCCCAAAGATTTGAAGGAACCAGCATGCCAGAATAACAGACTTAAAAACTAGCATTAGCACATTTTACCTCTATCTGTGTAATTTTTTTTAATCCCAAGAAACTTCAAGAGACCTACTAAACCAAAAGAGTTCACACTTAACTAAATGTACACAGGAGAACAGGAAAAAGAACCAAGATTGATGTAATGGGACAGCAATACATCACAACCAGTACTTTGTTTCTTCATGGACTTACTTTTGTTTTTAAAACCATTCTCCTCCCCCAATTTTTTTTTTTAAATAAGAAGTTTATGTAAAGAACAAGACATTCATTTCATTTAGAGTAATTTATCCCTACTTAAAGACAGATTGCCATACATGTAAAAGCAATGTACAAAAAAAGTTATAAAACTGCCCTTGGATTTACAATGATAAATGAAAAACATTAAATTTCTCACCTTGAACTGTATGCAAGGGTTTTTTATGTTGTTAGTTTTGTTAAACAGTGAGATTAAAATAACCTACTAGAATATAAAACTAAGAGCCGAATGAGGATGTCACTAATGAAAAAGGAGGGTATTTTCACAGAACTGGTATTTTTTCCCATCCCCATTTGGTGTTGATCACATCATTGTGACTGGCCATTCAGTAAAAAAAAAACAAAAAAAACACAATATGCTTGTGCACACACAGCTGTTACTTTATGTACAATCAAGGTATGGGGAAGGGGAAAATGAAAGAACTGAGAAGACTATCCTTTTGTGGTCAGGAGGTAGAGGGACCTGTTTTTCTAATAGAGAATGTATTTGGGTCTGTAGGAACAAATTTCTGGAGTAAAGCAGCAAGCTCTCTTTTTCAGTAGATACTTCCAGTCTGTGGCTGGAACACATCAATTGTGCCCACTGTGCAGGTGGGATGAGAATATGATCTACCTCACTGATAAACCCTGTGGTTCACAATTGGCATTCATAAGTTACTTGGTGCTGTATGCCTCTGACTCTTAAACTGCATCACAGAACCATCTTACTCTGCTACCTTCAAATTAATATGACCATTATTCTCAGGCTTGACTCCTTCCTTGGGGTCTCCTCAGCCACCGTTTCTCACAAGAGGTACCAGATCTGCCTGGAATGAGCACATAGGCAGCACCAGAAGTGGCAGAAGAAAGAGGCAGCAGTGGTGGAGGAGGGAGAGGGCGTAGCCATGTGGTGTGCTCCTTTCTTTTGTTGGCATCATCTAATGTCCACCCAGACACCCTTCTAAATTCCTCAGCGACTGTGGGCCAGATTCAGCATTTCCTCTCCATGTAACTCCTGTCACCAGGCTAGAGGAGTCAGAATTCTAATTATTCAGTATCCCAGTGACTCAACTTCCTCAACAACAGGACCTTCCCATTCTCTCCACTTCTACCTCCCACAATGATCGCATCCGAAACTTCATCCTGAGCCTCAATTCTGAAGTGACCTACTATGAAAACATCTTTTCAAATAAGATGGTCAGAGAAGCCCTGCAAAAGAAAGAGACACTTAAACAAACACCTAAAGGAGGTAAGGGAAGAAGCACAAAGATATCTTGAGAAAGAGTATCCCAGACAGAAGCTACAGCAAGTACAAAGGCCCTGAGGCAGGAATACTGGTGCTTTCTAGAAATACTGAGGCGGCCAGTGTACCTGGAGCAGAAGATAGTGGGCAAGGGACCAGATCATACAGGCCTTACTCTAAGTGAGATGGGAGTGAAAGGATTTGGCTGCTACTATAAAATGATTGCTATCACTGTTAAGAATTCAATGTAAGGGAATAAAGGCAGACGCAAGAAAACCTGGCTCTCCCCTTGGAGAAATGGCTTTATTTGTGGCCCTTTCGTATGGTGGTATTTTTTTCTCCCATAGCCTTCACACTACAGGGCTACTAGATGTCATCCCAGCATGTCACTGTTGTAACCAAACCATTCTCTCTCCCTCTTCCCTAAAATCCCTCAGCTTTTAATCTCATATCACCAGACTCTATCACCTTTTACCCTTTACCATGGCTGTTACCCAACAACCCTCTTGGTTCCCCACAGTCATTCCCTAAACCAACAACAACTTCATCATCGCAATTTCAGGCACCCACTCTCTGACCACCACCTACTTTTCCAGCACATTTTCTCACCAATGAGGAATTCAATAAGCCATGCTTTAACTCTACTGGGATCTCCAAGCCACTGGTCCTACCACCTTTTTACTGGCTCTTACCCCTTGATGTGGTCTCTCCCCTCTTCTGCTTCATAGTCAATCACTTAAACTCCATTGCATTTTTATATCTGCTTGTATAAATACTGACTAAATCCTAGTCTACCCCTATTCCATCTGTCCCTCAACAATGAAAAATTGATAGGGTAGAGGGAAGCAGAAAATCAGTAGAGAGAGATGTCTTTGAGTACTGAAGGAAACTCTTAGAGGGGAGCAGAAAACATTCATCCATAGTAAGAGAAGGAAAAGCGGAGTACATGGACACATATCTAGTTAGGTGGAGGGATGATGGCAGAAGAAACTTCTGGAAGTTCTAATTGTTTCTATTTTCTCAGTGTGTGGCAAAGCAGGTCATCAAGTGAGTGTGAAATGAGGAAGGAGGTATTAGGGAATTAAGGAAAGAAGAGAAAATATGAAATGGCTAGCTAAAAGAGTGGGAGAATAAATGGACTTGGTACTTCTCTTGGGCTTTAGCACCTCTCTCTTCTAAGCTAACCAGCCCTCTCCTGCCTTAACTTGCATCTTTATCTAGTCTAGAATCTGGCAGGAGGTGGCAGAGGGGATAGAGTCAACTCAACAATACCAACATTCAACTCTCGCCGCAATTCGCCATCTGGTTTCCCCTATCCAGAAAGCCTGACGAGCACTGCTGAACAAATTCAGAAAACTGAGATGAGTCTATTACATTTTAAGTTTATTCATTTTAACTGGATTCTCAATGTTTCTCAGTAAATGCTTTATTCACCTCCAGTTAACGCCCATCTCAATGCCCTAACAAGTGGGGATTTTTCTACTTTTTTCAGGTCCTTAACACCATCCCCATCACTCTGAGCAGATGAACTTGGCTTCCATTTTATTGAGGGCAAAGGTCATTTGATATTAGTGAGATTCTTTAAAACTTCCTTTCTCTATGATTCAAAATTCCTACTCATTTTGTCCTTCCTTCCTGGCTCCCAAATGTTCTTCCCTTCTTTCTATAGCTAACTCCACCTTTACTTCCATTCCCTTGGCCTGCCAATTTGCAGGCTTTATTCAGTTATCCTCTCTCTCCTCCATCTCCAATTTCTCACATTTATAGGTTGAAAGGAGGAAAAGGTATTCTATGTGAAAGAAAGAAAATGAACAAAGTCACAAAAGTAGGAAAGAATGTGGAATGCTCATGAAACAATGACAAAACTGGTCTTGTCCCATTGCAGGATGTGTTGGAAGGTGACAGCAGGTAAAGTTAGATGGATAGGGTAGGACAAGATTACACACTATCTTAAAAAGCCACACAGAGCAGGTTAACAATTTCTAGACAAGGAAATGCTCCTAATCAAAGTAGTGTTTAGGGAAGATGAGCCTCAGAGCACAGGATGGGATGGGAAAGGAGGGTTCACACTTAGAACACAGGATGTGGGGCTGAGGAAGGGAAGAGTGGACAGCAAAAGGATAAGACAATCACCCTGACAAGTATAAAGAGAGCCTGGTCAAATGTGAGGGTAGTGAGAAGGAAAAAAAGATAAATGACATTACTAAGAGAAAAATGAACAGAACCTGGTGATTGTCAGTATATTGTGGATGAATTTCAAGCCTAGATCCTGGGAGAAGAAAGGTGTCATTGTTACAACTAGATGGAAGGCACAGCACTGCCCTGTTCAAGTTCTTAGACTCATTGGCACTTTGAGGCTAGAAGGGGCCAGAATCTTTGAGATCATGTGGTTCAGCTCTCTAAATTTATAAATGAGGATGGTGAAGCCCATGGAAGTGATATGGTTTGTCCAAAGTCATGGAGCAAGCAGGGACCAAATGAATCCTATCTCCTGATCTTTTTCACAGCTCCTTTCACTACACTCTGCTGCCTTTTCTAGGACCCTTTCTAAGTTTCCAATTTGCCCACTGAGGCCCCAGGTGCCACACTTCCACTGAAAACATATACATTATGGAAACAGCCACCTGTTTTTGGTATCTGCACATATCCCATCCAGGAGAGTTAGCTGTCAACAATCAACAGCTTCAAAGCTGCTGGACTGACTACACCCCAGGACCTTCCTAAAGATAAGCCTGTCTTGTCCTTGTAAGGCCAGCTCAGACTTGGCTATTTCTCCAGAAGCTGTTTTGAAGTTTCAAGTAAGTCCATGTCTCAAGGCAATAGAGTAAATAAGACAAGCCCTTACTCTAAAGATCATTAAAATGATCTTGAGATTAAAGGGTAGACCATATTGACCGCTTATTCTTTCCTTCCCTCCTATTCTGACTCAGTAACAGAATTTAAGATGCTGTTTGGCTTGTTGTAATGAAAATCTTGAGCCATGTATATGATTCCCTAGCAAAACTGGTATGTGTGTTTGGTGTTCTTCATACTGTCAGCTCATAGTACTCTGCTAACAAAGTAGTCTATAATTTCTAGCAGGGCTTCTACATTTTCTTTCTAGAACATGTTCATTAGAAAATAGGAATTTCCAGATAATTTCCTAGTAAACACTGAGCCTTGAGAAATCAGTTTATATGACCACAGCTTCCTGAATTCTTATGGAAACCAAGCATTATTTATAATGAATAAAAATGGACAACTTGGCAATATGATTTCCTCTGCCATGTCAACAAGGACTTTAACAAGGTACCACTGACTTGAGCAAACTGTCCATATTAAAATATAGTTAGCTGAAGTGATGCATGCACAACTCTGTGATTATACAAAATGTCACTGACTGTACACTTTAGAGGGATTGGTTTATGAATATGTTTCAATAAAATTGATTTAAAAAAAACAAACAGTTAGAAAGGACTGTTCTGAATGATGTGAACCCATGAGTAGCTGCCTGAATCAAGTCAGTAGATAATGGTGAATAATTTTAATAACAGAAATGTTTAGTATTATTTGATTTTTTTCTCCTCCTGCTATTCCAAAGAGTTGAAACACCAAATTAAGAAAAAAGAAGGAAAAAAGTATAAAATATGCCAAATCCTTCTTTGGAAAGTATTGGCAATTCTATCTTTTCAATGACAAATTTTCAAAGTACCAGTCACTGCAGTGATGACAATACTGTGATTAAAATGTAGACAATCAGACATTGAATCTGACCCTTTTGTTTATGTTATTTCCTGAAACTATTCATTTTGAAATTTAATTTTTCTACTACATGCTTTGAGCATCTCAAAAGCTTAAACTGCTTCATAAGTACATCTGTTTGCTTAACATCTTCAAAAAATTTTCTTTTGTGACTAAGCAGCAGGTGCTGTTCAGTTTATTTTCATGCACGTAAATCAAGCCCTTGAACTTAAAGTGAGGAAAAGCATTCCGCTTAAAGTTTAGAAAGGAAGGAACTACCCAACAGCTTCCTTTAGAACAGCCTGCTTTTTCAGCTTCCTGTATGAAAATAATACTGTATTTTTATAGAACTTGCCAAGAAACAATGAAGAAATTATATTTACGCCTTTAGACAGTTAAAATTTCAAATCCTTTACAAAGCAAACAATTTCTTCCAATAACTGAAATTTAAATCAAGCAGGGAATAGAAAAAGAGACTTACAAAATGGAAATGTGGTACAAAGTTTAAAATTGGTTTTACAATTTTTAGATAACTACCAAAGGGTTCACATTTCTTCCAGTAAATGACAGACATTAAGACTTTTGGCTTTACGAGTCCCAGAGATCTGTATTTTGTGGGAGAGATGATGGGAGAAAAGGTATTATTTGTTGTTACTGTTGCTGTTTTGAAGTTGTTTTTATTAGAGTGCACACAAGGACACTCACCCATCAAGTTCATTATTAACCACAGCTTTTCAAACTCTAACTGAATCAGAAACAATTGAGTATTTTTCTTTAAAAATAAAATAAAATAAAATACACCCAGAATTTTGACTCCCAGGGGAGAGAGAAGTATCTTCCTTGGGGTACAGGCCTTAAATGTCCTCTCCCAAACTGCTACAAAATGGCCAAGTTACCCAGTATCTACTTACAACACCATCATAGAAAAATGGTTACATTGTCCAGCGGCTCTAACTTCTCTTCATGCATATTCAGTGTTCTACTATTTTACATTTAGAAATTTTCTGTTGAGCTGTTAAATGAATTTAAGCTTAAAATAAATCCAATCTCTCACTCTTAAACAGTTTTCTTTAATGAATGTTAATATTTTCATTTAGACCCTATTCAAATATTCAAGATTCTACTACGTTAGAGAATTGCATATATTTGTACTGCTCAGGAAAAAGCAATACAGCCATACAAAACTATAGGTAAAGTGCCCTGGGTGTTCTTTAACATACCCTGTCCCCTGTCTACCCTTTCACAGCATCCAGCAGCAGCAGCTTCCAAATCAAGGCTCAGAGAAGCGTATGACCGTGGTCTAAAGACAGATGCCAGCCAGAAAGCAGCTCAACTCAGCCAAAAAGTAGGCTCCAATTTCAGGAAGAAACCACAGTCCACTGCTGGCATCTGGAACCAGGGAAGTGAAAGGTTCCTTGCAGGAGAAGCATGGTAGGAAGAGAAAGCAGTGGTGGCAGATGTCTGGAATGAGAGTTAGGACTTTCTGTCTCTACTGCAACACACATACTTGGAGAAAACAACAAAGCTGTGTTAGACTAAAAGTCAGTGTGTCTTCTAGAGTTCTCAACTACTCTTACTGTGTCCTTTCCCTAGTATACCTTGCACATGACTTTCACTGACCTCTCTGCACCCTTTTCTCGGCATTGCTACCCATGTGTATTACATTCAACTGTTTATGTTTGTCTTTAAATCTACCCATAAGATTCTAAGCTCATTTTTTCATTCATCTACCCCTAATTTCTATCAGAGTACCTGTCACAAGGCAGTCACTCAGCAATTGCTCTGGAACTATCTGTTGAAGAGCATCAGACCAAAATGAAGTTTGTCTTCTAGTATGTCCTATGTTCACTACCACCTCTCCCCCCCCCATGATGCCTGCTTCCTCTTCTGTGCGTCGAGCTCTCATTCTTTATATCCAATCAAAAAGTGCTGTCTGTCAGGAAAGGATGATAAATCCCTTCATTCCAAAAAGATAAGGAGTGTTATGGGGTTGATCTCACTTATTAGCCCTGCAAAACATGGAATTTCAGTGCCATGCTCTGAATGGGAGAGAGGTTCTAGGGAGCAGCCCTGAAATCACACCACAGGGATAACTGCTTCCCTTTTACACCTAACAGGTCTACCATGCAGAAAAGCTTTTTCCCACTTAACTTTTATCCTCGGTCTTCAGCATTTTCGTTTCTGTCTAATTGCTATCTCAAATCCCTGTTCTCTCTCTCTGGTAATCTATGCCTAGACCCCCCCGGAATACAGTACCTGGACCACACAAACAACTACACTACTCTAAACAATACACTAAACAATTGCACACATAGCCATATAGTGCAGTTCAGCATACAATTACTCTATTTCATTTCATATCTGTCCATTTTCACTATCAACTAAGTAGGAAGCTGTCTAAAGATAGAAACCATGTCTGCTTCACACTGAGCCTTAGCCCGATGCTGAGCACATAGGATGTAGTAAATGGGGCACTAGAAACAAGATTTGTTGTTCAGCAAGCATGGGAAACAACTTAAAAAACAAGGTACCCTCACTATTTCAAAAGCATTCAAAATTATCAGAAAGCTGGAATTAACAACGAGGATATGATGGTACTAAAAAGCAATTTATGTGTATGAGCTTACTATATGTCAAATTTTGAGCTATGCCATTTAGAGATAGTTTCTCATTTAACCCTTGTAACAACTTGTGGAGTTTGGAAGGTTAAAAAACTCAAATGGTTACACAGCTATTAAGTGGAAGATGGCAGTCTCATTCCAGAGTCTGCATTCAACTGACACATGAATTGAAAAATGTAAGACCCTCCAAATATTTCTTAATGATATGGCTAAGAAAAAGTACAGTGATTTAAAAAGAACTGCTTTAAAATATCCTCTTTACCTCTTAGCCCTTACCCATGTGGTTCCTCTTCATCCTACCTCTGTCTATCCAGCAAATTTCTGTACATCCTTAAAGTCACCTCAGTCATTCCCTAATTCCCTTCTGTATCACCCCCACTGCACCTCACCCACACCATCATTCTATCCACTGTTCTGCTCTAGTCTACATGTCTGTTACTATTTCCCCATGAGAAGTGTGAGCTCCTAGAGAATGAGAACCTCGTCTTTCATCTGTGTACCTCAAGTCTCGAGCATAGTACCTAACACACAGCAAGTGCACAGTGAATATTTATTCTTGAAATATTTGTCCGAGTAGCATTAAGATTTTTACTTTGCAACATCTTTCACAGCACAGTATCAAGATCTACATCGTAACTTTCAACTCAAAAATTTAAATTTGTTTCCATAGCAACTAAGCAAAGTGCTCCTTGTAAAGCTAGGAAAGACAATCTCTAACTTAAGGTTCAACCCACTGAAATACTTCACAATCATTTGCTTTTGTTCTTAGTATGAAGAGACAGAATGACAGAATTTAACTTTCTGTAACTTCCTCTCTCTTTAAGAACATTCTAACTTTACCAATACCAATAAACTCAAATTTATTTTTCAAACATGACTACACTGTAATGTCTTTCCTATAATAAAAAGACAGCATCTTATTACTTCACAAATTAAAATATCTATTGAGAACAATACATATACTCAAGCCATAGCTCTATTTCAATCAGAGACCGACAGACCAAAAGATAGAAATTGTGAATTTAATTTTTAAAGTAAACAGCAGCCCTTTTTGATAACTGATCTTTTATAAAAGAAAGAGATCAAAGACTCTCTGCACTTATTTAAAACAGCCTAAATTAGGCAAAGTGAGTGGTAAAAGACAACTTCTCAAGGCCTCCACCAGCCCAGTTATCTTAACTCAAAGGAAAGTAGAAAAGGTTCAATTTTTCATTCTCAATTAGGTTGTTTACTCTCTAAAGGTTTATTGATTTCCAGGACATTAAATTTTCTATCTCTGGGCACAGGTTCACATTTTTCTTTAGTAGATGGCCTCCTCCCTTCCATCTATTCCCTACACCTCCAATTATCAGGCCGGTAAAAAGGCACTGGTTAATTTGCAATTTGTCTTCTATATGTTTTTCATTCTGGATCAAGAACACCCTTTAAAAAGAAATTGTTAGCCATTAACTAGGTAGATTATACTTTAAGACCTATGTGGGGAAGCGGCTGTGGCTCAATCAGTAGGGTTCCCGTTTACCATATGGGAGGCCCCGGGTTCGGTTCCCAGGGCCTCCTGGTGAAGGCAAGCCCGCCCACACGGCGTGGTTAGCTGACCCAGCGAGCACAAGCAGCAGGGGGGGGATAAATGAATAAATAAATAAAATCTTTGAAAAAAAAAAAAAAAAAAGACCTATGTGG
The DNA here is from genome assembly GCA_026826555.1 of Tolypeutes matacus. Classification (NCBI taxonomy): domain Eukaryota; kingdom Metazoa; phylum Chordata; class Mammalia; order Cingulata; family Chlamyphoridae; genus Tolypeutes; species Tolypeutes matacus. Next base: position 10,479,810 of record JAKSZT010054576.1, on the reverse strand, counting down.
CTTCATCGTATGATCTCATTAGTTTTCCCTCCAGAATAGCCAATACTAAATCATGATTTCTATGTCTCAGTGGCCAAAAACCTGGCAGAGCTTCTGCAGAGTGAAAGTCAAGCATTTAACTGATCACAGTAAAGCCTAAATTCTCTATACTATTCCTCAGTACAGGAAAGGAAAGCAGGGGTCAGCTGCCTCTTTAAAACTGCTAATCTCAATTTTTATTATTTCAATTTCAACACCTATTGATTGCAGCTCTGCTGGACAGGCATTGTGAAAGCCTTTAAAATGGACAGTATTTGTAGCCAACTAGCCAGTGTACCTAGAGCAAAAGTGTAGTGCAGGTAGCTGCAGTACTGTGAGATTCTGTTCCTCCTGATTTCAGCAGTGGAAATGAAAAATGAAGAGTGTATCTCAGGGTTCTGCAAAAATCACTGGATCCAATAAGCACTGAGCAATGCCCTGAAGGGTGTCTTATCACTCAAATATTTCCTTAGTTAAAAAACTAAGAGCCTGGAATATGGAAAAATAAATACCTTTGTTAGAATAAATCATACATTATTGACATTCTCTGAACTTAATGCTTTGAATTCAAGGCTTCCCATTCAACACAATTTCTGAGGAACTTTAATCAGGAGTTTTGCTGGATCCTGGGATATGAAGATAACTAAGAACTAGTCTCTGCCTTTCATGGTTTTTTCGGACAGATAAGAAAAGATACAATTACAACATAATATGGTAAAGAATATTAGACAAGAGCAAGATGTTATGAGAGCATGGGAAGTGCAGGAAGAAGGGATTTAACACAACTTGGCAGGAGGGTCAGCATAGGAATCCCAGAGGAAATAAGTGCTGGAACTTATTCGTAAAGAGAGGTAAAGGGTAGGAAGCTGCGGAGGGAGGAGCATTCCAGGCAGAAAGAGCTGATACACAAATAATCTCTTTGCTCCCAGACTTTGAATCCACTCAACATTCACCCCACTTTCTTCCTTTAACCTTAACGCTAAAACAAACAGGAAACACCCCAAGAAGAAATTGCATGTTCCAAAACACCTATCATGAGAGGGGAAGTGCACTCACACACTGTGCATATTATTTAAACTTCAAGACGTGTACCATGAGAGATAGCAACATTTACTTTATTGTTTGCTGGGCACATTGTTATAAAGTCTGAGACCAAACGAAACTGAAGAGCCAATTTTTGACACTAAAGAGCTAATGATTTTTAAAGCAATTACAAATTACGGAAACTTAGGTGCATATTGTTAAATTTGGTAAAAGGAAAAAAATTATAATTCTAAACGCAGATAGAGTGAGTCAGTTGGAATCACTTCAAAAACACAAAAATCCCTATATATAGTTCCTTGATTCGAATTGGAGGGGAACTCAACCTTCTAATATGAACTCTGAAAAGATGGTATTACATTACATTGGTTTTACTCCATTTATAAAATAATTATAGGATTAAGCCTTTTTAATAATGAAAGTACTTTTTTATTTAACATATCATAGAACTTATGCTGAACAGGTAATAGTTTGTTAGAGAAATATTTGTTACTAGGTGTCATTAAGTTTTCAGAAAGATACTGATGTAAATCTGTAAAACAATCCCTCCCCCAATTCACCCCCAGGTTTTCTTCTTATTCAAAATAATCTTGTTGATTAACACCTGCCACTACTGTAACAACCACAGTTAGTATGACCACAGCAAACTGTCTTAACAGGAATAAAGCAGATGTGTCAATTAAACCCAAGGGAATATTTAACTGTGTGCAGAATTACTCTGAATATTCTAACTCATTTTTTCACAATACAGCAACCAAGAAAGAGATCTGAGTCAGTGCAAAATAAACTTTAAGAACTAATAGCTTGGGTTCAGTCTCCTAGATTTATCCAGGAATTTAACAAAATAACATACCTCAGATATCAACCTCTCTAAGGAAGCCCTCTATCCCACTCCTTATAGGCTAAGCACCGTTCTCATGCATTCCCCTCGAAGCCTTACTTGCCTCTATCACAGCATTTATTGCACTGTAAGAAAAAGGATATAAGGTTATGCACTGTAACTGTCTGTCTTAATTTCTCTGTGCCTCAATATCCTTATCTGTGTTGGGGAGGAAATAGTTTAACTCAAGACCTAAAAACAACAACAACAACAACAAAAACGTAACCCTTAAAATTAGAGGAAGGAAAAAAAGTATTAAAATTATACACACACAAAGAAAGCAGAAGAAAGGAAACAATGAAGGAAGATCAGAACAGAAAACCAATGAAATAGAAAACAGAAGGAAAAAAAAAATAAAGAAACCAAATTGGCTCTTTCAGAAAGTAAATAAAATTGTGAAACATCCAGATGGACTGATCAGGAAAAAAAAAGACACACATTACCAGAATCAGGAATGAATGAGGTAACATTAACATAGATTCTACAGGTATGAAAAGGATAATAAGGGATTTTTATGAAAAACTTTATGCCAACAAATTCAACAACTTAGATGAAATGACAAATTCTTGAAAGATCCAAACTACCAAAAGTCACTCAAGAAGTTAGATACCCTGAATACTCCTGGATCTATTAATGAAATTGAATTTGTAGTTTAAAACCTTCCCTCAAAGAAAACTCCAATTGCAGGTTTCACTGGTTAAGTCTAACAAACATTTAAGAAAAAAAATAAAAACACAAAAAACCCATAATTCTATACAAACTCTCTCAGAAAACTGAACAAAGGGAATACTTTCTTATTCTATAATCTATAGTTCTATAGTTCTTAGGCCAGTTCTTTATTTTTATTTTTAAAGATTTTATTTATTTATTCATTTATCCCCCCCTTGCTGCTTGTGCTCGCTGGGTCAGCTAACCACACCGTGCGAGCGGGCCTGCCCTCACCAGGAGGCCCCGGGAACCGAACCCGGGGCCTCCCATATGGTAAACGGGAGCCCTACTGATTGAGCCACAGCCGCTTCCCAGGCCAGTTCTAACCTGATACTAAAACCCAACAAAGACATTACAATAAGATATTATGTCTCTCATGAACATAGGTGCAAGAGTTCTAAAGAAAATTTTAGCAAATCAAGTCCAGTAATATATAAAAAGGATAATTCATCATGATCAAGTGAGGTCTATCCCAGGAAATTAAGGCTGATTTAGCATTCAAAAAATAACCAATCTAATGCACCATATTAACAAACTAAAAAATAAGAACCATATGATTATCTTAGTACATACAGAAAATATCTAACAAAATCCTACATCCATTCCTAAGTCCTCTCACCACTTTTATTGAACATTATACTGGAGGTTATGGCCAGTGTACTAAGGGAAGAAAAATAAGTAACAGGCATCCAGATGGAAAAGAAGAATTAAACCTTCTCTATTAAAAAATGATAAGATAATCAATGGATATCCTAGAAAAATTGTAAAATATCCTATATATAGTATGGCAAGAGATGCGGACCAGTTGAGTCTACAAGAAGGCTACAATGGGAAGCAGATGTGGCTCAAGTGATTGGTTTCCCGTCTGCTATATGGGAGGCAGGTTCATTTCCGGGGGGCCTCCTGGTAAAAGCAAGCTGGCCCACAAGAAAAGATGGCCCACACAGAGAGCTGATGCAACAAAAAGAGACAAAGAGGAGAGACAATGAGAGACACAACAAACCAGGGAGCTGAGGTGGCTCAAGCTATTGAGTGCCTCTCTCCCACAGCGGAGGTCCGAGGATCAGTTCCCGGTGCCTCCTAAAAAGAAGACAAGCAGACAGAGAGAGCAGTCAGCAAATGGACAGAGAGAGCAAGACAGTGAGCGCAAAAACAACGGGGGCCCCCCCCCCCCCCCCCCAATAAATAACTAAATCTTAAAAAAAAAAAAAAACTACAAGAACTAATAAATGAGTTCAGCAAAGTAGCAGGGATACAAGATCTCTATACAAAATTGAATTAAATTTCTATATGTAGCAATGAACTATTCACTGAAATTTTTGAAAAATGTCCGTTATAATAATATAAAATTATGAGATACTTAGAGATAAATCTGACAAAATACATGCAAGATCTGTACTTAGAAAACTATAAAACATTAGTGAGAGAAATTAAAGAAAACCTACATAAATGGAGAGAAATAACATGTTCATGGGCTGGAAGACTCGTATTTTTTTTAAACAATTTATTGAAGTATATCACTCATACATGAACATACATAAACTATAAGTGTTCAGTAAATACTGCAAACTTACAAAACAAACATGCATAACATCATACAGGGCCCCCACACATCAACCCACCACAAATACTTTGTATTGTTATGAAACATTTGTTAACAAATTATGAAAGAACACTGCCAAAGTATTACTACTAACTATAGTCCGTATCTTACTCCCCTATACTTTTTTTTTAAGGATTTATTTATCTATTTATTTGCTTTTATCCATTTTTACCCCCTCCCTCCCCTGCCCCAGTTTCTGCTGTTTTTGTGTCCATTAGCTGGGCAACTCTCTGTGTCCATATCCTGCCCTCTCTTCTCATCCTTCTCCTCCTGTCTTCACTGGGATTCAATCCTCAGAACCTCTGATGTGGGAGAGAGGCGTCCTACCACCTGTGCCACCTTAGTTCCTGGTTTTTCAGTGCGTCTCATCTTGGCTCTTCCTTGTGTCATCTTCCTGTCATATCATCATCTTGCTGTGTGGCTCCTAGGGCCTGACGGTGCACCTGTGCACGGGGCCTGACAGTGCACCCACACATGGGGCCTGGGGGGCTCACCCGCTCGTGGGGCCTGGTGGCGCGCCTGCGCACGGAGCCTGGGGGGCTCACCCACATGCGGGGCTTAGTGACCCATGTGTCTTCTATATATATATTTTTTTTATTTTTACCAGGAGGTCCCAGGGATCGAACCCAGGTCCCTCCATATGGGAGACAGATGCCCAACCATTTGAGCCACATCCATCCCTCTGCTCTATCTCTTAAGGTGGACCAAAGATACCTAGAGTTACAGTCTTTTCCCATACAGCATGGTCATATAATAAACCAGGCTTAGTTTATCACCAGCATTCTAAAAACTAGACTTAGGGAGAAAACTAGGTCTGGGGACACATGCATGGTTTCTAATATAGCAAATATTTAGCCTACCCTGATTATCAGAAAATCAAGGCAGTGAGAATATTCGCAGTCATTAATATTAATAATTCAATTCTCCCTAAAGTGATATAAAGATTCAATACTATCCCAACGAAAATCCCAGCAGGCTGTTTTCTATAAGCTGACAAACTGAATCTGAGCTTTACATGGCCAAAGGCCCCAGAATAGTCAAAATACTGTGAAAAAAGAACAACATTGGAAGACTAACACTACCTGATATCAAAACTTATTATAAAGCCACAGTAATTAAGACAGTGTAATTAATACTGGCATGAAGATAAACAAATAGATCAATGGAAGAAAACAGAGTCCAGAAATAGACCCAAATACATGGACAATTGATTTTCAACAAAGATACAAAGACAATCTAGTGAAGAAAGGATCATCTATTCAATGATGTGTTGGAAAACTAGAAATCCATATGCAAAAAATATCAATTTTGATCCATATATTTTGCACCACATGCAAAAATTAATTAAAATGGATCATACACCTACATGTAAAACCTAAATCTATAAAATATCTAGAGGAAAACATAAGAGATCTCTGTGACCATGGGTTAAGTAAAAATTTCTTAGCTATGACACCAAAAACACAATCCATGAAAGAACAAACTGATGAACTGAACTTCATCTAAATTAAAACTTCTACTTTTTGAGAGACACTATTAAGAGAATGAAAAGACAAGTCAGAGATTAGGAGAACTAATTTCCAGTTGGGCACCCGCCTACCACATGGGAGGCCCCGGGTTCGGTTCCCGGTGCCTCCTAAAGAGACGAGCAAGATAGCAAGCTGACGCAACAGGCTGGGGCGGCGAGCTGAAGCAACAAGATGATGCCACAAGATGACGCAGGGAGATGACACAACGAAGAGACTCAGCGAGGAAACACAATGAGAGTCACAACAAGCAGGGAGTGGAGATGGCTCAAGTGATTGGGTACCTCCTTCCCAAATGGGAGGTCCCAGGTTTAGTTCCCGGTGCCTCCTAAAAAAAGAAGACAAACAGAGAGCAGACAGCGAGTGCAAAACAATGAGGGAGAAATAAATCTTTGGAAAAAAAAAAGTTCTACATACATTAAGCATCAGCTCCCATTCTCAACCCACATTCTATCTCCTAGCAACCTATACTGTAGAGTTTACCTTCATGAGTTCACTCATCATGTTTAGTTCTATTAGTAAGACCATATAATATTTGTCCTTTTGTGTTTGGCTTATTTCACTCAACATAATATCCTCTAGGTTCATCCGTGTTATCATATCCAGTGTTATCATATCCACCCCGATTTTATTTCTTCTTACAGATGAATAGTATTCCATTGTATGTAAATATCACATTTTAAAACCCATTCATCAGTTGATGGACACTTGGGCTGATTCCTATTTTAGCAGTTGTGAATATTGCTGCTATGAACATCAGTGTGCACATTTCAGTTTATGTACTTAATTTCAGTTCTTCTGCTTATATTCCTAGTAATGGGATTGCTGGATCATACAGTAGTTTTATACTCAGCTTCTTGTGGTACTGCCAAACTGTCTTCCATAGAGGTTACACCATTCTACATTCCCACCAACAGTGAAGGACTGTTCCTATTTCTCCACATCCTCTCCAGCACTTGTAGTTTTCTGCTTGTCTGTTTTTTTAAATAATGGCCATTCTATAAGGTGTGAAATGGTATAGCATTGTAATTTTGATCTGTATTTCCCTAATAGCTTCCTTCCATTCCTATTTTTTGGAGTGTTTTTATCAAGAAAGGATGCTGTATTTTGTCAAATACCTTTTCTGCATCAATCGAGAGGATCATGTAATTTTTCTTATTCAATTTACTAATGTGGTCTATTATACTAATTCATTTTCTTGTGTTGAACCACTTTGCATACCTGGTATAAAACCCCTTGATCATGGTGGATAATTCTTTTAATGTGCTTTTTGATTCTGTTTGCAAGTATTTTGTTGAGGATTTTTGCATCTATATTCATTAGAGAAATTGGTCTGTAATTTTCTTTTTTCATAGTATCTTTATCTGGTTTTGGTATTAGGGTAATGTTGGCTTCATAGAACGAGTTTAGTAGCATTCCTTCCTGTTCAATTTTTTGGAAGAGTTTGAGTAAGACTGGTATTAGATCGTCTTTGAGCAACTGATAGAATTGAACTTTGCATTTTGTTGCATTTTAATTATTTTTGTTCAGGTGCTCCAGAAAACATTCTTAATTTCAACTCCGTAACTGATTTCAGACATGAGGTAATTCATAGCGGTCTTGCGTTGGCACAGAGATATTCCAGGTAATTACTTAACTAACCTTTGAAGGAATCAAACCTTGATCTTGATCTCATTATCATCAAAATTCAAAACATGGTAGCTTTGAGTAGCATGTAAAATTCAGAACACACAGTCTTAGTCCGTAAACAATTGCTGAAACTCTACCTGAAAGAACAAAAATTACCCTACAATCCAGCAGAAGATATCTAGTTATATTGTGCTTCACTTTATTATGCTTTGCAGATTTGTCTTTTCTACAAATTGAAGGTTTGTGGCAACCTTGCTTTGAGCAAGGCTATCAGCATCACTTTTCTAATAGCATGTGCTCACTTCATATCTGTCACATTTTAATTAAGGTATGTACACTGTTTTTTAGACATAATGCTATTGCACATTTAATAGACTACAGTATAGTGTAAACATAACTTTTATATGCACTGAGAAACCAAGAAATTGATGTGACACTTAATTGCGATATTCACTATATTGTAGTGATCTGGAACTGAACCCACAATATCTCCCAGGTATGCCTATATCTTAAAAATAATCCCCAACACCTGCCTATCTTTAAGAGTGACTTAAAAAGGCTGAAATGGATCCCCGTCCTGTTCAAAAAGAAGTGAGGTGCCACAGGGCTCCATTTCCCAACAGAAGCTCTGAACAACTCGCAAGAACTGGCAGAAACATCTTTCTCAAAGCTCCAGAAAACACTTAAAAGGACTGCAGGGACAGCGCATGCCAAATCAAGAAAAAGGCAACCTAAAAGTGGTTGGATCTCATGGCGCACCGGCTGGCCCCTCCCTGACCCTCTCCTGTACTCCCAGTGTAGATCCCTGGTCCTGGTACTGAATGGACCACAGTAATCCCCGTGTACCAGGCAGACTGGGCTAGAAAGACATGCTCCCTGTATGTACATGGGGGTTACTGCTTTGAACAAGTCTATCAGTGCCATTTTTCCAATAGCATGTGCTCACTTCATGTCTGTCATATTTAAGGTATGTACACTGTTTTTTATTTTTTTATTTTTATTTTATTTTATTTATTTATTTATTTTTTACCGGGAGGTCCCGGGGATCGAACCCGGGTCCCTCCATATGGGAGACGGACGCCCAACCAGTTGAGCCACATCCGACCCCTACACTGTTTTTTAGACATAATGCTATTGCTGCTATTGCACACTTAATAGACTACAGTATAGTGTAAACATAATTGAGGAACTCATCATCACAGAACTTGCCCTATGTGTAGAAGGCACCCCACAGAACTCTCCTAGAGAACTCTGTGAGAGAACAAGCAAGTCATGCTGCCTGGGGCAAAGTACTGCTAGCTATAGGACACTCAGTGCAGTGCCTGGACCATGTTAGAAAACGGTTTCCTAGGAAAAAAGGAGACATTCAGAACCATGTATAGAGGAGAATTCGTAAGGCCACATGCACATACCCAAGACAAGACACATTCACAAAAACAGCCAGGGAGGCCATTAAGTTTTAACCTGGAGTTTTTCTCTAAATTCACTGTATGAATAAGCCCTGAAGGAGAGCACTTTCACAAGTCAATCTGTGAAAACTGGGAAAGGTGTTTTCTTTTTTCATTTTTCTTCTTCTGTTTATTCTTAGCTCTTGGCAGACAAGGAAAACTGTCATAACACTAGCTGCATACAACTTAAGGAACAAATACCTCAAAGTCTAAATTCCAGTGATAACACATTAAAATATCAAAACGTCCAGGTTTCAGTAAAACGTACAAAGAAACAGGAAGCAATGGGCTAGGCAAAGAAGAAGATTAAAACATTAGAAACCATCAATAAGGAGGACCAGACCAGGGACATACGCAACAAAAGACTTTTAAAGAAAATGGTTTTGAATATGGTCAAAAAGCTAGAGGAAAACAGGGACAAAGAACTAAAGGAAATCAGGAAAACAACAGATGAACACAAAGAGAATATCCATAGAGAGATGGAAATTATGAAAAGGAACGCAAACTGAGTTGAAGTCCACAGTAACAGAAATTGAGTATTCCCTACAGCAGTTCAACAATAGACTGGGGCTGGCAGAAGACCCAGTGAACTTGAAGAAAAGACAATTGAAATCATCTAGTCTGAGGAGAAAAGGAAGAAAGAATGAAGAAAAGTGAACAGAGCCTGAGGAACTTGTGGATCACCATCAAGCATACTAAAATATGCACCGTAGGAGTCCCAGAAGAAGAAAGAGAGAAAGGGGCAGAGAGAAAATTCAAAGAAATAATGGCTGAAAATGTCCCAAATCTATCAAAAGGCATGAATATATACATTCAAGATGCTCAATGAACTCCAAAGAGGATAATCCAAACAGAACCATACCATAGCATATTATTAACCAAACTTCAAATGCCAAAGATAAAGAATTCTGAAAGCTGCAAGAGAGGAGCAATATGTCACATAGAAAGGAGTCTCAATAAGATTAAATGCTGATTTCTCATTGGAAACCATGGAGGCAAGAAGGCAATGGAATGACATATTTAAAGTGCTGAACACAAAAAATCGCCAACCAAGAATTTTGCATCCGGCAAAACTGTCTTTCAAAAATGAGGGGAAGAAAATAAACAAAAAAACTTAAAAAAAAAGAAAAATGAGGGAGAGATTAAGACATCCCCACATAAACAAAAGTTGAGGGAGTTCATCAACACTAGATTGGCTCTATAAGAGAAGCTAAACAGAGTTCCGCAGGTTGAAAGGAAAGAAAAATAGACAACACATCAAAGCCACATAAAAAAATTAAAGCTCCCTGGTGAACATAACAACATGGATAAATATAAAAGCCAATACTAGTACACTTCTGGTTTATAACTCTCCTTTTTACTTCCTATAAGATCCAAAGGATAAATGCAGAAAATATAGTGATAAATCAATGGCTTTGAACTCATAATTTATAAAATAGCAATTTGTGACAAGAACTACATAAAGGTGGGAGGACAGTGGGGTATAGGAACACAGTTTGTGTATAAAATATTGAAGTTAAGTTTAAAAGTAAACAAGATTGTTATAGATTTAGAATATTAAATTTAAGCGCCATGATAACTACAAAGAAAATATCAGAGGGAAGCGGCTGTGGCTCAATCAGTGGGGCTCCCGTTTACCATGTGGGAGGCCCTGGGTTCGGTTCCCGGGGCCTCCTGGTGAGGGCGGGCCTGCCCGCACGGCGTGGTTGGCTGACCCGGAGAGCACAAGCAGCAAGGGGGGGATAAATGAATAAATAAATAAAATCTTTAAAAAAAAAAGAAAATATCAGAGAATATGCCAGTTCAAAGAGACAGAAATTAGAGTACAGGTAGACAAGGGCAGGGCACAAGGAGAATGGGGAGTTAATACATAATGGGTGTAGGATTTGTTTGGGGAGATGGGAAAGTTTGGTAATGGAAAATGATGAGGGTACTGCAATAATGTGAATGTGATTAATCCCATGGAATGTTAGCTGAAGGAGTGGTTGAGATGGGAACGGTTATGTTATATATATATGTTCCCATAGCTGAAAAAAAAAAAAAAAAGCAACTAAAGAGACAATGACAATTAAATGCAATTCATGATTCTGGATGGGATCTAACAAAGGAGGAGAAAAGAATCAAAGGCATATTATTGGGACATACGAAAAAAGTGAAATATAGACTATAAGTGCTATATCAATGTCAAATTTCTTGAACTTGATAACTGCACTTAAAATGATTTACATGAGTGAATATCCTTGTTCTCAGGAAGTGTACATGGCAGTTTTAAGTGCTGAAGGATGGTGATGTATACAACTTACACTCAAGTGTCTAGAAAATGAATTGATAAATAGGTTGATCAATTGATCAGAGTAGGGAGTGCTTATGTTGGAGTTCTCTGTATGGGATTTGTATTATTTTTGTAACTGTCCTGTAAGTCTGAAAGTATTGTTAAAATAAAAAGCTAAACAAACAAACAAAAAAGTTGAGACATCATAATCTACTTAATTTGAGTTTTTAGATAGAAATGCTCTATTAAATTACGACCTGCTAAAAGACTCTAGCCTGCATTCTGAGCCAGGGAAATTTAATGAATGCTCGTTGGTGAAAAAGAAAATAAACAGGCTTCCTGGAAGATGGCGGACTAGTAAGACACGGGAATCTCTTCGCAGAAAAATAGCTAGAGGACAAGTGGAAACAGCCCCGAAAAAGATCTTCTAGGGTTTAGGACAGCAGATGAAGGCTGCACACCACCCAGAGGAGAGAGAGACAGAAGAGGGAAATCGCAACAACAGAACCGTGAGTTGCAAGTAGCAGCTTCTGCAGCTGCCGGCACCCTCCCCCACACTCTTCAGAATTCTCGGGCCTCTGGGCCTGAGACCACAGACAAAGGGGGCTTTAGGGATCTGCCACTCCCGGAAAGGGGAGAGAGAGGGACACAGCCTTAGGCTGACTCAGGTTCTGACCTGAAATTTGGGCTGCGGAGCCCCACGGACCCTTCCACACTGCGGTTTGCCCTGGGAGCCTAGGAAGGACTGGAGAAATCCGACCCTCGCAACCTCCCTCTCTTCTAGCCTGGACTAATTGTTGAGGACCCCACAGGAGAGGGGAGAGACAGCCTGGGGCTGACCCTGCTTTGGACTCCCAGGTTTAGTCTGCCCTGTTCTGAAAGCCCTTCCAGGCTGGATGGGGCTGCACCATTGTTTGCCTTGGAGCCTGCAAGGGGCTAAAGATATACAAACCTCCCAATCTCCTCCTCTACTAACAGGGACTGATTGTTGAGGATTCAGAAGGGAGTGGAAATATTTCCTAGCTGGGAAAAGGGGGTGCTACAAGAGAAGTCTGGAGAACTGTCTCAGAAAGTTTGGATCACAGGGATCTTAGCCCCCTGAGAGGAAGCTCTTTCACATTGATCTGGTCTGTGTCACAACAAATACGCCGACCAGGCATTGAATTGAGAGCTGCCAACAAGCGCCATCTCCTGGCAGATCAAGGAAGTGCACATAAGAAAATTGATAAGTGAGAGAGGCTTTTCCTGGCCTCTATAGCCTCCCTGCCCAAGGCCCTAGGAAACAACCCTTCAACCAATTACTGGGTCCAGTGCCCAGTTTTGAGCAACCAGCAGAACAATCCTAACAATCAAGGTTGAGCCAAAAATCAAAGAGCTGTGGTAACTCACACCTCCTGCCACTAAAACCCCATAAAAGAGAAAGAGAGCATCTAAGTAAAATACAAACTAACCAGATGCCTAAGAACCAGCAAAAAAATTACGAGCTATACTAAGAAAACAGAAGACATGGCCCAAGAAAAAAAATACAGCAAAGTCTCAGAAGAGATGCAGAATTTGAGAGAACTAATCAGTGAGATGAGCACAAATTTCCAAAATCAAATTAATGAGATGAAAGAGAATATAGTTAAAGAGATAAATGACAAGAAGTCATTGAGCGAACGCAAAGAAGAATTGGAAATCCTGAACAGAAAAGTAACGGAGTTCATGGGAATGAAAGACACAATAGATGAAGTCAAAAATACATTTGAGGCATACAACAGCAGACTCAAAATGATAGAAGAAAGAATAAGTGATACCGAAGACAGAGCAGCTAAAATTGAAGAGAGAAAAAAACAGAGAGAAAAAAGAATGCAAAAAATTTAGCAGGGGCTCAGAGAGTTGAATAACAACACAAAACGCAAGAACATACGTGTCATGGGAGTTCCAGAAGGGGAAGAGAAAGGAAAAGGGGCAGAAAGAGTATTTGAGGAAATAATAGCTGAAAATTTCCCAACTCTCACGAAAGAAATGAACTAACATGTCCAAGAAGCACACCGTACCCCAATAAGAATAAATCCAAATAGACCGACGCCAAGACACATATTAATCAGAATATCAAATGGCAAAGATAAAGACAAAATTCTTAGAGCAGCAAGAGAGAAGCAAATGATCACGTACAAAGGACATCTAGTAAGACTTAGTGCAGATTTCTCTTCAGAAACAATGGAGGCGAGAAGACAGTGGTAGATACAATTAGGAAACTGAAAGAGAAAAACTGCCAGCCGAGAATTCTTTATCCAGCAAAACTGTCCTTCAAATATGAAGGTGAATATAAAGTATTCACAAACAAACAGAAACTGATAGTTTCCAAAAAAGAATCCACCTTTACAGGAATTATTAAAGGAAGCCTTAGAACCTGAAAGAAAAAGACAGAAGAGAGAGGCTTGGAGGAGAGTATAGAAGAAAGAAAAGCAGAAAGCATAACCAAAAGAGTAAAAAGAGAGACAAAAATAAGATGACATATGAAAACCAAAGAATAAAATGGAGGAAATAAATAGTGCATTTTCAGTAATATCATTGAATGTGAATGGATTAAATTCCCCAATCAAAAGATACAGGCTGGGGAAACGGCTGTGGCTCAATCAGTAGGGCTCCCGTTTACCATATGGGAGGCCCCGGGTTCAGTTCCCGGGGCCTCCTGGTGAAGGCAAGCCCACCCGCACGGCGTGGTTAGCTGACCCAGCGAGCACAAGCAGCAAGGGGGGGATAAACGAATAAATAAATAAAATCTTAAAAAAAAAAAGATACAGGCTGACAGAATGGAAAAAAAAACATGAGCCATCCATATGCTGCTTACAAGAAACTCACCTCAGACCCAAGGATACAAACTGGCTGAAAGTAAAAGGTTGGAAAAAGATACTCCACGCGAATAGTAAACAGAAAAGAGCAGGGGTAGCTATACTAATATCAGACAAAACAGACTTCAAATGCAATAAAGTGATAAGAGATGAGGAAGGCCATTATATATTAATAAAAGGGATGGTCCTCCAGAAAGATATAACAGTCATAAATATCTGCGCACCTAACCAGGGTGCCCCAAAATATATGAGACAAACTCTGGCAAAACTGAAGGGAGAAATAGACGTTTCTACAATAATCGTCGGAGACTTCAACACCCCTCTCATATCATTAGATAGAACAACTAGACAGAAGATCAACAAGGAAACAGAGAACTTGAACAATATGATAAACAAGTTAGACCTAACAGACATATACAGAACACTGCATCCAAATTCAGCGGGTTATACATTCTTCTCAAGTGCCCATGGATCTTTCTCCAGGATAGACCACATGTTAGTTCACAATACAGCTCTCAATAAATATAAAAAGACTGAAATTATACAAAGTACCTTCTCAGATCATAATGGAGTGAAACTAGAAATCAATAACAGACCAGAAAAAAGTAAATTTGCAAATGTGTGGAGACTGAACAACACACTCCTAAATATTCAGTAGGTCAAAGAAGAAATTGCAAGTGAAATCAGTAAATATATTGACACAAATGAAAATGAGAACACAACGTATCAAAAGTTATGGGATACAGCGAAGGCAGTCTTGAGAGGGAAATTTATAGCCCTAAATGCCTATATTAAAAAACAAGAAAGAGCTAAACTCAAAGATTTAACTGAACAACTTGAGAAACTAGAAAAAAAAACAGCAAACCAATCCCAAATCAAAGAGAAGGAAAGAAATAATAAAGATTAGAGCAGAAATAAATGAAAATGAGAACAGAAAAACAATAGAGAAAAATCAACAAAACCAAAAGCTGGTTCTTTGAGAAGATCAATAAAATCGACAAACCCCTCACTAGACTAACAAAGAAAAAAAAAAAAAAAGAGAAGATGCAAATAAATACAATCAGAAATGAAAGGGGGGAAATTACAAATGACCTCACAGAAATAAAAAGAATCATAAGAGGATATTATGAGAAACTATATGCCAACAAACTAGACAACCTGGACGAAATGGACAAATTTCTGGAAACTCATAACCAACCTACACTGACACAACAAGAAATACAAGAACTTAACAAACCAATCACAATTAAGGAGATTGAATCCGTCATAAAAAATCTCCCAGCAAAGAAAAGTCCAGGACGAGATGGCTTCACAGGTGAATTCTACCAAGCATTTCAAAAAGAATTAACACCAATCCTCTTTATTTATTTATTTTATTTTATTTTTTTTTTTTTTTACCGGGAGGTCCCGGGGATCGAACCCAGGTCCCTCCATATGGGAGACGGACGCCCAACCAGTTGAGCCACATCCGACCCCATAACACCAATCCTCTTTAAACTCTTCCAAAAAATTGAAGAGGAGGGAAAGTTACCCAACACATTTTATGAAGCCAACATCACCCTAATACCAAAGCCAGATAAAGATTCTACAAGAAAAATTACAGACCAATCTCTCTCATGAACATAGATGCAAAAATTCTCAACAAAATACTTGCAAATCGAATCCAAGAGCATATCAAAAGACTTATACATCACGACCAAGTGGGATTTATTCCTGGTATGCAAGGCTGGTTCAGCATAAGAAAATCAATCAATGTCATACACCACATTAACAAATTGAAGGAAAAAAACCACATCATCATCTCAATAGATGCAGAAAAGGCATTCGACAAAATCCAACATCCTTTTTTGATAAAAATACTTCAAAAGATAGGAATAAAAGGAAAATTCCTCAATGTGATAAAAGGCATATATGAAAAACCCACAGCCAACATCATACTCAATGGGGAAAGGTTGAAAGCTTTCCCCCTAAGATCAGGAACAAGACAAGGATGCCCACTGTCACCATTGTTATTCAACATTGTACTAGAAGTTCTAGCTAGGGCAATTAGACAAGACAAAAAAATTAAAGGCGTCCAAATAGGAAAAGAGGAAGTAAAACTCTCACTGTTTGCGGATGACCTGATCCTGTATTTAGAAAATCCTGATGTATCCACAACAAAGCTACTTGAACTAATAAATGAGTTCAGCAAAGTGGCAGGATACAAGATCAATACGCAATAATCAGTAATGTTTTTGTACACTAGTACTGAACAATCTGAGAAGGAAATCAGGAGGAAAATTCCATTTTCAATAGCAACAAAAAGACTCAAATACCTAGGAGGTAATTTAACCAAAGAAGTACAGGACCTATATGCAGAAAAGTACAAAACAATGCTAAAAGAAATTTAAAAAGACCTAAACAAATGGAAAGACATTCCGTGTTCATGGATCGGAAGAATAAATATCGTGGAAGATGTCAATCTTGCCCAAACTGATTTAAAGATTCAATGCAATACCAATCAAAATCCCAATAGCTTACTTTACAGAATTAGAGAAGGCAATTACCAAATTCATCTGGAAGGGTAAGTGCACCCGAATAGCCAAAAGTATTCTGAAAAAGAAGAGCAATGTGGGAGGAATTTCACTGCCTGACCTTGAAACATATTACAAAGCTACAGTGGTCAAAACAGCATGGTACTGGCATAAAGATAGACATGTCAATCAGTGGAATAGAATTGAGAAGCCAGAAATATACCCTCACCTATACAGTCAACTGGTTTTTGACAAACCTACCAAGCCCACGCTAATGGGAAAAAACAGTCTCTTCAACAAATGGTATTGGGAGAACTGGATATCTATAACCAAAAGAATGAAAGAGGACCCTTATCTCATCCCCTATACAAGAATCAACTCAAAATGGATCAAAGATCTAAATATAAAAGCCAGGACCATAAAACTACTAGAAGAAAATGTAGGGAAATATCTTCAAGACCTTGTAGTAGGTGGTGGTTTTTTGCACCTTACACCCAAAGCACGTGCAACAAAAGAAAAAGAAGATAAATGGGACCTCCTCAAAATTAAACACTTTTGTACCTCACAGGACTTTGTCCAAAGGGTGAAAAGGTAGCCAACTCAATGGGAAAAAATATTTGGAAATCACATATCTGATAAGGGTTTAATATCCAGGATATATAAAGAGATGTTACAGCTCAACAATAAAAAGACAAATGACCCAATTAAAAAATGGGCAAAAGACTTGAATAGACATTTCTCCAAAGAAGAAATACAAATGGCAAAAAAAAACACATGAAGAAAGGCTCAACATCACTAATGATTAGGGAAATGCAAATCAAAACTACAATGAGATATCTTTTCACACCTATCAGAATGGCCACAATTAAAAAGACAGAGAACTACAAGTGTTGGAGAGGATGTGGAGAGAAAGGAACACTTCTTCACTGTTGGTGGGAATGCAGGATGGTACAACCACTGTGGAGGACTGTTTGGCAGTTCCTAAAGAAGTTGAATATAGACTTGCCATGTGACCCTGCAATACCACTACTGGGTATATACCCAGAAGAACTGAGAGCAGTGACACGAATAGACATCTGCACACCGATGTTCATAGCCACATTATTCACCATTGCCAAAAGCTGGAAACAACCCAGGTGTCCATCAACAGATGAATGGATAAACAAACTGTGGTCTATTCACACAATGGAATATAATGCAGCTGTAAGAAGAATTGAAGTCATAGAGCATATGGCAACATGGATGAACCTGGTAGACATTATGTTGAGTGAAGCAAGCCAGACACAAAAGGACAAATACTGTATGAATGTGTTACTATGAACCAAATATATTGTGTAATATATTGTTTGATTCAAAAAAAAACAAAAACAAAAACAAAAATTTACATGTATCCATTACATTTAATTGAGAAATATATTTATTCATCTGTGTTTACTTTTTACTTTTTAATTATTTATATTTTCAATTATTAAATGTACAAAATAAAGTTAAAAAAGAAAATAAACAACTTAAAATGGCTCATATCTCTACTTCAGCATAAAAAATGAATCTTGGCAATAAATGAAGACACTAAAAATATATACAATTTACCTTGTTATATGGCAGAATGGTAGGATAAAAGAGTGTTTAGCCTACAAGATACATTTGTATGCATGCCTTTAAAATAAAATAAAAAAATATCCTCCCAAGTGTGAACATAATACTACTACTTTACTTTTTTCTAATATTTAAATAATAAAAATTATGGCACATCCAAGCTACCAGTGGTTTGGTTTTCCTGAATACAGAGGAAGACGGAGCTGGAAGCACACTTCAAAATGAAAGGGTGAAAAAACTAAAGTCAAATTCCTTTTCTAAACTAGTGTTCCAGTAATTATTAAGAGAGATGAATCAGGAGTCAGATTTCAATATGCCAAGATTTGAAATCTGCAAATCATTTTATTTTTATATAAAAGATGAAACTAAGTTAACATTTGTGATTCAGAATTCAAACATTGAAGTCCTGGTGTAAACTGAATTCTTACTTTTAAGGTGAACTTCAAGTCCTTTCCATTCACAAATAGGACTTGATTTATTCAGTTCCCTGCTTTCTATCTCCAGAGTGGATCAAAGCACATTTTCTTAGTACAATCTGTATTGTTCCAAGTGTTTTATAAACATCTTTTGTGAGAGTTTACAGGAGTCATCTGAAATCATACCCAAGGTTTCATCTTATGAGTCAGTTACTCTTATAAGGAAATAGAATCTCTCTCTTTAGCACCTTTTTTTCCCACCTAACTATCACAAATCTAATTTTTATTTGCCATAAATTTTAGAAAAAACTATTGGCAGGATTGTCAGAAGATAATTACTGACATTACATGCCAGGCAGGGTTAAAAAAAAGAGAGAGAGGAAGAGAGAAGAGATACAATTTCATTACCTGGACATGGAAATATAGGTCAAGACAATATTCAAGCTTTTACACTGGAAATCTAACTCTTAGCTAACAAGGGTAACTCTTAGGATTGTCTACCATCTAGCTCTACACTGATAACTCCCAAGATGTATTTCTTAGCTTCATCTGAAATCCAAACTATTCATCCGACTGGTGGAAATATCCACCTGAATTCATTCAGTTGCACAGATACTTACTGAATATCTATTTTTTGCTAAGGAAAATGTGCTAGGCTCTGGGGATTTAAAGCAAAGAAAACAGTCAGTCCATGCCCTTGCAGGAATTCTCATAGTAAAGTAAGCCAAATCAATCAAATAACTGCACAAAATATGTAATATGCAAACTGTCCCAGATTAAGCTGGTCTAAAACTGAACTCAGTTTATTCACTGCACTCTGGCCTGCTCTCCCAGAATCCTTGTTCTTCGACAGAAACAGCAACATCACAGGTTACCAAAGCTACACACCTGGGAGGCATTCTTGGCCTCTCCTTTCCTCCTCAGATCTCAATCACTGGGTCCACCTGTATTCTCAGGGTAGATGTGCACAGTTGGCTCTGACCAATACAACCCTCCTCCATTTCTTTGGGAACTCCCTAGGTGATGGGGATAAAAGCGCCTCCAACAAAGATCCCAGTGCCTAGCCACAGGGCACAACACCCAAGGTCAAGAATGTCCCTGGGATTTTAAGGTGGGAGGGAGAAGCTCTTTCCTTCCTCTTGGATGGAGAGTGAGGATGGCCCCTGCCCTGGAAGAAGCCTGAGGGAACAGAGACAAGCACAGTCCCAGTGATAAGGAGGACCACTTCTAATCCCTGAGGTCCCTGAAGTTGCCCTGGTTTCTGAAGCATTTCATTCCTTTGACAAGCTTCTCCAGAAACCTTCCAATTAATCCCCCTTTTAACTTAAGACGGTTTAAGTGGGGTTTCTATTACTCAAAGCCAATAGTTCTGACTCGTATATGCCTCCTAAATATCGCTAGCCTCTGTCTTCTCCAATTCTGTCACCAGTGCTCCAGTTAAGGTCCTCATTGACTCTCACCTGGACTACTGTAGCACTCCAACTGGTCTCCTGGCTCTAGTCTAGTTCTACAATAGAGTAACCAGAGTGACCCTTCAATGGCCCCCCATTGAAGTACAAAATCCAAATTCCTTAACTGGGAACACCCAACTCTCTTTGATCAATCTTCCTCTCCAGCCAAGCTCCTGTTACCACCTGCCTCATGCTTTATGCTCTGACTATACAGAACTACTTGGGCTGACACACACACACACACACACACACTCACACACACCCTATTCTAAACCAATCAGAACTAGGGTATTTTCCTTTCTGAAAACTTTGAAAACATGATGAAATAAAAGAATAGAGGTTTTCTTTAGGCTCACTTCTCAGCATCAAAATCACCTATATCTACATTTATTACATCAATAATATTAAATATGACCACTATGAATATCTGGTGCCAGTGCACATGACATATACGGCAGCAGCAAGAAACTGGAAGAGAGAACTGCAGACATCTAGATCAGATTGCCACTCTAGCCTAAGCCTCAGACAGGGAGGATGTTGGGGGGAACTGCGCCTGCCTCTCCGGGAAATTACAGGCCACGCCTCGGAGGCCGGTGATCATCCTACTTTGGCAGTACAAGCCACTCCAGGAGCTATTCTGTGGCAGGAATTGGAAGCTCCATTTCCCAAAAACAGGGGAGGAAGAGACAATTGGCCACCGATTTCAGCTACTAATCAGTAAATTCGGCAGGCTAAAGTATAACCCTAAGAACAGCTAAAGTTTGAGCCTGTCCAAATCAGATGGAGGCTGGTAGCCGCCATTTTGATTCCACCCAAAGCATGAAGGGATTCAGGCTGGCTGAAACAGTGATGGTAGAGACCAGTTTCTTTCACCCAGATTGGCCTGTAGCCCTAGCCTAGGATTCAGCCCCACCTCTAGCAGGAAGGAAGCTGGCGGGCCCTGCACCAGCCTATCCAGGTAACTGCAGGTACATTTAGCTGGCAGACTGAATGTCGGAAGTCTACAGGGGCAACTGCGGTCATCTTGGACATGCACTGCATAGACTGCTTCCCACACCTGCAGCTCCATCCCCACCCCAGGTACGGGAGGAAGGGGCATGAAGCTTCATCAGTCTCTCTGGGCAACTACAGTCTAGGCCTGAATAAGTTGGATTATTCCACACAGGTGTGGCTCATCGCTACCCCTGGCAAAGGAGAAAGTTGGGAGGAGCTTCACTGGTCCTTGGGGCAATGAGGGCAGCTTGAGCCACCACAGCTTATAGCACCAACTACATCCTTGGCTCCTACTAACAACCAGCAAGGGAGAAAGGGCAGGAAGCCCTAAACTAAAGGAAAAAAACTGCACCCAGAATAAATACTCTAGTAAGCCAAATGCCAAGATACCAACAAAAAATTACAATCCACACCGAGAAACAGGAAGATAAGGCCCAGTTAAAGGAACAAGATAAGCCTCCAGATGACATAAAGGAGTTGAGACAACTAATCATAGATGGTCAAACAAATCTCCTTAATAAATTCAATGAGACGGCTAAAGAAATTGAGTATATTAAGAAGACACTGGATGAGCACAAAGAAGAATTTGAAAGCATACATAGAAAAATAGCAGATCTTATGGGAATGAAATTTAAAATACACTGGAGTCATATAACACCAGAATTGAGAAGGCAGAAGAAAGGATTGGTGAGCTTGAAGAAATGGCCTCTGAAAGCAAACATATAAAAGAACAGATGAAGAAAAGAATGGAAAAAGTGAACAAAGTCTCGGGGAACTAAACAATAGCAAGAGATATGCAAACATATGTGTCATCAGTGTCCCAGAAGGTGAGAAGGGAAAAGGGGCAGAAGGAATATTTGAAGAAATAATGGTAGAAAATTTCCCAACCCTATCGAAGGACATAGATATCCATGTCCAAGCACGACGTACTCCCATCCGAAAAAATCCGAACAGACCAACTCCAAGACACAAACTAATCAGAATGTCACTAATCAGAGCAGCAAAAGAAAAGCAATGCATTACATATGAGAGATATCCAATAAGATTAAGTGCTGATTTCCAGAAACTATGGAGGCAAGAAGACAGTGGTATGATATATTTAAGACACTACAAGAGAATAACTTCCAGCCAAGAATCTTATATCCGGAAAGATTGTCTTTCAAAAATGAGGGCAAGTTTAGAATATTCATAGATAAAGAGAAACTGAGAGAGTTTGTAACCAAGAAACCTGCTTTGCAGGAAATACTAAAGGGTGTGCTACAGCCTGAAAAGAAAAGACAGGAGAGAGAGGCCTGGAAGAGAGTCTAGAAATGAAGATTATATCAATAAAAGTAACTAAAAATGTCAAAAGAGTGGTGAAAATAAAATATGACAGATAAAAACCAAATATTCAGGAATAAACTTAACCAATGATGTAAAGCACTTGTATTCAGAAAACTACAACTCATTGTTAAAAGAAATTTAAAAAAGAACTAAATAATTGGAAGAACATTCCATGCTCATGGACTGGAAGACTAAATATCATTAAGATGTCAATTCGACTCAAACTGATGTACAGATTCAATGCAGTCCCAATAAAAAGGCCACCAGCATTTTTTAAATAAATGGAAAATAGGATTATCAAATTTATTTGGAAGGGTAAGGGGTCCTGAATAGCCAAAAACATCTTAAAAAGGAAAAGCGAAGTTGGAGGACTCTCATTTCTGGACTTTAAGTCGTGTTACCTAGCTACAGTGGTAAAAACAGCATGGTACTGGCATAAAGACATACACATAGACCAATGGAACTGAACTGATGGTTAAAAAACAGACCCTCACATCTATGGCCAAGTGATTTTATTTTTTTTTTACCGGGAGGTCCCAGGGATTGAACCCGGGTTCCTCCATATGGGAGACGGACGCCCAACCAGTTGAGCCACATCTGACCCCAGGCCAAGTGATTTTTGACTAGCCTGTCAAACCCACCCAGCTTGGGCAGAACAGTCCATTAAACAAATGAGGCTGAGAAAACCGGATATCCATAGCAAAAGAAGGAAAGAGGACCCCTATCTCACACCTTATACAAAAATTAACTCAAAATGAATCAAAAACCTAAATATAAAAGCAAGAAACATAAAGGTCCTAGAAGAAAATACAGGAAAATATCTTCAAGACCTGGTGATAGGTGGTGGATTCTTAAAGGAGATAAGAAGAGGACTGGGATGGACTACTGATATTTAATGTAGAAGTTTTAATAAGCTTTACTGTAAAAGTGTGGAAATGTACAGAGTTGATGGTAACACATTATAGTGAGTAACAGCTGGTTTATAAATGGGGATGTGGCTGAAAATGGTAGTCTAGGGATTTAAATGCCAATTGACAGAAAACGAGAGAATAATCTAGGGACTGAATAGCATAGTAAACCCAGAGGTGGATGAGAATTGTGGTTGATGGTACAGATGCAAGAGTGTCCTTTCTGAGCTACAGTAGATGTACATCAGTATTGCAGGGTGGTGGGAATGTGGAGAAGCATGGGGAAAAATACATCTGGAGTGACCTATGGACTGTGGTTAACAGTAATAAGGTAATATTCTTACATCTATGCCAAAGACATACTGTGTTGAATATGGGGGAGTATGAAAAATGTGTGCCAAATGTACACTGTGGACCTGGTAAAAATCGGATGATATTACCTTATAATCTGTAACAAATGTTCCACCACGGTGTGGTATGTTGATAGAGGGGTGTTGTTTGGGAATTCTGCACATGTGCATGATTGTTTTGTAAGCTGACAACGTCTGTCATAAAAATATATTTAAAAAATAATAATAGGGTGGGTTGGGGGGAAAATACACCAAATGTAAGATAAGGACTATAATTAGTAATAAGATTTTGACAATATTCTTTCATAATTTGTAAGAAATGACTCGACAATGCACAGTGTTGGTGGAGGGTTGATGTATGGGACCCCCATATGATGTTATGAATGTTTGCGTTGTAAGTTCACAACATTTACTACATACTTATTGTCTAATATGTTCATGTATAAATGATATAAAAATAATAATAAAAAGGTGGGACTGACTTAATGTTTCTAAAGTACATCTTGGACTCTGACACCTTGGTGGGAGAACTGGGTTAGGAAAATCGTCTGTCCATTCCATCAATAAGAGCCAAGCATCAGCTCTGCATGGGGTCGAGTGTTCTGTGCTGTGGGGATTTAAAGGTGTAGGACCTGGTCTCTGCCCTCAAGGAGCCTGAAAAATATAAGGCAAAGCATAGAAGAATACATTTAACATCACATGTTCTGATTGGCGGCAAGATGGCGTTGGTGTAGGAGGGCGCAAACTGCAAGCTCCCAGAGCAAGGCGGATTGGGGACGCGGTCCTGCCCGGGGGTCTGTGCTGTGCACGCGTGGAGTGAGAAGCTTGGGACATCTATCTGCGCGGATCGGCGGCGTGAACCGAACGGTGGAGATTCGTGAGTTTTGAGGCTGCCGGTGGAGGTTGGCACAGGCGGCTGAGCCCCGCGGTTACAGAAAAAAAAACAAAAACGGCCATTTGGAGCCGCGGGCGGGGCGAAAAAGTTTTATTTTCTGGGGATCTGGCTGCCTGGCGCCCCTTGGACCTTGTGTGAACAGAGCAAACGAGCCAGTCAGCACCCAGTGAACCGGAGGGGGGATTTTGGTCGGGGAACGCAGCTGATTTCCCTAGCTACCCAGGGATAAGACCCGGGCCGCTGCGGAGCCAGGAGGAAGGGACACTTCCCAAAAAAGGGAGGGTTCGGTTGGAAGACAGGGAAGGGTATTTTATATTTTTAGACATCGATCTGGCTGCCTGCACCGCCCCATAGCTTTGGGGAGCAGATAAGCCGAACTGAAGCAGCACCAGGCTGCGAGCAGACGCGAATCTGCACTCAAACTGATTTACTGAGCAGCCCGGTGACGCTGGAGCTCGGCGCCAGAAGGGGCGGAACCCGCCGTCTTTAGCACTCCTCACTGACTAACATCAGAGCTTCAGCTAACCTGGGGAGTCCGGAAAGTGGGACATGCTTGATTAATTTCCACGGGCCCAGCTAGGGTCCCTTCCGTAAGGGGGTTGGTCTGGAAGAGGAATTATTTTGGGTCCTGCATTTGGCTAAAAAAAAAAAAAGTGAGGTCACCTCAACAAATGAAAAATAAATTCTTTTTAATTTAGTTTAATAGCTAAAAGCTGCTTCAGGACCCGCATATAGAACCCTGTGGGGAAATTCATTGATAAACACAAGTAGGCAGGAAGGATCCACGTGGACCCTAGGGGAATCATTGACCCCCCTTAGCTCTGTTTGACTGCTTGCCTGTGTGGATCTTTGGTTTCTCTCTGTTACTTTCTGGTCTATTGCTATTATTCCCGTTTTCCTCTCCCCTTCCTTTTTCCTTCTATTTTTTTTTTTTAATAGGTGCTGCCAGCTGGTCGCTTATTTGCTGGGCTTCTTATTCAGTAATTTCCCACTCGCTGTATATATTGATTCTGTATTACAAACTATCGCTTATCCTTCCTGCATGTTTCTGCCTTCTGTTTTCTGTTGTGGCTCTTAGAGACAACATTTTTTCATAGGCCCACAACTTAAGGGTGTAAATTTCTATCCCATCTATTTTGTTTTCTTCTTCTTTTTTTTTTTTTTTTTTTTT
>JAKSZT010054576.1:10312227-10453169 GCA_026826555.1 Tolypeutes matacus | reverse complement strand
TACACCAATAACCAGCAAACTGAGGAGGAAATCAGGAAAAAAATACCATTTACAATAGTAAACAAAAGAATCAAATACCTAGGAATAAATTTAACTAAAGATGTAAAGGACTTATATACAGAAAACTACACAACACTGTTAAAGGAAATCAAAGAAGACTTAAATAAATGGAAAAATATTCCCTGTTCATGGATGGGAAGATTAAACATCATCAAGATGTCTATCCTACCCAAACTAATCTACAGATTTAATGCAATCCCAATAAAAGTCAACACTGTATTTTTTAAGGAACTGGAAAAACTAACCACAGAATATATTTGGAGAGGTAAGAGGCCCCGAATTGCCAAAGATATATTGAAAAAGAAAAATGAAGTTGGAGGTATCACATTACCTGACTTTAAAACATACTACAAAGCTACAGTGATCAAAAGTGCATGGTATTGGCACAAGGATAGACCTACTGACCAATGGAACCGGATTGAGAGTTCTGATATAGATCCTCGCATATACAGTCATCTGATATTTGACAAGGCCACGAAACCCACTCAGCTGGGAGAGAGTGGCCTCTTTAACAAGTGGTGCTTGGAGAACTGGAGATCCATATCCAAAAGAATGAGAGAAGAATACCATCTCACACCTTATACAAAAATCAACTCAAGATGGATCAAAGATCTAAATATAAGAGCCAAAACCATAAAAACCTTGGAAGATAATGTAGGGAAGCATCTACAGGACCTTGTAATAGGAAATGGTTTCATGAATTTCACACCCAAAGCACGAGCAGCAAGAGAAAAAATTGATAAATGGGATCTCCTCAAAATTAAAAACTTCTGCACCTCTAAAGATGTTATTAAGAAAATAAAAAGGCAACCTACCCAATGGGAAAAAATATTCGGCAACCATATATCTGATAGGAGCCTAATATCCTGCATATATAAAGAAATCCTTCACCTCGAAAATAAAAGGACAAACAACCCATATAAAAAATGGGCAAGTGACCTGAAAAGACACTTCTCCAAGGAAGAAATACAAATGGCTGAAAAGCACATGAAAAAATGCTCAACATCACTTGCTATCAGGGAAATGCAAATCAAAACTACAATGAGATACCATCTTACACCCATCAGAATGGCAGCTATTAAAAAAACAGGAGACACTAAATGTTGGAGAGGATGTGGAGGAATAGGAACCCTCATCCACTGCTGGTGGGACTGCGGTATGGTCCAGCCACTGTGGAGGACAGTTTGGCGGTTCCTCAGAAAACTAGCAATAGATCTTCCGTATGATCCAGCAATTCCACTGCTGGGTATATACCCAGAAGAACTGAAAACAAAAATACAAACAGATATATGCACACCAATGTTCATAGCGGCATTGTTCACCATTGCCAAAAGTTGGAATCAGCCCCGGTGCCCATCAACAGACGAATGGATAAGCAAAATGTGGCACATACATACAATGGAATATTACTCAGCGGTAAGAAGGAACAAAGTGCTAACACATGGAATAACGTGGATGAATCTTGAAGACCTTATGTTGAGTGAAGCAAGCCAGGCACTGAAGGATGAACAGTATATGACCTCACTGATCTGAACTGAGGAAAGTGAGCAGTCTCTGAGAACCATTGTCTGAAAGATAGGTTAACAAAGGAGAGTAAGAGAAGAGCAGGCTTTGAGCCATCTCCCATATGGACATAATCTATGGTAAAGGGATAGAGTGTGGTTGCATGTTGGGGGATGGGGCAGATGAGTGGTGGTGTTCCTGGGTTTGGTGATACAGCACTGGGGGGTGGGTGGATTAGAAAGTGCTGGTTCAAATCCCCAGGGCATGTAACTGTGAATCTTGACATTCCATGGGTTAGGAGAGGGGGGTATCATGGGCCCTGGGGGGCTGGGGAGAAGGGAACAGTCAAGATCTAATGGGTTGTTTGGTGGTCATGGGGAAGGTTTTTCATTACCTTTCAGTAATGGACACAGGACATGGTAAATATCATCAAAATTATTAAACTGTATCATCTAAAAAAAAAAAAAAAAAAAAAAAAGGTAGGTAGGGGGAAAATACTTTGGTTAGTAGTAATATTTTGAGGATGCTCTTTACTCATTAGTAAAAAATGTTTAACAACAATGTAAGGTATTGGTGGTAGTGTGAGGCATGAGAGCCCTGGATGATGTTATGTATGTTTATTTTGTAAGTTCACAACTATTGCTATACACTTACGGTTTATCTATGTTCATGTATGAGTGATATACTTTAATAAATTTTTAAAAAGAAAAAACTGACCTAATCAAAAGGTCCCTTGACTGAATCTACCAAAAGGTCCCACCACATACAACAGGTTTACAGGCACAGGAATGGGTTAGCTTAAGAACATAATTTTCTGGGGTCTGCAAAAGACTCAAACCAGCACATATAGTTAGCCAACTGACCATTTAATTTTGGACCAATTTTTAAAATGGGGGATATCTAGAGATAAAGGTATGATTTGTTTTTTTTTTTAATTTAAAAAATTTATTATTTGTATCAACATTACAAGTTACTTAGTTAACAACTACAATAACAATAAATCTACATTGATCAGTGGTTGTCCACTCCCCACCCGCCCCATTTGTTCATTCCTCAATTTTGAGGGGTTTGGGATGATACCTGCTCTAATTGCTTCAGGCTGAGAAGGGACATAGATACTACAGGGCAAAAAAATGGAATTGTTTAGCTTGGAGTTGAAGATACTCCTTGTTTTTGAGGTAGGGCTGGTTCATCCTCATCATTTAGTTGGTTGTCCAAGGCAGACCCGAAGAACCGGAGGGCAAGAATTGACTGCATATCTGCCAGGTTTCAGGGCTCAACTGGCATATGAACAATCCAAAGGCTTTTAGTCTCTGAGAACTATACCTAACAAGTAAATTGAAAATTATAGGTTCAGATAAAAGTAGCAGAAGAATTGTGATTAGGGAGTCTATAAATGGGTATATCTATGTTATATTGGGGAAACAGATTTACATATATTCCCAGATAAGGCCCACTGAGGGGGTGTTAATTTCATAAGGCTGTGTGGCTTGCCTACGGTATCTGGATGTCCCTAGGGCCCTCAGGAACACTTTGGTTTGAGGGTTTGCTTACTGGAGTTCATGAAATCTGGCTGAGACCTTAATAAGTGTGACGTCCATAATGACCTCTCGACTCACTTTGAAATCTCTTAGCCATAAAAACTCTATTTTATTTAGTATTTCCCCCTTTTAAGTTCTTTCTCCAAATGCATGCCTAATTAACTCATGTTAATAATCCTTCAATGTCAGGGAGGTTCATCCCTGGGAGTCATGTCCCACACTGGGGGGGGGGGGGACGGAGATAGTGAGTTTATTTGCAGAATTTACCTTAGAAAGAGGCCACATTTGAGTAAAAAGGAGGTTTTCAGGAGGTAACTCTTAAGCATTAATTATATTTGAGCTTAATTTCATTATTACAGAAATAAGGTTTGTGAATGCAAGCATTAAGATCAAGGGCTTGGCTTATTGGCCTGTTTTCTTTTATTAGGCAAGACTTAAATAATCCAGAGCCTTCTGCCATCTTATTTGAGAAAGTAGCAGGACTTCCCCAAGAGGAAAGTTTAATATTCTGTTAGCTGCTGTGTAGACCTCTATCTATCCTGAAAAAATACCTATGGCAACCAGGATACCTTTATATCCCAGAAAAGTATCTGGCTATATAACTATAAACTTTCAAGATGTTCAATAAACCCTGTCTGCTGGGACTCCAGACCACATCCCATTTTTACCTTCTTACCAGGGTTATGTTAATTGACAGAACATAAATTATATACTTGTCTTGGTTCTCGTGAAGTTCTTCACATGTACTTTCAGAGAAGGCTCAGAGTAAAACAGTATTTAACAGACAAGGAAATTTGATTGTTTCTGTGGCATATAACATTTTTTCTAAGAATAAAATATGCAACTTTCCCATAACCTTCCCCCATCCCCATTTTTAACACTTAACATTGGGGTGGTACCTTTGTTACAATTGATGCAAGGATATTAAACTATTACTGTTAACTGTAATCCACATTTTACTTTAGGTACATTTTCTCCCCCATCAACGCCCTATACAAGTGACACGTCTTTGTTATAGATCCTGAAAGAACATTCTGTTATTTGTATTATTATTATTATTTTTTTTTAAAGATTTTATTTATTTATTCATTTAGCCCCCCCTTGCTGCCCGTGCTCACTGGGTCAGCCAAGCACGCCGTGCGGGCGGGCCCGCCCTCACCAGGAGGCCCCGGGAACCAAACCCGGGGCCTCCCATATGGTAAACAGGAGCCCTACTGATCGAGCCACAGCCACCTCCCTGTTATTTGTATTATTAACCACAATCCCTGGCCACCACAGGCTTCACTGTGTTATACAATCCCATGTTTACAAGCAACCAAAGAAAATATAGATAAATTGGACTTTACTAAAATTTAAAAAAAACTTTTGTATGTTAAAGGATACCATCAAGAAAGAAAAAATACAACCCAAAGAATGGGAGAGGATTTTTGCAAGTCACATACCTGATAAGAGTCTAGTATCTAGAATTTATAAAGAATTATTATAACTCAATAAGAATAAGACAAATAACCCAATTTTAAAATGGGCAAAGGATTTGAATAGGCATTTCTCTAAAGAAGATATACAAATGTCGAATGAGCACATGAAAAGATGCTCCACACCATTAGTCATGAACAAACTGCAAATCCAAACCATGAGGTAACATCTTCACACCCACTGGGATGGCCATAATGAGAAAAACAGAAAATAACAAGTGTTGGTGAAGATGTGGGGAAATCAACCCTCAAATATTATGGGTGGGAATGTACAATGGTGCAGTCACTTTGGGAAATAGTTTGTTCCTCAAAAAGTCAAACATAGAATTACCATAGGACCCAGCAATGCCACTCCTAAGTATATACCCATGAGAAATGAAAACATATGTCCACACATAAAAACTTGTATACAAATGTTCATAGAAGCATTATTCATAAGAGCCAAAAGGTAGAAACGATCTAAATGTCCACAAACTGGTGAACAGAAACAGAAAAAGCCATATTTCCAAATGGAATACTACTTATCAATAAAAAGGAACAAAATACTGATACACGCTACCATATCAATAAACCTCAACAACATTATACTAAGTGAAAGAAACTAGATGCAAAGGTCACATGTATGATTCCATGTATATGACATACCTAGAAAACCAAATCCATACAGACAGAAAGTAGATTAGTGGTTGCCAAAAGCTGGGGGGAGGGGTGAATGGGCAATGACTGCTAATGGGTATCATGTTTCTTTTTGGAGTGATGGAAATGTTCTAGAATTAGATGCACAGTTTTCTTAACATACTAAAAACCACTGAATTGCACAGTTTAATAGGGTGAACTTTATGGTATGCTATTTTAAAAAATTGACCACACAAAGGCATATAGTGACACCTCTGGGCAGGGACCTGGTTGAATCACTCTGCCCGCTGCAGGATAACCTATCATAAAAACACACAATCTGCTCAAATGAGGAAATGATCTATTTTCCTACCACTAAATCCCTACAGCAACCATCCAAATCCAAAGTGAAAAAAAAGAACAAACAAGAGCACACAATTTTCAATTTGTTGGGAGGTAGAGAATGGTATTAACCAAAGACTGCACAAAGAAAAATGTTTATCAGAACTGCTCACTTCCCTTTTATTACACAGATTTTAAACATGTCAAAGTCCTTCTACTCATGAGAAAATGTGCCAACTTCTTTATTAGCACAGAGCAAGGAAAAACAAGCATTCTCTCCCATAACAAAATTAACATCCCACAGAAGGTCTGTTTGTACTTGGCAGCCATGAACCTTTCATCTCCGAGCACCGCTAAGTTAAACAAGCCTATGTTGTATTGAACACAATGAGCCAGACACCCTGGCAGGCTCCTAAACGTCATCAGTTGATGTTGGAGAACATTAGAAATAAAGAAGATGATGAAAATGATGATGACAACCTTCATTCTCATTCTTCTTTCTGCTCAGCATTTCAATTCTCTACAATAATTCTGGAAAAATTCTAACAACTTTGAGAGCCTTTTCTCTGACAATGTACATAAGAAGAGAGCCCAAGCGTGGGAGCCAGAGTTCCACATGGCCAAGGGCAAGTTTCTCCATCTCACAGAGCCCCTCTATTCTCTAACACTGAGGTAGACCTATCCTCAACAGGTTGCTGTAAGGATAAAAGGAGGTACTACATGCAAAGGGCATAGCACAAGACTCAATTATGTACATCCCCACCAGTAAAATCCTCACTGCTCTCAACTTTTCAAAGCAAATACTTATTATAGAGCATATGGTATAGTCTAAGTAATTAACACTGGCCATCCTTCTTCTATCCCAACGACATCTCACAATCAACAGATCACATGCAGATTTCATATTAAATAAACTATCCTCCCCTGCCCCCACACTCCCCCTCCCCCACAGTAAGAAAGCCATCAATAAAGTCTCTTTTAAATGGATTAAATCAGGGCATGACACAAAGCATGCCTAAGAGGCATTTAAAAGCACTGAACTGAGAGAGACACACCAAGAGAAACAGTATTAGAAGCAAATGCATGTTTTGCAGTGCATAATTGGTAACCTTTCCATAAAGATTGATGCAATCTGATTGTTATTCCCAAGTGTCAGTAATCAGCTCTTAAGGTAAAAGAAAAAGGAAGTGGGATGGTTTCAAGCACTCCAGAAAAGATGTAGGAGTAGATCCTTTCCCACTGACAGTAATTAGGGTTTGAGTGATGGCTGCTAGCACATTCAGAACTTTGTTGCATTAGAATAGACTGAAAAATATTTAAAACAAAACTTATTTAATATACACAAACACTTAACCCTCACCATGAACACCAGTATCCTCTCTGAACAAACTGACATGAACGGAAAGACTGGATGAAATTCTATTACATAGTTATAATAAAGGGGGTAAATGGTGCTTTTTGGCCGTATTCCCACGTTGGAAGTCTATTTAAAGAGAAAGTCTAGATTCTGCAGTAATAGACAGGGTCAAACGCCCTCTGCCCAGCTCCAGACTATTTTCCGGCATGCTGCAACACTAGGCAAAGCCTCCAGGGTTAGGAAGGAAGAAAATTTCTCAAGGATGCTGGGACACTGAGGGGGTGGGGATATCCCTAGGGAGTTTCACTAAGCACTGAGCTTACTATGGAACTGTGGCCCATCACTGCTGTTCTCTACAACTCTTCCCAAAATTCTGCCCTTTTAAGACCTTGAGTTAATAACACCCCTGGGAGAGACCAACTCAGTTACAGATACTTTATAATTCAGGCCTGCATGTTGGCTTTACTAGGAATCTACTATCTATACTGCATACAAGCACTTAAATTTTTCCTCCTCCTATTTCAGTCCAACACTCTCACTCTGATCATAAAAGTTTTATCTGAATATTCTACTCTCACAAATTCTGTATATGAAGACAATTTTTCTCCTCTGCCCAACTTTCCAATCAAAAGCTAACCATTTACAATGCCAGTCTAAACTTTAAGCTTTATGCCTAAAATAGGAAGAAACTGTTACAAATGCACAAAATCCAGCCTATTAACTACATAGGAATGTCTCAAAATCTTGTTTAAATACAACACAAAAATCTTTACAAATGCAGCAAAGAGAGGAAATAAATGATAAAGCCTTAATTTTAATTATGACTTCTGTTCAACTATTATTAGTAATTCTTCACTTTTGAAGAGTGTTTTTAGAATCAGGGTTTAAAGCATACAATTAAAGAAATTAACTCATCAGTGAAATGAACGCTACCATACAAGCAAATTCCTACACTGCTGGAGGAAAGAGAGTCAAAAATCAGAACTCTGGGTACTTTAGATAATAAATACAATATTATACCATTAGACACAATAAGATATCAAAGGAAAAAGTCCAGAAAAAAACTCATTAATTTAGACCCTACTAATGAAGATTCAATTTTCTTTCAAGTCTGTGTATATTTAACTTTGGACTATTTATTAAGAAGAGTTGCTAAGCCAAGTAAAATGCTAGGGGATTATTTAATCAATTTATAAAATTTTACATGCAAATAACTGCTGCTAAAATACGAATTAAAACTAGCTAATGCTTCTTTAGAATCCCATATTCCAATGGAAACAAAATGTGTGAAACAAGAGACCATACCATTGCTTAAATCTATTAGATAATTGTTCCATTCTCTCAGCTTATTTTGCCTGTGAAAAACCGGTTATGAATCAGAAAAGCTTAATAGGCAGGACACTGGACAAAGATTTGTACATTCTTCTCAAGGCCTGGCACTTTATTTCTCTACTTTTATTTTTAATAAATGCTGAGCTACACAATTCAAATATAGGTCAAATTCTCTTCATTATAATTAAAATATATTTTGGGGCATTTCACTTTATCCTTGGCTTCAAATAATATAATGTGAAAAATATCCCTATGTCTATAATTATGATTTTTAAAATAAATGGAGTATAGCACCAATCAATAGCTCAATCAAAATGTCACAAAATGTTGTTATGGTAATAAATGTCACTACAATTATGTATGTCTAGATTCATGTTTGTATAAAAATCACAGATGCTAGTATTCTTCTCCAAATTAAAATTTAAATACTTATTTACATTGAAAGCTTCTAAGAAATAATTTAGGAGTTCAAGAGTTTCTTAATTCTAATTTAATAATGATACAATATACACTAACCATTCATCCTCTCAAAGATTCTGTCTAAAATTTTATTTTATAAAATGTATTTGAGAAATAAATGAAAAATTGAAAAAAAACAATCTATTTGAATGTCTACCATGTACACACCAGCTACTGTATTAAGTGTTAAGTGTTAAGTGTAAACTGGTGGATAAAATACAGTTGGTCCCTGTTTTGGTGGCATTCAGTCAGCAATGTTAACTAGGAGTGAAAAGAGAAGCATCTCCACAAAAGGCAATCTCAATTATAAGAAGATGCTCAATTAAAAGATGCAGAAGGGGTGAATTTTAATTGGCTTTTATTAAGTCAGAGAGCAAACAATAGGCCAAAGACAAAGTCAATACCTGCTTCATGTGAGACCTTCCCTAAGTAACTCTTATTTGATTGAAATAAAATCTAAAACAAACATAAAATGAGAAATTACATTCATATCAGAAACTAGTCAAATTCTTTGGACAGAAGAGACTCAACATTAATATATATAAGCTTGTATGTGAACTCAAACCCTCTATAACATTCCATAAACACCAAGTGTGTAAATCATATTTCATATGCAATTTTGAAATTGGTATCTGAGTTTCAAAGATGTTAAGAAATTAGTTTTTAAAGCTTTTTTGACCTCCCCCATAAGCAAACAGAAAACAAAGCATTATTCTCTATAGAGGAAAACTTTTAGTATCCAAAACAATTGTAGTTAGTTGACCAATAATTCTTAAATATTCATAATGAATTAATCAGGGTGACAGACCTAGAAACAAAGAAGTCAACATATTTTAAGTTTTCATCACATTTAAAGTTCAAGGGATGTCGCACATATGAGGTATATTCTCAATAAAGAAATTCAGGTCAGTATGAATATCAAATCAAATAGGTCTTTGAAAACATAAAAGGTTTCTTCTGATCAAAAACCTTGCTATCTCAAAGATACCATTTTTCTCCTATTGGATTGATAGACAT
The DNA here is from genome assembly GCA_026826555.1 of Tolypeutes matacus. NCBI lineage: Eukaryota > Metazoa > Chordata > Mammalia > Cingulata > Chlamyphoridae > Tolypeutes > Tolypeutes matacus. Next base: position 10,443,468 of record JAKSZT010054576.1, on the reverse strand, counting down.
TAAGAAGATTAACAAAACTCAGTGTTGGCAAGGATATGGAAAAGAGGACTCTCAGGAACTTTGGTCAGGAGTATAAATTGGTAGTTTTTACAAAGGGCAGCTTATTCATCTGTATCAACATTGAAAATGTGTACCATCTTTACCCAGTAATTATACTTCTAAGATAATTAATGAACACATATACAATGATTAAAATATAAGATTGATCAACACAAGATTATCCAAAGAAAAACTAGAAATAAGCTAAGCAATCATAAAAGGAGTAGCTAAATAATGGTGCCTATATGCACTGGAATTTTATATAGCCAGTAAAATGACTATACATGTCTTTCTAATTCACGTGTAGAGATGTGCAAAGCATACTGCTGCATTTAAAACAAGAACACCACGAATAGGGTACAACTTATCTAAAATCTTGTATAAAATACTTCTACAGGCATAGGTTAATTTCTAGAATTATGATCACTAAAATATTAATGACAGTAAATCTGAGTGACAGGATTTGGGTGCTTACTTTTTTTCATTATATTATTTTATATGAATGGAAGTTTTTCTCATCATTATAATAAAAAAAAGACATCAATTTTCAATTAAGAAAAAAAGTGTTGCAAACTTATCAGAAGGGGTTTCAAATCCTTTCAACTCCCAATTTTAAAAAGAAAGATTCACTAAATGTTGCAAGTGTATGTACCACTAAACAACCTATTGGTTCTACCTGCTAGACTCTTTTAAAATAGTGAAATAGTAGGGACTTAAAGATTACATTCAGCCAACAAACTAGACAACCTAGATGAAATGGACAAATTTCTAGAAACACACAACCAACCTACACTGACACAACAAGAAATACAAGAACTTAACAAACCAATCACAATTAAGGAGATTGAATCCGTCATAAAAAATCTCCCAACAAAAGTCCAAGACCGAATGGCTTCAAAGGTGAATTCTACCAAGCATTTCTAAAAGAATTAACACCAATCCTCTTTAAACTCTTCCAAAAATTAAAGAGGACGGGAAATTACCCAACACATTTTATGAAGCCAACATCACCCTAATACCAAAAGATTCCACAAGAAAAGAAAATTACAGACCAATCTCTCTCATGAACATAGATGCAAAAATTCTCAACAAAATACTTGCAAATCGAATCCAACAGCATATCAAAAGACTTACACATCATGACCAAGTGGGATTTATTCCTGGTATGCAAGGCTGGTTCAACATGAGAAAATCAGTCAATGTAATACACCACATTAACAAATTGAAGGAAAAAAAACCACATCATCATCTCAACAGATGCATTCGACAAAATCCAACATCCTTTTTTGATAAAAATACTTCAAAAGATAGGAATGAAAGGAAAATTCCTCAATATGATAAAAGGCATATGAAAAACCCACAGCCAACATCATACTCAATGGGGAAAGGTTGAAAGCTTTCCCTCTAAGATCGGGAACAAGACAAGGATGCCCACTGTCACCACTGTTATTCGACACTGTACTAGAAGTTCTAGCTAGGGCAATTAGTCAAGACAAAAAAATTAAAGGCGTCCAAATAGGAAAAGAGGAAGTAAAACTCTCACTGTTTGCGGATAACATGATCCTGTACTTAAAAAATCCTGAAGTATCCACAACAAAGCTACCTGAACTAATAAATGAGTTCAGCAAAGTGGCAGGATACAAGATCAACACGCAAAAATCAGTAAGGTTTTTGTACACTAGTACTGAACAACCTGAGGAGGAAATCAGGAGGAAAATTCCATTTTCAATAGCAACAAAAAGACTCAAATACCCAGGAGTTATATAACCAAAGTACAGGACCTATATGAAGAAAACTACAAAACAATGCTGAAAGAAATTTTAAAAGACCTCAACAAATGGAAAGACATCCCTTGCTCATGGACTGGAAGAATAAATATCGTGAAAGATGTCAATCTTGCCCAAACTGATTTATAGATTCAATGCAATACCAATCAAAATCCCAATAGCATACTTTACAGAATTAGAGAAGGCAATTACCAAATTCACCTGGAAGGATAAGTGCAACCAAATAGCCAAAAGCATTCTAAAAAAGAAGAGCAATGTGGGAGGAATTTCACTGCCTGACCTTGAAACATATTACAAAGCTACAGTGGTCAAAACAGCATGGTACCGGCATAAAGATAGACACATCGATCAGTGGAATAGAATTGAGAACCCAGAAATACACCCTCACCTATACATCAACCGGTTTTTGACAAACCTACCAAGCCTACGCTAATGGGAAAAAACAGTCTCTTCAACAAATGGTGTTGGGAGAACTGGATATCTATAACCAAAAGAATGAAAGAGGACCCCTATCTCATCCCCTATACAAGAATCAACTCAAAATGGATCAAAGATCTAAATATAAAAGCCAGGACCATAAAATTACTAGAAGAAAATGTAGGGAAACATCTTCAGGACCTTGTAGTAGGTGGTGGTTTCTTGGACCTTACACCCAAAGCACGTGCAACAAAAGAAAAAGTAGACAAACGGGACCTCCTCAAAATTAAACACTTTTGTACCTCACAGGACTTTGTCAGAAGGGTCAAAAGGCAACCAACTCAATGGGAAAAAATATTTGGAAATCACATATCTGATAAGGGTTTAATATCCAGGATATATAAAGAGATGTTACAGCTCAACAATAAAAAGACAAATGACCCAATTAAAAAATGGGCAAAAGACTTGAATAGACATTTCTCCAAAGAAGAAATACAAATGGCAAAAAAACACATGAAGGGAAGCGGCTGTGGCTCAATCAGTAGGGCTCCCGTTTACCATATGGGAGGCCCCGGGTTCGGTTCCCAGGGCCTCCTGGTGAAGGCAAGCCCGCCCGCACGGTGTAGTTAGCTGACCCAGCGAGCACAAGCAGCAAGGGGGGGATAAATGAATAAATTAAAAAAATCTTAAAAAAAACACATGAAGAAATGCTCAACATCACTCATGATTAGGGAAATGCAAATCAAAACTACAATGAGATATCATTTCACACCTATCAGAATGGCCACAATTAAAAAGACAGAGAACTACAAGTGTTGGAGAGGATGTGAAGAGAAAGGAACACTTCTTCACTGTTGGTGGGAATGCAGGATGGTACAACCACTGTGGAGGACTGTTTGGCAGTTCCTAAAGAAGTTGAATATAGACTTGCCACGTGACCCTGCAATACCACTACTGGGTATATACCCAGAAGAACTGAGAGCAGTGACACGAACAGACATCTGCACACCGGTGTTCATAGCCACATTATTCACCATTGCCAAAAGTTGGAAACAACCCAGGTGTCCATCAACAGATGAATGGATAAACAAAGTGTGATCTATTCACACGATGGAATATTATGCAGCTGTAAGAAGAAATGAAGTCATAAAGCATATGGTAACATGGATGAACCTGGAGGACATTATGTTGAGTGAAGCAAGCCAGACACAAAAGGACAAACACTGTATGAATGCGTTACTATGAACCAAATATATTGTGTAACATATTTGTTTGATAAAAAAAAAAAAAAAAATTATATGTACCCATTACATTTAATTGAGAAATGTATGTATTTGTTCATCTGTGTTTACTTTTTAGTTTTTAATTGTTTATATTTTCAATTATTAAATGTACAAATAAAGTTAAAAAAAAAAAAAAAAAGATTACACTCACAGAGAAAGCCATATGACCCTATTAAAATAGCTCATCTTCCTGGCATATACTTTAAAAATCCCAGGTTCTCTGAACTTAAACACTCCTAAAACAATCACTGTCCTACACTCAACACCAGAGAGGAGTGAAAAAAAATAAAAGGAAAATTTTTTTCATTGAGAAAACTTACCTGAGTAAAAACTATTTAATTATTTTCTTGTCTTACATTCTCCTTCTTAGCACCTTGATTGTGAACCTGGGGGGAAAAAAAAAGTAAAAATTACTTTTTATTGAACATCTTCTACATGTCAGGCAAGGTGGCTTCAGAAAGGTTCCTGAAGAATGTATAAGTCTGACATACATTGTAAAGAACAAAATAGACGTTACTAAAATTGGATGGCGGAGAATAAAAGCGAGAAACTGAAATTTTAAGTAAATAACTTTTCCTTAGTTGTTCAAATACCTATAAACAGCCATATTTTTCAAAGACCTATATTTGAAAAATATTGTTCAAATACCTATAAACAACAACATATTGACAAACCTGTGGGGAGCACTACAGCAGATTAAGAGTTGGGGTGCTAGACTCAGAAACTTTAGCATTTAAATTCCAGTTCTACCATCTCCTAGCTGAGTGATCTTGGACAAGTTACCTAACCTCTATATGCCACATATATAATAATAGTACCCAAATCATAGGGCTGTTATGAGGATTACATGAGATAATCCACATTAGGGACTTTAAAAACAGTCCTTGGAACATTACAAATGCTCAACAAGTTTTAATTATTATTTTATTATTAAAGGCTATTATGATGATAAATCTGCCTCCACCAACATTATTTGTAATTATTAGTTATTATTATTATTGAGAAAGAGCATAATCCATATGTGTACAACAGAATATCATCAAGTCCACTCTAGTCCATAGTTCTTCCCCCAATCCTGAGGGGACTGGGATGGTGATGTCCACTCCACCTCCAAGTGAGAGAGGGCTTATATCCCATGGATATGGTGGGTGGGATGATCCTGCCTGCAGATGCAGGCCGTCTCCAATCCCTGGGCTGGCCATTGCCCATCATTGTCTCCTCGCCAGGTGACTTGGATGAGTCCATTGAGCTGTAGGGTAGGAGTTGCAGCTCCACCGAGATTCCACGCACACCTGGCACATAGGTAGGCCAGAGGCTCCAGTCTCTGGAAGTATACCTAAAAACTTCAGCATCACATATAGGTTTGAATAGAAGGGACTGATGAACCATGTGGAGGTGATTCTAGCAATGGAAGAAATTATAACAATGAGGTGGAGCCAGTGGCCACTTGACACTTTTGGGGCAGGGAGGGGATGTGCAGTTGAAATACAGGGGCTTCTTTGGGAGTTGGAGGTTGTCCTGAGTTCTGTTGTGGCAACGGATGTAGGCCATTTTAAATCAGCACACACCACTCAGAACTGTGTGGGAGAGAGTGTGGTCTACGGTGTGAACTGTGGTCTATGGTTGGTGGCAAGGCCCCAGGATGTGTAAGTACATTGAGGGTGGTGGGCCACACTTATGGAAGATGTTTGTGTGGGATGTGGTGGGAGGTGTGGGAGGTGGGCAACATGGGAATCCCGGTGGGTTCCGTGTAATATTTTAGGTAATCTAAGCACCTATTAAAATATATTTATATATATATAAATAACATTTTTGTAAGCAAATGCACATATATGCATATGTATTTATATATCATTTTACAAATATTGGTATGTATTGTGAAAATTTTGATTTTTACCTACAATAAAAAATTAAAAAAAAAAAAGTAAAAAAAAAAAAAAAAAAATTTCTATGTAAGTGATGTAACAATCCATGTATATTATTCCTGGTTAAATTTTGAATTTTCATTCCAGATGGGATCTGAATATTGATCAAATCATGTTACATTAGTTTCCATGTGCCAGTGGAATTTTTGTCATTGAATCAGTATCTATTTTTCATGGTTTTCTTTATGTCTATAAACATAAAATTATCAGAGTCAAAAAAAAAAAAAAAAAAGAGCATAATCCTTGTCTTGAAGGAGCTTTCTGGTTGAGACAATAGTTAACCAGACATAATATAAGCACCAAAAGAGAGATCAATGTCAATTATTAATTCATTTGACAAATATTTGAGTGCCTATTCTTGGCCAGGCATTTTGCTAGGTGTTGGGGATTCTTTGGTGTATAGGATGGACATAGTTTCTCTCCTCACAGAATTTCCAGTCTATTAAGGCATAGCTACATGACAGACAAGTTAGATGAGTAGATAGATACTGTTTTTGATGGCGTTGGGGACAGTAAGTAACTGAACTGGCACAATTAGGTGGTAGAAAATTCTGAGTGGAAGAAACAGTTTCATAGGAAACACAGGGCCTTTGACAAATGCTAAGTAGCCTCATTTTTAGGGTACGTCAAGGAGAGCAGTAAGTAGTACCACTAGAAAATAGGGGGGAGGCCTGAATGTCAGGCTTTTTGTTGGCTGTTCTCAAGTACACTGATCATCTTGCTTAAATTGATTAAGAGTTTAATTTTAACTTCAATTATTTTAATCTTTTTGTTATTCTTCTTCATGGTTTCTTTTTTTTTCTCTTTTAAAGGTGGGAGGGGTAAGAGTAGGAAAACAGAAAAGAGAAAAGCAACCTGGACCCACGATGGTGTTGAGGGGGAGGGGAGGTGGGAAGAGACACTACATGATGAGTTTTGCATGAATCTTCCCAATATTCTTATAAGGACGGAATTTTTTATTTTATAGATTAGGAAACTAAGGCTCAGAGAAGTCAAATATTTCCCCATATGTCCACAGAGCTAATAAATGCATATACAGAATAAAATCCAAGTTTGACTCCCAAGTCTTTCTTCCTCTTAGGCAAAAATGTACCTGGGATTTTTGCAGAATTTAAAGTCTGTTAAAAACTACAGGGTACATAAAATTCTGTATTTATATAGAAATAAACAGCCTGTATACATATAAGCAAAACTACTTGGAATAAAGAAAGAGATGACCCTACTTACAAAAGCGACAAAAAGATAAAATACATAGGAATAAATTTAACAAGAAATGGGTAATACCTATATTAGGAAAACTTTTACAATGTACCAAAAGGACTCAAGAGTAAAACCAAACAAATGAAAAGATATCTAAGATGTTCTTAGATAGGGTACTTCAACATCAGAAAGAAAACAATGCTCCTTTAGTTCATTTATAAATTTAACATGATTCCAATTTTTAAAAAAGCTTTTTATTCTGGAACTAGATAAAATGATTCTAAAGTTGACACAGAAAAGTAAACATGGAAGAATTGCCGGGAAAACAAAAGAGCAACAAGGGAAAACAAGTTTTAAATGATATTAAAACATTTTATGAAACAAAGAATATAGTACTGGCATATAAATAGAAAGACAAATGGAAAAGAATACAAAGTCCAGGGATGTATCCCAAGACATTTAAAAGTTCGGAATACAATAAAAGTGTTTTTTAAAGATGGACTTTGAAACAAATGTGTAAAGACATCTTGTTGCCATATAGAAAAAGATAAAGACAGAGTTATACATCACCCTGAACACCAGAACAAACTCTAAACAGATCAAAGATTTAAGTGTGAAAAAGAAACAATAAAAATACTAAAAGAAAACATGGGAAAATTTCAAAAACCTTGGAGGCCTTTCTAAACATGACTCAAAATCCAGGCACCATCAAATATTAACATTTTGACTAAAATTTTAAAAATTAAAAACTTCTGAGCAGCAAAATACATGATAGGGAAAAAACAAGTGACAATCTTGTTGTTAGGAATTGATTTTTAAAAATCCAATTATTTCATATAAGTAAACTCATGAGTCAAAATCCACAATATAGGTTAGCAGAGGATACGGTGGGGGTGGGAATAGGGAGTTAAGATGTAAATTGTACAGTTTCTATTTGGGTTGATGGAAAAGTTTGGTAATGGATGGTGGTGGTGGTAGCACAACAATGTGAACATAATTAACAGCACTGATCTATATATTTGAATGTGGTTAAAAGGGGAAATTTTAGGTTGTATATATATTATTAGAATAAAAATTTTTAGAAAACATAGGACTGTACAATACAGTGAACCCTATTGTAAACGATGAACTCTAGTTAATAGCACAATTATAAAAATGTTCTTTCATGAATTGTAACACATGTAGCAGACTAATGTAAGGTGTTAATAATAGGGGGGTAGGTATATGGGAACTGTGTTTTACACATGATTTTTCTGAAAACCTACAACTTCTCTAATAAAAAAATAATTAAAAAAAATAAATAAATAGGAAAAGGCAACCCAAAAGAAAACTGTGTAAAGAGCCTGAACAGGGAAAGCGATTGGGTTCCCATCTACCATATAGGAGGTCCAGGATTCGATTCCTGGGGCCTCCTGGTGAAGGAGAGCTGGCCCGCGTGGTGAGCTGGCCCACGCAGGAATGCTGGCCCACATGGAGGGCTGACCTGAGTGGAGAGCTAGTGCAGTAAGGTGACACAACAAAAAGAGACACAGAGGAAAGACAACAAGAGACACAGCAGACCAGGGAGCTGAGGTGGCACAAGAGATGGAGTGCCTCTCTCCCACTCCAGAAGGTCCCAGCATCAGTTCCCGTGCTGCCTAAAGAGAAGACAAGCAGACAAAGAAGAACAGACAGCAAATGGACAGCGAGCACAAAAACAGCGGGGGGAGGGAGGAGAGAAATAAATAAATGAATCTTTAAAAAAAAAAAAAAACTGCATAAAGAAACAATGCTTGGAACTGCACAAAGAAACACTGAATATCTATAGGAAACTAATAAAATAATCTATGGAGGAAGGGAGAATAATGGGGTAGTCCAAGACAGAATTGGGAATAAGACTCAAAATATGCCTTAATGCATTGTTTTTATTTTTGAACCATAAATATCTTATCTATACAAAAAGAATTTAAAAATTTTAAAAGATTACTACCTTACAGAAAGGAGAGACACTACCAGAATAAAAATGTGACCAGCACAAAAAAGAGAATTTTTCTCTGAAATTAGATATTGACAAGCAATTTTAGTACAGCCTTCACTAAAAATTACAAAAAACAAATGTAATTTTTCCTTTTCATCAAGCCAAAGCATGTGCTTATAAAAATTGATATTTAAAAAAAGTTATTTGGAGGAGTGAGGAATTAGAATGGTAAGGTACAACGGCAAAGATGCTTTAGTTCAGTGGCTCTCAAAATATGGTCCCTGGATCAGCAGCACCAGAATCACTTGGCAACTTGTTAAAAAATGCAAATTCTCCAGCCCTAGCCCAAAAGCTACTAAATCAGAAACTCTAGAATTAGTGGGCTAGCAACCCTTAGTTTAGCAAGCCCTCCAGGTAAAACTAATGCTGAAGTTTGAGAGCCACTGTTCTGGTCCAGTGCTTCTCAAACTTTCATGTGTATGTCTTGGGGAAGCATCTTGTTAAAGTGCAGATTTGTATTCACTGGGTCTAGGGTGGGCCTCAAATCTGCATTTCAAGCAAGCACCAGGACTTGCTCCTGGTTTGGGACCATATTTTGAGAAGGAAAACTGAAGTCTACCTGAGGAATAAGGTATGCAGTCTTCATGTGGATGTGTTTCCTATGAAATCTGCTCTCATTATCAAATTTAAAACTCCTTACACAAGTTTCCAGGGTAAGAGATATCACTAGCCTCCCATATAAACTGTGTCTTTCACAGAAAGTAAATATATTTCAAATATAATTCTTACTAAGACAACAATAACTATGAATTGTTGAAATCCAATGTAGGGATATCCCATTTGAGAAACGTTCATTTATAAGTGGATCTACAAGCCTTCTAGAATGGAAAAACAAAACAAAAAACACCCAACCATATCCATACAACTGGTTATACTATCTGATTTAACTTTACCTCAAACACATTAACCACACCATCTGTTCTCTATGAAAAAAATCATGAAGCAGTTTGTTTCCCCCAAAACATTTTCAAAAAATGGTTCTTCTATTTACAAACACCAATTCCCCATTTGTTTAACATGGGGGAACAATCTCTACAAGAATCTTTCAAGTAAAAAATTCCAGTATAGATGGAAGGATCTAGAAATGTTGTGTATCTTCATTTTGCAAGTCATCCTTTAGATAAGATTTCTGGCATTAAACATTAATCAAACATCCTGAAAATTTTACATATACCCTATTTCACTGAATCTAAGATACAATCAATTTCAATTTTATGTACCACTAAGAAACAAAGTTGTCAATGAAACCATGACATGCCAATTTTAAGATAACATTCTACCTCAGATGTGCAACTTAAAAATCAATGAAATACCTTATTTATAAATCACAAATATGTGCATAATACATACAATAAATTAACTGGGTTCAGTCTAAGTTTAACTTTTTAAAAAAACTCAATTTGCTGTTTTTTTCCTAAGGAGCAAAACCAGCAGAAATTCTAATGAAAAGACAATTTCTAACAAACCATACCAGAAGGACTGACATGTGATTATATGTAATTTTTAATTTTCATCTTTGCACACTTTTGCATTTTCCAAATCCTCTAGTATGAACATTAGTCATTAGGAACAAAGGTTATTTTAAATGTGATTACACTAATTTGCAAAAATTTACTCAAAACTTTTTAGTTATTCTACACACTATTGCTGTCCCATTACAAATCCATTCTAACCCCAAACTGCCAACTGATTCAAGGATTTCCATTAAATAAACAAATTTTTCAGACAGACAGACATAAGTGCTAACTTTGCCTCCCCATATGAGATTCTAGAATAATCAGTGAAAGTGTCACCAGCAAGAGCCTGACTCTTTTTTGGGGGTGGGGGTGCGTTTACCAGTCACTTCAGAAAGAATAGAAATAAATTTCCCAACAAAAATTGTGTAAAATTCTGCCCCCTCTCTTGTTACAATTCATTAGATAATGGGAGATTGTTCTACAGGGTGGTTCTCAAGGAAGTGGTACTGTACCCTCAGGGACATTTTTAGTAATCAAAATGATGGGAAACACCATTGGTGCTCAGTGTTTAAGGGTTAGGGATATTAGACTACACACAATGCCTGCAAAATAAGATTCATTCTGGTCCCGAGTCTTTTCAATCCAGCCAGACTAAGCCTATAATTTGGCACTGCTTTAGAACATAATACCGAAAAGCTTTTACAAGAAATGATGGAAAAGCCCAGTAATTGAGAAGGTAGCTAAAACAAGAGAAGCTTAAATGGAATAAAGAAACTGTCTGAAAATTACTGACCATTTCCTCACACCACACATTGTTAATTCAACATATAATTGCAGTATCACAATCCTCAGCATTTCAACTAGTAAGATACTGGTACTGAATCAAAATTTTCAATCTTAACATTACCCACAAGAGAATTCCAGCATTGTCCCTCGAAGTAGCAGTACCTCAAAGTTGGCAACACAAGACACCTTATGATGTAGTTTGAAAATTTATCTTGGCATGTGATCCCCACTACAATTTAGGTTGTTTCCTTTACAGTCATAAATGGGTGTTTCCAACATTAGGTTCTTTTTCCCCTAGTGTCCACCTATGTCTCTGCTCTTGCATTTTATTGTTCTTTGAAATAGTTCCTAGTATTTTTTTTTTAACTCTTTATTCCAAACGTATTCATTAGACACAGGCTGGATGCACCTCAGCACGCAGTCCTTCAGCAGAGTCGTTCTAACCTATAGAGCAACGAATGTTATGTTTTCCTTTTGCTTCTTCCTCAGTTTTCAGTCAGCTCACCATATTGATTTTCAATTTTATGTGCTGGTAAATTACGTTATTTATGAATTTCATTTCAGGGTAGGGCAGTGGGCTTTACAAATGTTTGTTCCAAAGGGGGAGGGCCTTGGTTCTGACAGGGTCGAGAACTACTGGTTTAAATAAAATCACGTGCTTAACAAAACTCAAAAGTTTCCTTTGACTAAAGCAAGCCCTGGCCTCCAGTGGTTCCATCTCCAGTCGGCCAAATACCCCACCCCAGAACACGCCCGCTGCTCCAACCCCACCTCTGCTCTCCACGGGGCGAAACAATGGTTCTTGAACATTAGCGGTCTGGGACCCTTCTGGGAATTTGACCAAAGCTGTGAACCCTCTCCCAAGAAGTTCCTAACAACTTGCATCCAATTTCAGAGGGTTCCTAGACACACCCTCTGCAGCCCAATAGGACCCCAGAAAAAGAACTCGAGCCCTAAAACGCTGCGAGTGGGGGTGGGGAGAAAGATGGAACACAAGGAAGAGGCGTGCGCTCCGGAGTCAGTGTGCCAGGGTTTGAAACCCCAATTCCACCACTTCCCAGCAGTGTGACTTCGGGGAGGGCGCTTAACCTCTCTGTGCAGCACTGGCGTGAAATAGCGCAAGTGAAGTGCTTAGCATACAGTAAAGGCTCAATAAATGGAGTTGCAAAGTTGCCATGGTCAGAGCACCATCTCCTCGGCGCCAAGCCCGCCTCCAGGGCAAACAGAGACGGATCCCGTGTCGCCCTCCAGCGCGAGAACGGTCTGCGAGGGGGACTGGCCCGGCGGCCCCTGCCCGGCCGCCCCGCCCCGCGAGGGTCCCAGGACAGCGCGGACCAGGCGGCTCCGCTGCAGCCGCGGGACGGGCTGGGGCTGCGGCCCAGGACGCCGGCCGCCCGGCTCACCCCCGACCCCAGCCCCTCGGCCCTCTCTGCTCTCGCCCCCTCCTCAGCCCCCAACGGCCGCCGCGGTCGACGCCGTCCGCTGCTCACCTCCCGGGCCGCCGCCGCCACCGCCGCCGCCGCTACCGCCGCCCCCGCGCGATCTCGCGAGACTTCGCTCCCCTCCCACTCCGCGACGAGCGCGGACCCCGGCCTGGGGCCCGCTCTGCCTCCTGCCCGCACGCCGGCCCCCGGCCCCCGCCACCCGGTCAAGCCTAGCCCTTCTCGGGACCCTCCGCCCACCATTCATCCCGCCCACCCCCCGTGACGGCGAAGAATTAACACCCAGGTGCGAGCCGGCTGCCTTCTCACCTGGCCGGCGGGGTGCGCGTGCGCATGCGCGGGCCCGGGACCCTGGACCTGAGAGCCTTCGGTAAAGCTGACAACAATGACACCAATAATCGTAGCGGCCAGCCTTGGAGTGCTGCCTGCCGGCCGAGTATCTTTACATTATCCCCTTTGCTTCTCGCAACAGCCCCGAGGAGGGGGCATTAACATCCTCCCTAGTCCCTGAGAGGAAGAAACGGAGGCTTGCCAAGGGCAAGGAACTGGCTCCAGGTCACACAGCTAGGAATTGGCAGAGCCAGGGTTGGAATCCGGGATTGTCTGACGCCCCAGCCAAAAGCTGCCCCATTTTGCCGCCTCCATGACAACTCACAGATCCTGTCCCTCCTTCAGCTCAGGGAGTCTGTCTCAGCCCCAGTCCTCACTTCAAGCCACGTCTCACCAGGATGAGGACAGGCGCTCCTAACTCAGTTGCTGCAATTCCCCTGGTTTTAGTGGAGCTGCCGTTAGTAAAATGTTTCTCCCTCATTGCACGAACTTTCTAAGCTCCCTGTGCCAGACCCTATGCGGGACCCTGAAAACTGGGTGACTATCTACATTCGGCTCTGTCCCCGCTTTAGACAGATGGCACTTTGATGGTAGAGCACAATGGAATGGTACTCAGGCCGTAGAACCAGAATGTGTATGATGTTAGGGAGAAGGTGTGACTCCTGAGCCCTGGTAAAATGGAGACTCAGGGAGATGAAAACACTGGCCTGAGGTTCCACAGCAAGACAGGCTGTGAACCTGGATCTGAGTCTAAATCCCAGTGCTGCCTTGTGCTAAGTTGCCATGAGCTCATGTGAGCTAGTTCATCTAGCTCATCTAGGCCAACAAGCTGCTGTGAAGTCAAGAGCCTTGGAGGTCCCCACTCCCCCTTCACCCTGCATCGGGGTCTGCATTGGCTTTCCCAGTCCACCTGACAGTCACATCAATGTGAGCAAAGCTTGGCCCACCGTAGCAGTTTGGCAGTTTGATGAAGTTATGAATTCCAAAAATAGATATTGGATTATGCTTGTAAACTGATCTGTTCATCTGGGCATGATTAAGTTATAATTGGGGCTTTGATTGGGCCACGTCAGTAGGGTGTTGAGCCTCACCCCTTGGTGGGTGGGGTATCAAAGATAAAAGGCATGGCAAAGGACAGAGCTGTAGTAGTTCTGATGTTGGAGTCTTGAGCTGGAGCCCCCGGAAGTAAGATAGCTTCGTCATGAGGAAGAAGAGAAGGTCCCGGGAAAAGAGATGAGCCGTTCGCCTGAGAGTCTACAGCTGGCCTTGTGTAGACAGGCAAAGCCTAGAGAGCCTCATAGTCTACAGCTGACCTTGTGGAGGAAACAGAGGAGCTGAGCCCGGAGAGAAACGCAGCCCTGGGAAGAGAGGAACCCAGGAAGCCTGAACCCTGGCACACGTCAGCAGCTGTCTTGCTCCAATATGTGGCAATGGATTTTGGTGAGGGAAGAAACTTACGCTTTATGGCCTGATAACTGTGGACTTCTACCCCAAATAAATACCCTTTATAAAGACCAGCGGAGGGGGCATGGATGTGGCTCAAATGGTTGGGTGTCCGTCTCCCATATGGAGGGACCCGGGTTCGATGCCTGGGACCTCCCGGTAAAAAAAGAAAAAAAAAAGACCAACCGATTTCTGGTATTTTGCATCAGGACCCCTTTTGCTGACTAATACACCCACCCACCCTCCAAGCATGTCCACTCCCTTCAGAAACAATCCCAGTTTCTACACGCCAGAGCTTATGGGGACCTCTTCATGTGCCAATATCACCCAATCTACCTGCTGAGAAAAGAAAAAGAGGAAGGAAAGTCACATCTGATGGACAACTCTAAGTTGCCAAGCACTGTACCAGGAGCTATTTGTTCACTCATTCAGTCCTCCCAACAAGGTACAATCGCCCCCATTTTACAGTTGAGGAAACTACGGATCTAAGAGATGAGAGAGCTTGCCCAAAGGCACACAATTGGTAAGTGGCAGATTTGGGATTCAACCCCAGGTCAGCCTGGCCCCAAACCTATAAACTTTGGCCCCAGTGACCTCCAAGTTCCTTCCCTGCCCCCAAAGTCCTTGTCTTCATGAAACTGAAAGCTTAGAATTCCCCGGAGGTCAGGACTCCAGTCTAAGCTACTGTGTGTTCTCCTCTGGAGGCACCGTGCCTCAGTAACCTCATCCAAAATAAGCATATTAATAGGTTAATGGGAGGATTAATTTAGTTAATGTATGTGAAACATGTAGGAAAGTGCCTGGCACAGATTAAGCACTTAGTAAATTACAGCTGTTATTACCATGGGTGGGTTCTTGGTGATATTTTGATCTTTCCCCATCTCCCAACATAAATTCCAAATCAAGTTGGAGGATGTGACTTTATCTGCTCACACAGGGAAGAAAATTAATTTGTAGCACACTGCAAACAATGAATGTTTTTCAAATGGGAAAAAAATTACCCCAGCACTTCTTCCCAATCATGGAGGGAGCCCAGCTTTCCCAAAGCTCTGTTATGCTCTCTCCTCCCACTTTCCTGGGAGACTGGCAGCCTGTTTTATAAAGGGCTCCCCTTACATAGCCCAAGACACCCAAATACTTTTCAAGGATCTGGCTCCTGAAAGTCACTTTTTAGGCAAAAGCAAAGCAAAGAAAATTTTAACTATGCTGCCCTTCCCAAGAGAATTTTGGCAAGGTTGTAGTTAATACTTCAGTGACATCATGATTGCAGGGAAAAGATTTTATAGCAACTGCAGCTGCCACCACCCTTGGATCATGATACTCCAAATGCAGGCTTCTACCCAGACACAAGGCATGCTATATGTTCCCTTCAATGGCAAGGGGTCGCTGTGGACATGCTATTCACCAGCAAGGTTATGGGCACAGCAGGATCCAAAGGGGGCATTACAGTTTGACCAAAAGAAAAAAACAAAACCTGGGGTTATTCTAAAATGCACAGCCCTATGGTTTTAAGGCATGATTTCCAAAGAGCACTGTTAAAATGTCTGATGATCCAAAAGGAATTTCATAAATGCCTATAACATGGTTGTTTAGTGCTCATTCATTCAATTAAAACTCACTAAGCACTGAAGTGCCAGCTACTGCGGTCGCAGCTATGAGCATCACAGACCCAGACTGTGCTTGCCTAGCATTTATGGCCTAGGAGAGGAGAGAGAAATGCTAATCAAATAATTGAACAAATAAATGTTGAAATATAATGTGATGGGTGCAATGAAAAAGAAGAGCAAATGACCCAGAAAAAACTTGCTTGAAATGAGTTCTGAAGGATGTGTTGGTGTGAACTAGGCAAAGAGAAGGAGAGTCTTCCAGACACAGGGACAGCATGGACAGGCAAGGAGTAGAGAAGTGGAGGTGGAGGTGAAACCCTCTGCAGCAGGGGGGTAGGCCTGGACCAGGGTCCTGGGAGGCTTTCTTAGACATGTACACATCCTGAGCACATGGAGACAAGTGGAAAGGAGGAGACCAAACTGGAGGCAGAACACTGTTGTAGACAATACTGTTCTCCCCCAACGCCAATCTGCCCTGTGGATAAATATGAGTTCATTTTTTTTTTTTTTTTTTTTTTTTTCCTTACCGGAAGGTCCCCGGGATCGAACCCAGCTTCCTCCATATGGGAGATGGACACCCAACCATTTGAGCATCATCTGCCCCCAGAACGTGTTCATTATGACATCCTACCACCTCTGTCCTACCAGTGCATGGTCAAGAATGTGCAGGCTGTAGTGGACTATTATATCTGTAGACTGTGTTTGAGGGAGTCTCATAAGTCTGGGCACCCCGGTAGAAGTCAGAAATCCTGCCTTCCTTGCACCTGGGACTAGGGACATGGCTCTGCCGGCCCTAAGCACCACGGGAGACTAATTTCAGAAGAAAGCAATGTGAGCCTCCATTCTGTTGATGCAACCAGTGGCAGAAGCACCCAGCTCAGGGGATGGTGGTTGCAAGGTCACACTCCCACTGACAAGACGACACTGGTGCTGATAGCATAGTGGTTGCACAGAGGGCAGCTCCTGGCACTTGGCGCTGCATGGTGGCAGAGGCAGCAGGCGTGGTTTGTTCAGGCCTGCAGTGCGGTTTGGGGCATTTTTCCTAGTAAAGCTTAGCCTCAAGTTCTTTTCTCCAGCCCTCCCATTGATTCTGTGGGATACCTAACATCCTTCAATAAACTAGCCAGAGTTTCTACCAAGAATGCTGACACCTCCTCTCCCCCCATTGAATCTAATAGTAGTCGATGAGACTTGAGAGAGACTTGCTAGGGGCAGCAGAGTGGGAAACTCTCCCTGCTGTAATATAGAGGTCCCAGGAAGCCAGCTTACTCACCTTTCCTTATAAGAGCCTCAGTTGCCACCAGTAGCTCTTCCCACACTGTGACGGGAACCCGTATTAGGATAGGGTCTGCACGGCAGAGAGCAAAGCAGAGGGACCAAATGCTCCTGGCTCTGATGACATCATCAAGCTGCTGGAATGGCCCCAAACCCACAAGGCCTCTGGACATCTTCCCTGAACTAATACATGTGGTTAAACCGACTTGAGTTGGGTTCTCTGTTCCTTGCAGTCCAAACATTTATACTGATAAAGGGAGAAAGAGAGCAACTTATGGGGAACAAGCATGCCTGCTCACTGGCTGTGGCAGGAACCAGCCCTAAATCCTTTGTAACCCTTTAAATCTACCCACCTCCTTCAATGCTAATCCTACTGAGGTAAGCCCTACCTGGTTTCCAAACACTTGATCCAGAAAACACATCCTTCCTTGACCCTTCTCATCTCTTTAAAGTGCATAAGGTGGTTCTATTACTTCCCCGGCTCATGCATCTGGTAAGTGGCAGAGCTGAAGATCTGGAGGCAGTCCAGATCCCAGGCTTTTAACCACTAATCTTTAATGCCATGCATCGTCCAGCCTCATTACATATTTTTAAAAATTAAAAAATATGGCCTTGAGCCAGGAAAAAAAAAAAAGAGCTCAAATCCAGCTCCATACTTGCTTTATGGCCTTGAGCAAGCTTCTTAAGTCTCACTGTGAAATGCAGCAAATGGTGCCAGCTGCAGAGAGTCTGGAAGTCATCTGTGCCCGTCACTGATTATTTCTGGCTCCCCACCTTCTGGTTTCATGAAGGAATGCACCACCTGGCCCTAGCCAAGGAGCATGGTTGGAGGGAACGCGTGTCCCTTCTGGGCCCAGGCCGTTAATACCAGTGGGAGCTCTGCAGAGCTCTGTCCCTTGGGTATGGCAGGCAGCCATGCACGAGATGGTGGCTGCTTCACTGAATAGAGCCCCAGCAGATCCATCCTGGACATATAATGTGAGCAGAAAACCAGCCTTTGTTGTTTTAAGCCACTGAGATTTGGGGGTTGCTGGTTGTCATAGCATGTACTAGCCTATCCCGACTGATACATTCAGTATGATCATGGGTTCATTTAGTTACTCAAAAAATACTTTTTTTTTTTTTTTTTTTTTGCTATGATTCAAAACCCTTGCTGCACAAGGTCAGGCTCCAGCCCCGAAGATTCTGGTTCAGTACATCTGGGGTCAGGCCCAGATGTCTGTAGTTTTCTGAAGCTCCCTGGTGATTCTGATGCACTTGATGCACTGGCAAGCCGGGGACATCCCCCATCCCATGTGAATGGGCCAATCACATGTGTTGGGAGAGTGGAACATAACCCCTACCCCTGAGGGCCACATAGACTGGGGGAAGGCAGATGCAGAGATAGAAATATTACCATACAGACATGGCAAGTGATCTGAAATCTGCCAATCACATGAGAATATGGAGGAGATCCACAGACTATGCAGCTCTATGTGTAATAGAAAGTGGGTGTGCATCCTGGCAAATCCATTCACCAACTGTGTGACCCAAGACCAAGACTTAGGTTCTCCGAGTCTCCATTTCCTCATCTAACCTATAAGTATTATCTGTTTCTCTGTTTTCCACGTGTGAAAATTGAAGCTCAGAAAAGTTCTAAAACTAGAACATGGCAGAACTGGAATTCAACTCAGGTCCGTCTGAATCCAGAGCCCAAGTTCTTACCCAGTGGATTCAACCAGTCCATGTAATGTCCCAGCTAATTTCTCCAGCTTTAGCTCTTGTCTTTCCCCTTTTCCCCACACCCCTCACCTTCACCTTGAACCCTAACTTCTAGCCACACCCAACTGCTTATCATTCAGGGTCCATACCATGCTAATTCACACCTCTGTGTTTGGCTCATGCTGATCTCTCTGCCTTCCATGCCTTCTCTCCATCCCACTGCCCTGCCTCCTAACACCTGCTGAATTCTTGAGATGTGATTTGATGGCCCCATCCTGGTGCTAGGACCACCCCCAAAAGCATAGCCCCGCAATTGTTGATTGGGTGCCTCTGCCGTTAGATTACAGCTATGTAGAGGGCAGACCTTGACTTCATTTCTTTGAGCCATCTGACTAGCATCATGGGCACTCATGCTAAAGTATAAGCCACAGTCACCCAGATACCTAGCTCAGCAAAACCAAAATCCTACAGGTTACAAAACAGACCCTCCTGAGAAGGCAACATAGCAAAGTATTTAAGAAATCAGGTTCAGGGTTCTAATCCAGCCTCTGCCACTTTGTAGCTTTATGACTGTAAGGAACATATTTAATCTCTCTGACCCTCAATTTCTCAAATGTAAAATGGGACTAATGGCAGTACCTACCTCACAAAGGTGTTGTAAGAATTCAATGAGATATAATATGTGTAATGCACTTAGTGTCTGGCTCATAAGGAAGAATTGAATAAAGTCTAGCTCTTGCCTCCTCCTCCTCCTCTTCTTCCTCTTCCTCCTTTGCCATCCTTTTCTTATTCTTATTATCCTTATTTCTTCTACTACCGCTCAGCATGCCCCATAGCTATCATTATTAATATTATTCCTTACCACATCCTTCCTCCCTTCCCGCCAACCCTAAGTGGCTTTGCTAAGCATTCCTTCCAAGAATAGATAGTATTCTTGGAATTTCAAAATGAGCTCTTCATTGTCTCATGATGGTTCGGTGCCCCAGCAATGATTTAGCACCCTTGGTACCCCCCAGGGAGCTGCTCAGTTCACTCCTCAGGAAGTTTGTGGCTGCCAAGACCTTTCCATCCTAACTTGCTAGATAACAGCTGAGAAAATAGGTGCTATCCTGAGGCTCCTTCTCTCACTGACTGCCCCACCCCCTACTCAGGGGTATTCTGGTTTCATCCTTGGTCAGCTCAGGTCACTGTGAAGGTGGCCCCTATCCCAAACTATGGGTCTTGCAAGATCCCAGTTAAACAGGGCTGTGGGCTTCTAAAATCATTGATAATGCTGAAAAGAATAAGAACTGAAATGGACTTATTTTCTTTCTTCCCAGCAGCTAGAAGAGTCAGGCTTTTGAGTCTCAAATAACAAGAACGTCATATACCATCAGAGTGAGCAAATCTTGCCCTTCCTTACTTATCTTTCACATATCCGGAGTGTGGTGGGCAAAATCTGGGTTTTCAGTGGAGCATTCCTTGAGGTTTCATGCTGAACAACTCTGAGCTGTTATGAAAGGGCGGAAAAACAGAAAATTCCCCCATACACCAAGTGTTACAAGAACGAGGAACCTAAGAGAAAAACCAAACCTCAGAAACAAACTGGAGAAAAATGTAAACTTGGCTTTTCTGATTGAAAAGATTCTGAAGACCCAGCTATGAAAAGTTTCTGTTAGTATCCTCTTTTGGGTAAGAATTCACAAGGTCTGTGAAAAGGGAAATAAAAATGGAATATCAGTGGGAAATGAATGTATGTTGGAAGGGAGAGCAGGGCAGAAATTGATGAGATAAAAAAAGCAGTCGACACAAGGCAAGATGCTTCCAGAAGCAAGGACAGTAGTCAGGGTATGAGGACACCACTGGGTGAGAAGTTTCTTCATAGGGCTAGAGCAGAAAATGAGCAATTTTTCTTCCAGAGACATGCTGATACACATCTGCTGAAATAAATTTGCATTTTCATATCTCAACTGACTCATTTAGCTGGAACAGTGAGCTCACATTCCAGAGCCTGGGCTGACCCTATGCATCCCCCTGCTGATAATGTGTACAACTAGTCCTTTTTGTACTAAGAAGCACTGGGCAATCTGCTGGGTTCCCTTTTATCTAGCTTCTGACAGCAACATCTAGTATTCAGTGTTGTGCTTGCATGTCAGCCATTTCCAGGGGAGAAAAAAAGTGGGGAGTAGTTTGAGGGGATTGTTTTTTTCTTTTTTACAATTCATGAAGATTTGAAGACCAGCTCTTCAATTAAAAAACAAAAGAAGTTTCAAATAGGAAAGTAAGAGGATTAGAATGAACTCTGTGATGTATTGAAATTGAGATTGGTGATATCAGTATGAACTCTATACACACATACATTCTTACAGATAGATACAGAAATAAATGTGTGTATGCATAGATTGATATACATAATATATTTTCAAGCTCTGAACACTAAGTGGACCTAGAAGCAAGGATACCCCAGTAGCAATGAGCACACCTATCACCCAGATCTTGGTTTCTAAACACCATTTTCTGATAAAAGAAACCAAGACTCCTGGGAGCAGTGGTTGATTCCAGAGCTGGGGCAGGAAAAATACAGAATGAGCCTGGAACAACTTGTGGTGGCAGAAAATAAGGACGTGCTCAAAAAAGGGATGGGGACTTGTTTTAGTTTGCTAAAGCTGCTGGGGGCAAACTACCAGAAATGAGTTAGCTTTTACAATAGGGTTTTATTAGGGGAAAATCTTACAGTTCTGAGGCTATGAAAATGTCCAAATCAAGGCATCATCAGAGATGCTTTCTCACCAAAGGTCAGCTACTGGCAAGGCAAAATGG
Source organism: Tolypeutes matacus (assembly GCA_026826555.1). NCBI lineage: Eukaryota > Metazoa > Chordata > Mammalia > Cingulata > Chlamyphoridae > Tolypeutes > Tolypeutes matacus. The sequence goes on along the minus strand of JAKSZT010054576.1, from coordinate 10,421,960 downwards.
CAGGTCTGCCAATCTCTCTGCTATCTCCTCCAGGCTCACCTTCTTTTTCAGCTTCAAGCTGCTTTGCGGGACTAGCCTCTTGGGAGGCCTAGTTGCTTCATCTTCTCTGCTGATTCCAGTCTCCAGCCTCTCTTTCAGCCTCTCGGGGTTGGGGTTTCTCTGTATTTCTGCAGCTGTAGGTGATCCTGGAGTCCTCCCTCACATAGCAGGATAAAATGGCAGCCCCCTTTCTCTGTGTGCTTCTCTTTCAATTCTCAGTTTATATAAGCCTCCAGCAAGAAAGCAGAGACCTGACCTGGGTCATGCATCACTAATATAGTCCAATCAAAGGCCCTAAAGTGATCTAATTGAAAGTGATCTAATCAAAATTCCCCTTAACTGTATCTAATGTAATCAAAGGAATGGATTAGTTTAAAGAACATGATCTTTTCTGGGATTCACAAAACTTCACACTGTCACAGGGCTTGTCAAGAGGACCCAGGAGCCAACTTAAAAAAGCTCCCAATAGCCAAAGCTAGAACAATTTGAGCAATATAAATAACGATAGTATTAGCTTATAAGCTGTAGAATAAAATAAATATCCACAAGTCCATACTGATAAAAGGAAGGAAGGAAGGGAGGGAGGGAGGGAGGAGGGAAGGAGAAGTGACAGCTCCTAAAGAGGAATTCCAATTAATTATTGTAGAAGGAATGAGGAAGTTTTTTAAAAATCACCATTAGAACACCATAACAATTGCCACAGGCAAGATCCATTGATGCTAAAATTAATAGATAAAAGTTTTAGGAGAAACAGGATTTGCATAGCCTCAAAGTATCTTCCCCCCTCCCCAAGATATTTATTAATTGCAAAGGGGAAAATAGTTACTTTACAGTGATGAGACCCAACAGACAGTACTTGAACCAAGTGATCAAAGTTAACCACTAGTAATATCTTATGTTGATATATACCCCTGACTGGATGTGATGAAACTGGCATGTCACCTCTGTGGCATTCTTCTCCCAAACTCACACTCCCAGTCTAACCATGAGAAAACATCAGACAGATCCAAATTGAAGGCATTCTACAAAACACCTGATTAGTTTTCCTCTAAAGTGTCAAGGTCAAGAAAACAAGGAAAGACTGAGGAACTGTCACCAACTGAAGGACACCAGGAGAGGTGATGACTAAATGCAATGTCTGATCCGGATAGAAAAAGGACAGTAGAGAAAAAAACTGGTGAAATCCAAGTAAAGTCCATAGGTTAGTCAATAGTATTGTACCTGTGTTAACTTTCTAGTTTTGATCATTGCACTATAATTATGAAAGAAGTTAACATTAGGAGAAGCTGGGAAAGAGTATATTGGAATACACTGTGCTATTTTTGCAACTTTTCTGCAAGCCTAAAATTATTTCAAAATAAAGTTAAAAATAAACAAGGTGGGAAGTGGATGTGGCTCAAGCAATTGGGATCCCATCTACTATATGGCACAACAAAAAAAGAGACAGAGAAGAGGCAATGAGAGACACAACAAACCAGGATACTGAGGTGGCTCGAGCGACTGATTGCCCCTCTCCCACAGTGGAGGTCCCAGGATTGGTTCCTGGTGTCTCCTAAAGAGAAGATGAGAAGAGAAGACAAGCAGACACAGAAAGCACACAGCAAATGGACACAGAGAGCAGACAGCGAGGGCAAAACAAGAAGGGGGCGGGGGGGAATAAAGAAATAAAATAAATCTTTAAAAAAAATAAACAAGGCGCTGAGTTTACCTATTTATTGCTGATAGGGTTTTCTAGGAGCAGTGTGAACCTGGAAACCATCCATTCTAACACTAGTGTAAGAAATAAGGCCGTTAGTCGCTATCCATTTATTGGGTGAGGGTTTTGAGGGGCAGCGTCACTCAACAACAAATACTTATGAAGAACTGTGCTAGGCTCTGGGGATATAATGGTGAACATATGGGCACAATTCCTGTCCTCCTAGAGCTTATCTCTAGGGAAGGAAAACAGACCAAAAATAAGTAAAAAAAAAAATTAAAATGTAATCATTGTGAGCTGTGAACAATGCCATGAAGGAAATCACTAAGGAGGTCAGGGAAAGCACTTCTAAGGTGAGGCTAGGACCTGAAAATGAGAAGGAACTAAACAAGAGTGGAGGCAGAGGGAACAGCATGTGCAAAACACTGAGCCAGGAAAGAGCCTGGTGTGTTGGAGGTGATGTAACACAAATACCATGAATGCAAGGCCGTAGCTGACTTAGACTAGAATCTTAAATCCATGGTACACATCACCGCCACTGCGTAAACCTGTCTCAATGATAATAACAAAATGGGGTGCTACCATTCCAGCATTTTAAGGTGGTGTGAGGGTGGGAGGCACAATTCCTGTCCGTGGGGAAATAAATCTCCATGCTGCTTCTCTCCCCTTGATTCAAGAGGAAGGAACCAGAACGGCAGCCCTGTTGCTCAGCAGAGCATGTTAATGAGAGAAGAGCTATGCAAAAGGAAGCCAAGAGCTGAGTTGGAAATTAGGGGTTGAAAAGAAAAGAATTGCCTTGATAAGGAAAAAAAAAATGGAGAAGGATATTTGGATGTGAGGGGAACAAGGGGAGGTGCGGGGGGAAGGATGGCAGAATGTCCAAGGGACTTTGGAGGAAGACAGCTATTGCTCACATCAAAGCAGCTTGCATTGCAAACCCCTTCCATATCACTCGTATCTCTCATAAAGTCTGCCAGGCAAGCAAATCTGGGGGTGTGGGTGTGGGTGTGTCTGTACAAGTGTCTGTATGTGTTTGTGTGTCTGTGTGTGCCTGTGAATGTTTCTGTCTCTCTGTGTGTGTCTCCATCTATGTTTGAATGTCTTTGTCTATCTATGTGCCCCGTTGTGAGCTTGTGTGTGTCTGCATCTGTGTGTGTCTGTGCCGTTGTCTGGGTGTATTTGTGTGTGTGTTGCAAATCACAGCAAGGGACTGAATTCCTGCTAGAGTGAGGATAAATAAACTGCCATGAGAGTCAGGAGGAGAACAAGAATTCAGCCAAGAAGGGAGGAAGTCAGAGCCCCAGGTGACAGTAAGAATATAAGGCCCCAAGAATTCAAGGACATCTTTGCAAGGGCATTGGACTTTGCCCAGGATGTGGAATGCAGGTGGGAGTGGAAAGTCAAATCAGTATGTATCTAGAGACTCCAGAAGGCAGAATCACCCGCCCCTAAATTGGCACCCAACCGATACTGTGTTATCTCCATTTTGCAGCTGAGAAAACTGAGTCTCACAGCTAGTACTTTCATAAGACTGTAGAGAAGCACCCAACTTACGAGCTTCCAGAGCCCTCTGGGATGGACTGAATCTTGGCTGAATCACACAGAGAGAACCATTCCCTTTTTCATTGATACTCAATCCTGATAAATTCAAGGAAAAAGTCTCTGGTTGGTGCTTGTTTATCTTTAACAGCTCTAACGCTTGTTAATCATTTTTAAAGAAAATAGTTTTTCTTTATTATAATTAACCAGTATCTATTATGAGTATCACAAACCTCACGCACACTGACTGGTCCTTATTTTCTAGATGGATATATATAACTATGGCTCTACAGATATGTGATGTCCCAACCACAGTGGGGCAAATTCAATTATAGAGTCTTTTTTTAGTTCATTTGACTATCTTACCTACATAAATATGGTGACAAGGAAGATTTTTTTTTTTCTCATTATCTAGACATTTTAATTCTGTTAATTATTTTGAGAGTCAAATGGGAGGCATTCAACTCATTAGAAACTATTTCATACTGAAGCTCTCCTGAGTTTTTTTTTTCTTAATTCAAGACTTTGGTGGGGGGGGATGTTTTTTGTTTTCTTACTTGCTTTAAATTTTTATTTTGCAAAAACTTCAAACCTACAGAAAAGTTGCAAAAACAGTACGAACTCTCATCTTTCCCTTCACCTAGATTCACCAGTTGTTCACATTTTTGTGACATTTGCTCTCTCTCTAGATATAGATATAGATATAGATGATACAGATAAAGATATAGATATAGATATACATACACACATATATATACAAACACACACGTATTATACACATATATACACACATTTTTAAAAAATATATTTGAGAGTAAGTTACTGATATCATGATCCTTTATTACTAAACATTTCATGTATTCCTAAGAACAAGGACATGCCATAACCACAGTATAGTTATTAAATTCAGGAAATTTGCTATTGATACCATACCATTATCTAATATACAACCCATATTCAAAGTTTGCCAATTATCCCAACAAAGTCCACTTCAGTAATTTTAATTTTTTTGATTCAGGATCCAGTCAAGAATGACACATTGAATTTAGCTATCATTTCTCTTCACTCTCCTCTAATCTAGAACAGTTCTTAAGTCTTTCTCATCATTCGTGACATTGACCAACTCCCTGAGATCCTTGAACTTGTCACAGTATCCAGCTAGAACATAATACATTTTTGTTTGCTGAGTGCTTATCTTTCCAATTACCTTCTATTTATGGCAAGTAACACAAGTTTCTTATTTATGATAGTAATATATAGTTTAAAACTTTTTTTAATTTAAAAAGAGAATTAATTTAAAGGAAAATATTAAGGAAATAATAGAACAGATGCTATGCAGACCTAGCACAGGGTTTCTCAACCTCAGCAATATTGCTATTAGGGGCCAGATAATCCTTTGCTGTGGGGGTCTGTCCTGTGTAATGTAGGATATTGAGCAGCATCCCTGGCCTCTACCCACTAGATGCCCCAAGTCATGACAACCAAAAATGCCCCCTAAGGAAAAAATTACCCCTGGGGTGAGAACCATGGCTCTAGCCAAAACCTGTCAGAGTGGACGGTGAAGCTTAGGTAGCCTGGCATAGAAAACTCACCTTTGTCCAGTTCAGCTCAACTGATGTTTACCAAGAGCTGCTACGTGCCTCACCCCATCTTATGCACTGGAATTGGGGGTGAACATGGCACAGCCCCTGCTCTCCAGGAGCCACAGTGAAATAAAATTGGGGTGGGGAATGTCCAAGAGACAGAAAAAGTAAACCCAAGATGAAGGCTCTGGGGAAAACTATACCATCACCTAGAATTGCCTTCTTAAGCCTCAGGACTCTCACAACAACGATTCTACTCCAATAGTTCTTTATAAAACAAGAATCCAATCCTATCCTTCCCTGATTAAAAGCTTCCACGGTCTTCCCTTCACACTTGGAATAAAAACAAAACTCCTTATAGGACCTAAAAGACCCTGTGTGATCTACCTCCTGTCTTCCTCTCTGGCGTTGGTTTGTCTCGTTCCCCATAGCTCACATGTTCCAGCCACTCTGATCTTCTCTCCCTCCAAGATCTTACCACGCTCGTTTCCAAATTAGGCGCTTTGCATTGTGATATCCTCTATGCAGGATTCTCTGTCCACAAATGTTTGAAGAGCTGGCTTCTTCTTGCCATCAGGTCACTGTTCAAATGCCATCTCCCCAACCACCCTATCTAAAGAAGATTTCTATCCCATTAGACTGTTTGATTTCCTTCCTGGCACTTCTGGGGCAGGCACTGTTGCCTGCCTGACCCAACCTCTGCTGTCAACCCCCACTGGGAATTGAATCATGTCCCTCACAAAAGGCATGGCAGCTCCCAACCCTTGGTCCTGTGGGTGTGAATCCATTTGTAAAGAGTACCTTCAAAGATGTTACTAGTTACTGTGTGCCCAAATTGATGAGGGAGGGCCTTACTCCAATATGGCCGCAGTCCTTAAAAACAAAGGAAATTCTATATGGGAGGAGGAAGCCACAGAGAGCAGCAAGAAGCTGGATGTCAACAGGACCCAAAAGAGAAAGGAGAAGACACCATGAGCATTGCCATTTGAGGGAAAAGCCAAGGAATCCCAAAATTTGCCAGCCAGCCAAAAGATACCAACCCCAGGAAGGAAGCAAGCCTTTTAGACTCTGACACCAAGAGCCAATAAATTCCTGTTGTTAAGCCAAGCCATTGTTTGCTATTTGCTTTAGCAGCTAGGAAACAAAGGCAGCTTCCTAGTCCCTAGTGAAATCCAGGCAGAGGTGGCCATCTGAACCAGATATGGCCAATGAAAGATGCAGAAATCTGCTGGCACAGCCCCTCCCCCTTCTTCCTCCTTCCTGCAGTGGCAATGACGAGCTGATCGGCCATCCTATGACCATAAATGGCAGGCACTTGATCTGTAGAACCAACACTAGCATCCTCCTACCTTCTGCTCAAGGGAAAAAAATAAACCTCTAGAGTTTAAGCCACTGTAATTGGGTTATCTGATACTTGCAGCCAAAAGCATCCCTAATTGAAACACTATTTGAAATTATGGTCATTAGCTGCTTGCTTTTTGTCCATATCCCTCCACTAGGTTCTAAGCACCATGAGACAGAAGTTCATGTCTGTCTTATCAACTACTAGAGCCTCAGTCTCTAAGCACAGGTCCTGATCCACAGTAGCTTTCAATAACTATTAACTTATCTGTGCCCCAGTTCCCTCACACACAAAATAAAGATAATCACAGCACCCACCTAAAAGACTGTAAAGATAAAATAAGTCAATACATGTATAGCTCTTAGAGTGTTGCCTGACACATAATAATTGCTCAAATAATTGCTATTATTTGTTGACTTAATGAATTAATTACTTTATGGTAGAAAAGATTCCTTCCCCACATGCTTTTGCAGTGATGGCCTTTGGCTTCCGCCTTCTTCTCAAATCAAAGCTGTGTTTACCTGGGGCTGACAAGCCAAGCTATTGATTAAGAAACATGACCGTGGCAGTTGGAAGAAATTCACACCATTTACAGTGAGCCGCTGGATTAGCACCTTTGCGGGCTGGAGGGAGAGAGACAGACATGGACACACAAAAGGGTAGTGTGCATTAAGCCTGACTTATTCCAAAGTGCAGGCCAAGAAATACTGGAAATGAAATCTAATATGTGGTTTTGCTGTTGTGCACCGTGGGAAGAAGAGAACTTTGCATGGCAACTGGTGCTCAACGAAAGCCATTCAGAGGTCAATTAGAGGATATAAGGACAGAGATTCAGCCTTTTGTTCTGGGAGAGGGGAGGACAGCCTTTTGGGGCAAAGGGGTCCATTCAACAAAATATTTGTTAAGTACTAGGTGTCTTGCGGAGAGGGCTCTGGCGGGGAGTAGCCTTTAATGAAATGAGTACAAGTTGGTGATGCCAAGGGACCCCACTGTCTTTCATCCCTTATTGCCTCATAACCAAGTACTAAGCAGATGCCAGCTCCAAATTTAAGATCCTACATGACTTAGTTCACAACTAATATTACTACTACTAACTAGCATTTTCCAGTACTTACTCTAGGCACTATGCTGATGCTACTTTACAAACCGTGGCAGGGAACCTGCCCAACATCCATTGCCTTCTTTCTTATTAAAAAAAAAACAACACACCTCACTTTTATCACAGGTGGCCTGAGGGAACACATATCCCTGAATAAAACGGAGGATTTCTGTTATTAATGCCCAAATGCACTTCTTAGCAAACCCATAGGTATTATTTAATTTAGTTTTCACAAGTTGATGAGGTATGGGTTAATATCATTCCATTTACAGTTGAGCCAACTGAGGTTCAGAGAGTTTAAATGACTTGCCAAAGGGCATTCAGCTTATAGCTTGGTGGAGGTAGAATGTGGACCCAAGTAGATTGACTCCAGGAAAAATTCCAACTTTTTTTCTGTTCTTTTTGTCTATTCCCATTTGCAAAGCAAACATTTATATACAGCACCCCCTCCCCCCTTCATGTTTAATTCTTCCTCCCCACTCTTACAGCTAATGAAAAAGAAGTGGATATGATAAAGCACAGACTATAGCAGGCAGAAAGGGAAAATAAGAAGACTGCCCCTTCCAGCCCAGCAGAATGGGAAATGGAGAAGGCAGTCCATGGGAGATAGAGGTAGGGAAACAGTCAGCTTGTGTGTGGCAAGACCTCCATGTAGACAGAACTCCTTGGAGAAGGCTGTTAGGTGGGAAAGGCCTCCCACTGGACATGGGTACCCAGTGGTATCATGTGAGGCTCTGGAGGACTTTTGATGGGAAAACCTAAATAGCAGCGGGAGTCACTTCTAAGACTGAATCAGATGCCAACTCCTCCAGGAAGACTTCTGAGTGGTTTAGGTACTGTTTTAGTTTGCTTTGCTGCCAAAAGCAAATACCATAAAATGAGTTGGCTTTTAACAATGGGAATTTATTGGCTTACAAGCTTACAGTTTTGAGGTCGTGAAAATGTCCAAATCAAGGCATCATCAAGGTGATGCTTTCTTCCCAAAGTTGCTTTCAGCTTCTCTCTCTTTGTCTGAATTTCATTCTCTTATAAAGGACTCCAGTAAGAGGATTAAGACCCACCCCAAATGAGGTGGGTCACATCTTTTTTAAAATTAATTAATTCTTAATAATAAAAACTTTATTTTTAGAGAAGTTTTAGATTTACAGCAAAATTACTATGAAAGACTAGGAAGTTCCCATATAATCCCCACACTCACATAGTTTCCCCTATTATTAACATCTTACATACTGTGGTACATTTGTTATAATTGATGAACCAATATTGAAGCACTGCTACTAACCAAAGTCTATGGTTTACATTTTGGTTTACACTTTGTGCTGTACAGTTTTATAGGCTTTGACAAATGTATAATGTCATGTATCCATCATTACAGTATCATACCAAACAGTTTCACTGCCCTAACAATGCCCTGTGTTCCACCTATTCATTCCTTCCCCTCCCTTTTTTACCCCTGGCAACCACTATCTTTATATCAACGTTATAAGTTACTCCATTAATACAAGATATTATCTACAATAAAAATAAATCTACTTTGGTCTATGGTTACACTTCCCCCTTACATTTGTTCATTCCTCAATCTTGAGGGATTTGGAATGATCTCTGCTTCAGGCTGAGAGGGGACATAGATAATGTGGGGCAGATGGAAGGAATTTTTTTGCTTGCAGTTGTAGATACTCCTTGTTTTTGGTATGGGACTTGTCCATCATCATATCATCATTTTGTTGGTTGTCCAGGGCAAAACCCAAATAACTGGAGAGTAAGAGTTTGCCGTAACTACACTGGGCTTCAGGGCTCAACTGGCATATGAACAATACAAAAATTTAAGTCTCTGAGAGATATATTTAACAGGTATATTAAAAATTACAGGTTCAAATAAAAGGAATAGAAGAATCATGATCAGGGGAGTTATAAATGAGTATAACTGTTATATTGGGGAAATATAGGTTCCCAAATAGGACCTGCTGAGGGAGTGTTGCTTTCATAAGGCTCTGGGCCTTGCTATGGTGTCCGGATACCCCTAGAGCCCTTGGGAGCACTTTTGTTTGAGGATTTGTTTACTGTGGCAGTTTGTGAAATTTGCCTGAGACCTGCATAAGTGTAACCTCTGGAATGACCGCCCAACTCACCTTGAAATTTCTAGACCAGAGAAACTCTGTTTTATTTAATATTTCCCCCTTTTGGTCAAGGTCTTTTTTCCAAATGTATCACTGATTAACACTTGGTAATAATCCCTCGGTGCCAGGGAGGCTCATCCCTGGGAGTCATGCCCCATGCCAGGGAGAAGGTAGTAAGTTTATTTGTAGAGTTTGGCTTAGAGAGAGACCATGTTTATGTAACAAGGAGGTTTTCAGGAGGTAACTCTTAGGCATTAATTATAATTAGGCTAAGTTTTATTTTTGCAGGGATAAGGTTCATAAGTACAAGCATTAAGATTGAGGGCTTGGCAATTGGCCTGTTTTCTTTTATTAGGCACAGTATATTTTTGCCATTTTAATTGAGAAAGTAGCAGGACTCCCCCAGAATAGAAGTTTAATATTTTGTTAGCTACAGTATGGACCTCTATCTATCAAGAAAACATATCTATGACAGTAAGATTACATTCATATCCCATAGAAGTATGCTTTAGATGTCTTCCCCGCCCCTATGTATCATCCCACTATCAACACCCTGCACTTTTGTACCTTTGTTATAGATCCTGAAAGAACCTTGATATATTTGTATTATTAGCCACAATCCCTGGCCATCCCAGAGTTCATTATGTTATCCAGTCCCTCATTTTATCCTCTAGCTTTCATTCTAGCACCATGGATGGCCCAAAATTTTCCCTTTCAACCATGTTCACACTCACACATCAGCGCTGTTAATTACACTCATATCACTGTGCCACCTTTACCTCAGTGCATTTCCAAACTGTTACCATCAACCTAATTATAAATTCTGCCCAGATTAAGCATCGGCTTACTACTCTCTACTCCCCTTCTATCTCCTGGTAACCTATCTTCCAGACTCTACCTCCATGAGTCTGCTCACTATCCTTAGTTCATATCAGCAAGAGTATGCAATATTTGTCCTTTTGTGTCTGGTTTATTTCACTCAACATAAGTCCTCAAGGTTCATCCATGTTGTTGCATGTATCAGTACTTCAGTTTCTTCTTACAGCTGAATAATATTCCACCGTATGTATATACCATTCTTCTGTTGATGGACTCTTGTGTTGCTTCCATCTTTTAGCGTTGGGAATAGTGCCACTATGAACATTGGCATGCATATACCTGTTCGTGTCCCTGCTTTCAATTCTTCTAGATATATACCTAGTAGTGGGATTGCCGGATCATATGGCAATTCTATACTTAGCTTCCTGAGGAACTGCCAAACTGTCCTCTACAGTGGCTGCATCATGCTACATTCAAGATGGCTCACATCTTAACTTAAGATCCTACTCACCAAAAGATCCTACTTACAACTGGTCCACACCCACAGGAATAGATTAACTTTAAGAATGTACTTTTCTGGACTCCATACAGCTTCAAACAATCACAGGTACATATTTTGTATTCTTCTCTATCACTGCACTATATATATATATTGGTGTCTTCATTGTGGTTCTTTTCTTTTCCAACGAGTTTTTAGAGACAAGGTTAGGTCTTGTTTTATCTTCCTATGTCCCTAGCACAGGGTCAGGCCCAAGAAGGGCATTCAGGAAATAATAGGAACCATTTATTGAGTATTTTGCACGTATCTAGCAATGTGCTAGGTCAGTATCCTTGACTCCCTCAACCCAGGATGGCCTTATTGTGCCTTTGTACAGATAAGAAAGCTAAGGCTCAGAGAAGCAAAGCAGGCTGATATCTCTTCCTTACGTCCACATCCTTTGCCAGAGTGCCTGGCCTAAATTCTTGAGGTTTGGGAAGTCAGGAAGCGCAGAGTGATAGGGCAGTCTAGCCTGGCTGGGTGGGTGGGTGGGTAGGAAGATGGAACGGTGAAGGGAGATCACATGTTCCAGCTGGCATCTGAGCCGGATGCCAGACACAATGTGTTCTCCTGCACAGGGCCACAGTGACGAGACCACCAGAGGAGAAATGCCTAGTGGCGTCTGGGCGGGGACCGTGTTAACTGCGTGTTCTACAGGCCCCATCTGCTGACTGATTTGGAACAAATGAGTGCATGGGAGCCTGTGCTGTTAGGTGCTTGATGCTTCTGGCAGATGAATTGGGAAAACAAAACCAATAATAATAATAAAAAACACTCCAAGTCCCAGCAACGCATCTGGAAGTGTGCAGAGGTGAGCCGACATTGGATGTTGACAGTAACACAAAAAATGTCAACATACGCAGCCATGAGGGGGAAAAGGTCAACACCCAGTCATGCGTCCAGTTTTAAAAATAAAATAAAATAGGACCACCGTTTTGCTTTTTGAAGGGGCCCCAGACAGACTCCTGAAGTCCCCAAGGGGGCCTGCTCTTTTCCGGACTTTTCCGGGCCTTTCCGGCCGGAGCTCCAGGCTACCCGTAAATCTGACCCCCTCTGCAGCCAGCAGGCCTCAAGAGCTTGGGGACTCACCGGAGCAAACAACTTCGCAAAAACAATCTGTCCCATAAACAAAGCCAGTGGAAGGCGTCCAGCCCCACACAATGGAGCTAATCTTCTGGGCACACATTTCCCGTCCGGGGTATTAGCCTGGACACCGCTTCCTCCTAGGTGGAGGTAAACGCCACCGGGCCTGTGGGTCGAAGAACAATATTGCTCTGTGGATCCCCCTCATCAGAGGCACAACAGGCTGGAATTCAGAAGTGAGGCGCTGCGGTATCCCCCCCCCCCCTTCTTAAAGAGACACTGCAAGTTTAAAGGCAGGGTAACAGATTGGAAAGAGCTTGGGTTTATAAACCATACAACTCTAAGCCTCTAATTCAACTTTAATTCCCTGACTAGCCATGTGTCTTGGGACAAGTGATTTAAAGTGATTTAATCTCATTAAAGTGGGATTGTGAAAAGATGCCCAACTGCATGAAGACCCAGCGAGAAATAAAGTGTTGAGATACCATTTCTGTACTCATCAGATTGGCAAACATTAATATTGCCGGTGACATCAAGGGTTAGTAATATTGTGGAGAAAAGAAAATATTCCTATTTGGTGGCTGGGAGTGTAAATCGGTACAATCCTCCCAAAAGGCAATTGACCCCATGTGGCCAAACAGGACATATATTCTGTAACTTGGCAGTTGTCTCCTCAATATCTATCCTAGGACATGCACGAGGAAGCTCAGTCATCATGGTTATAAAAGCAAAAATTGGAAAAAATCTAAACAACCATTAAGAGGGGAATGGATAATTTAAAGGAATGAACCAGATCGATTGGATCGATACAGACAGAATTTTTTTCACTGAGTGAAAAAAAAGTGTGTTACAGAATAATGCAGATAGCATATTATTCATGCAAACTAAAAGAGAGAAAAATACTAATATACGTTTTCTGTGTGTACAACTATAGACATGATAACCAGAAAAATAGTTGCTCAGAAAATAAATGTTGCTAACTTTTGGTATGCCAGTATCTGAGCTAGTCCCCAATGCTCCCTGCCTCCTGGTATTCACACTCTTAGGTAGTTCCCTCTCACAATGACTATGGCTGGTGGTGCATGGTAAAAGACATTTCAGCTTTCTCCTCGCTCTCTGCATCGCTTGCTCTGGGGGATAACAGACACCACATTGTAAGGACACTCAAGCTGCCTATGAAGAAATTCCCTCATGACAAGGAACATGGGGTGCCAATAGCTAGCACCAACTTAAGCCACCTTATAAACGGATCCTCCAGTCCCAGGCAAGCCTTTATTAAGATAACTGCAGGGGGATGGATGTGGCTCAAACAGTTGGGCATCTGTCTCCCATATGAAGGGACCTGGGTTCAATCCCCAGGACCTCCCGGTAAAAAACAAACAAACAAAACAAAACAAAACAAAACAAGATGACTGCAGCCTCATGAGTGACGCCCAACCAGAAATACCCAGCTAAATTGCTCCTGAATTCCAGACCCAAAAAACTGTGATATAATAACTTTTTGTTTTAAGCCATTAAGTTTGGGGGTAATTTGTTATACAGCAATAGCTAACTAATACTGATTGTGGTTGCTTGCCTAAGCTCTGAGCCTAAGGCCTGCCCTCCATTTGTTCTGGCAGGTATCAGAAAGATACTAAGCCATATTAATACTAAATTGAAGACTTTCTCCTTCAAGTCATCAGAAGGATTAATTGTTCTTCAAGGCCTACTTCTGTGTGTGACCAAGTTATCCCATATTCCACAAGTAGCAGTAGCCATCCATACTTTGGGAAACAATGATCTAGTCCAACATACTTGCTTTACAAATAATAATCTTCTGTCCAAAAGCTGGATTTAACTTGGCTAAGGTCACAGAATGAATCTGAAGCAGAACAGTAAACAGAGCCCACATCTCCTACCTGGAGCCCCATGATTCCTCCAATAAGTGAGCCCCACCCCACAGGTAGAAAAGATTTCTCTGTAAAAGCTTGCTGACATCAGTTGAATTCCTCCTTTTCACCACTTCTGCCTGCAGATCCTGCAGTTTCTTTTTAAGAACCAGCCCTGGGTAGACTCTCTTTCCAGGTTTTGCCTCCCAGGGAACTATGCTGTTTTCCAAGAAAACAACAAGCCGGCAGAGCATCCAACAAGAAGGTGGCCAGAAGTCAGAAGTCCATGAACTTTTCAGAGCTCACAAAATTACATTAAGAGTAAATAAATAAATAAAAAAAAATTTAAAAAGCCTCATCTCCAAGTAAATGGAAACTATCCATGGAAGACATCTCCTCCCCCATATAAAATCTCCAGCACCCATGCACATTTCCAACTGCCTTCTGGACATCTCCTTCTGGGTGTCAACACCTAAAACCTGACAAGCTCAAAATGGAATAGTTCTTCTCCCTCCAACTTCTCTACTCCCCACAGTCCTTTTTTTATCTAATGTCATTGCCAGAATAATAACCACAACCTATTGAGGGCTAGCAAGATGCCAGGTGCTTTACATGAATCGTCAGCCTTTACAGTCGGGTCCGAATGTGGGGGTGCTCATCAGCCTTCTGCAGATGAGGGCACAGGCTTCCAACGATGACAGTCCCAGAGCTCCTCCGTGGCTGGCAGAGCTGGGACACAAACCCCAGCCTGTCCCACTCTAAGGCAAACGGGTGGCCCAAAGGCCACATCTGGTCTGCAGATGGGCTTGGTTTAGCCTGAAGAGTGTTTGTTTGTTTTTTTTAAACAGTTTTCCTTAAAAAAAAAAAAAAAGCCTAATTAGTTGTTCACATTAAAAAGTCAGGAGATTTCACATAAAAAAGGCAGATTCTTAGAGTCCCCAGAAAAAGAAAAGAGAGAAAGAAAGAGAAAGAGAGAGAGAGAGAGATGATCTGGCAATGTAACTCTGGCAAGATAATTGACTTCTCTGGACTCAGCAGGGATAATTAAAAAAAAAAAAAAAAAAAAGAAGCAGCCGTGACCCAGATCAAGGGAGTTTTGGCGGGTGGGGAGGCTGGCCCAGGGTGTCACATGATGGTAGTAATGGCTAATGTTAATTATAATTCAAGATGGGCCAGAGAGTATACAGTGGGTCCGGGATCCTATCCCAGGCTGCACTCTGGAACGCTAGGTCTATGAACCCTGGCCTATGACCGACGCCGGCAGTCCAAGCACTAGCTCCCTAATCCACAGGCAGTTGCTGAAGGATTGATCTCCGACCCCTGCTAGATGAGTGAGAATAGCATTCAAGACTTCTTCATTTCTCTGACTCCCTAGAAGCTGTCCAAAACGTGTTTGTTCAATCACAGTGAATAAAAATTAGCTTATAGTTCCCTGTTTACTTCACCCCTCGCTATTAAAAGAATCGTGGTAAAAATAAGACAATACATACATACATACATCTATCCCTGGACCCAGCAATTTTACTCCAAGGCACTTATCCAATAGATATACTCACATGCAGAAATCATGCATGTATGAGGTAATTCACTGCAGCACAGTAACTGCAAAAGATTGGATGCTGGTCAAATGTTTTCAGGCCCATCTGTTAACCAGACAATGTTAGGTGGGATATGGTGTGACATGGTAGGAAGGGCACAAGCTCTGAAGCCAGATGCCAGCCTGACACTTGCTAGTTATGTGGTCTTGGGCAAGTCATATTGGCATCTCAATTTTCCCATCAGAAAAGTGGCAGATGTGATAGCACCTACCTCATAGAGTCTGAGGATTAATATATGATCAACATTCAGAAAAGTATCTGGCATACTTTTTAGGAAGTGTTACCTAAGCTGTTAATTAGCAGCAGTAGTCTTTCTCCTCCACCTCTTCCTTTCAGCCATCAAAAGGCAAGGTGCCGCTCTGCATTTTGCACCAGGGGCACATAAATTGCCTATTCAATAAATAACCAAGTTTTCAAGAGAGAAAGGCGGGAAGTGCCACTGAGGTGAAAAGCAGTTGGAATAAAAGCAGAGCTGGGGTCAGATGCTTCACTGCTGGGAATCTGCCACCTACTGGCTGTGTGTCCTTGTAGTCATGTAGTTCCTTTGTGCCTCAGTCCGCTCGTTTGCAGGAAGGGGGTTTCACACAGGCTCAGGGCGGATCACACTCTAATGCACACTCTCAGTCCAGGGGCTAGGGCTGTTGTGAGGACAGGCATACTTCGCTTTATTGCACTTTGCTTTATTGCATTTATTGCACATATTCACAGATATTGCATTTTTTACAGATTGAAGGTTTGTGGCAACTCTGTGTGGAACAACTCTGTGGGTATAATTTTTCCATCAGCATGTGCTCACTGCACGTCTTTGTGTCATATTTTGGTAATCCTTGCAATATTTCAAACGTTTTCATTATTATTATATCTACCAAGGTGATCTGCGATTGGTGATCTTTGATGTTAATATTGTAATTGTTTTAGGATGCCACAAACCACACCCATATAAGACAGCAAACTTAATTAATAAACGCTGTGTGTCTTCTGACTGCTCCACTGACTGGCTGTTCCCTTGTCTCTTTCCCTCTCCTTGGGCCTCCCTATTTCCTAAGACTCCACAGTATTGAAATTAGGCCAATTAATAACCCTACAATGGTCTCCAAGTGTTCAAGTGAAAGGAAGAGCATCATATTTCTCACTTTAAATCAAAAGCTAGAAATGATTAGGCTTAGTGAGGAAGGCATGTTGAAAGCCGAGAGAGGCTGAAAGCTAGGCCTCTTGTGCCAAACAGCTAGACACGTTGTGAATACAAAGGAAAAGTTCTTGAAGGAAATGAAAAATGCTACTCCAGTGAACACATGAATGATAAGAAAGTCAAACATCCTTATTGCTGATATGGAGAAAGTTTTAGCGGTCTGGATAGAAGATCAAATCTGCCGCAATGTTGCCTTAAGCCAAAGCCTAATCCTGAGCAAGACCCTAACTCTCTTCAATTCTATGAAAGCTGAGAGAGGTGAGGAAGCTGCAGAAGGAATGTTTGAAGCCAGGAGAGGTTAGCTCATGAGGTTTAAGCCATCTCCATAACATGAAAGTGCAAGGTGAAGCAACAGGTGCTGATGAAGAAGCTGCAGCAAGTTATCCAGAAGATCTAGCTAAGATAATAGATGAAGGTGACGACACTAAACAACACATTTTCAGTATAGATGAAACAGCCTTATATTGGAAGAAGATGCCATCTAGGACTTTCATAGCTAGAGAGGAGAAGCCAATTCTAGCCCCAAAGTTTCAAAGAACAGGCTGACTTTCTTGTTAGGGGTTAATGCAGGTAGTGACTTTAAGTTGAAGCAAATGATCATTTATGATTTTGAAAATCCTGGGGCCCTTAAGAATGATGCTAAATCTAGAGCAGCTGGTGCTCTCTATAAATGGGACAACAAAGTCTTGGTGACAGCACATTTGTTTACAACATGGTTTACTTAATATTTTAAGTTCACTGTTGAGACCTACTGGTCACCCAAGAGCTCTGATGGAGATGTACAATGAGATTAATATTGTTTTCATGGCTACTGACACAACATCCATTCTGTAGCCCATGGATCAAGGAGTAATTTCAACTTCCAAGTTTTATTATTTAAGAAATATATGTTGTAAGGTGATAGCTGCCATAGATAGTGATTCATCTGATGGATCTGGACAAAATAAATTGAAAATCTTCTGGAAAAGATTTACCATTCTAGATGCCAGTAAGAACATTTGTGATTCATGGGAAGAGTTCAACATATCCACAGTAACAGGAGTTTGAAAGAAGTTGATTCCAATGCTCATGGATGATTTTGGAGGATTCAAGACTTCAGTGGAGGAAGAAACTGCAGATGTGGTGGAAAAAGCCAGAGAACTAGAATTAGAAGTAGAGTCTGAACATGTGATTGAATTGCTGCAATCTTATAATAAAACTTGAATGGATGAGGAGTTGCTTCTTATGGATGAGCAAAGAACGTGGTTTCTTGAGATGGAATCTACTCCTGGTGAAGATGCTGTGAACGTTGTTGAAATGACAACAAAAGATTTAAAATATTATATAAACTTGGTTGATAAAGCTGTGGCAGGGATTGAGAGGATTCACTTCAATTTTGAAAGAATTTTTACTGTGAGTAACATGCTCTCAAACAGCATTGCACGCTACAGAGAAAACTTTCATGAAAGGAAGAGTCGATCGATGTGGCAAACTTGTTGGTGGTCTTATTTTAAGAAATTGCCACAGCGACCACGCCAGCCTTCAGCAACCGCCACTGTTCGGTAGCCATCGACACTGAGGGAAGACCCTTCACCAGCAGAAAGATTACGGCTCACTGAAGGCTCCCATGATGGCTAGCATTTTTTTTAGTAATAAAGTATTTTAAAAATCATAGTATGTACATTTTTTAGACATAATGCTACTACACACGTAGAGTAAATTATAGTGTAAACAAAACTTTTATATGCACTGGGAAACTAAAAAAAACCAATCATTTAACACACATTATTGCACTATTTGCTTTACAGTAGTGGTTTAGAACCAAACCCACTATATCTCCGAGATTTGCCTGTATAATCGAGCACACGTTGGTGCTTTGACTACTCTTGGGTTTAGGGGCACACACCCTGGAATATAGTCACCTCAGAAGTGACATCTCCAAAGAGTCAAGGCCAGGTATCTTTTGATCACATTTCTGTCTCCACAGGGTGAAGGAAAACATAACTTTCAAAAATCCAAAATCAGGTTGACTCAGCAGAAAATCTGTGAAGGAGAAAGATACCCCAGGAGCTGAGGAGCAGGCAGGGCTGTGGGCCTGGGGCAGCAGGGCCCTCCTTCCCCCTCCTTGCTGAAACACACCCGAGGCAGCCCCAAAGAGCTCTGAGGAGGACCTGGGCCTGGGCTCTCTCTGTCTTGGGCTCTGGGCAAGCTGTGGCTGGGAGAGGAGTGGGGCAGGACCACCAGTTGGTGCCAATACAGGCTGAGCTCACAACAACCCAACAGGAAGGATGATTGGGTACCTTTCCTTCTCCCCCACTTTCCAGTCCCCTCAGGTGATGGTTTTCCCGTTTTAACCACCTCCTGCCCCCAACATGTTTCGTGATGTCTATTCTAAGAACACCAGGACTTGACAGAAACCAAGGTCCAGAGTTTCCCAACTACCAGCCATTTCCAATAACCTTCATGAGTTTTTGCATACCCAATTAACATCAGTATTATTATGTTACTACTTTTTTACTCATTCAAATAACCTTAAATACTCATTTTTAGATTCATCTGAAATGATAATACATTCAATCAGGGATATGATGCACTAATTTTTTTCTAGCACACATTAAAATAGATAACTATTAAAATGACACATGCTTTTCCATGTACCAAAGTTTGGGAAACATTGACCTAAGCTAATCCTTTCTTCCTTTTATTTTTTATTTTTCTAGATGACTTGGGGTGAATTGCTCCAAGTCCTGCAGGTGCTTTGTGCCCACCTCCCCAAATATCTTGTCCAATCAGAGGCTTGCCCTCTGGTCTGTCTTTGCTAGACAGTGCTGTTCCATGGACATTCTTCTTTTTTCTTTAAGCTGGTAACGTGTGTGTGTGTGTGCATGTATAAAATTTGCCATTTTAACCATTTAAGAGTACAGTTCAGTGGCATAAA
This sequence comes from Tolypeutes matacus, assembly GCA_026826555.1. NCBI lineage: Eukaryota > Metazoa > Chordata > Mammalia > Cingulata > Chlamyphoridae > Tolypeutes > Tolypeutes matacus. Next base: position 10,402,533 of record JAKSZT010054576.1, on the reverse strand, counting down.
TTACTTTTATGATGTTATGCTACCATCACCATCTTCTGTTACAAAACCTTTTCATCATCCCAAATAGAAGCTCTCTAAGTAGTCACTCCCCTTCCCCCCCATACCCCCAACCCCCAGCCCTGGTAACCTCTAATCTACTTTCTGTCCCTATGAATTTGCTTATTCTAGATATTTCAGATATGTGAAATCATACAATATTTGTCCTTTTGTTTCTAGTTTCTTTCAATTAGCATAATGTTTTCAAAGTTCATGTTGTGGCATGTATCAGAACTTCATTCCTTTTTTATGGCTGAATAATATTCCATTGTATGGATATACTTCATTTTGTTTATCTGTTCATCTGTTAGTGGACTCTTGGGTTATTTTCACCTTTTGGCTATTGTGACTCATTCTCTTATGAACATCAGTGTACAAATATCTGTTTGAGTCCCTGTTTTCTCTTCTTTGGGATATATATCTAAGGGTGGAATTGCTGAGTCACATAGTTTTAACTTTTTGAGGAACCGCCAAACTATTTTCCACAAGCAGCTGCACAGTTTTACATTCCCAGCAGCAATGCATGAGGGTTCCAATTTCTCTACATCCTTGCCAATACTTATTATTTTTAATTTTTAGACGTAATAGCCATCCTAGTAGGTGTGAAGTGTTATCTCGTTGTGGTTTTGATTTGCATTTCCCTAATAGCTAACAATGTAGAGTATATTTTCATGTGCTTATTGGCCATCTGAATATCTTCTTTGGAGAAATGTCCATCCAAGTCCTTTGTCCATTATTTAAATTGGGCTCCTTGTTGGACATTTATTAATATACAGGTTTCTCAGTGCAGGGACAAATCTTTGTGTGAGACCATCCTGCACATTGCAGGACATTTATCGTCCCTGACCCTATCCCACTAAATGCCAGCCTTGGGCCCCCTGAAACATGACAACCAAAGTGCCCCTAAAGTACCATTTTCAAAGCCCCTAGTTGGGAACCACTCCTGGGGAGGCTCTTGGTCAAAACTATCCAGTTCCTGTTCCCACTCCCACAATACCTGCTCTCTATGACTTCCCATTCTACTGATCAACCAACTTATATTACACACCATGGCATATGTCAGCTGGGTCAGCCCTCTCTGGGGGCAGGCTTACACTGAGGTCTCCTTAAAAGCACAGACTCAGGAGCCAGACTGCCTGGTTTGATTATCTCTGCTGCCACCTTGAGTTGTTACCTAACATCCCTGTGCCTCAGTTTCCCCTTCCAGAAAGTGAGGTTGAATTTGTCCCTGCCTCAGGAGACTGTTGGGAGGATTAAATGAGTTTAGACATGCAAAGTTTCTAAACAGGGTCTGTCACACAGTAAGCAATTGGCATCAATTAAAACAGCACCCACATGTTTTCGTAGTTTACAAAGCACCACCCATGTCTTCTTTAATCCTGCAAACAATCCTGTGAGGTTCATATTATAATTCCATTTCACAGATGATGATATGGAGGCTTGGAGAGGTGACATCTGTAGCTTTAGCTCCTACAGAAAGTAAGTTGTGGAATTAGGGGTTGAACCTGGCTACATCTGACACTGTAGCCAAGTGATTAGAGGCGAGAGGGGAGAGCCTGAGCAGGGGAGCAGGTTTCAGAGGTTGCTTTGCCATGGCCAGTCCAGGGGCATCACTAACCCTCTATGGCCTCAGTTTCCCCACAGGAAAACAAAGGCTTCGAGGCAAATGCTTTCTGTGGCTCCTGTTGATCCCTAAAAACTGTATCCTCTGCAAGTTGCAGAGGGCTGGGCCAGAGGTGAAGTCAGCCGCAGGCTCTGCAAAGGCAGCAGACAGCTGCCTTGCAACGACGCCATGCTCCCTCCTCTCCGTGCCAGCGAGACCCGCTGCTGGCTGATCACTGACAGGCTTTCACTCCCCCTGCTGCTCCTCTCCCCTGCCTGTGCCCAGACATCTACCTGACTCTCAGGGCATCTGAGGACACAGAGGATGTTATCTCGGGCCCTGACAAAGCCATTCAGTCCAGAATGCTGGGGCCCAGTTTCTGGGGAATGAGTCTGGTGAGGCCACAGGTAACCCAGATAGTAGCTGACTGAGTCATCCCCTGGGGATGCCACCCATGAGCGACCCCGTACCCAGGGGACTGGTGCAGGGGCAGCTTTGCTATGAAGGCTGGACAGTGATTCCCTGAGACAGCCTCGGGGAAGGAGGAAGCGGCAGTTCCAGCAGCTAAAAATACCTGCAAATTCTCTAGCCGCTGTCCACGTGTCCACACACACCGAAATGATGAATGAGCAATAATAATTATTCCTGCCCTTTAGTGAGTGCCCAGCGGGTGCGAGGCAAGGCGCCAAGGGTTTTCCATGCAGTATCTCATTTAATACTACAGTGCTGTGAATTGAGGCCTTTATTATCCCCATTTTAAAATAAGCAAGTTGACAGTCTAAGACCTTCATGAGGGTGGGTGCCCTGGCCCTTAGAGACTGCCCAGGCTGCTGAGGTGAACTTACTTTCAACTGGCTACACAAAGGAGCTGTCAGTGGAATGAATTAAAGAACAAACCTATCGAGAATGCTTCGCCCCTACCCCCCTCCATTCATGCCTGATGAACACTGTAAAGAGGGAGGTGAAAGGCACCACAAAACCTGCCTGGACTTTTACCCAAACCATCTCGAATTTGCACAAGAGTCTATAAGAGGAAGCAGATGTGGCTCAAGTGATCGGGCTTCCGCCTACCACAAGGGAGTTCCTGCGGTTCGGTTCCTGGTGCCTCCTGGAAAAGGTGAGCTGGAGAGACGGGCAGGAGCGGCGAGCTGACACAACAAGATGATGCAACAAAAGAGATGCAAAGAGAAAAGACAATGAGAGACACAATAAACCAGGGAGTTGAGATGGCTCAAGTGATTGAGTGCCTCTCTCCCACATGGGAGGTCCCAGGTTCAGTTCCTGGTGCCTCCCAAAGAGAAGATGAGCAGCCTCAGAGAGCACACAGTGAGTGGACACAGAGAGCACACAGTGAGTGGACCCAGATAGCAGATAGCAACTGCAAACAACGAGGAGGGGGGGATAAAACAATCAATCAAAATTTTTTTTTTTTTTTTTTTTTTAAAAGAAAAAGAGTCTATAAGTCTAAGGGGATATTATTCCCAATTCACAGCTGAAAATGCTGAGGCTCAACAAGGTGACCTGCCTTGTACTAAGATAGCACAGCCAGAAAGCCACAGAGTGGGGATTCAAACCCAGGCCTAAGCCACTCCTAAGGGGCCAGTAAAATTCAAAGAGCTGAGGCAGGCAGCTCAAAGCAGCCCAGAGCCCAAGCAAGGGGAGGAGAGAGATTGGGCCCCTTGCCCACCCAAAGGGCTAACGCTGGCGCCAGCCGCCTGCCCGCTTGTCGCTCTTCCAGGAATCCCCAGCTCTGCCACTCAGCTTTGCAGACCTCCATCTCCCTGGTCCAGGAAACCCGAGCCTCCCCACACCTGCCCAGCCAGGATCCTAGGGCCACAGGGCCTGGGGGAGGGGTGGCAAAGAGTGAGAAGCCCTAGGTCTGGGCTCCTTTTTCTTACCTGCGGGGTCAGACGGGGGCATACAGGCGATTCATTTGTTCCACGCTGCTTGCTGAGTTCTTACTATGGGTGAGGTGCTCTGACACGCTCTGGGGGAACAACAGCGAAATAAGACAAAACTGGTCTTCATCCTTTTTTCTGGCTGTATGCTTCTCTCTAGCTGGCTATCTCCAAAGTTTTGTAATCAAACACCCTTTAAAAGTTTTTTTTTTTTTTTTTTTTTTTTAACTTTTTATTCTGAAATAATTTTAGACTCATGAGAAGTTGCAAAAATAGTACAGAGAGTTCCCATGTACCTTCACCCAGCTTTCCCCCCTGATAACATCTTACATAACCAGAGTACATTTTCAAAACCAGGAAACTGACACTGGTACAATAGTTTTCACTAAACTAGGGAACTTATTCAGATTTCACCAGTTTTTACATGCACTTTTTTTTTCATGTATAATACTCTGAGATTTCATCATATTATGGATTTCTGTAACTACCATCACAATCAGAATACAGAATTGTTCCATCACCACAAAGAAACTCCCTCATGCTTCCCTTTTACAGTTAGACCTTTCCCCCAACCATAACTCTTAGCAACTACTGATCTGCTCTCCATTTCTAAATTTGTCATCTCAAGTTATTATAAAAATGGAAGCATACAATATGTAACCTTTTGAGATGGGCTTGTTTTCACTCACCATAATACCCTTGAGATCCATCTGAGTTGTCATGTGTATTACTAGTTTGTTCCCTTTTGTGGCTTAGTAGTTGGTTTATCCATTTGCCTGTTAAAGGACATTTGGGTTGTCTCTAATTTGGGGCTATTACAAAGAAAGCTGCTCGGAACACTTGTGTACAGGTTTGTGCTTGGACATACGTTTTCATTTCTCTTGTGTAAGTGTCCAGGACTGTGGTTGTTGAGACATACGGTAGTTGTATTTTACACATGGAACCATCAAACAATTTTTCCAGAGTGACTGTCCATTTTATATCCTCCTCCAGTAATGTATGAGTGATCAGTTGTGTCATATCCTCACCAGCACTTAGTATGTCAGTATTTTTTATTCGAACCATTCTGATAAGTGTGTAGTGATATCTCATTATGGCTTTATTTTGCATTTCCTTAAGGGCCAATGACATTGGATATCTTCTCATGTGCTTATTTGCCTTCTGTATATCCTCTTCAGTGAAACGTCTGTTCATGTCTTTAGCCCATTTTCTAGTTGGATTGATTTTTTTACTATTGAATTATGGAAGTTCTTTATATATTCTGGATCCAACTCCTTCGTCAGATATGTGTTTTGCAAATATTTTCTCACAGTCTGTGGCTTGTCTTTTCATTCTTACGAAGCTAAAGTGTTCAATTTTGATGAAGTCCTCTATTTATCAATGTTTTCTTTTTACGGATTATGATTTTGGTGTCATGTCTAAGAACTCTCCATCTAACCCTAGGTCACAAAGATTCTCTCCTATGCTTTCTTACAAAAGTTTTATGGTTTTACGGTTTACATTTAGATCTAGGATCTATTTTGAGTTATTTTTTGTACAAGGTGTAAGATTTAGTTAGAGGTTCAATTTTGCCTATGGATGGCCAATTGCTTTTGTACCTTTATCAAAAATCAGTTGGGTGTACTTGTGTGGGTTGATTCCTGGATTCTCTATTCTGTTCCCTTGATCTATGTGCCAATACCACCCAGTCTTGATGACTGTGACTAGATAGTAAGCCTTAACTTGGGTAGTGATTCTTCTCACTTTCTTCTTCGAACGTTATTCTAAAACAACATTGTCTTGCCACATAAATTTTAGAATCAGATTGTCCATATCTACAAAGGAAAAAAAAAAGCTCCTGGCATTTTGATAGGAATTGCATTGAGCCCATAAATCAATTTGGGGAAAGGTGACAATGTCACCAGATTGAATCTTCCAATCCAAGAACACATTATTTCTTTCTATATATTTAGATCTTTGATTTCTTCCATCAGCATTTTGTAATTTTCAGTATATAGATCATGAACATGTTTTGTAAAATTTATACCTAATGATTTTTTTTTTGGAGCAGTTGTAGATGAGATTGTGTTTTTAATTTTGGTTCCAATTGTTTATTGGTAATATGGAAATACATTGATTTTTGTGTTGACCTTGTATCTTGACACCTTGCCAAACTCACTTCTTAGTTCCAGGAATTTATTTTTTTTTAGATTTCTTGTCACTCTTCCAGGAATCCCCAGCTCCGCCACTCAGCTTTGCAGACCTCCATCTCCGTGGTCCAGGAAACCCGAGCCTCCCCACACCTGCCCAGCCAGGATCCTAGGGCCACAGGGCCCGGGGGAGGGGTGGCAAAGAGCGAGAAGCCCTAGGTCTGGGCTCCTTTTCCTTACCTGCAGGGTCAGACGGGGGTACACAGGCGATTCATTTGTTCCATGCTGCTTGCTGAGTTCTTACCGTGGGCGAGGTGCTCTGACACGCTCTGGGGGAGCAACAGTGAAATAAGATAGAACCAGTCCCTAAAGATCTGCTTCATTTTTTTTAATGACTGTATAGCCTTCTGTAGCTGTCTTCAAACTTCTGTGATCAAGGACCTTTAAAGTTTCGAACATACACCTTCAATAGAAAAATGTTGCTTTTACACAGTAAGACATGAATTATTGTATTAATACATTATGTATTTATAAAAAGGGAAAACTGTACCACTTTTTTTACTCCCATAGACCTGGGAATCAGACTGCCTGAATTCAAATCCCTGCTTCAAGGCGTAACCTTGGGGAAGTTACCTACGTCCTCCGTGCCTCAGTTTACTCATCTATAAAATAGAGCCACCTCATAACGTTGTTGCAAAAATTAAACTAGCAAATCTACGTAAATGCTTAGAACGAGGACTGACATATTGCTACTCCTGCGGGTTTGTTCTTATTTTTAAAACATAGAAAGTACAAATAAAAAATATGAAATTAAAAAACAGAGCTAGAAGTTTCACATTTTCTTCTTGCACTGCCGTTTTCCTTAGCCATCCCTCTTTTGATGAATGTTTAGGTTGTCCCATTTTTGCTATTATGAAGAATTTGGCAATGACCATCCTTGTTTGTGGCTCCTTGGGTGTATGTGCCCGTGTGGCTTTAAAGAGCCTTCTGAGAAGTGAAACTGCTGGGTCATCAGAAAAGCCCGTTTTTAATTTTAATGGCTACTGCCAGACTGTCCTCCACGGTGGCCATGGCAACCATATCAGTTTACATTGTCTGGGCATTTCCCTTCCTCCATCCTTACCGCACCACTTAATATGGTCAGACTTAGGGTACCTCTTTCTGGGGAAGGAGAGACGGGACCAGGAAGAAGCAAGGTAACCAAAGGGACCACTAGTTTTATCCCCAACGTTTCCATTTGTTTACAAAATGTATTCTTGATGACTAATGTGATTTAAAACTAATCATAAGTTACATCCTACAGCCTTGAACCTTGAAGACATCACGTTAAGTGATATAAGCCAGATTCAGAAGGACAAATATTGTATGATCTCACTTATATGAAACAAGTAGAATATGCAAATTCATAGAATCTGGGGGCAAATGTGGCTCAAGTGCTTGGGCATCCGTCTCCCATATGGAGGGAGCTGGGTTTGATCCCCGGGACCTCCCGGTAAAATAAAAGAAAAATATAGAAGGCGCGCAGGCCTCCAGGTGCACTGCCAGGCCTCGCGCACAGGCATGCCAGGCCCCGCCGAGCCACGCAGCAAGTGATGACGTAACAGGAGAGAGACACAAGGGAGAGCCAAGACGAGACTCGCCGAAAAACCAGGAACTGAGGTGGCGCAGGTGGCAGAACACCTCTCTCCCACATCGGAGGTCCCCAGGATCAAATCTGGGTAAAGACAGGAAGAGAAGGATGAGAAGAGAGGGCAGGAAACAGACAACAGAGAATTGCCCAGCGAATGGACACAAAACAGCAAATGGGGGTGTGGTAAAATGGATAAAGTAAATAATAAATAAATAAATCTTTAAAAAAAAAAAAAATTCATAGAATCCTAAATTAGAATACCGGTTACCACAGTGGTGTGGATGGGGAGTGGGGAGTTAACATTTAATGGATCTAGAGTTTCAGTATAGGGCAATGGAAAAGTTTTGATAATGGAGACTGTCGATGGTGACATGTTGTGAATGCAATTAACACCAGGAATTGTATACTTGAAAGCGGCTAAAATGGAAAATTTTACTTTGTATATATTTTACCACCATAAAAATTTTTAAAAAAAAAATTAAGCATAGGCAATGGGTTTATCCCATAGAGACAGAATGCAGATTGGTGGTTGCCAGGGACTGGGGGGAAAGGGAGAATGGGGAGAAATTACTTAGTGGAATACAGGGTTTTCTTTCGGAGCGATGGAAATGTTTTGGAACTAGATGGAGGTGGTGGCTGCACAAAACCGTGAATGTACTAAATGCCTGAATTGTTCACTTTAAAATGGCTCATTTTATGTTGTGACTTTTACCTCAGTAAAGGAAAAAAAAAAAAGTAATCGTGAGCAACCCCCTTCAACAGAATCGCCCTTATGGAGCTTAAATCTAGTAGGAGAAATAGCACTGTCTGAGCAAATGCACAGGCAAAATTATGACTGCAAATGACCAAACAGGCGGTGAAGGGCAGTGACAGAGCGCCGTGACGTGGGTGCTGTAGAAACCTGAAGGTGGAGACAACAGCAGCTGTGCCCGGGCACTAGGCGCAGCTCTCAGCACATGGCATTCGTAATCCTGTTTACTCCTAACAAATGCCCCTCTCTCCATTTTACAGATGAGGAAACCGAGGCACAGATTTAACTTGCCGTAAAGAGAGGAACCAAGATTTAAGTGCAGGCAATCTGGCTCCAGAGCCTATTTTCTTGACCACCTCCTTGGCAGCTGCCCCTTCCTGCTAGAGAACTACTGAAGGCAGCAGAGGGGGAACCACACAGGGCAAAGAGCAATCGGTACCCTGCACTCTCAGAACAACACTAATGACTCATGTGTATATGCTGAATAGCTAGAGTGTGTTTGCCTATGCAATTTAATTTAAGCTGAAACTGTAAAATCAGATGGTGATAGGGTTGTTAAGCCTTAGCTGCTCTCCCTCTTCTGCAGAGGTAGACATTGGAACTCCGGGGGATTAACAGATCTGCTCACAGTCACAGTCATTCCTAGAGCACAGGCACAATTTACCCTCCTCTGCCTCCTAACCCAGTGTGGTGAGACGTCCACATCCTAATCCCTGGAGCCTGGGAAAATGTTGTGTTACATGGCAAAAGGTGCTTTGCAGATGTAATTAAGATTATGGATTCTTAAAATAGGGAGATTCTCCTGGATTACCTGGGTGGGTTCAATCTAATCACAGAAGCCCTTAAAAGCAGAGAACTTTCTCCGGCTGGAGTCCAAGAGATGTGGAAGAAGTTGGAGGGATTCAAAGCACAAGGATCTGATCTGTAGTTGATGGGGGAAAGGGGCACATGGAAAGCATGAGAAGAAATGCAGGCAGTGCCTGGGAGCAAACACTGGCCTCCAGATGGCAATGGGGGCCTCAATGCTCCAACGGCAAGGAGCTGAATTTGGCCAACAACCTGAATGAGCTGGGAAGCGAATTTATTCCCCAGAGCCTCCTGGAAGGAAGGCAGCCCTGCCGACACCTTGATCTCACCTTGTGATGCTCTGAGCACAGGACCTGGCTAAACCATCATGGATCTGGACTTCTGACCTAAAGAAATTAGTTACAGCAGAAACAAGAAACAGATACACCCAATGTTGGCATTACCACACCATGATGATTTTTAAAGCGCCAACATTCTCTCATCTACAAGTATCTTTTCCACTGACTTGATGCATTGACTGATATTCCTGATGACCAAATGTCTTGTTGATAAATGCAGTCACTACTTGAGATGAAGCAACATATTAGCACCTTTTCAGTAACTGACACAAAACCAGAGGGGATTCCTGTCCCCAAACAGGCATGTTTGATGTGGAACCCAGAAGTTCCAGACAGAAAGGGATCGTGCACTGAAAGAGAAGACACAGGTAGAAGGCAGGATTGAGAGGCCCCTAAGTAGCATGCTGACACTAAGGGCTCAGTCGCTACAGGGAGGACAGTGGATGCCCTCACCCTCTATTGGCTCCCTTCATAATTTTATCTGGAGTCACCATGGCCTTGCAGTCATTTCTGCCTCAGAGCCTTTGCAATTACTGTTCCCCCTGCCCAGGGTGCCTGTTCTTCATCTCTTCTCGGGGCTGGCTCCCTCTCAACAGCCAGTCTTAGCTCCAGCACCAGCTCAGCCATGTCCATCTGGCCAAGGTGGTGTCTTAGTTCCTAGAGCTGCCAGAAAAAAAGCACCAGAAACTGGATGGCTTAAAACAACAGAAATTTATTGTCCCACAGTTCTGGAGGCCAGAAGTCCAAAATCAAGGTGTCAGGAGGGAGAACCATGCCCCCTCTGAAATCTGCAGGGGAGAATCCTTCTTTGCCTCTTCTAGCTTCTGGTGTTTCTTGGCTTGTAGATGCACTGCTCCAATCTCTGCCTCCTCCACAGTCACATGGTCTTCTCTTCAAAGTCTGTCTGCATGTGTCCAATTCTCCCTTATAAGGACACCAGTTATGTTGGATTCCAGTTTGGTCCAATTTAAACTAATCATATCTTCAAAAACCCTATTTCCAAATAGGGTTACATTCTTGGGACTTGGAGTTAGAACTTGTACATGTCTTTTGGGGGGGCAACAATCAACCCCTAAGAAGCAGTAGCCCTCTCCCCTAGTCATTCCGATCTCCATGGCCCTATCCCTCCCTGCATGTTCAATTATTTACAATTCCCATGCCATCCAGTTTATAAGCCCCAAGAAAGCTGGGACTTGGCTTCTTAACTTCTGTATCCCCTGTGCCCAAACAGTAGCTGAAACCTGGTGGAAATTTAATAAAGATTTGCCCAAGACTAAAACATTTGACAAATGCAATAAAGATATAAGAAATGAAATTCTATGAGTGTGTAGGTAAGGATGGAAGAGAACTAATTGGAATGGTCAAGGACGTTTCCTGGGAGACAGGGTGTTTGACCTAGGTAGGATTCAGTCCTGAGGAGGGGGAAATGACACAAGCAAAGGCCAGGCGATGGGACAATGCAGGGGTACTCAGGCAGTGGGTATCAGTCCATTTTGGCCAGAATGAAGAGTGCACGGGCAGAGGTGGACAGGCTGTGAAGCTCATGCACATCACTTGCATAAGCACTTCCAAAGCCCTGTTAGGGCCCTAACGATGTGCTCACACGGTGTCTTAGTTTGCCAGAGCTGCCATGACAAATACCACACAGTGGGTTGGCTTAAACAATAAGCATTTATTGGCTCTTGGTTTCAAAGACTAGAAGTCCAAAATCAAGGTGCTGGAAAGGCCATGCTTTCTCCCACAGTCTGTAGCTCTGGCACTGCTTACTGCAAGCATTGGGGTTCCTTAGCTTGAATCTCAGCCTCCCATCATGTGATGATGTCTCTTTGTGTCTGTTCTTCCCATTTCCACTGACTTCTGGCTTCTTCCTGTGTGGCCTTCTTTGACTTCTGGCTTCCAGTTTCTTCTCTTTATAATGCCTACAATATATGGATTAAGACCCGCCCTGATTCAGTTGGCCACACTCTAACTAAAAATAATATCCTCAAAAGTCCTGTTTACAAATGGTTTCACACCCACAGGAATGTGGATTAAGACTAAGAACATGCCTTTTGCTGGGACATATAATTCAATCTACCACGTGTGGTCATATGTTTCTATAAAATATGCAAAAGTAAGATAATTTAACTGCAATCAATTAAGACCCATGTCTCCTTCCACCTGCCTTCTCTTTCATTTCATCCATCTCGTTTTCTCTTGCATTGGATGCCATTGGAATGTCTGTGGGCATTTTTGGATCTAGAAAAGGGAAATGAAATTGGGGATACATTTAATTTGGGGTGAGTGGAATATAGTTATGCGGTCACAGTCACTTCCTTGTAGAGTTAAGTAATTGTTAGCTATCCTAGTATTGGAATGACTTCCAGGAATATTCACCTCTCCTACCCACTCCAGGTAGCTGACTCACCTGAAGTTATGACATGAAGATGCATTGCGATATGAATGTGTCCCAAAGTATGCAGGTAGTGGAGGAGAAACCAGGTTTGAAATATACAGAGCCAGAAGCTAGTTTGTCGGAAATTATTCCAAATCTTTCCACACACACATGAAAGAAATTTGATAGCAATTTTCCAAAACTTAACAATAATCCTAAAAATGCATATTTCAGCAACATATTGCCAACAAGTTGTAAAGGTGGAAGAAAATTTTACAAGCTATCAATAATTAAAAAGCAAACTCAATTAACATGCTATGAGGAAGACTGAATGATCTTTCTCTTCTCTGAAGAAAATGATACTTTAAAGTCATCAGATGAAGAGAAAATCAAAGAGGAGGCAGAGAAGAGGCAGCCCCAGCAATGACGGTCTAGGCTAAAGAGCCAGGTTAGAGAAGTCAGCTGTGGAGAAGCAATAGTTGAAGGGGTAGGAATGGGAAGAGGCATCAAAGGCAAGAGGTCCCAACAGTGAGAGACCAGGCCGAGAACCAACCTTGATGACTACCCCCATTTAATCGGGAAGCAAACTAACCTTATTAAGCAACTACTATTTTCCAGGGATTGTATTATGAGCTGGAAGTTTATTCTCTTGTTTAAGTCTCAAACAGCCCTACAAGGTAAGAATATTGTCCCCATTTCATAGATGCAAAACTTGAAGCTCAGAAGAGTTAAGATTTTACCTGGGGCTGTTTAGCTCTAAAACTTGCATCATTTCCACTACAATAGGAGTGAGAATAAAAAGAGAAGCACTTTTGGGGAGTGACAAGGAAGTTGGCAGAAGAGAGAATATGGGAAAGAAGGAATGGCCCATGGTTAGAAACGCTGGAACCAGGGATTGAAAACTCAGATGCCCACAGAGACCAGCAGTAAAGCAAGTCAGTGAAGGTGTTTGTGACGTTAAACTCATAGGTATAGTCTTTACTTACACAAATTATTTATGCTTTCTTTTATAAAATATACAACTTCTTTGGTCTATCTTTCGTTTTTCTGGGTATAAGAACAGTTTCATGACCGTAAGAGATACAGCTGTGTAAATGAAATGATTTAGAGCTATGGATTTTTTGTTTCAGAGCAGTGAGGAGTGTGGCAGATTGGAAGCTCCTCAGCTCCAGCCATCACACCAGGTGGAAATGCCAGCCCAGGCTAGTCAAATCCGAGTTGTCAAGAGTTGCTGAAAAGTCAGATTTTTGCACGAGCTCTTCTAGTTTCTAAGTGTTGTGAATGAATTGATTTTTAAAAGAATAACATGTATCTCACAAGACATATCCGTGAGTCAGATGCGGAACCACGTTTGGTCTAGAATTGATTAGGTAAGTGAGAATTAAAAATGATGAATCGAAATGCTGATGATGATGGTGATTAATATTTGCCAAGTACCTTTCTAAGTGCTTTACTTGAATTAACTCATTTAAGCATCCATAACCTTACCAAGTTAGATGTTACTATCCCCTTTTTGTGATTGGGGGAAGAGGCTCAGAGAGGCCCAGATGCACAAGGCCAGTAAGGGTGGAGGCAGGATTTACACACAACAGTCTGGCTGCAGAGCCTGAGCACGTTATCATCAAAGCTGGTTAAGAAAAGACTCTGGATTTCATACTTAAGAAAGGGGTTATTATCCTGGGGATCAAGGGTGGGTTTTAGGAGGACTTTGAAATCTTGAAATTGTATGCAAATGTTTATGGGAGTACAAGCGTGTAGCTTCTTAAGATAGGAAATCCATAGCTTTCACAAGGTTTTCAAAGGGGTTAGAGACCTCAGAAAGGCAAAGAGTAACTGATCTAGGCTTGTCTTTGGGCCAGAGAAGCCAGTTCTGGTCAACTGAGTGGACAGAAGCGGGATTGCCAGGGGTTAAAGGGTTAAAGAAAGGCAAGGACCCTTTCTAGAAATTTGACAGTGAAGCAAGAGAGGGGGAAGAGTAATTATACAAGAAAGCAGGGCTAAGGGAAGATGTTTTAAGATAAGGGAGACCTGGGAGTGCTTGTCTGCTAAGGAAGGGGCCTTGGAGAGGGAGAGATTGCGAGACTGACCGTCTTCTCAAAGCAAGCGCATTTTGGAAAAGGGCCATGCCTTGTCCCCTAGTGTGAGGATCCCGAGAAGGCTGGTTGGGCTGAGCAAAAACAGGGTTTGATAAAGGGGAAGTAGGTTTCCTTCCCTTTCTCTGCCTCTGCCAGTAGTAGAGCTAGAAAGTTTTTGCCACCCGGCTACCCCTGTTGTGCTTGCCCCGTGGGATTCCTGTCAGCAGGGCCACTCACAGCCCTCCACTGGGGCCATCCATTGAGGATCTGCTAGCTGCTAGTGTATGTCTCTAACACAACCACCCAGCTTTTACTTCCAGCCAGGACTGGGGAAGTGTAACAACCTCCTTGCACTCCCTGAGAGAAATAGCCTCCCCATCCTTCCTGGATTTGTTCCATTCTTCTGATGTAATTCATCACTCAGAATCAGTTGATCTCAACAATATACTAGGACCAGGTTATGGACTGAATCATGAACTCACAAAGACATGTTCAAGTCCTAATCCCAGGCCCTGTGGGTGTGAACTCATTTGTAAATAGAACCTTCAAAGATCCTATTTGAATCAGGATGGGCTGAAGTCCTTATAAGCAGAGGAAAATCAGGCATGTCAGTAGAAGCCAGAAGTGGAAATCAGAACTGGAGACACATGGAGACAGACCACAGATTGCTGGAAAGCTATCATCAGAATAGTGCAGACTTTAGAGCAGGCATGGCTGTGCCAACACCTTGAGTTCAGACTTCTACCTTCCAAAACTGTGAGATAATAACTTGCTGCTGTAGATGGAATCATGTACCACAAAAAAGGTATGTTCCAGTCTTAATCCATGGTCCTGTGAGTGGGAACACATTTGTAAACAGGACCTTTGAAGATGTGATTATTCGTTAAGATGTGGACTCATTTGTGAAAAGGCTCTTTGAAGATCCTATTTAGATGAGGTCAAATTGAGTCTGATCTGCCTTAATCCATATGACTGGAGTCCTTGAAAGCAAAGGGAATTGGATATAGAAGTCAGAAAAAACCAGAAGTTGGCAAAAATCAGAGAGACACAAGGAGAGAGAGAGAGCACCATGTGACAGAGGATTGCTGGAACTCTACAGACTTTGGGAGAAGGCAAGCCCTGCCAATACCTTGATGTTGGACTTCAAGCCTCCAAAACCATGAGAAAATAAGTTCCTTTTTAAGTCAACCCATTGTGTTGTATTTGTCATAGCAAACCTGGCAACCTAAGACACAAACTAAGGCCACTTCTAATAACCAACAATCATCTATTGTTGGGACAGAAGTCCCAACACTCACTCCCTGACATCAATCTAGGACAAATGTATCCACTCAGTTCATTATTTTACTCATCAGCTATTTACTGAGTGTCTTCCATGCCAAGCACTGGGATAGGGGCTGAAGGATACAATGGTGAACAAAACATATGTCTTCGTCTGCCCTCATGGAATTTAAAGCCCAGTAGGAGAGACAGGTTTACAGTATATAAATGAATTTAAAAGGAAGGCACATAACTTGTGATAGGAGTCAGCATCAGCTCTTCTGAGGATACAGTTTTTGAAATGAGACAGGAAGAATGAATCAAAGTTAATTAGGTGAAAAGGTAAAAGGGGGTGACTGGGAGGTGAAGGGCAGTTCAGGCAGAGTTCTTTACCTGAATTAACTCATTTGAGTGTCACCTTAATGGAGAAAGAACGTCCTCAGTTGGTGGCAGGGGGAGGGAAGGGCAGATCAAGGAAGAATCATGCACCGCCACGACTGCAAACACAAGGCCCTATGAGGACATAGAAGTAGCACCTGTCCTAGGAAGCAGTTTCGTAGCAGCAACGACATCTTAGCAGAATTAGGAAGATTCATACACAATTTCTTGTGCGTTTGACTGTACCTCTTGCATATCCTTCCCAGGTCTGAGGAATTTTTAAACTGAGTCCCACCTCCTAAAGGTAGAAGCCAGGAACTCACTTTCCTAGCCTCCCTTGCAGCAGGATGCAGGTCGTGTTCCTGGCTACATAGCCTCCAAGCCTGATCCTTTGAACCTGTTGCAGATTCTGTGAGCTGATACAGCCTAACATTTTCCTTTTCTTCTCAAAGTAGCTAAAGTAATTCTGGTGTTTGCAACCAAGAAATCTGACATATACAGAAAGGATGAGTAAGTACATGGGGGAAAGAGGTAGAAAGGAGGCAGAGGTGCCACCAGATGAAAAATAGTGTGGCTAGGAGAATATAATAGTTCAGGATGCAGTATTTCCCAAAGTCTGAGAAGAATATAACTGGCTTGGGAGCAAACAAGCCCTAGGGTTGCTTTGGTGTTCTTGATGCTACTGGGAGCTTGTTGGGCATCTCCCACTTGATAGGTAAGATTAAAGCTGTGAGGACATGCAAATGAGGCTATTAGAAGGGAATTTTGGGTAGAATGAACATAAATCCTGGTTATGAAATTAATGTTTGACCTGCATTTTCTCAGACACTTTAGTCATTTTCACAGCTACGTATTCTTTTTTTTTTTTTTTTTTTTTTTTAATAAAGGTGTGTTTTTTTTTTTAAGATTTTATTCATTCATTCATTTATCCCCCCCTTGCTGCTTGCGCTCGCCGGGCCAGCCAACCACGCCGTGCGGGCAGGCCTGCCCTCACCAGGAGGCCCCGGGAACCGAACCCGGGGCCTCCCATATGGTAAACGGGAGCCCCACTGATTGAGCCACAGCCGCGTCCCCACAGCTACGTATTCTTGAAAGAACCCATTCCTGAAAATCAGAAGCCCTAGGTTATAGCTCATAACCTGCTAATTGTGTGGCTTTGGGCATGAGGTCACTTCAATTCCCAGGTGCTCAGTTTCCTCATCTGTAACGTGGGGGGTAATACATGGTTAAGTGATACAATGCTTGTGAGAAACCTTCTTCAAACCGTAAAATGCTGAATTAATACCAGAGATGGTTATCACCATTTTGTGGTGCCAAAACAGATGCAAAAATAAATAAAAATTAAGATGAATGATTTTCAGTGGATCCATGGGTACAGATGGGGCCTGAAACCATGACTGGAAGCAGTCAACATCAAGAAAGAAGCAGCTGTTGACAAAGATGCTGAGAATGGTCAGTCAGGACTCATGGTTGCAAGTGACAAAAACCCATGCCAGAGTGGCTTCAGAAAATAAACAAGTTACATCTTGTATAATCAAAAAGCTCAATGATTCAGGTACAGCTAGATTCAGGGACTCAAGTAATATCACAACTCCCTCTCTCTCCATCTCTTGTTCCCATTTCTTGTTGCTAACAAGAGAGCTGCAGCAGCTTCAGCTCATATCTTTTTATATAGAACACTAAGACAGGCTTGTAAAAGCCTTCTTGCCTCTGATTGGCCCAAACTGAATGACATACTCATGCTTGAACCAATAGATTTTGAATAGGGGAATGTGATGATCTACTTGGACAACTTTGAGTCACATGACCATATCTGCAGCCAATCAACACCACCTTGTACCAGGTAGCTTGGGAAGTGGATAGTGTGGTTTAACTGTGTAAAACAGGACAAGCCAAAACAACAGTAAATGCCCACCTTGGATAGGAACTGGCAGAGGGCAAATTATGCCTGCTTTGAGGAATCTTTGAGTGGCGGCCATCTAAACAAATCATGCTTAAAACATTACAACAACCACAAGTCCCCCATCTGATTTCTGGCTGGGAAGAGCCTTATTCCAGGGGCTCATGGGAATTACTTGTAACTTGATTACTGCTTTCAGAACAGACCTTCTTATCTAATGGTGCTTTTAACTTTCCACTGTGCTCCCACATCTGTTCCTTCATTTGATCTAAATTTAACAACATTCCTATGGAAGAAGGAAGTTAAGTAACTTGCTAAAGTCATAGAGCCAACCCAGGTCTCCTGCCTCCACCCGCCCTGCCCCTGGAGTACTAAAAGAGATATTAGGGCGGAAGTTGGGAGAGGGGAGAGCGGAAATAAAGACGTTTAAAAAATGAAGGATTATGAAGGCAGATGATGAACCAGACCGACTTGATCCCTATCTGTATGAGCTCACTGTCTAGTGGGGGATGCAGATGAAATGTAGACCATTTCCTGTTCTTATGACACAGGAAAGGACAGAGCCCTTGGGGAGATTCCACTGATTTTGACGGTGACAATGTTCTTCAAGTGAAGATGGGACTGAGCAGGTCTGCCTCTTTAAGGATCATATGACCCACATTTTAATTAACTGCTGCACTGTTAACTGACCACCTGTGTATGGCAGCAAACCAAGGGTCAGAATTTCGCACCACGATTCAGTAAGGCCAGTGGTTCCCATCCTGCCTTAGGTCGTGTTAAGAACGTGATGAATGATAATGAACTCCCCCCCGGAAAAATGTACATTTTGTCTGCAATTTCAGGCCACAGCTAAGAATGTGGCTCCAGGTATTTCCTCCGACATCCTGAGGGACTGTCTGTATCAGGCCTACCATCGTCCCAGGTACCCCATCTTTCCTGGTCTCTTTCTGCATAATAGCCCCCTAAAAGGCAGTCTTGGGGAAAAGGGGAAGGGAGAGGCGATTAGGAGACAAGGTTTAATGGCACAGACTTAAATTATTGGGGCAAGAGAGAAAATCAAGTTCATTTGGTTGACTTGTGTTTCACAGGGTACTGGCCAGAAAGAACTGTAAGTGGGCATTCTCACAGATGACTGTTCACGCATGCTGCATTCATTCATTCCCAAACCAGTCCTGCAGATAACGCCTTCACAACTCTTGCTTCATTCCACCTGCACTGCTACTTAGGATTTTTCTTTAAAGCTATGCACTTGAACTTAAATTTCTTTTAAAGGGAAACTTTATATCACTGCCATAAATGTAGAGGCACAAACCACTTGTCACATATTGAAGGTAATATTTGAAAAACATGAAATACTCAGGAAATGAAACAATGTTTTTCAACCCTAGCTAGTCCAGGTAACTGTCCTTAGCTCTAAGCCCAGAGATGGACTTGCCATTGAAATAAGAGGTGGGGGTGAAGGAGGCAACTAGCCAGTACAAAGATGTTAGCCATATTAACCCCACATGGAAATTCCAGATGTTAGCAGAAAGACAGCTAAGAATGATTGGAAGGATGATAACTTTCTGACCAGATGGCTCACTCTTATTTAATTCTCCACCCAATTTGTGAAACACCATGATTTACCGTACAAGTATTTGCTGAGTTGCCTACTAAGTGTTCTTGGCCGTAGGAGGATGGGGGTGGATGGGGAATAGACATGGAGCTTGCCTGCCTGGAGGGAATATTCTCGTGGAGGAGACACACAACCGAATGGAAAATACAACCATTTCAAATGGAGTCAAGTTCTACTGACAAACCGTCCGGGGGTTGCAACAGAGAACTGGCTAGATGTGGATTTGCGAGGGTGGACTTCACAGGCTGGAGCCAAGATCAGAAAGTGATTTGGTCCTAGAATGAGTGGGACTGGAGTTCTCAGTAGAAAACTCATGTTCAGGATCAAATTCTTCGGGAGTGGGAAAGTGGTCAGCAGCTGTAACCTGATATCCCAGCCACAATCTGAAGGACACTGCAGAGACCTGCTCTTTGCTCCAGATTCAACCAGAAAGCAAAGCAGATGTTGTCTTAATAGTTTTCCAGTCCAATGGCCAAGAGAAAACAAAATATGTCAGACATGTGGTTGTATTTAAAGGCAAGATTACAACACAGGTTCAACAAACACTGGTTGTTGCTGATGCAAGGGATCCCATTTGTAATTGCAGCCGAGTTGATCTAATTAACTGCAAATGAAAACGCCTGTTTTCAAGTTTGGCCAAAGTGGTCAGAAGTACTCAGTATTTACGATTTTCCCCTACTTCTCTCTTTGTAAGTCTCCAACCTACCATCCTGTTTTTAAATGCTGAAGTGCTAGGGAGTACCCGAGGGGTTTTGTAGGCTATTTTGGCCTTATCACTGCAGAGGCAACAGTTCAATGACCTTAAGAAGTTAGATATTTCAAAATAAATGGAACAACTGCTTTTGATCACAATTCAGCAACATCCAGACCCCAAGAGGAAGATCGTACAATCCACCAACACACACACACACACACACACACACACACACACCACTCATAGAATTCATTGCCTGAGAGCCAGATACTGGCTGAAACCTCTGGGTTTCACATACAGCTTGGGACATGGGTGTGAGGCTCTCAAAAATAGTTCCTGAAATCTCAGGCTTAATACTGGCCTCCTAAGTACCAGAGATTCTCAGGGGATTAGGAGTGGGAGGTGGCAAGGATGAAAGACTTATTTTAGCTCTGCTTTTGGGGGCTCTTGAATCATCTTTGATGAGAGACTGGAGGAAGATAATGGTTTAAGCTCATTTCATTTAAAAGAGCTCACTCCAGATAGAAGAAAAAAGCCACATGAAGACAATATTAAGTTTAGAAATCACAGGCGGCTTGTCCCCATCTTCTATAGGTTTAGAGCTCTGGGGTCATGACATTCTAGGCTTACTGAGGCAGAGGGGTTAGGGTTAGGGCTTTGGATGCAGGCAGCCTTGGGTTGGAATCCTAGCTCTCTACCACTTTAATACCTGTAAGTTGCTCAACCTCTCCAAGCTTCAGTTTCTGCATCTATAAAATGGGGATAATGCCACCTCCCACCAGAGGTGTTCTGAGAACGGGAGATGATGCATATGAAAATGTCTAGGCCTGTGTTGTATTTGCATTTGGTCAACGGTAGTTTCTCTCTGTCACCCCTGCATTTTCCCGCAGATGCACGCTCTTCCCTCCCTTCGCTGGTTTCCTCTCACAGCTGCCTGCACTTGAAGCCATCTCTATAATGTCATCCCACCCCCTTCTTTCACATTCTTCCTTAGGACATGTGCTTTCTCAGCGACAACTCTGGGTGACAGCCCTCAGTGCAAGTTGCTGCCAAGCAAAGCTTTAGACTTGCCACTCCCAGGTGTGATCCATGGGACACTAACTATTGCTTGTGAGCCATTTCTGGGGGAATTTTAAAAAAGAAAAAAAGAGTCTGTGGTCATGGCAATTTGGGAAATACTTAGGGATTCACAGTGCTCATTAGCATCTTAAAGCCTCCAAGGAATCCCACAGCAAATAAACCCATTTAACTTGTTTATTTTAACTTGCCCTATTCTATTTGACCAAGCAAAATCCTGTTATCCCTGGTCTTTTCTCTAAGTGCTTTTCTTTACCTCGTCCTCAAGTCATCCTCCCAATGATCTCCTCTTCACAGGTGTGGAAACTGGGGTTCAGAGAAATCAAGTGACTCATCCACGATGGCCCATGTTGCTGAGTGCTGGAACTGGCTGCTGCTGTCTCTGAGTCCAAGATTCTTTTTTCTTTATTTTGCTAAACAACTATAGAATCCTTAAATAATTGGAAGGGCTGCTAGGGTTACATTGTCCAATATTTCATGGTGTTGGCAATGAGAAAACCCTAAAGGGGAAAGCAAGAGGTGGCAGAGGATGCCCTCACCTTCCCAGGGCTCACCTGTCACCTTCAATGACAGCTTCCCTCCTTCCAATACCAGAGCAGTGCTGTCCAATAAACTTTTCTGTGAAGATGGAAAGGTTCTATAGCAGTGCTGCCCATTATGGAAGCCACTCACTACATGTGACTTTTGAGCACCATATATGTCTAGTGAAATGAGGAACCGAATCTTTGATACTATTTAATTTTCATTAATTTACATTTCAATAGCCACATGTTGGACCTAGCAACTCTAGAGGCTGGAAATTACGTTGAGCCTGTAGGCCCTATCAGTGCAATTATCAGATGAGCAGACGACCCTTGCGCTAACAATCGAGGCTAACCTACCTGGACCTTGTGAGGGACTAACTTCAGTTTTAGTTAGTGGTAGGGCACAACTTAAGATGCCTCTGACCAACCTGTTTTCCTCCCTTCCCTGGCAACATCCTACCCATTCTTCTAATCTAGCCCCACTTTGAATGTCCCCTATTTCAGGAAGCCTTCTCTGATCGATTTCACCCCTAAGCAGAGTGAAGACATTCTTCTACAAAACTTCCACACTCCTAAAATTTGTCCCATTATGGATGAGAAGGAGGAAGGTTTCTATTTTGCTGGAAGCCCTTTGCTGACAAGTGGGTAAGAGAGGAGGGAGTAAGTGGGGTGAGTTGTGGCAGATATTTGGGAGTGGTGTGAGAGAAATAAGGAAGATATAATTAAAGGAGATGGGTGATATGTGATTCAGCCGTTTCCTCCTCCATCTCCCCTACAACATCTTTAGAAAAGTAGACATTACAAACTAGAGTGACATATGGATAAGCCTATTAAACACTGTTGAGAGAGAAAAGCAAGTTGTACCCTTACTTATAAAAACACGCAGCAAACTGGGACTAGAAGGGAACTTCTTTGACCAGACAAAGGGCATATACAAAATTTCCACAGCTGACATCATACTTAGTGGTGAAAGACTGAATATTTTCCCCCTAAGATCAGAAACAAGATAAAGATGTCCACTCTCACCACTTCTAGTCAAAATTGTTCTAGAGAGATTCTAACCAGTACAATTAATCAAGAAAATGAAATAAAAGACATCCAGATTATAAAGGAAGAAATAAAACTATCTCTATTTAGAGATGATATAATCCTAAATATAGAATATTCTAAGGAATCCACTAAAAATCTATTAGAACTAATAAATGAGTTCAGTGATGTTGCATGGCATAGGACTAATATACAAAAATCAATATACAGTAGCAACAAACAAACCAAAAGTAAAATAAAAAAAAAAATTCATTTATAAAAGCATCAAAAAAAAATACTTAGGATGAAACTTAAAAGAAATACAAAACGTGTACTCTGAAAACTACAAAACATTGTTAAAAGAAATTAAAGACGATCTAAATAAATGGAAAGACATCTCATGTTTATGGACTGGAAAACTAGTATTGTTAAGATGGCAATACTCCCTAAACTAATCTACAAATTCAAGGCAATCTCTATCAAATTACCAGCTAACTTCTTTGCAGAAAATGAAAAGCTCATCCTCCAGTTCTTATGGAAATTCAAGGGACCCAGAATAGTCAAAACAACGTTGAAAAGAAGAATAAAATTGGAGGACTCACACTTCTCAGTTTCAAAACTTACTACAAAGTTACTACAAAGTACCAGACAATGTGGTACCGGCATAAGGATATGCATATAGATCAATGGAATAGATTTGAGAATCCAGAAATAAACCCTCACATTTATCATTAAGGATTTTCAACAAGGGCACCAAGACAATTAAATTCAGCAAACGGTGCTGGGATGACTGGATATCCACATGCAAAAGAATGGTGTTGGGCCCCTAAGCCACACTATTTACAAAATTAACTCAAAACAGATCGAAGACCTAAATGTAAGAACTGAAACTATAAGTTTTGTTTTAGTTTGCTAAAGGCTGCCAAGACAATATATCAGAAATAGGTTGGCTTTTACAATGGGGATTTATTAACTTATAAGTTTACAGTTTTGAGGCTGTGAAAGTATCTGAATCAAGGCATCATCAGGAGATGCTTTCTCCCGGAGCTGTAGCTGTGGAGGATCAGGCACATGGCAGCATCCACTCATCTCTCCCCTCCTCTCTAGGACTCCTTGCTTTCAGCTTCTGCCTTCAGTGGCTTCCTCTCTCAGCTTCTAGGAGTTTTTCCCCCTATGTTTCTGCAGCCTCCTCTCTTCGTATTACTCCAGTTTCTAAAGGACTCCAGTAAGAGGATTAAGAGCCACACTGGGTCATGCCCTACTAAAGTGATCTAATCAAAAGGAAGGTCCTGTAACTGAATCTAATCAAAAGATCCTGTCTACAATAGGTTTAAACCCACAGAAATGGGTTAGCTTAAGAACCTAATATTCTGAGGTCCACAAAAGCTCCAAACCACAACAAGCTTCTCAGAAGAAAATATATGGGTAAATATTTATGACCTTGGATTAGGCAATGATTTCTTGTGCTTTTCACCAAAAGCGCAAACAACAAAAGAAAAAAATAGATCAATGGGAAATGATCAAATTAAAAAAACTTTTGTTCTTCAAAGAACAACATCAAAAAAGTGAAAAGACACAGAATGGGAGAAAATATTTGCAAATTGTATACCTTGAATGCAGAATATATAAAGAACTATTATGGGAAGCGGCTGTGGCTCAATCAGTGGGGCTCCCGTTTACCATATGGGAGGCCCCGGGTTCGGTTCCTGGGGCCTCCTGGTGAGGGCAGGCCCGCCTGCATGGCGTGGTTGGCTGACCCGGCGAGCACAGGCAGCAAGGGGGTGATAAATGAATAGATAAATAAAATCTTTAAAAAAAAAAAAAAAAAAAAGAACTATTATAATCCAACACTAAAATTCAAATAAATGAATAAAAAAATAGCCAAAGGTTTGAATAACCATTTCTCCAAAGAAGATATACAAGTGGCCAATAAGCACATGAAACGATGCTCAGTGTCATTAGCTATCAGGGAAATGCAAATCAAAGCCACAAGGAAATATTATTTCATGTCCACTAATTTGGCGATAATAATAATAATAATAATAAATGGACAATGACAAGTGTTAGCAAGGATGTGGAGACACTGGAAGACTCTCACATTGCTGGTAGGAATGTAAAATGGTGCAGCTGCTTTGGAAAACTCTCTGGCAGTTCCTCTATTTTATTTATTTCTCCCCCCTCCCCTCATTGTTTGCACTCGCTGTCTGCTCTCTGTGTCCATTCATTGTGTGCTCGTCTTCTTTTTAGGAGGCACTGGGAACTGAACCCGGGACCTCCCATGTGGTAGGCGGGTGCCCTACTGCTTGAGCCACATCCGCTTCCCTCCATATATCATTTTTGTTTGAGATGTTTCATAAAATTCATTCATTGACATCCCTCCCAATGACTTGGACACAGGACCCGTGTTTGACGCAGTGGGTGGGGGACTGGCCCCAGGGACACCTGGACTGTGTGAGCACAGGGCTGGTCCGGGTGGAGCAGGTCTCCCCAGTTTTCCTCGCACTCGGGAAACATTTGCAGACTTGAATCCCATCATTCCCCAGGAGAGTAACATCTCTGAAGCATCCTTTCTCCCGGCTACTGTTCTGCAGCAGGCATCTTCAGCTTGGCAGCCAGACAGCCGCGGGCTCGGGGCTCAGTCCGCCCTCACTAGCAGCGGCCCGTGCACAGATCGTGTACCCTCTCTGAGCCTCACTTTCCCGCCTGCCAAATGGGAACAACATCACCTACCTCAAAACTGGTGAAGAGTCAACACAAAATCCCTCGCACGCTTCCTGCCTGCCGTGAGGGGCCTCCGGCCCTGAGCTCCTGGCGCCTCCCTGCCAAGCCTTGCGGGGAGATCCTCGTTGTGCTCCTTTCCCCGAGAGCACAATCGGTCATCCATCAGTACGTGCTGAGCAGAAGCCACTTTATGAGCCAGCACGCCTGCCCTCCCTTCCTCAAGACTTTGAAAAACAAAAGGGAAAAAAAGGCCCATGCAGAGAGCTCCCTTCACTAATTCTAAAAACAAAGAAATAGAGAAATAAGCTGGCTGTGTCATGCTCCACGGAGCGTTTTTATATTTCCAGCTGTTGTTCATCAGTTCTTGGAGGCTCATGGGGCAGAGCCAGTCCCCGGGGGGCCGAGCGGTGGGATGATGGTGTGTGTGTATGTGTGTAGGGGGCGGGGGTGGGGTAAGAACCGTCCCCCATTCAGCCATCTGGGCTCCCTCCTCCCTCCTTGGAAACTAGAAGGTGGGATGCCTGGGGCCAGGTAAGATCCAGGCACATGTCAGCCTTTCCTGCCAAGAGCAGCCCGAAGCTGGAGGAGAACCGGGTCTCAGAAACTGGGTCTGAGAGCCAGGCAGACAGATGGCAGCTGCTCACGGCTGGTAGCCCACCTGGGGTGATGGAAATTGGCTTCCCGTGGGAGCCACTGGGGACTTGCCCCCATGGAGGGAATTCCAGGCATTGAACAGCATGCTCCCGGCGGTATGGCTCAGAGCTTCCTCCTCCAAACGTTCATCCCCACCCAGGGTTCTGGGCCACTGGCCATTCCTTTGGGGCTTGGTTGGGTCTCTGGGGAGGGCAGCAGTCTCTCAGCTTGATTCAGGCCTCCAGAGTCTTTGTGGTTAAGGGGAAATGGAGGAGGAAGGGGTGAGCCTGCGAGGTCCAGGAGCTGGTCTTGCCCAGCGCAGCCAGCCTGGCCATGTGCCCCCCACCATGCTGGCTCCACTTCCCACTGACCTGCAGTGATCCTGTGGTGAGTCCCTTTGGGAGCAACCTGTCCTAGAAAGGGATGCCTCTTTTGAGCATCTCCCGTGGTCCTTTGGGATCATTCATGGCCACATCTGTCCAGCGACTGGCCCTTCTTAACTGTGGTCTTCCTGGCCTCGGGTGGGGCAGGATGGAATGGGATGGACAGCTTTGGGACATAAGGGAAGAGTGACAGCGTATTCTCTCCCCTCCCAGTTATTTAACTGGTGTCCACCTGGGCCACTGTCCTACCCATCCAAATGAGGGTCCTACAGAAATCAGGGTCCAGGACCACCACCAGGCTTTGGGCTTCTCTGAGGAGTTCCTGCTGTCCCCAGCCACTGCCCTCATCCAGTCCATCCTTCACTCTGCTGCCAAAGCCATCAAGCTCAAACTCTAATGTGACTGTGCCACCTGCCTGCTTGGTACCCTTCCCAGACTGGAGGTCCACAGAAGGGTTTTTGTTTTTTTTAAGATTTATTTATTTTTGCCCCCCATTGTTTTGTGCTCGCTGTCTGCTCTCTGTGTGTTCTTCTGTGTCTGCTTGTCTTCTCTTTAGCCGGCACCAGGAACCAATCCTGGGACCTTCTGGAGTGGACAGAGGCTACTCAATCTCTTGCGCCACCTCAGCTCCCTGGTCTGCTGCGTCTCTTATTGTCTCTCCTGTGTCTCTTTTTGTTGCATCATCTTGCTGTGCCAGCTCTCTGCTTGGGCCAACTCGCTGCAGCACGGGCCAGTTTGCCTTTCACCAGGAGGCCCCAGGAATCGAACCCTGGACCTCCTGTATAGTAGATGGGAGCCCAATCACCTGAGCCACATCCGTTTCCCCACAGATGGGTTTTTGTCTGGCCCACACTGATTGTTTTTTCTTTAAATCTGGACATTTCACATAAAAATCTGGCATTCCAACTTCTCTTTGAAGACCAGAGCCCTGTTGCTGTGTCACTCAGACCACTGAACCAAGTAGTCACTGCCTCTTTAGGCAAGTGCTGCTTAGATATGAAGGGGGAGAAGCCCCTTAGGGAATAGTCTCCACCATTCCATATTGCCTTGTACCTGGCCTCCTTCCCTCACTGACATTTCCTGCCTAGTACCTGCAATGCTTTCGAGGTTTCCTCCTCTAGTCTCCAGGCATGGCTTGGGAGGTACTAGATGACCTGGCCCCTGCCTGCCTCTCTAGCCTCATTTCCTGTCCACAGGTGATCATGGGAAGAGGTGCCTCAGCAGCCCTG
This sequence comes from Tolypeutes matacus, assembly GCA_026826555.1. Lineage (NCBI taxonomy): Eukaryota > Metazoa > Chordata > Mammalia > Cingulata > Chlamyphoridae > Tolypeutes > Tolypeutes matacus. The sequence goes on along the minus strand of JAKSZT010054576.1, from coordinate 10,375,452 downwards.
CTGATGAGGGGCACGCAGGCTCAGCTGGCTTCTGGGTTACAGGCCCTTCACACTTCACACTGTACTCTTGTGCCTGAAACCCTCACTGGACTATAAGCTCCTTGAGAGCTCCTGACTTATGGTGAGTGCTCAGGATAATTTGTGGAAGGAATGGAGGAAGGCAGGGAGGGAAGGATGGAGGAAAGAGAGTGAGGAAAGGGTGGAAGGAAGAGGGATGGAGGGAGGGAAGGAGAGGAGAGTGGGAGGAAGAGGAGTTAGCCTTCACTTCTGTTAGTGGCCCAGAGCTATGGTCTTTCCTGCCAGGACTTTCGCTCCTGCCCTGCAGAGCAGGATGGGGCACCTCCCCAGGGCTACCGCCTTTGCAAACACTCAGAGGCTCTTCTCTGATTTCCAAACCACGGTGGGGAAGAGCATCATGTGCTTGTGGATGTGGGGGTGGAGGGTGGAGAGAGACAAAGCCGGAGCAGAGGGAAGTGGAAGGGGGAAGAGGCGTGCTGCTTAGCAACCACAGAAGAAAATTTAGAGAAGTAACAGGACCATTTCTCCCAGGGCTCAAAAAGGAGGATTAAAAAAAAAAACCACAACAAAACTCCTCAGATGCCTACACTTGCTGATCTTCTTGTGGCAGCTCCTCAAGGGTTGGCTCCGTGTGGCCTCCCCTGGAAGCCAGGGCCTTTGCTGAGGAGACAACAAGCCTGCAGGGACCACCAAGCTCCTCGGCTCCAAGGGGAGAGATCTCCCAGCCCCTCCAGGTGGGGAACAAAGTGCTGCAAAGGAGTCAAGACAGAGCCTGGCCCCTGCCTCTGCTTTTCTCTAGCTCCCAAGACTGGCCACATCTAGGAAGGACTGGGGTGCCCGGGGTGCCTGGAGACTTTCCCCTTTCATCTTCCATTCCCCAGGACCCCACTAGCAACCCAATTCTGCTCCTTCTTCCCCACTGAGAATTGTCTGTTGCGTTTCTTTCTTAATTTGATTTTCTCTGGTTCAGAATTGAGATCAAAAGAGGAAATTCTTTCCAGTCTTTTAGGAAGAATTCCCACACTCTCCCACTGGAAATGCATGCATAATTACCATACTAATAATTATTTTAAAAAAATCTTTCTTGCACTCTTACCCATTACTTTCCCACCTCGGCTGCAGGCTGGGGGAGGAGGGGAGAGAGGAGAAGCTTCGAGAGTGTCTTTGTGGCTGCAGGTTGACCATAGACTGTATTCCAACCGGCCAAGTGAGAGCCAGACCTCGCCCTCCCCGCACACACTCAGATGCACAGGAAGCTAACAAGGAGAGCACTTCCCTAGCACTCAGCACCCCGAATCACCCAGTGGGAACCTCATTCCCTTTCCAATTTGTTTTCAGCCTTTCTAATTTTGTCAAGTCTTGAGCTGGCGCTAGGTGTGTCTCTAACCCACCTCGCAATGCCTGCTAGTCTTGCCTTTTAGCAGGAACCCCGGGGCCGTCCTTAGGCCTAGCGGCAGGCCAGAGCAAGCAGCCATAATTTGACCATCGCGTTGGTTTTCATTGTGTTTATTTGTGTGGCCCAGGAGAGGGGCTATTCATTGATGGTTGGCTCCTTGTTTAGAGGAAAGACAAATATTCGGTAAATGATCATCGAGGTGGAGCAAGGATGGGGATCCTGCTGGCAAAGACCGCAGTTTCTCAGTCCCCATTTGGGGGAGCTGGCTTCCCATTGGGCAGGCTGCGGGGTGAGCTCAGGGAAGGATCCAGATGCAGGTCACTTGGTTGGCAGCCGGTGCTGAGGGAGCCTGGAGTCAGAGTTGTCCGATCTGCTCCTTGAGATTTCAGATGTCATCTCAGCAATGCTGCCTTTGGGCACGAGGCCAGAGAGGGTGGGGAGCTGCAGAAGATACCTTTTCTTTCGACCACCATTACTGATTTCCCTCTGGGAAACCCCAGTTCCTCTACTCTCAGGCCCTGGGGGGGTCTGAGTGGAGCAGCCAGCCCTTGAAGGGGGCCATCCAGGCCTGACTCCCCTCTGGGTAGTCTGTTCCTTTGGCCAGCTGGGCACTAAGATGGACAGAGCTTTGGTTGGGAATCCTAGGGAAGGACTCTTTCCTGCCAGCCTTGAACCCAAGAGGTGGGGAAGCTGGAGCCACTCCAACCACTTCTGCCACCACGAGGGGGGTGCCAACGGTGAGGGAAGGGGGGGGCTGAGAGATGGGAGAGAGAAACCCAATCTTGCTGGCATCCTTTCTGTCCCTGGATCCAGCTATGCCTGAAGTCAGGCTCAGCCCTTGGCCGCCTTTAGCATTACCCCCGAGCCAACAAATTCCCCTTTCATGTAATCCTGTTAGGATCGGTGTTTTGGTCACTTGCAAACACAAGAGTCTTAACTGATGAAATGGCTCAGTGCAAATCCTTGGCCACTGAGAAAGAACTCAAAGGGCCTGTTCTATGGACATGGGTGAGAAGCATTGTCACGATCCACCAAAACCAGCCTAGTGGTAAGCTCCCGTTGTAATAGCAAGCTCCAAATCCTAAATTATTTTATACCAGGGACAGGCAAAATGCTTCACATGCAATGGCTTATTCAATCCTTAAAACAATCCTAGCAGGGAGGTTTAATTCTCTCCCCATTTCATAGATAAGAAAACTTGAGGCTCAGGGAACCTCCGTGAACCTTGGTTGCGGAGTCGGGGCTCATTCCAGATACTGTGAAGTCCCAACCCTCTCTTTACAGAGAACAAGTAGATTGGTCACCTGGCAAACACACAACTCTGAGGCTGCATGCCTGGGAGGGGACAGAGGAGGCCAAAGGGCAGGGCTGTGCTGGGGATGTTTCCCCCAGGAGTGGGCTGGTTCCCAGCCCACATGGCCGCTCCTGGGCCCTGCAGAAAGAAAAGTAAGCTCTCTTGACCCCTGGTCAAAGACAGGAGGGCAGAAAAGGCCCTGGACTGAGATCAGCACACATCAGTCCTTACGAGCTGGGTGACTTTGGGCTCATCATTTAATCTTTCTGAGCCCGGCTGTTTTTCCCATCTGGAATACAGGGCTGCTGCCACCTGCCTCCTCATCCCACCCCGCTCCCAGAGCACCGATGAGGACATAGATGTGAATGGATATCTGCAAAGTAAAAGGAGGGGCTGCATATATATGGCGGGAAGGGCTTGACTTGCTAGAGGTGAATGGACAGGTATAGCCAGACATATGCCAAACTCTCTCCACTTCCTCCTCCCCTTCTAGGGCCGGAGAGAGGCAGTCCGCTCCATGACCTGAAAGGAACCTTGCTGTCCCCAAAACGGAGAGAGATAAGGTCTATGAAGTGGTGCTGAGACAGGTGCTTGGGAGTTTATTTTTACCCTGTTATCTCTTCTCTATCCTGAAATGTCACGCTTGGAGCTGCCTCTCTTTCCCCCACCCCAACCATCATACATGGCAACACAGGCGGGAAACAGGCACCCTCTCCTCCTCTGGCTCCCCTGCCTTACCGTGCGTGTCACAGTGCTATGGCGACAGGAGGCATGGAAACGCAGAAAGAGAAAAGTGGGAGGCAAGACCTTTTATTTGGGTTCTGGAACAGTCTCACTTCCTCCTAGAGATCTGCCAGTGCAGAGGTGGCCTTTGGCTGTCAGTACCTATTTCAAGGGCTGTGTCATATGGGCGCTTTATGTTGCAAGATGCAGAAAACCCAACTTAAACTCACTTGTATATTCAAGACCATTTATTGGTGGAGGTCACTAAACAGTCCAGCAGTAGATGCAGCTTCAGGCAGGGCTTGGTCCAGGGGTGCAATGACATTACAAGGACTCAGCTCCCTCCACTTCTCAGCTCTCCCTTCCGTGGTGTTGGCCTCATTCTAAATTTCCACACTCTGCTCCCCCAAATCCCAGGATCTCCCCTCATGATGACAAATGGCTGCAGTGTTTCCAGCCTTCACATCTGCAGCTGAGAGCTTCCAAGGAAGAGAGGAAGGAAACTTATTTTTGCCAGAGGACCCAGGGAAGGTCTTTGTGTATTTCCTTGGCTCTGACTGGATTGTGTGCCCATCCCTGAGCCAATCACTTTGGTTTGGGAATGGGACTTGAAAAATGCTGCTGATTAGTTTGGGCCAAACCAAAACACCTAAGAACAGGGGAACAAGGTTTTCCCGAAGGAGATTTTAGGGCACTACATCGAAAAGATGAAGGAATGGGTGATGAGCAACAAAGAAGAGGTCCATTTTGTGGTTTGTACATGTGGCAATTTCATCTTCTCCTATGCAGGAAGGCCCCTGTGATTAGGCATCACTGTTCTTTCTTTCCAGAAACATCTTTCTATCTGTAAATTTACCAGGGGTTCTGAGTTCTCAGAATCCCAGGCTACAGAATGGACCCCAGTAAGGTTCAGCCTGAAAAGCCATCTTTCTACCTGCCAAAGGCTTCCTCTGCATTCAAAATAAAATTCACACGCTATACTCTGGCCCCTGCCCCTGCTCACACTCCTCACCTACCACTCACCCTCACACTCACTGCTCATTTAGTCACCCCAGCTTCTTGCTATTCCCTAAACAAGCCTATGACCTCCATGCCTCACAGTCTGTCTACTTGCTACTTCTCTCTATCTAGAATGTTCTTCCCTGAAATCGTTGCATGGCTCACTCCATCTCACCTCGCAGGACTCTGCTCAGACATCATGCCCACTGAGGGGTCTTCTCCGCCCAGCCCGCCCAGCATGCAAAACCATCTGAAATTCATGTTTGCGCATCTCTCCTCCTTTGCTGGAATGTAAGTTCCATGAAGCAAGGGTCTGGCTGAATCTATTCACATTTGTATCCCCTACATCTGGCCCATTGTAGGTATTCAATATTTGTTCAGTAAATGAAGGAAAATTCTTTTCTATCATTTTAAAGTTTTCCAGGGCAGGAGCAATTTCTTATGCTCTTCCTGACTTTAGCATGGTGCCTAGCAAGGTGCTGGTCATAAAAAGGACGAGTGGCTGGTGGTGACGGCAGCACAACAGTTGTGAGCGTAATTAACAGCACTGAATTATATATTTGGATATGGTTAAAAGGGGAACTGTTAGGTTGTATGTATGTTACTAGAATAAAAATAAAAGAAAAACACATAGGACTGTACAACACAGTGAGCCCTAATGTAAACCATGGACTATAGTTAATAATTAAAATAATATTCTTTCATCAATGGTAACAAATATTCCACACTGATGCAAAGTATTAGTAACAGGAGATGTGTATTGGAACTCTGTATTTTCTGCCTGATTTTTCTGTACACCTACAACTTCTCTAATGAATATTTTAAAAGAGACAAAAAAATGTCTTATTTTTCAAATGAAGAAGCTGAAGCTCTCGCTGAAGGATTTGCTCTAAGTTGCACTCAGATTAGCACAGAAGTTTACCTCGGAGGCACTCCCCATTTCTTTGAGGAGTTCCTTTTCCAAAGCTAATGCATGTGAACATTTGAAGGAATGACATTGCAGACAGGGACACGGGCCATCTTTCTGTCCACGTCTCTGAGTGTGGTGATAAGACCACCACTCACAAGAGTCTGAAAAGCAGCTGTGAGGATGACGATGTTGATTACTCCTTTGCCCAGCCAGGCAGAGGGTGAAGGATGCCACTAGCGAAAAACCACTTTGCACCTTGGACATTGCAGACCCATAAGAAAATGTCAAAACCTCCACGTGCCAATCACCGAGACGGAAACCCTCAGGTTCTCCCTGGAGGAGAGCTCTCCCCGCAGCTACCGAGACCTGCTCTCTTATGTCAGCCTTTAGAACAATCAGGAGACAGTCGGGAAGGCCGAGTGCAGCTGACAGAAATGCACAAGCACATTACCTACAAGTGGACATCAGTCGTCTCTGTCCTCAGGAGACAAGGTGCCACCTGAGGCAACTGAAGTTTTCTTGGTCACTGCCAGTTTCCTGCTCATCCTTTCTTATGCATGTGCACGGCACCCTGAACTTTGCTCTACTTGACTCACCATTGTTTGAAATATCTTTATTTAGATGATTATTTAACTAATGTCTATCTTCCCCCCTGGACTCTAAACTTCTTAAGGGCAGGAATGGATCTCTTTAGCTCACCACTCTATCCAGTCCCCTGGCCCTGTGCCTAACTCATAGAGTGTGCCTAGTAAATATTTTGAATGCAAGAATGGATAAATGAATGGCAAAACACCTCACGTACCAGCCTGACTCAGCCTGGAGAGAGAGGACGCTGACGTTTTTCAACGTAGAGACCTTGTCACCTCATCACTTCCCTGTCCTCTTCGTCAGTGGATCTCCTGTGCCTAGAATAATATCTGGCAGAGAGGAGAGGGTCAGTAGATACTGGGAGAATAAATAAATGAATGGATTCTGTTCTTTCTTTTCCCAGAATTGCCTGATTATCTTCTTAAGGATAAAGATATGGAGAGGGAGAAGGAAGAAAGGTGTGATAAGTAAATATCTTAGCCCAAATCCAAGGGTTCCATTTAGGTCATTCCCTTCAGGCTTCGTAGGTTTGACTCTAGGATTCATTAAACCAGCAGATCAACGCTTAAAGTACAAACAAAACACCAGAGACAATGCTTCTTTGGGCTTTAGTGCAACAGGCTCTGGGGTTTGATACCTAAAGTTTAAGTGGGTCATGGCTCCTGGTTCTTATCACACGCCCTGAAAAAAAACCCAGGGATGGTACTGTACCTTATGAGATAGACTGCTGGAAAGAAAGGAATTTTTCTTCTCCATTGCTACGCCCTCCTTACTGAGGGATTTCTGAATCCCAACTGAGCCTCTTTGTATCTAAAGTTTAACCAACCAAGGGCTCAAGGTGTTTGCTCTTTGTCCTTCCTTTGGGGATGACAGAGAGGTCACAGTTCTGTTTTTCAATCACCTATCCAAAACAACGTCCCCCACAAAAGCCCCACAATACCCCCAAACCCAAAAGTGACACTGAAAAACCAAATCTCCAAACATGCCTGGGTCTGCAGCTCACTGCAACCCAGCAAACAAAAGTGGCTCACCTTTGAACTACAGAATCCCTTCCAGATTCACAAGGAAAGGGAAAGGGATTTACGAATCGTCTCAGAATTGTGGGCTCTGGCTTGTGCCCAGAATGAGTTCATTATCTATTCTTAGAGACTGGACTCAAATTAAACAAACAGCATCTATAAATAGTGCGGAGATACATTCAGCTTGGTGTCATCGCAAGGTCCTTTTCACAGGGACAGGCGTGCTAAATTGATGTTCTCGGGTTACCCGGCTGGTGCGTCTTGGGGAAGGGCTGGACTTTTTCTTTTCAAGTGTTGTCCGGGAGGGAGAAAAAAAAATGTAGGTGAGTTAGATATGGGGATTCGGCCCAATTTTCTCTTTGTCTCTTTTTCTAAATGCTGTTTGACATGATAACTGAGAAGGAGCGGCGGAAGAAGGTGTTGATCTTCCACCCTTGATCAAACACCCTTGCTGGGCCATTTAGCAGCTCCCCCTGGGAATGGATCCTGGTTCAGGTTGTGGGTGACAGTGTTCTAGACTTTCAGATTAGATTGCAAACTCCCCAAGGGAAGAGACCGAGTGCTGGGATTTCCTCTTGGTTTCCCACATGCCACCAAGCACAGGGAGAACTAGGGTTTCCATGGCAGACCCTGGGCCATGGGGTCAAGGGACATCCTAATGCCAGGTGATGTTTCAGGTGGGTGACAGTGGGGCCGGCGTGGCTCTGGTTTTAATCACACTGAGGGGTGTGCTTGAGAGGTGGTGTAACCACACCATCAGGATAGAGGCGTCCCAGACGACAGAGACTCACATAAAGCAATAAAGCACCTAGAGTCACGTTGCTATCATAACAACTAATGCTTACAGGCACTCTTGTAAGTACTTGGGAAAAACTCATTTAATCTTTCCAAACACCCTAGGCGGTAGGTACTCTTATGGCCATCTTGGTTTTACAGATGAGGAAACGGAAACATGGAGAGATTATGTCCTTTGCATTACCACACATAGTTGGTAAGTCAGGATGGAAAGGCAGGAGGTTTAGCTCCTGAGGCTGGTCTCTTGTAATAAAAATTAAGAAATTTTAGCACTTAACCTTTGTCTTTAGGGTCCAAGAGCATTTCCTACCCCCCTTCCCCTAACCCCCACCTACCCCCAAGCACAGGCCACTCTCAGCCCAAGTGCTTCTGGTAAAGATAACACCCACTTTGGCTCGGAGGAAAGCACCTGAGGGGTTCTGGCCAAAGACAGTTCCTGCCTGCCCACAGGCCAATCACAGGGAATCTCAGGCTTCTGCTGGAAAGGCTGGGATGAAGACAGACTGAATTCCTTCTGGATTTGAACTGGGAGCAGGCGGCCTTGAGAACCACCTCGGCCATCTTGCTACCCCAGGGGCAGTACTGAACTCAGTACCGAGAGAAGGCAGACCTGAGAAATGGATTCCCATGGCATCATTTGAACCCTGAATCCAGCTAGGCCTGATGCTGGAACCTACCCTGGAACTTTGCAGTTTCATGAGCCAATATTTTCCCTTTGCTGTTTAAGTTGGTTGGAATTGATTTTCTGTCACGTACAGCTAAAAGATCCCTAACTGGGAGAGAAAGACCCCTAACTGGCCTACAATCAAACATGATTTGTCCCCAGCCAACATCCCAGCCTCATCTAGAAATGGGAGCCCATCCTGTACTCCCTTCTCTAGCTCTTCTAGGCTCTTCACCATCTCAGAAGCATGTGGACCATTATGTGCCCATGCCCTTGTTCATTGGCTCCATTCTCTGAGTACTGAAATCCAAAATGCCACCTCCCTACTGAAGCTTTCTTGGATTGCACTCTTTAGAATTACCTGCTTCTTCCCTTGGTTGCCACAATACTGAGCTTGTACTCTTACTTAGCACTGACTTTATTCTGCCTTGAAATCCATTTAATTATTTACAAGTCATTCATTAACAGTTATTGAGGAAGCGGATGTGGCTCAAGCGATTGAGCTCCTGCCTACCACATGGGAGGTCCCAGGTTTGGTTCCCAGGGCCTCCTGGAGAAGGCAACCTGCTGCAACGGGCAGGTCCGGTGAGCTGACGCAACAAGATGATGGAACAAAGAGACAAAGAGGAAAGACAACGAGAGATGTGACAAACCAGGGAGCTAAGGTGGCTCAAGCGATTGAGCGCGTCTCTCCCACATGGGAGGTCCCAGGTTCAGTTCCTGGTGCCTCCTAAAGAGAAGACGAGCAGACAATGAATGCAAACAATGGGGGTGGAGGGAATAAATAAATAAAATAAATCTTAAAAAAAACCAAAACAGTATCGAACCCTCCCTTTGTGTCATATCTGGGCTAGGCACTGAGGATTGAGATCTTACTAAGTGGGAGGCACCCTGCTTAGCAGTAAACATGCATTGATGCTGTCATGGCATCTCTAAAACCCCACAAGGTAAGCATGAACAATATCTCCACTTTACACGTAACAGGGTGTTAAATTAGAAAGTTACCATGAGGTGCCAAGATCTAATAGATAGGCCTGAAATGGCAAAGTGAGTTACTAGCTGAAGACGTAGATTTTCAAAGCAAATAGTTTAGAACTAGTTTCCCAACTCTAAAAACCCCTAATCCACAAAGAGGCTAAGAAAGAATCAATAGATATTAAGAGGGCAGTGGATGTGGCTCAAGCAGCTGGGCACTCGCCTACCACATGGGAGGTCCTGGGTTCGGCCCCAGGTGCCTCCTAAAGAAGACAAGCAAGATAGTAAGCTGATGCAACGGGCTGATGTGATGAGCTGACTCAAGAAGATGATGCAGAGAGATGACGCAACAAGGAGACACAAGCAGAGAGGGGAGGTGGCTCAAGTGATTGGAAGTGATTGGGTGAATCCCTCCCACATGGGAGGTCCCAGGTTCGGTTCCCAGTGCCTCCTAAAAAAAAAAAAAAAAAGACGACAAACAGAGAAAAAGCAGACAGTGAGCACAGATAATGGGGGGGGGGTGGAGAAATAAATTTTAAAAATCTTTAAAAAAATAGATATTAAGAGAGGACTTTACAAAGATATATATATATATGTTTTTAGTGTCTTTTTTTAATAATAATTTTTTAAAAAGATACTTAGATTACATAAATGTTATACAAAAAATATAGGGATTCCCATATGCCCCACTCCCCACACCTCCCACACCCTCCCACATAAACATCCTTCATTAGTGTGGCACATTCACTGCAATTGATAAATGCATCCTGGGGCTTTGCCACTGAGCGTGGACCATAGTTCACATTGTAGTCTAGATATATATATATTTTTTCTCAAATGGTATCCTATGATTTACCTACCTCAGACCCAAACACAAAAGAACTTTAATCTCTTCCCTTGCTGCATGGTCAGTAAGAGTAGGTTCTCCGAGATCGTAAGGAGAGTTTAGTAAGCGTTCCCTGCAGCTGGAGAGAGAGAGGCACAGTGGCTGTGTCCGACTCACTCCTGAGCAGTCCAGAGGATGAGAGACTGTCCAGGTTGCTGACATCAGCTTGTACCTCCCAAGTTTGTTCTGGAAAAGCATATGAGTGCTTCCTAGGGATCGTCTGTGGACCATCCTGGCGGATGGATCATCTTAGAACTGACTCGGACGGCGAAGGCAGCGGGCATTCATCAGACAGAGGCTGGCGGTGGGCCGCCAGCTTCCTAGGAGCAGAAAGGGACTGGAGGGACGGTCCCAAGGCTGGATACTCTCCCAGCCACCCACTCTAGTACTCCAAGTGGTACCTGAGCATATCCAGAGGGTGCAACACCATCTTTCTACTCTAACAGTCAAGTATGTACTTTCCTTCCCCAACCTTATTTCTCTGACCTTTTCTCCCTTCCAACCCTGTGGGTATATTGGGGGTGGGGGGTGTTGGGGTGTCGATAGGGAGTAGCTCTTTCCCTCTTCCCTAAAGGCAAGCTGCCCACTATAGTGGGACAAGCAAGAGAAAGAAAGAAAGAGTCTCATCTTTAAGTCAAGTTTGAAATATTGATTAATACATTGGACAGGACATTCTGATTTTAGTATTGAGACCAATTTGTGACTTAGAAATCATAGGGCTTTTTTTTTTTTTTTTAAACTGAGAGTGCAAAGGAAAGACATGACACAGGGGTGAATTTTTATCTAATGCTATGATAAGGACTTATCCACTGGAATTTTAAAGAGATACTAGGAGACACAACTACAGTTGCTTTGATGATTTCACCCCATTAGTTCCCCTAGACAGAAGGCCAGGCAGGTTAAGCAATTTTCTCAGGGCCACAAAGCCAGTAAGAAGATGGAGCCATGTTCTTAACCCCAGGGCTATTCTTTTTCCATCCTCAAGGAAGTTACTGTCTCTCTGTGGCATTAGAAAAGAGCCTGCATCCTATTCTCTTATTCATTCTATTCTTCTTGAATTCTCTTCCCTTTTCTCAATTTGTCATAACTGGTCTTGAACTAATGTTGGCAGAAGTAAAGTCCTGATCTGAGGTTGGTAAGGTTATCTAGGGATAATTTCATGTGAAAATATGAATCAAAGGCCAGCAAATCCCCAAGCCAGCAAATACGGGGAATTCTTATTTCCATATACCTGACTACGTACATGTTGATTCTCATGATACTAGTATGATTAGTGCAATCGCAAAGCATTCACAAAGTTAAGGTACTGTGCTAAGTGCTTTTCACATGTTTTCTGATTAAATCCTAACAAATGCTCCTATTACACCCCTTTACAAAGGAGGGAGCTGAGGCTTGGAGGAGCACCTTGGCCGAGGTTTCATAGCCAGTTGAGTAGAGGTAGGTTTCCAAATCTGGTCTGACCCTGAAGCCTGTGCTCCAAACTACAAAACTATGCTCAGCACCTGGTCCTGGAAACCCGTGACCATCCTCCCCTCATGACACCAAGCAAGGCTTGAATTGTCTGCTGCTATGCCCTGTTCACTAAAATAGACCCTTCTCCCTCAATGATTTTTTTAAATTGATTTCCGATTAAGAAGTTTATTTGATCAGATCCAAACCACCCAGAGTTCTCTGTTTGGAAGATGGTCTTGAGTATTTTGAGAGCAAAAGCATGGTGCATGTTTTGGGGCTGGGCAGAGGGATATGATTTGTAAGAAGACCAGGTGTTGTAGTTTGCCCAGCTGCTCAGAGCAGATACCATGAAATGGCTTTTATAATGGAATTTATTAGCTTACAAGCTTACAGTTCTGAGACCATGAAAATGTCCAAATCATCAAGGATATACCTTCTTCCTGAAGGCTGCTGCTGGTGATCCTGGACTCCTCTGTCACATGGCAAGGCACATGGCAGAGTCTTCTGGTCTCTCCCTTCTCTTCCAGCTTCTAGCTTCCATGGCTATCTCTCCCTTTGCCTGAATTTCATTCATTTATAAAGGACTCCTGTAAGAGGAGTAAGACCCACCTTGAATGAGGTGGATCACATCTTAACTGAAGACCAAGAGATCTTACTTACAATAGGTCCACATCCACAGGATTGGATTAACTTTAAGAACATACTTTTCTGGGGGTACATACAGTTTCAAACCATCACATCAGGGATCTTCTTTTTTATGGTAAAAAAACACATTTAGAATTAGCCAGCTGGATTCAAGTTAGATGATTCCAGTTTTGTTGGTAATATCCAAAACATCATAGTCTAGAGCAAGTCAAACATGGGCCTTCTTCTCTGCATCAGGCCTGATCATGGTGTCGACCTTGGCTACCTCAGTGTCACTGAGCTTCTCCACAGCCTGTCTGAGCGTGTGCTGTTTGGCCCTGACATGCACAATGAACACGAGTGTGCTGTTGTCTTCCATCTTCTTCATGGCTGACTCAGCAGTCAGCAGGCACTTGATGATGACAGAGGGGTCAAGCTTGTTTCTCCTGGGGGCACTGTTCTGAAGATATTTGGGCTGTCTTCTGAGATGCAGCATCTTGGGCCTCCTGAAGGTTTATGTTGTGCAGATATTCTTTTTCTCTGTGTGTGGCTGTTGGGAATTGAGTACTGCCTTCTTGGCTTTCAAATCCTTTGCTTTGGCTTTCTTTTTTGGAGTGGCAGGAGTTTCCTTCTTCACTTTTGGTGCCACCTTTATGAAGAAGGCGAATGGATTCTTCTTGACTTTTAGGAGATGATTACACAGATCTTGGCAGTCATCAATTTCAAGTAGAACTTAGTGACCTTGCCATGGATCTCTCTAGACATGTCATCTATCCCACTGTGGGATCAAGCAAAGCAATGTACCTAAGTTTTTCTCCTATTCCCCCGATGGGACTGTCTCAAACAGCTATCTTAAAACGAACAGCATCTCAATGACAACGTTAATGTGGTGGTTGAGAATATAGGCCTGGGGGCCAGATTGCCTTCGTTCAATTTATTAGCTCTGTGCCCTAAATCAAAGCATTTAAATGCTGAGCTTCAGTTTCCTAATCTGTAATGTGGGAATAGTAGTACCTTCCTCAGAGTGTTTGTGAAAGTCATTAGGCTATTCAGCAATATTTCAATTTCCCTCCCCTTCTAGGTACATGAAAAAATTATTATTATACTATTTGTCCCCCTTGAGGTTAGCTATGACCATTTAGCCACGACCATGCCAGTGAAACATAAGTGAGAGTGATGTCTCATTTCCTAGTGTAAAGAGTTGGTGTGCAATTTCCTTTTCCTACTTCAGGAATTAGGGCATGTAGCATGAGTTAGAAATAAAATTTTTTTGTTTTAAGCCACTGAAATTTGGGGATTGTTTGTTACAAAGCATAATCTAGTCTATACTGACTAATACAGTGTTGGAAGGATTAGAAGTTAAAAAAAACCCACAAAAACCAAAACAACCAAAACTAAGCACAACTAAGATAACTCTACAGACCCACTAGGATGACTATAATAATTTAAAAAAGACAGACTATACCAAATATTGGCCAGAATGTGGAGAAACTGGAACCCTCAAATACTGATTATGAGAATGTAAAATGGTACAGCCACTTTGGAAAACAGTTTGGCAGTTTTTATAGGGTTAAACATAAGCTTACCATACATCCCAACAATTACACTCTTGGGTATCTATCCAAAAGAAATGAAAACAAATGTTCACACAAAGACTTGTATGAAATGATGATAGCAGCATTTTCACAATAGTCCCAAAGTTGAAATGATCCAAATGTCTATCAACTGGTAGCTACATACACAAAATGTGATATATCCATATAATGGAATACTATTTAGCAATAAAAAGGAATGAAATACTGATACATGCTACCACATGGATAATCCTCAAAAAAAAATTATACTAAGTGAAAGAAGCCAGATCCAAAAGACTACATAATGCATGATTGCATTTATTTGAATTGCCCAGAAAAGGCAAATTTCTAGAGACTGAAAGCAGACTAGTGTTTGCCTGGGACGGGGAATGGGAGTGGGGATTGACTCTGCCAAAAAATTTGACGGAATATTTGGAGATAATGGAAATATTCTAAAACTGGATTGTGATAATGGCTGCACAATTTTAGAAGTTTTCTAAACGTCATTGAATTGTACACTTACAAAGGGTCGAATTTAAGGTAAGTAAATTATATCTCAGTAAAGTTGCTAAAAAACTAAGGACAATATCTAACACATAACAAAATCTCAGTAAATGTTTGTTATTCATCATCTTAGGAAGGAAATTCCAGGACTGAGATTGTACAATCAATTGATTAGGAATGAAGATCTGCATGCAATGAAGGAGAAAGGCCTGAAAATTGGGGGTTTGACGGACTCCCCCATTCCTCCACCTCCAAATTTTGTAGTTCCTCCAAGCTGAATATTGGGGATTGAATCATACCCCTTACAAAAGGCAGGTTCAGGTCCCACCCCCAGCCCTGCAGATGTGAACCCATTTATAAATAGGACCTTTGAAAGTGTTGTTAGTTACGGTGTGCTGAAACTGACCGACGGTGAGTCTTAATCCAATATGGCAGAAGTCCTTATAAGCAAAGGAAATTGGACATAGGAGGAGAAGACATGGGAGAAGCAAGAAGCTGGGAGTCAAAGAATCTGGAAGAAAAGAAGATACCACCACCATGTGTGTGGCCATGTGACAGCAAAGCCAAGGAACCCCCAAAATTGCCAGAAGATACCAATTGGCGAAGGAAGCAAACCTTCTATTCTCTGAAACCAAGAGCCAATAAATACCTGTTGTTAAGCCAACCCATTGTATGCTATTTGTTTTAGCAGCTAGGAAACTAAAATACTGACCATAACCTGGAAAAGACCAGTGGATATTTACATTATCCTTTGTCAAGTTCCACTTTGAGGCCAGGGATCAGTGTCAGGTATCCTAGCCCAGTTCCTTGTGCTCCTTTGTAGAGGCCCCAGGATGCCGTGTGACTGCGCCTTTTCAAGACATTTAAGCAGAGTAATCTTGTCTGGCTGGAAAGTGTTTTTCATTCCACATCCAACCACCGTCCTTAAACCTATTCTGACCAAAACAATTCCTATTTCCAATCTACGCATATCACAGGCTTCATTTGGTTTTCTTAATATTCCCTAAGGAGTACCTGCAGAATTCTCACCCAGTCCAGGGAGGATAAGGTTGGGTGGAGGGAGGCTCTCAGGCCAGAGTATGAGAAACACACCCAGCATATTAGGTTGTCAGTCATTTACAGCCATAACATTCTCTGCCTGGGTGATGCAATTCCAAACAATCACCGCTTAGGTCCTAGGGCCCTGTATTAGTCAGCCAAAGGGGTGCTGATGCAAAATACCAGAAATCTGTCCGTCTTTATAAAGGGTATTTATCTGGGGTAGAAGCTTACAGTTACCAGGCCATAAAACATAAGTTTCTTCCTTCACCAAAGTCTATTGCCATGTGTTAGAGCAAGACAGCTGCCGACGTTTGCCAGGGTTCAGGTTCCTCTCTTCCCAGGGCTGCGTTTCTCTCCAGGCTCAGCTCCTCTGTTTCCTCCACAAGGTCAGCTGTAGACTATCAGGCGAATGGCTTGTCTCTATCCTGGGGCCTTCTCTCCTTCCTCACGACCAAGCTCCTCCGTCTGCTCACCTCCCCGGGCTCCAGCATCAAAACTCCAACATCAAGACTACTCCAACTCTGTCCTTTGCCATGTCCTTTATCTTTGAGACTCTACCCACCAAGGGGCGGGGCTCAACGCCCTACTGATGTTGCCCAGTCAACGCCCTAATCAAAACTTAATCATGCCCAGATTAGCAGACCAGTTTACAAGCATAATCCGATATCTATTTTTGGAATTCATAACTACATCAAACTGCCAAACTGCTACAGGCCCCCAGATAAGACAAAACTGATTCAGAAAGGGTTTGAATCAAATTAGGATAAAGTTGAAAGGGTCAAAGTTACCGTGCTAGAAAGATAGAGTCAAGTCTCTTCACCAGAGACCCCCTTGACCCTCAAGTTGACATATGGCAGGAAGAACAGTTCAAAAGAGACTCTGCATACATCAGCATTACCTGAAGAATTGGCATTTCAGATGCATAGCTAGGCCCCCATTAGAGAAATGTAGCTTTAAAAAAAAAAAAAGTTTATTGTGATAACATATGTTAATCATTTTTAAGTGTACAGTTCAGTGGCATTATTTACATTCACAATTTTGTGCTTCCATCACCACCATCTGTTACCAACATGTTTTCATAACCCAAATCTGAAACTCTGTACCTAGTAAGTGGTAACTCCCGTTTCCCCCACCCTCTGGCCCCTGGTGACCTGTAATCTACTTTCTGTCTCTATGAATTTGCTTGATGGAAATATGGTTGGGGTTCTTCCTATTTCCAGCCCCTCTGTCCCAGCTACCACGATCTCTCAGTACATCCATCTCTCTGGCGGCTGTTTGGAAATATTTGTATTTGCCAGAGCTTAAATCATTTGTCATTAAATAAAAACAAAACAAAAACACAACATTGGAGCAATTAACTAAAAAACTGAGATAAAAACTAATAAAATAAGTCTAAGGACAGCAGAAGAAACAAGTAATAGATAAGAGTGGACATAAACAAATTGAAAAACAGAATAACAATAGAATTGATCAAATAAATCCAAAGGGCTAGTTCTTTTAAAAGACCAATGCAACTTCTGGAAAGGTTATTCAAGAAAAAAGAAAATACAAATAAATAACATGAGAATTAAAAACACGAGAAACATAGAGGTGGAAGTAAATGAAAATGAAGAGCACACCGTGTTTACATTTATACTAATAAAATATTGGCCCCAAATAAAAAACAAACAAGAAATAAGAAAAAAAAATTGGCCAAAAATAAGACTTAAAATCTACTACAGAAGAGGTAGAAAAATCTGACTGTACAAAAAGTTAAGGAAGAACATATTAAGAAACCCTGCTACTTCCATGAAACATATTGGGCTTGGATGATTTATTAGGGGGAGAGAGGGGGACAAACCTTAAGGGAAGAGGTAATTTCCATATGATTTAATTATTGATTCACTAAATAAAAAGTTTTTAAAGTTGTCTGTGATGGTTAGGAACTATACTTACCCTAGAAAAACATGTTCTTAAACTTAACCTATTCCTGTGGGTGTGAATCCATTTTAAGTAGGACCTTTTGATGAGGTCACTTCACTTAAGGGGTGTCCCACCTCAATCAGGATGGCTGAAACATTTTTTAAATTAGAGAAGTTGTGAGTTTACAAAACAATCATGCATACCATACAGGATTCCCACACATCGCCCCAGACCTTGCATTGTTGTGACACATTTGTTATAAATGATAAAAGAACACTGACAATATTAATGCTATCTATAGACCAGAGCTTGTATTTGGTGCATTTTCCCCACAAATCGTCCTGCCATTAACACCCTGTATTACCATTGTATATTAATTACAGTTCCTGCGAGAACAGTCTCGTGTTTGTACTGAAAGCCACAGCCCATCATCCACCACGTGGTTCACTGTGTAATACAGCACCCTGCCTTGTACAGTCCATCCAAGTGTACGCTCAGTGGCTCGCAATTTCATCACAGAGTTGTGCTGTCATCACCTCTGTCCGCTTTAGAGCATTTTCATTACTCCAAGTGGAAGAGTCCCATATCCCCGTACAAGCCCCCATTGTTGACCTTTAGCGTCGATAGAGTACCTTCTTTGCCTACACTACTAAAATATTACAATTCTACTATTAATTATATTCTATAAGTTACAATAGTCTTCCCACGTATCACCATATTCTTAACACCTTGTAAGAGAAGAACATTCTTTTATTTGAACTATTAACCACAATCCTCATCTACCACCGAAATCACAATGTTATACAGTCCCTGGATTATACTCTAGCTCTCTTTCAATTGACATTAACCTCTTTAGACTACCCCTTTCAGCACAATCACATTTATAAATCAGCAGTGTTAGTTATACGCATTATAAAGAGTTACCATCAACTCTATCCATTTCCACACACTCACTATCAACCTTATTAAGCATTCTACATACATTCAGCATCCCACATTCTGTCTCCTAATAACCTATACTCTGTAGTTGAACTCCATGGGTTTACTCATAGCATTTATTTATTTTTTATTTTTTTATTTTTTTAAAGTGAATTTATTTATTTATTTATTTTTATTTTTATTTTTTAAAAGATTATCTATTTATTTATTCATTTATCCCCCCCTTGCTGCCTGTGCTCGCTGGGTCAGCCAACCACGCCGTGCAGGCGGGCCTGCCTTCACCAGGAGGCCCTGGGAACCGAACCCGGGGCCTCCCATATGGTAAACGGGAGCCCCACTGATTGAGCCACAGACGCTTCCCTACTCATAGCATTTAGTTCATATCAGTGTAGACCATACAATAGTTGTCCTTTGTGTCTGGCTTATTTCACCCAGCATAATGTTCTCAAGGTTCATCCATGTTGTCCTATGTGTCCCAAGTTCATTTCTTCTACAGCTGAATAGTATTCCATCTTACGGCTATAACACATTTTGTTTATCCATTCATCGGCTGACGGGCACTTAGGTTATTTCCATCTCTTAGCAACTGTGAATAATGCCGCTATGAGCACTGGTGTGCAATTGTCTGTTCACATCCTTGCTTTCAGTTCTTCTGAATATATTCCTAGTAGCAGGACTGCCGGATCATAGGGCAGTTCTATATTTAGCTTCCTGAGGAACCGCCAAACTGTCTTCCACAGAGGCTGCTCCATTCTACATTCCCTCCAGTGGTGAAGGAGTTTTCCTATGTCTCAGCATCCTCTCCAGCACTTGTAGTTTTGTGTTTTTTAAATAATGGCCGTTGTATAAGGCGTGAAACGACATCTCATTGTAGTTTTGATCTGCATTTCCCTGTTAGTGATTTTGAGTATCTTTTCATGTGCTTTTTGGACATTTGTATTTCTTCTTTGGAAAAATGTCTATTCAACTCTTTTACCCTTTTAAAAACTTGGTTGCTTGTCTTTTTATTATTGAGTTATGTGATCTCCTTATATAACAGGGAAATCAAACCTTTATTGGATATATGGATTCAGAAAATTTTCTCCCATTGAGTAGGCTGCCTTTTCACCTTCTTAAAAAAGTCACTTGAAGCACAAAAGTGTTTGCTTTGGAGGAGGTCCCATTTATCTATTTTTTTCTTTCATTGCTCGTGCTTTTGGTACAAGGTTTAACAAACCATTACTTACCACAAGATCTTGAAGATGTTTTCCTACAGTTTCTTCTAGGAGTTATGGTTGTAGCTTTTATATTTAAGTCCTTGATCCATTTTGAGTTAGTTTTTGGGTAAGGTGTGAGATGGGGGACCTCTTTCTTTCTTTTAGATATGGCTATCCAGTTCTCCCAGCACCATTTGTTGAATAGACTGTTCTGACCCACCTGGGTGGGTTTTACAGCCTTGTCAAAAATCACTTGAACATAGATATGAGGGTCTATTTCTGAACTTTCAATATGATTCCATTGGTCAATCTATCTTGATGCCAGTACCATGCTGTTATTACCACTGTAGCTAAGTAACATGTTTTAAAGTCGGGAAGTGAGAGTCCTCCATTTTCGTTCTTCTTCTTTTTTTTTAAAGATTTATTTATTTACTTTATCCATTTTAACCCCCCCCTTCCCCATTTGCTGTTTTGTGTCCATTTGCTGGGCAATTCTCTGTGTCTGTTTCCTGCCATCTCTTCTCATCCTTCTCCTCCAGTCTTCACCAGGATTCGATCCTGAAGACCTTCGGTATAGGAGAGAGGTGTCCTGCCACCTGTGCCACCTCGGTTCCTGGTTTTCGGAGCTTTCGGGGCATCTCGTCTTGTCTCTTCCCTGTGTCTCTCTCCTACTATGTCATCATCTTGCTGCATGGCTCCCGGGGCCTGGCAGCTCACTGGCACACAGAGCCTGGCAGCCCATGAGCCTTCTATATATATATATTTTTTTAATTTTACCGGGAGGTCCCGGGGATCAAACCCAGGTCCCTCCATATGGCAGACGGATGCCCAACCATTTGAGCCACATCCGCCCCTCGTTCTTCTTTTCTAAGATGTTTTTGACTATTTTGGGGCCCTTTACCTTTCCAGATAAATTTGATAATTAGCTTTTCCATTTTGGCAAAAAAAAAAAAAAAAAAGACTTTGAATTTTGATTGCGATTGCATTGAATCTGTAAATCAATTTGGGTAGAATTGGCATCTTAATGATACTTAGTCTTCCAATTCATGAACACAGTATGTCCTTCCATTTATTTAGGTCTTCTTTGGTTTCTTTTAGCAATGTTTTATAGTTTCTTGAATTCAGGTCCTTTATGTCCCCGGTTAAATTATTCCTAAATATTTGATTCTTTTGGTCACTATTGTAAATGTAATTCTTTTCCTGACTTTCTCCTCAGGTTACTCAATAGCAGTGTATAGGAACACTAGTGATTTCTGTGTGTCTATCTTGTACCCTACCACTTTGCTGAACTCATCTATTAGTTCTAGTAGCTTTGTTGTGGATTTTTTGGGATTTTCTAGGTAAAGGATCATATCAGAAGGGAATAGTGAAAATTTTACTTCTTCCTTTCTTTTTTGGGTGAGTTTTATTTCTTTTTCTTGCCTAATTGCTCTAGCTAGAACTTCGAGCACAATATTGAATAAGAGTGGAGACAGTGGGCATCCTTGTCTTGTACCCAATCTCAGCAGGAAAGCTTTCAGTCTTTCACCATTGAGTACTGTGTTAGCTGTGGGTTTTTCATATATGCACTTTATCATGTTGAGAAAGTTTCCTTCTATTCCTATCTTTTGAAGTGCTTTTCTCAAGAAAGGAGTCTGTATTTTATCAAATATCTTTCTATAGCAATTGAGATGATCATGTGATATTTTTCTTCGATTTATTAATGTGGTGTATTATATTGATTGATTTTCTAGTGATGAACCACCCTTGCACACCTGGGATAAAACCCACTTGATTGTGGTGTATAAAACTTTTTTATTGTCTATTTTGTGTTTATTGATATTTCTTACATTAACATCTTCTCCACTGTGCTAAGGATGCCATCAAGAAAAGCAGGTCCCAAGCTTTCTTCACATGCTTGCCTCACCTCCTTGTTGTGACTCTGTTTATCGCTTCTGAGTTTTTTGCCTAATTACGCCCGCTCCCCAAATCTCCATCAGGCTTGGACTTGCTAGTATCTGTGTTTTTTAAAATAAAATTTTATTGAAGCATATCAGTCATACATGAACATACATAAACAATAAGTATATAGTAAAAGTTAAGAATTTGCAGAACAAACATGCATAACATCATACAAGACTACCATACATCTCCACACCACCACCACCTTGCATTGTTGTGAAACATTTGTTACAAACCATGAAAGAGCATCATCAAAATATTACTACTAACTATAGCCCATAATTTATATTTGGTGTATTTTTCCCCCAACCTACCCAATTATTAACACCCTATACTAGTATTATATATTTGTTATCATTCAGGAGAAAATGTTCTTATATTTGCCGTGTTATACAGCCCCATGTTTTGTACAATCCATTCAAAGTGTACACTCAGTGACTCTCATCTTCATCAGAATTGTGCTGTCATCATCTCAATTTTAGAACATTTTCATAAATATATGATTCTTTTAATTGTTCTTATTAATGGATTTTTTTCTGATTTGGTCCTCAGACTGAGCATCAGGAATTTATAGAACTGCTACTAAGTTTTGCTTATTAGTCTTTTTTTTTTTTTTTTTTTTTAGATTTTTAAATTTATTTATTATTTACTTTATCCATTTTAACCCCCCCCTCCCTCCCCATTTGCTGTTTTGTGTCCATTCGTTGGGCAATTCTCTGTGTCTGTTTCCTGCCATCTCTTCTCATCCTTCTCCTCCAGTCTTCACCAGGATTCGATCCTGGAGACCTCCGATGTAGGAGAGAGGTGTCCTGCACCTGCGCCACCTCAGTTCTGGTTTTCAGAGCTTTTGGAGCATCTCGTCTTGTCTCTCCCCTGCGTCTCTCTCCTGTTAGGTCATCATCTTGCTGCATGGCTCCCGGGGCCTGGGGGCTCACCAGTACACAGAGCCTGGCAGCCCATGCGCCTTCTATATATATTTTGTTTTTATTTTACCGGGAGGTCCCCGGGATTGAACCCAGGTCCCTCCATATGGCAGACGGACGCCCAACCATTTGAGCCACATCCACCCCCCTGCTTATTAGTCTTGTATCCCGCCACTTTTGCTGAACTTGTCTACTAGTTCTATTAGTTTTGTTGTGGATTTTTCAGGATTTTCTAGATATAGGATCATATCATTAGCAAATAGTGAAAGTTTTACTTCTTCCTTTCCTATTTGGGTGCCTTTTATTTCTTTATTTAGCCTAATAGCTCTAGCTAGAACTTCTAGCACAATTGAATAACAGTGGTGACAGTGGGTATCCTTGTCTTCTTTCTGATCTCAGTGGAAAAGCTTTCAGTCTTTCACCATTGAGTACAATGCTAGCTGTAGGTTTTTTTTTTAATTTTTAATTTTTAATTTTTTTTATTATTTTATGCAGCGGTCCCGGGGATCGAACCCAGGTCCCTCCATATGGGAGACAGACGCCCAACCAGTTGAGCCACATCCACCCCCAAGCTGTAGGTTTTTCATACCTGCACTTTACCATATTGAGAAAATTTCCTTATTTCCCTATCTTTTGGAGTTTTTTTTAATCAAAAAAGGATGATGTATTTTATCAAATGCCTTTTCTGTATCAATTGAGAGGATCATCTGATTTTTCTTCTTCAATCTATTAATGTGGTTTATTACACTAATTGATTTTCTTGTGTTGAAAAACCCTTGCATACCTGAGATAAAACTCACTTGTTCGTGGTGTATAATTCTTTTAATACCTTTTGGATTTGGTTTTCAAGTATTTTGTTGAGGAGTTTTACATCTATATTCATTAGAGATATTGGTTTGTAATTTCTTTTTTCATAATATCTTTATCTGGTTTTGGTATTAGGGTGATGTTAGCTTCATAGAATGAGTTTTGTAGTGTTCCCTTCTGTTCAATTTTTTGGAAGAGTTTGAGCAAGATTGCTATTAGATCGCCTTTGAATGATTGGTAGAATTCACCTGTGGAGCCATCTGGTCCTGGGCTTATTTTGGGCAGGTTTTTGATGACTGTTTCAATCTCTTTACTTGTGATTGGTTTGTTAAGGTCTTCTATTTCTTCTCAGGTCAGCGTGGGTTGTTCATATGTTTCTAGGAATTTGTCCATTTCATCTATGTTGTCTAGTTTGTTGGCATATGATTGTTCACAGTATCCTTTTATGATCTCTTATTTTTGTGGGGTCGGTGGTAATGTCTTCCCTCTCATTTCTGATTTTATTTATTTGTATCTTCTCTCTTTTTTTTCTATGTTAGCCTAGCTAACATTTGTCAATTTTGTCGATCTTCTGGAAGAACCAGCTTTTGGTTTTGTTGATTCTCTCTACTGTGTTTTTTATGCTCCATTCCATTTATTTCTGCTCTAATCTTTGTTATTTCTTTCCTTCTTTCCTTCTGCTGTTCTTTTTCTAGTTCCTCCAGGTGAGCAGTTAGGTCTTTGATTTTAGCTCTTTCTTCTTTTTTAATGTAAGCATTGAAGGCTGTGAATTTCCCTCTCAGCACTGCCTTCACTGTGTCTTACAGATTTTGTTATGTTGTGTTTTCATTTTCATTCATCTGGAGATATTTACTGATTTCTCTTGCAATTTCTTCTTTGACCCACTGATTATTTGAGTGTATTGTTTAATTTTCATATATTTGTGATTTTTCCCTTTTTCTGTGAATGATTTCCAGCTTCACCCCATTATGATCAGAGAAAGTACTTTGTATAATTTCAATATTTTAAAATTTATTGAGATCTGACTTGTGACCCAACATATGGCTTAAACTGGATAAAGATCCATGAGCACTTGAGAGGAATGTATTTCCTGCTGTTCATTTATCATATTATTCAAGCTGTTTCCTTTTGATCCTCTGCCCAAATTTTCTCTCCAATACTGACAGTGGTGTACTGAAGTCTCCAACTATTATTGTAGAAATGTGTATTTCTCTCTTCAGTTTTGCCAGTGTGTGTATTAGGTATTTTTTGGTCACCTAGGTTAGGTGCATAAGTATTTATTAGTGTTATTTCTTCTTGGTGAATTACCCCTTTTATTAATGTATATTATAACAGTTTTGCATTTAATATCTATTTTGTCCAATATTAATATTGCTACTCCAGATCTTTTTTTGGTTACTATTTGCATGGAATAGCTTTTTCCAATCTTTTACTTTCAGCCTGATTGTGTCCTTGCATCTAAGGTGAATGTCTTCTAGACAGCATATAAATTGCTCATATTTTTTAATCATTCTATCAGTCTATGTTTTGTTTTTTTAAGGTACCATGGGCCAGAGATTGAACCCGTGACCTCGTATGTGGGAAGCCAGCACTCAACCAATTAGCCACATTGACTCCCCCAAGTTGGTTTTTTCATTTGTTTTGCTTGTTGTTGTTGTTGTTTTTCTAAGAGGCACCAGGAACCAAACCTGGGACCTCCCATGTGGGAAGCAGGTGTCAACCCCTTGAGCCACATCCGCTCCCCAGTCTATGTCTTTTGATTGATTGGGAAGTTCAATCCATTTATATTCAATGATATTACTGTAAAGGCATTACTTACTTTGTCCATTTCATCCTTTAGCTTTCCATTGTCATATCTTACTATTGTGCATCTTTTTACCCCTTTAGTTGCCCTTAGGTGTAATCTTCATTTCTACAGGACAGGTATTAATCCTATTACTGGAGTCCTTTATAAGCAGAATGAAATTCAGCTGGACAGAGAGAGAAAAGCCACAGGCAGCAAGAGGCTGGACAATGATGGAACCTGGAAGAGAAGGGAGGGACTAGAAGATGCTGCCACGTGCCTTGCTATGTGGCCGAGGCGTCAAGTATCAGTGGCAGCCAGCCCTAGGACACCTCTGTCTTTGGGGAGAAAGAGTTGCTTGATGATACCTTGATTTGGATGTTTTTCCAGACTCAAAATTTTGAGCAAATTAATTCCCATTGTTTAAGCCAAACCATTTCATGTTATTTGCTTGAGTGGCCTCGGAAACTAAAGAAGATGGTACCAGAAGAGTGGGGTGCTGCTATTGCAAATATCAAAGATGTTGGGGTGAGTTTGGAATTGGGTAATGGGTAGAGGCTGGAAGAATTGTGAGGTGCTTGATAGATAAGGCCTAGATTGCTTTGAAGAGACTGTTGGTAGAAATATGGATGCTCAAGGCACCTCTGATGAAGCCTTGAAAGGAAATGATGACTGTTACTGGAAATTGGAGGGGAGGTGATCTTTGTTTCAAAATGGCAGAGAACTTGGCAAAATTGAGTTCTCATGTCAGATGGAAGGCAGAACTTGAAAGCAATGAACTTGGATATTTAGTTGAGGAGATTTCCAAGCTAAATGTGGAAAGTGCAGCCTGGTTTCTCCTTGAAGCTTATAGTAAAACACGAGAGGAAAGGGATAAACTGAAAACTTAACTTCTGGGCATCAAGAAAGCAGAAATTGATGGTTTGGAAAATTCTGAGCTTCCAGAAAGTGAGTCCCCAGAGAATAGTGTTCCCTGTGAGTGTTTAACTGAATGTGGAGCCAGTCAGCCATTTCAGGGGAAGTCAAGACTGGAAATATAGTTATGCAGGAAAGATCTATGGAAGTCTCTATTGTCTGATGGTTTGGACCCTTGTGAACTGACCAGTTTTTAAAAAATAATCTGTATAATGGAACCATGCCAGCCTGGACTAACAGGGACAGAGAAGGGGCAAGTTGAAGGGAAAATCACTTCAAGGGCAGAGCCATGGAAGCTGAGGTCTGGACCAATGATACCTTCTCAGGCCAAGGGAGCAGGTCCACCCATGTGTGTGGAAAGGGTGAGTCTGCCCTAGCGCTTGGAGAGGGCAGGCCTTCTGCCCCATTGTTCAGGAAAAGAGCTGCTATCCCTGCGCTCTGAGAGCGTGGAGCCTGTGCCCCAGCATTTGTGAAGAGCTTGGCCACATTCCAATGCTTGGAGAGGGTGGAACCTTCACCCCGGGTTTGGGGAAAGCATGACTTCTGGGCAAGCATTTGGATGGGGTGGGGCTGCCACTCTGTCAGGCCCTGAGGACAAAACATCATTCACAGATGACTCTCAGACCTTGAAATTTAATGGAGTATGCCTCTCTGGGTTCTTTCTGGAATTGCTTGGGACCTGTGATCCCTATTTTCCTTCCAGTTTCTCCCTATGGGAATGGGAATATTTATCCTCTGCCTGTCCCTCCATTGTATTTCAGAAGCAGATAATTTGTTCTCTAGGTTTCACAGGTCCACAGGCAGAGGGGAAGGTGTCCCAGGACAGACCACACCCATAACCAATTTGAATAAGACTTTGTACTTAGCATTGTTACTGAAATGACTTAAGGCTTTGGGGATGTTGTGATGGAATGAATGTATTTTGTATGTAGAAATAACATGTCTTTTGGGGATAGACTCTGGGAACTGTATGTACCCCAGAAAAACATGTTCTTAAACTTAAACCATTATGTGAATATTCTCGCCGTCCTGATTTTGTGATAATCAGGGTAGGCTAAACATTCGCTACATTAGAAACCATGCATGTGTCCCCAGACCTAGTTTTTCTCCCTAGGTCTGGTTTTTAGAATGCTGGTGATAAATGAAGCCTGATTTATTATATGACCATCCTGTATGGGAAAAGACTGTAACTTTGGGTATCTTTGGTCAACCTTAAGAGATATAGCAGGGGGACAGATGTGGCTCGGGTGGTTGGGCAATCATCTCCCATATGGAGGGACCTGGGTTCGACCCCAGGGACCTCCTGGTAAAAATTTAAAAAAAGAAAAATATAGAAAGCACATGGGCCACCAGGCCCCGTGTAAGGGTATGCCACCAGGCCCCACGAGCCACGCAGCAAGATGGTGATGTAACAGGAGAGTGACACAAGGGACAGCCAAGACAAGACGCACTGAAAAACCAGGAACTAAGGTGGCGCAGGCGGTAGGACGCCTCTCTCCCACATCGGAGATTCTGAGGATTGACTCCCAGTGAAGACAGGAGAAAGAAAAGAAGAGAGGACAGGAAACAGATACAGCGAGTTGCCCAGCGAATGGACAGAGAAACAGCAAAAACGGGGGTGGGGTGGGTGGGGGTAAAAATGGATACAAGTAAATAAATAAATAATTACATCCTTAAAAAAATGGATAGGGGAGATACAGATTATAGTTAGTAGTAATAATTTGACGATGCGCTTTCATGATTTGTTAACAAATGTTTCACAACAATGCAGGGTATTTGAGGGGGGTGATGTGTGGGAGCCCTGTGTGATGTTATGCATGTTTATTTAGCAAGTTCATGATGGTTCACTGAACACTTATAGTTTATGTATGTTCATGTATGAATGATATACATCAATAAATTGTTTAAAAACAAAAAAACGTAAACCATTCCTGTGGGTGTGAACCCACTGAAGTAGGACCTTCTGATGAGGCTACTTCAGTTAAGGTGTGGCCCACCTCAGTCAGGATGGATCTTCATCCTATTCCTGGAGTCCTTTATGAGAGAATAAAATGCAGACAGAGTCAGAGAAAGCCACAGGAAGCCAGAAGCTGAAACAGAACATGGAAGAGAAGGAAGAGACCAGGAGACAAGCCTCGCCATGGGACACAGAGCCAAGGAGCAGCAGCAGCCAGCCCCAGAATGCCATAGTCTGTGGGAAGAAAGCATCGCCTTGCTGGTGCCTTGATTTGGACATTTTCCTGCCTTCAACACCACGAGTATTGAAACAAAACTTCCTTTTGTTGAGGCTGAACCATTTCATACTATTTGCATAAGCAGCATAGGAAACTAAAACAGTGTACCAATTAATCTTACAAAGCCAACCCAACCCCAGTAACCAAATACTGAGGACTGAGGGTATGAGTGAGAGAGAATGCAAGCAATATAGAGCAGACTCATTTAGGAATAGGATGCAGGTATTTTTCTTTTTCTTTGGTCATTTCAGGCGTAAGCATAGAAACAGTATAAGACAAAGATGCTGAGTCAAATCATCAGATAAAGGATATATATATTTTTAACAAATGGTGTTAGGACAACTGGCTAACGATTCTGAGAAAAGTTAGAAACATACCACTTATCACATACTGACTTAAGTTTCAGGTGGGATAGAGATTTAAATGTAAAATAATGAAAAAAGACTAGTAAAAAATTTGGGAGGATTTTATGAATTCTCAGAATGAAAAGGAAATTTTAAAATACTGGAAGGTTTAACAATATATACATTTTAAAAATCTGAAAGGCAAAAGCATAGAAAAGAGGTAAAAAGATTTAGAAAAATATTTGCATTGATTATGAAAACTGATTAATACCCTCAACGGATATAATTCTTACACATAAATAAGAGAAAGAACATTTGATAGATAAAAGGGCAAAGGATGCCAATGGGAAGTTCACACACACACACACACACAAACATATGGCCAGTGATAAAACTTATCATAAAACATATGATAAAAATTTTAACTTCAATAAGTTATTGAAGAAGTATAAATTAAAACAGTGAAATGATATTATGACTTAGCCTATTGATGATAAAAGACATGACAACACTATCCCTAGTGAGTGTATGGTAAAATGGTTTCTTTTATATCCTGCTGATACAGATATAAATTGATATAACATTTACGGAGGGCAATTTGGTTATACAGATCAAAGAGTTAAAACATGCTTTTACCCTTTGACTAGGCATTCCCACTTGTAAGAATTTATCCTAAGAAAATTGTCATGGATGTGCACAAAGCTTTATTTTAATAGATATTCATTCATCTTCATTTCTAATATGGAGCAATTGGAATCAACAGGAGTTAACATATAGGTTTGGTCAAATGAAGTCCAGGGCCGGTAGGAATGAATGGGGGAACTGGATGGTCCAGCCAGCATTCATTCTGATTGATTGGTGGCTGTGATGACATTAGATAAATATTTTAGTTATCACCCACAAAACAAAATACACTGTGCCACTCAAATAATGAAGCAGAACACTTATGACATTGGAAAAATATATACAATGTAAGGCAAAAAAACTTACAAAATGATGTATATACATAAAGATTCCATTAAAATATATATATAATATATATACAAATAAGGACATAGAAAAAAGTATGTAAAGATACACATCAAAATGCTAGAAATGATGTCTCTGGCTAGTAAAACTAGACAGATATTTTTTGCCTAACCAAATTTTCTAATTATTCCACAAATTTCTAAGTATCACTTCATTAACAGAGGTTCTTTTTTTTTTTTTTTTACCGGGAGGTCCCGGGGATCGAACCTGGGTCCCTCCATATGGGAGATGGATGCCCAACCATTTGAGCCACATCCGTCCCCCCTGCTTTTTTTTTTTATTTTTTATTTTTTTAGGTTATTACTTTTTTAAAGGTAATGGTCAACACTGGTATATGCTACTGGAAGGTCAAGTATGGTGATATCTGGAAAATGTCGCTGGCTAGGGTCAGGGAAGTTAGATAATTATATGCTACTTGCAGCAATATAAATGGTGACCTCCTTTCAGGAGAATAAGTAATATGCATATTAATATATTTGCATAATAATATATATAGGAAAAAGCTTGGGTGGTGAGATTATGGGTTTTTTTTTTTTTTTTTTTCTATGCAAATTTGACAAGATTATGTTACATTTATAATCAGGAAAAAACACAACTAGTAAATATAAAACCCTACCATGGCTCCAAATCCCAGCAGGACCCTGCCCCTGCAAACCCCCCATATCTCATATTCTACCACTCCCCCGCTAGGTTTCTATGGCCCAGCCACTGAGCTTCTGTTGCTTCTCGCTTCCCACCTTTTCTTCTGTCCTTTCTTCTGCCAGGAGTGTTTTTTTCCTTTGGGTTCTAGGTTAATAGGCTTGAAATTAATTTATTGAAAGCCAGTTTACCAAATTAGTTTCCCAAATTAAATTCTTGGCCAAAATTACCCAGTTTGCCTATTCACTAAAACCAAAAATTTTAATTGCTTTAACAAGAAAGTTTAGCATCTTTAAAGGGAATGTTGAATTTTGGTTGTTGATGCTAAGAATACACTTTCAGCATTTCTTAAAGGGAATTTTTTATTTAATTTTTTTCCTCCAACATATTTAGAATTTTCCAACGCTCATGTACCTATTATCTAGATTCTAAAAGGGTTTACATTGATTTTTTTTTTTTTTAATAATTGTTATTTTTCTGTTTGGGCAATCTTCTGGCATCCATCACTTAGCAATTTTAACTAACTTGGATTTGTTTATCCTTTCTTTTAAAATTCATATTTATAGTTAATATATCAGATTTTAAGTAGTGAGGATATGATTCTTCATAATTCATTCTGAAGAAATTCACTTTCTCTTCTTTGAATTGTTTAATACTTTTTCATGCCAGATTTTTATGCAAACTGCTACTTAGTCATGTATCCCAATTGCTCCTTGTTAGAAACCAAGATTTCAGCATTTCTTAGGAAATAAATGGAGAGATACACCATGTTTGTGGATAAATATTGGGAAGATGTCAATGCTCCCCAGATTGAGCTTTATATTCAAAGTAATTCCAATTAAAATCCCAATGGGGATTTCATGGAGATTGATCAAATGATTCTAAAATTTATTTGGAACAGTAAAGAACGAAGAATTCCTAGGACAACTGTGAAGAGAAAGAGTAGGGAGGGAGACCTTGTCCTCCTATAGATCAGGACACTTAATAGAGCTTTAATAATCAGGACAGCATACTGTGCAGAAAAACATGGTCATCATTAGGGAATAGAATTAGGAACAGAACTGTACATGAAATGGAACTTTAGTGTTTGCTAGAAGTGGCATTTCTGATCATTGGAGAAAAGAGAAGTGAAGCTATACAAAATAATTATCCAGAGGAAAAAATTGAGAATTTGGATCCTTACGTGACATCACATATAAATAAAATCAACTTTCAAAACCCTTAGTATAAAAAAGCTACATATCTTTTAGACAATTGGGTGGCAAAAGATTGATGAAACAAATACTTAAAGATTTCTTAAAGAAAAAAATACTAATCATTAAAGAAAAGATTTAAAGAAATTTTGTTCCTCAAAAGATACCGTACCCTCATCAAGATGGAAGAGTAAGAAGCTTCAGGTCTCTGTCCCCCGACATAAGCTTAGAACATCAAGGAAGAACTGGCAGAAACATCTTTCTATTAGTTCTAGAAAACAGTTGAAGGTTTACCCATGCATAACAGGGTGAGCACTGAATTAAGAAATTAAGAATTAAAAGTGGTAGGAGCTTGTGGCATCCTTGCTGGCCTATTCCCAACCCTCACTGGCTTGGCACAGAACTGGCCCGTACCTCCAGGGTAGGTCCCTGGTCTAGTTTTTGAGGGATTAGAGAAACCCTTGTTACTGGGAGCTTGTTTGTCAGGCCCAGGATTTCTGGTGGCAGCCTGAGGGATTGAACCAGGATACTTGTCACGGGCTTGCCATCCCAGAACTTGCCCTGCATATAGAAAACAGCACACAGACCTCTCCTACAGAACTCTGTGGGAAAGCAGTCATGCCTTGGCTGCCTGGGGAAAGGGATTGCTGGCTGTGGAACATATAGTGTGATGTCCTGGGCCATAAGGAAAGCATTCCTAGGGAAGAGGGGACATTCATGTCTGTATAACCGGAGGAATTCCTAGGGTACACAAGCATGCCCGAGATGTGATGCATGTGCAGAAAGGATCAGGGAGACCCCTTTGCTTTGATCTCGAGCTCTTCTCCAAACCACTGTATGGATAAGCACTGAAGGAGAGCACTTTCACAGGTCAGTCTGCAAAGACTGGGAAAGGTGGTTCTCCCTCTTCTTCTTCCTCTTCCTCTTACCTCCTGGCATTCAAGGAAAGCTCTGTCATAATACTAGCTGGATACTACCTTGATATAAGCTTAAGGAACAGGTGCCTCAGAGTCTAAATTCCAGTGAAAACACCTTAAAATATCAAAATGTCCAGATTTCAACAAAAGATTATAAAATATACAAAGATTAGGAAGAAATGGCCCAGACAAAGGGGAAGATTAAAGCATTAGAAACCATCATTGAGGAGGACAGACCTGGGACATACCAGACAAACACTTAAAACAATGGACCTAAATATGCTCAAAGAGCTAAAGGAAAACATGGACAAAGAATGAAAGGAAAACAAGAAGACAGGAGATGAACACAAAGAGAATATCAATAGAGAGATGGAAATTTTAAGAAGGAACCACAGTATTAGAAATTAAAAATTCCCTAGAGGGGTTCAATAGCAGATTGGAGCTGGCAGAAGAAAGAATCCATGAACGTGAAGATAAGACAGTTGAAGTCATCCAATTTGAGGGGCAGAAAGAGGAGAGAATGAAGAAAAGTAAACAAAGCCTGAAACCCGTGGGTCACCAAATGTACCAATTTACACGTTGTGGAAACTCAGAAGGACAAGAGAGAAAGGAACAGAGAGACTATTCAAAGAAATAATGGCTGAAAATGTATCAATTTTAATGAAAGACTTGCATATACACATCCAAGATGCTCAACGAACTCCAAACAGGATAAAGCCAAATAGACCTACCCTGTGGCATATTATAATCAAACTGTCAAATACCAAGAGATAAAGAGAGAATTTTGAAAACCACAAGAGAGAAGCAGCATGTCATATACCAGGAAGCCTTGATAAGATTAAATGCCTTTTTCTCATCACAAGTCATGGAGGAAAGAAGGTGGTGGGATGACATATTTAAAGTGCTGAAAGCAAAAAGTTGCCAACCAAGACTTCTGTGTCTGGCAAAACTGTCTTTCAAAAATGAGGGAGAGATTAAGTCATTCCCAGATCAACAAAAGTGGAGGGAGTTTGTCATCACTAGACTGGCCCTACAAGAAATGCTAGGGGAAGTTTTGCAGGTTGGAAGGAAAGGACAATAGACAATAAATCAAAACCATATGAAGAAATGAAGATTTCTGGTAAGGATAACTGTATGGGTAAATATAAATGCCTACACTATTGTATGTTTGATTTGTAACTCCACTTTTTACTTCCTACAGGACCTAAGAGGCAAATGCATAAAATGTAGTAATAAATCAGTGGTTTGGGGAGCAGAATGTACAAACATATAATTTGTGACAAGAACTTCATAAAGCTCGGGGGATGGAGAGGTATAGGAACACAGTCTATTGAAGATAAATTGGTATTAAAACAAACAAGATTTTTACAGATTTAGAGTTTAAATGTAAGCCCCGTGGTAGTTACAAAGAAAATATTGAAAATATGCAAGTCATCAAGACAGAAATTAGAGTACAGGTTGCCAGGGCTGCAGGGCAGGGGGAATAGGGAGTTAATGCATAATGGGAATAGGGTTTCTGTTTGGGGAGATGGGAATGTTTTAGTAATGGAAGGTGATGAGGGTACTGCAACATAGTGAATATGATTAAATCCCACTGAATGGTATGCTTGGGAATGGCTGAGATTGGAAAGTTTATATTGTATATATGTTCCCACAATTAAAAAAGAAGAAAAAAGAGCAACTAAAGAGATGATGGCAATTAAAGGCAATACAGAAAAACAAACAAAAAAATTAAAGATAAAAAACAAAAAAATAAAGGCAATACACAATCCTGGACAGGATTTAACAAGGGAGAAGAAAAGGCTCAAAAGGGCATTTACTGGGACATGAAAAAATTGGAAAGTAGACTATAAGCTTTATATCAACATTAAATTTCTTGAACTGGACAATTGCACTTAAAGTGGTTACATAAGTGAATATCTTTGTTCTTAGGAAAGGTGTATAGCAGTATAAAGTGCTGAAGGATCATGATATATACAACCTACACGCAAGTGGTCAGAAAATGCCTCGAAGGATAAAATGATACAGCAAATGTGGCAAAATGTTGGAACTGGTGGATCTGGGTCTGGAGCACGGGGTATGGGAGGTATGGTGGAGTTCTCTGTATGGGGTTTGTATTATTTTCCCAACTCTTCTGTAAGTTTGAAGGTACTTCAAAATAAAAAAAATTAAGATACCTTAAGAAACAGAAAAGAAATACAACAAAGAAAGGATTAGTATCAAGAATATATAAAGTACTCCTTTAACCAGAAGAGCACAATCAACTCTAGAAAAAAGGGACCCAAAATCCATGAACAGATTCTTCTCAGAAGAAAGGAGACATGTTTAGGCAATCACATAAGAAAGCTGTTTGGCATCATAGGTACAAATGCAAATCAGGACCATCATGAGGCACTATTTTATACACAATTGATCAAATTTAAAAGTCTGATAATACTAAGTCTTGGAGAGGATGTGGACCTACGGATTTTCATATACATTGTTGATGTGAGTGTAAATTAGTGCAACCACTGCAAAAAACCATTTGGCATTGTACTCTAAAGTTGAACATATATATAAAAATCCAACCCCACAATTGCACTCCTACATATAGAAAATAAAAAAATATTTGCACATATATAAGACCATGTACAAGAGTGTGTTCATGAAAGCACTGTTTATATTATCAAAAACTTGTGAACAACCCAAATGCTCAGCAATGGCAGTGTGGCTGAATAAACCATGGTATGTTCACATAATGGAATATTATACAGGAGTCAAAACAAATGAGTGACGGTGCATGAGACAATAGGATGAGTCTTAACAGTAAGTGCTAAAACCTTACTGACGACATAGCATCCTTTTTATGAAGCTAAGAATAGCAGATATGCATACACATACCCCACACTTTTTGGAATACACGTAATACATATAATCAGCAATAAGACCAGATAAAAGAGAAAGCAGTGGAACATTGAACATATAAATATATTCAGGATGATGGTCACTTTGGCATGGGAGAAGCAGAGAAAAAGGGTGGGAGTAGAACTCTACATGGTTAGATGTAATTTATAGCTGTGTCAAGGCCCTGGTTTCTGTTTGGGGTGGCAGCTTCATGAATACTTTTGCATTCTTAAAAATAATGAGCTAAGTAAATGAAAGCAGGTCACGCATGGATCAGCGGTGTGTTTTATGAACTAGGGATTATGATTATGATTGTCCAATTCTATGATTATGATTGTCCAGTTAAAAAAACACCCATGTCAAACAAAATGGTTAGAATATAATAAGGGAGACAAGTGATTAATTAGAGGAAACAGTGGCACCACAGACCAAAGCTTCATTTTGAAAGGACAGACCAAAGGTTTGGAACCCTTCTCAAAGCCGCGTTTCAAAGAGCTGCAAGGAGTAAACTAAAATTTCCAGACCTACCTGGAAAATGTCTTTGCTTTCACAAAAATCCTCTCCCATTTCAAAACCGTGTTCTGACGCGGTTCAGTGACTAGCCTCGAGCTCCTGAACAACTGAGGACATGAGTTTCTCTGCTTTTTGGGATGACTAAGCTCTCTCATCTGCTCCAAAGACTCAGCGCCTGCTATCTTATTCTACAGGGCATTAAATGTGAACTAAGGCCTCGGCTGGCAACTTGCCAGGGAGAAGTATACTTTTACAACTTCTGTAACCTATGCTCATAGCACCCCAGAAGTCAGTAATGCATATCAGAGTGCTTTGAAGGTTTGGGTACTTCCAGGCAATGCGTGTTTATATATAAAATATAATACTTTACTGGAATTCCATCATTACAAATACAAAGCTCCCTCTGCTTTTCAGACTCTAAAAAGTAAAGCAGCAAGTTTTTAACTCCAACGTACAGGCTGGGTTCTGCTGCTTTGGCACCCAGTAGGGCACTTCGTGAACACTTGTTGAAGGAGCTAGAATTGTTTTCCAAGTAATAATCTTGAAGACCCTGGCTTTCAAGAGAAAAGACGCGTGGAGTGAAACAGTCTTCCTACAGATAGTATTTTATACAGCAAAAATGATCTGAAATGTATGAATGCATTTATGGGCCACGGCAAAAGAACAGTTGAAATTTGGGACTGTCTTTGGCAATTAAGGACACAGAGAGCCATGATATGATGACATGATCCACCGAGGAAACGGCACAGACTCCGGAGAGTCAGAAAGCGACGCACACACAGACTAAGAGATTGAGACTCAGCCCTCTGGCACGAATGACCCTCCTCCTACAGTGACAGGCAAATCCCCCAGATCACTGTGATGTGTACCTTGAACTTGCTCGCTAAAAATGACAGCAGCAGGAACAGACTGGCCCTCCTGGAGACAGAAGGGAAAACGTCAAGACCTTTCCAAGGTTAGCAGTCAGAAGCAGGTATTTGCAAGAGAATAACTAGAGTGAAAAGAAGGAAAAGTCCCTTTTACTGTCCATTAAGGGCATATTATCTGAAGGGAGAAAATATTGCATACTTTCCAAAAGATCCTTAGCCAGGCCGTGCATAGGCACATGCTCATATTTTCTCAATTGAGCGAATTTACATTTAAAAAACCTGGGCCACTCCCATCCCTGCTCTTTGTTTGATTAACCCCACCTGCCAAACTCCTTAGTTTTTGCCATCCAAGCACATTTGTGTTCATTTCCCCCTAAGTTAATTTGCTGACTGGTATGCTTGCTTCCAAGTGTTAAGTCATTTCACGTGTGCGGGTTCTGTCCGCCGGGTCCCACGGCAAAGCTGTGCAGGGCAGACGTGTTCCTGACTTGACCTGACTTGCATCCGTGGAAAAATGAAGGCGCTGGGAGCATAAACAGACTTCCCCAGGTCTGCGGCAGGCGCTACATCAAGCCGCTTCCTTTTCCTTTACTACCTCACGTCCAACGTGGCTGCCAACCTGTGCTTCCCCTTTTATCCCTTTTCAGGTTCCTGGTCTGGCGAAACAGGGAATTGGGGAACAATGAGTAACTCACCAGCTCCAGGTGTTTGGGGTCAGCCTTAGGTGATATGCGATTATGACTCGTTTGGGCAAGTGGCTTGTGTTTGTGTTTTTCCCCAACCACAGGCAACAGAGGCCTTGATCAATCAGCCATGGGCTGGCCAGGCTTTATTTCCCCAATGACCCATTAACTGTATTTATTTATTTTTAAATCTTTGTGGTATAATTTATGCACAAGGCACTGGACCTATTTAAAGGGTACAGGTTGATGAGTTTTGACATCCCTATACAGTGTGAAACTAGCATTTCCATCTTTTCCAGCCGAGTTTCCTAGTGGCCATGGCGGGTTTTTATCTTAAGTCTGGAAGCCTTAAGGGTTTGACCTCACCTAGAAGGCCAGGGTTTAACACGGGGTCACTGATAGGATTTAAGAAACGAAAAGCTCTCTCCAAAAAATCCACCTCTCTCTCTGAAATAAAGAATAAGAAAAAAATCCCTCAGGCCAACAAGACTGACTTCCAGACTGACTCATCCTTAGTCCTGGGGCACAGACTCGGGCTCCGATAAGAGGCGGTCCATCTGTCCTCCGTTTGTTTATAATGAGTCATGCTGGAAATCAGGCAGCTCCTTTTTTTCTCTCCCATGTCAGGGTTAGGCTAGAACCGGAGGCAGATACACGCCTAGTCCCCACGCGGTCAGCGAAGCGCTGCTCAACGGGGCCCCCTGCTGGCCGAGACGAGGAGCGCCGCGCCTTGGAGCCGAGTCCGCCTTTCTCCCCGCGCCTCCAGGGCAGATCTTAGGGGGCTGCAGATTTGCAGGAGGAATGGGGAGCAGCCGCGGAGTTCCCACTGCCTCGCGTCCGCCGTCCCCCCTCCCACCTGCCCAGGCTGTCAGGGACAGCGGGCCGTGAGTCACAGCCCTTGCCTACGCCGGAGCAGTTAACCGCAGAGCTGCTTGAGGGCTGAGCCCCCCCCCCCCCCCAGCTGCCGTACGCCCCCGTTGCAGAGCTCCAGGCTGGGGGGCCAGCTGTCTTCAGGACTGGGAATTGTGAAGTCCTCGCCCGAAAAAGCCCAAGTGGCAATTCTTTTAGCCAATGCCTTCTTGGCCCCGATTGAAAAATTCCTATAGCCAAGACCCGATGGAGGCTGGGGCTGGGTGGGGGCTGGGGAAGTGTCAGCTAGAATTAATGTCACGATCAAGTTAACATAAAATAGATTTATCTACTGGCTCATTGTATGGAGGTAAAGTGCTCTGTTTTGAGAACAAATCGTCATAGCAACTCGGGCGCCCCAGTTACAGTAAGCTCAGTACGACCAAAATAAAACTCCTTGCCGAGAACTGGGATTGGCTAGTGAGTGAGGGCGGCTGAACTTCAGCTTTCAGTTTCCAGATGGCATTAGCCAGCGCGGTTTTTTGGAGGGGCTGGGTGGGGGGTGGGGTGGGAGGTCTCATAAACTGATGAAAGGGATGCTTTCAATAATAGCAAAACTCTAAGGCCAGTTTTCAAACGGAGGGGGGCTCGTACATCCCTCCCCCACGAGTTTAGACATAAGCAGACCTCACTGCCAAATTTTCACCAGCATTTTGTTATTAAAACAGAAGGCCCCAAGGAATGGCTTGCCAGTTCTGTTCCAAGTTGGGGTAAATGGTAATACAGTGCTGGTCTTTAAGAAGAGGCAAATCCATAGAAAAACAGGGAAAATCCACTCCCCCCCCCCCCCCCGTGGATTTTGCTTCCATTCATTGTCACTCTCTAGCACCTTCCTTCTCCCACTGCCCTCTCCCCCTCCTCTTGATCAACAAATGAAATTGTCTTTAGAGTCACTGCTTGCCCCCCTTCTCTTCTTTGTCGTCGTCTCTCCCCCGCCCCAGGGTTCCTCCACCCCTCCCATTCAGGTGTGTGGCCCCAAGGCTCCTGGGAAGCACCCTCCCGGTGACAGGAGCTCTGGCGCTGGGACATGGGACATGGAGGCTGGCTGTGCTCGTACAGCTCCACTTCTTGGTAATCAACAGTGAGTCACTCCCTTGAAATTCTCTTCAGCTCTTGATTCTGGTGGCTGTGTGACTCGGATTGTTTTTCTTCTAATATTTTGTCTCCCTCATCTTCCCATCCCTTAAATTTCTGCATTTTCTAAAGTTCTGTCTGCTAGGCCTGTACTCTTTCCATATCCTCATATCTCACTTGTAAGCAGATGTCTACTGTGACTTAAACCGAGACTACCGGTGATCTCAAAATCAACTTGGTCAAAACGGAATTTATCCTTCTCCCCAACAAAATCAGGTCCTTCTCCAGACATTTTTTTTTTTTCTACCCTGTAAACAGCATCATCATTTCCTGAGCCTAGGCTTAAAAGCTAGGTGTTACTCAGACTCTTCCTAGGCGTATATTTCCTTCCAATGCTTCTTCAGTTGATTTCTTTCTTTCCATTTCCAAAGCCATAATCCTGGGTCTGAGCCTCATGACCTATTGCTTCCAAAATGGTCTTTTCACCTGCAAGCCTCCTTCTAGGTAGTGAGGCATGGGAGAAAGGCAACAGGTTTTGGAGTTTGAATGCCGTCACTGCCATTATTGCCTGTGTGGCTAATTTCCTAATCTCACGGTCTTAGTTTCCTCAG
The DNA here is from genome assembly GCA_026826555.1 of Tolypeutes matacus. Classification (NCBI taxonomy): domain Eukaryota; kingdom Metazoa; phylum Chordata; class Mammalia; order Cingulata; family Chlamyphoridae; genus Tolypeutes; species Tolypeutes matacus. The sequence continues at coordinate 10,335,686 of JAKSZT010054576.1, read as the reverse complement.
CTGTAAAGCACATATAATCCCTACTCAGGGTAAGATTTAATGAGGTATTATACGTGAAATATCCAGCAGCGTTTCTAGCACATTGTAAGTACTCAATTAATAGTCGTTCCTTTTCATTCAAATGCACCTCTGCCAGGTCAAACTCTTAAAATAGACTTCTGGATCGCATTCTTCCCTTACTTAAAAACCTTCATTCTTCTACTGAAATAAGAACAAATTCCCCAGCCTAGCACTTATGGGAGTCTGACAATATGGCCCCAATGTATTACTCCTACTTAATTGTCCCCAACTCTTTATCTAAACACCATCATTCTATTTCCCATCCATTTCTTTGCTAATGTTGTAGGCTGAATTGTACCTACAATGTATGTTGAATTCCTAGGCATTCTTTAAGATTCGTCTGGAATTCTACCTTCTCTATGAGGCTGTTCCCAATCCCTACAACCAGACAGGACCTCCTTCCTCTGCCCTTTGTAGCACTTTCACCCCCTTGGCATTTTTAAGATGCTACTTGCTCAATTTCTGCCTTTGATGTCTCTTCACTCCAAGACGGAATGCCCCCTGCTGGGTGTGGTCTGTTCCAGCATCAGCCAAAAACCAGGCTGACCGGTCATGCTTCCTTTAGTCTCCTAAACCACCTTCTTTTGCTAACCTCCTGTTGGGTGTAGTCTCCCTTCTCCAGAATAAAGTTGCAGAAGGAGTAAGAACTCTGTGCAGGGGATTCTCCAATCACCACCAAATTCTGGCATTATAATGAGAGGGAAAGAGTCCCCAAATATCATCATCTCAAATATGCTGTGCCACCATTTCATTAAACTCAATTTTGTTTATCGTTTCACGAATCCCAGGAAACACCCTTGCTTGAAATCATGAATTGATTTTATCTGTCTCCCAGGCTCCAGCGAGCAGTGTTCTTCTGGTGGAGAAATATCTGAGTCACACAAATGGATCCTTAGGACTATCTGAAATTCCTCCTCTTTCTCATTCATGAATCAGTCTCTTTACACTGGTGGTCAATGGGCGCACAGAAAAGGAACTCAGATTAAATGGTCCATTGAACTTTTGTACATGGAATGGGAAACAAAGGTCCATTGAGCAATACATCAGCATTTTAAAATGAGTCGACAGTCTTTAAAATTATTTTATCAATTTATGATTTTGATATATCTTAGTCTCAACTTATAGCTCTAGAATATATGTTTATGTATACAATCCAGCTTCCATTTCACAAGGTTTAACTTTCAGATATATGAGGCTAGAAATATAGTATTATTATGTGGGAACTCATGTTGGCAATCCCACTGCAAAGTGTAATTTTAAAAAGTTAAAAACATGACCTTCATACAAATATATATACATAAAAAAACAGAAGGCAAAGATTTTATTTAACTCAATTAATGAGGAAACCAGTAAGATGTTAAGACTGGTTCAAAAGAAAATTCTAGGACCCAGAGAATTCCAAGGTCAGTCCAAGGAATGTGGTCAGTCAAGGAATGCGGAAATAAAGTTGGTCAGTCCAAGGAAGGTGGAAATAAATTTGCTGATGAAAGCAAAACTGGTTAATGTTGCACTAGGCAATGTTTTTAATGCTACTGATTAAGAATCATTTGCATGGCTATAATTTTTCTACAAGTTAACCTCTATAGCCTGTATTCCTTCAGAGTTGTTCTATAGCTTTCCTAGTCAGTTGGAAAAGGCACGTGGCCCCAGAAAACCAGATAATCCCCAAGTGGCAGAGGGTGCTAGACAACCCCCGGTGGTACACCCAGGGCTTGATAATTCTCTTTTATCTAGTTCCAAGTTTTGTGTACTTGCTCTTGACACTACTATCAGAGAGGCATGAAAACAAAACCAATTTGCTTTTTCTATGACATATTTGCGGTCTACAATCGGTTTGTTGGAAATCTGTAATTTTAGATATATGAAGGGGGATACAAACCACAGTCCCGTGCAAGGTTTCAACATGGGCTTAGGAGTCAAACTGCTTGGGCTGAAGTTCATGGTTCCAAATTTACTACAGGGTGACCCTGGGCAAAATCACTTAACCTCGGTTTCACCATTTTTAGAGGAGACCACTACCTACCTATGGCTTTGTTATGGGGATTAGATGAGGTAATGCATAAGTACTTTATAAACGTGAACTATTTCACCATTAAGAATGGGTCCATTATTCCACCAAGATCTTTATTCAGACATTAAAACATTTTGAGAAATAACTCAACTTAAACTCTGTTAAAAAGGGATACAATTCTATATTTCAAAGGAGAAGCAAGAACTGAAATGGAGCCAACTGGTAAATTAATAACGTGCCAAAAGGATAGTTCACTTCTTCCAACTCCAACATTAAAGAAGAAAAATGTTTGAGGCAAGGATGGCAGGAAATGAACCTTTGTTAAGTTAGGAGGTCCCAAGCCTGTGCTTACCACATATGCATTATGTACCAACAATTGAGTATTCTGGGGAAGCGAGCGGTTTTTCCCCTTAGAGAGATACGCTACGAAATGAAGAGTAGTAAGGGAAAATGACCAAGTGAAAAATATGTTGAAGGGGGCGGATGTGGCTCAAATGGTTGGGCGTCCATCTGTCATACGGAGGGACCTGGGTTCAATCCCCAGGACCTCCCGGTAAAATAAAATAAATATATATATATAGAAGGCGCATGGGCTGCCAGGCTCTGTGTGCCGGTGAGCCGCCAGGCCCCAGGAGCCATGCAGCAGGATGATGACCTAACAGGAGAGAGACGCAGGGGAGAGACAAGACGAGATGCTCTGAAAGCTCTGAAAACCGGGAACCAAGGTGGCGCAGGTGACAGAACTCCTCTCTCCTGCATCAGAGGTCTCCAGGATCGAATCCTGGTGAAGACTGGAGGAGGAGGATGAGAAGAGATGGCAGGAAACAGACACAGAGAATTGCCCAGAGAATGGACACAAAACAGCAAATGGGGAAGGGGGGTTTAAAATGGATAAAGTAAATAAATAAATCTTGAAAAAACAAAACAAAACAAAACCATGGAACTGTACACTTTAAAGAGAGTAAATTAAAAAAAAAAAAAAAAAATATATATATATATATATATGTTGAAGCCTTAAGAGTGCATTGCCAAGCAAGTCAAACAGCTGAAGCAGTGGTTCAAAGGGCATTCCAGCTTTAATAATTTATTCTGCATAACTAAAAAAAGAAAAAAATAAAACATTCTCTGAATTTTAAATTATATTTACCAACACACTGCTGGTGATAAATGCCCATTCACCATACATTGTTGTTTTTTCTTTGCCCACAAAATGCTGAGGAAAATATTGAATAAATATACATTTTATTAAAAATACACACAAACACAAATCCTGTTAACAAATTGATATAAATCAATTATATCAATGTCTCCTTCCCATCCAAATTTTGGTGTAAACACCGTTAAATTAAAAAGCAAAAGCATAGTGGTATAGGCCACCAAAAATCCAATTATCAGATAGTAAATTTAATGCTGACATTCAGAATAGTACAGGAAATAGCTACAAACCAAACCAAAAAGCAAAATAATGAAAATGACAACCATGTTAAAAAGCCTGGATACATTTTAATGTATTCAAGACTGAGAAAAGAATTTTCTCCAAATGTCAGCTTTTAAGAAGACATTTCTAGGTTAAATTGAACACCAAAGAGAAGAGAATTTCCCTAAAGAAATTTTCTGAGCCAAAGGAAAATCAAATTATGCTTGAAAAACAAAAGCAAACTCCAATAATGCCTGCCTCCTTCCCCACCCACTTCAAATCTGCTTTAGTGTAGCTTTTCATGCTGAAGGCCATTTACTAATTCTATACTCTGTTATCTCAATGGGACCAAATCTAGACTTAACTCTCCATGTCCCTATGGACTGAATTAGACCAGTATTTTCAGTCCCTCCTGAGCTGGGAAAGTGCATTCTGGATGCAAACATGTGTAGATGATTAGTCTGTGAGCCTCAGGTTGAAGAGACATTAACCTATTGCAAAAAGGACATTACTTATTTGCCACTATTAAAAATGTTTTCTATATAGGTATGACAATGGTTGAAAGGGAAAGTTTAAGGACATGTATATTACCAAAAGGAAAGCTAAAAAATGTAACATGGGCCTGTATAACATAGTGAAACCTCATGTAAAATATGAATATGGGTGATATTGCATATATTAACTGTTACAAATATACTAGAGGGAAGGAAACAGAATGGCAACTATGTATGGAAGGGCAAGCATAGAGAGATTGAGATGATGAATTTTGTTTGTTTCGTTTTTATTATTATTACTGGAATAAAGGAAATGCTCTAAAAATGACTGAAGTGATAAATGCACAACTATGTGATTATACTGAATACCAGTGACTGTACTCTTTGGATGGATTTATGCTTTATTGATTCAATAAAATTTATTTGTTAAAAAATGATTTCTTCTCATATATATTTAAGGAAATAATGAGAGGCACTCTGATTTAAGCAAAGAAAACTGAAAATGATTTCCCACAATGTTTCCCATGTTCAAATTTGTTAGGCAAAAATCTTATGAAATAGAATAATGCTGACCTAGCTTTTAAGAAAGGTTTTAAAAAAGTAAAACATGAGTTCAGAAGTAAATTAAAATATTTATTATTATGGAAGAAAAAGGCAAAGTTAACAAAATGATGCTAGAAAATAAAGTAACACCTTAACTCTGCCATTGTGTGCAACTCTCATTCCTTTACCAAATATTCTCAGATGGTAAAAATTTGTAAAAAAGAAAAATTGATAAAAAATACTTGATGAATGTAGTAAAAGCTTTCCACAACTGGAAATACTGTAAAATACATTAATTTTTGGTGGAGAGGAAGTGGCAGTGAGAGTATGTGATTGGTAATGACCATTTTTGAGTTCATTAGGAAGTATCTTTCATAATTCAAACAGCCATGAGCTTAGTGTACCTGCCCTTGAATGGCCATTAGGTACAATAAATAGTGAATACCAGAATTCCAGAGTCCAGGGACACTGGCATTCAATGCAATGAAGACTGTTATCTATGTTGTTAGATAACAAGCACCATAGAAAACGGAAGCTTTAAGGTTTTTTTTTTTTTAAACTTAACTTGGAATGAAATTGCTATCAAAGACTGTGCAACATTAAGAGTTACCTTTTATATAATGAAATACCAATAAAAGGCAGGTAGAATTATACAGGGAGAAAAATTAGAAATTTCATACTGCAAGCACAAGCGCTAGTATAGGGTGAAGAAAAATTATAACAGCGGTTACCATTTGAAGTAGTATGTCTCTTTTAATATACTTTTAACTATGTTTGAACTCTTCAATAAAGAAACTGAATATAAAAGTGATTTTTTTTAAAAAAAAAAAAAAAAAAAAAAGTGAATGTTTGTTATCATCTGTACTCAACATTTTTTGTTTTCTACCCTAGAGGATAAATTTTAGCCCTGGGACAAAATTAGCAGCCCAAATCTTTATTGTACCTTAAACTAATTTTGTTTCTTGACCTCTGCTTTTCTTTCCAAATTCCCTTACAGAGTTCTGAATTCATTCCTGTGATATTCTTGCACAGAGTTCACAATCCACATATACTGTTAAATACCAATAAATCAAGATGATAATATGAGAGAAAGAGTTTGGAAATGATGGCTTAAGTACTTTTGTTAAAGTTGAAGGCAGGGGCACGGATGTGGCTCAAATGGTTGGGCGTCCGTCTCCCATATAGAGGGACCTGGGTTCGATCCCCGGAACCTCCCAGTAAAATAAAAAAATAAAAATAAAAAAAAAAAAAGTTGAAGGCAAGTATATGTTACATGGCCTACAGTGTACTAAGTTCACAAAATGTGACAAACAAAAATGTGCTGACATTGAGGAAAAGTTAAACTTTGTGATATGGCTAGCAGAATTGATGTGTATATCAGCTCTTGAGGTAGAAAATTTAGTGGTTACTACCTAAACTAATAATGCTTAAATATAAAAGTTTAGAAAATGCACAAAGATGTTATGAATGTCCTATATAAACCTTTCAGTAAAAATCTAAAATAACTAGATCAATCCGAGGGAGGTTTAGAATGAAATTGTTTACGTTATGGAAGCTTTTTATATATTCTATGAGTTGATCTTCCACTTGCTTATAATCCTTTTATCCCAACTCAAGGAAGAAAAGTCAGATCTTAACAGCTTTGTGGCCACTCATTTGCCTGTATTCGAGTCCTCAAAGAGATGGAAGGAAGTACTCTGGCACAGGAACGAGAGAAGTGGAGAATCTAAGAGAGGATGAGCTTATGCTGTGATGCCAGTGGCCTTGGGATCTGTGAAGAGAGGCTGGGAAAAGAGGAAGTCTTAGGAGACTCCCTAATTAGCCATTTGGGCTCAGAGATCTCTGGGATTTTTAGGTTAGGTATCTGCAAAAGCAGACTTCTAGGGCTCCTTCACCATCAAATTTTGTAATTCATTTCATGTTTTAAAAGTACTGGTTTTGAATAATCACATTATAGTACATGCTACACGTATTCAAATGATTAGAAAATTAATCAGTCAGTTTTAGAGACGAGTGTCTTAAATTAGTAGTGGGCAGTCCCCAGGAATTTGTCTTAGAGGCAGATAGGTGGAAGAAATGTGGAGATGAGGAAAATGCAGCACAGAGAAATGGTGAGGAATGGCAGAGGTGTTTTCTTCTGTGTTCCAGAGGGCCCTTCTGTAGACAGAGGGAAAAAACATGATTGTGTGTTTTAGCAGTTTGCTTAAGAAGCACAGATTTCTGCTTGTTTCAAAAACGGCCCTCTAGAAACACCAGTAGAAACTTTTCCAGATGCAGATGCACCTCCTTTCAAAACTGAATGTACTAACCCTGGTATGGACACAGCCAGGAGGGATGAGAGCAGATATGGGAAAGATAAAGTGCTGCCTAAATGCCAAGCTCAGAGAGGAACTTTGGCTCCGGTTCCACTCCCCGGGAAACAGACTGTGCCACGGTAAAAGCACAGGGAGAGAAGGAAGTACTGAGCGAAGAAGGTAGAATGGCCTCTTGTGGCTGCCAGGGGTGGTAAGAAAGCAGTCCTGGGCTCAGAAAGCAGCCGCCACTGTTCACTTTTTCATTTTCCCTTTAGCTACGACTTCTGCATAAGGGGTGTGAATGAAGTCATAGAGCTGCTTAGCATTTGCAGCGTTCCCCAGAATACTTGTGAGCTTGTCTTGGGAGAGGGTTGCTAACTCTGCAATGTTCTTCACGTGGTTCATCAAGGCGCGACGGTTTTTTGCATTGACCCCTGGCATTTTTAACAGGAAGTCTTGGGGTCCAGGGTTATACTTTTCTGCTTCAGGGAGGGTTTCGGAATCTGCTGTAATAGCTGTGGCTGCGGCTGCGTCAGGCTGAGGCTTATTTTGTTTCAGCTCCTCAAACAACTCTGCGGTTGCGTGAGGGGAGGGGCACCAGAGCACCCGGAGTCTGGGGAAGTGAAGAGTAAGAAGAGTGAGCTTGGAACTAATGTCGTTGCTGGAGATCTCCTGATGTAAGGCACCTCGGGAAGTGAGGGAGAAAGGCTTGCTGGGGTCAAACTCGATCAGAAGCACCGGGCGCTTGTAATAGCGGGACATGGCAATGCACTGGCTATAAAGGCGGCCGTTATTCAAGGAGCCAATCAAATCACTGATGCTCTTGCGCTCCACGCACATTTCTGGGGTCAGGATGTAATCTCCAACCTCCAGGGTCACTGGTTCAATGTCAATGCCCCGACGATGGATCAGAGACGGGAGTTCACTTCGAAATTCACGCATATCCACGACTATACTTTGCTGTACCCCATTCTGTTCTTGACCACCTACGGAGAAGATGGAGTAGCATTTTCAGCAGATGGACTATATCAAAGTTTAAAGTCTCTGTCTCTGATGGATGGCTACATAAGGTTCATGACATATTATTTCAGTTTTCTATATTTTCAGAAAGATTTATTTACAGAGAAAATAGTGGCAACTTCCCTGAAACAAAAAGTATTTAGCTCTATTTAGGAAAATCAGAATCTATCGGAAGTTCCGTAGTTACACTGATTCATCGACACAGGCATTTGCTGTTGTCTTCTCTCTATCATTCCTCTTATTTTTGCACTGACTGTATTTTATGATCATTGTATTCTCAGATGCTTAGAAATGCTTGCTGAATAAACTGTCTTAGGAGCTGTTGTGAAACACTCTAGAGCTTTTGGTACTCATATTAATAAATCCAGAGATGGGAAAAGGGAAGAAGGTGGGAAAAATGAGAACATCTTGTTTTAAGAGCATAACTTCTCAAACTCTGCCATGCATTTGAATCACCTGGGAATCATGGTAAAAAAGCAGCTTCTGATTCAGCTGGTTGTGATGAGGCCTAAGAGTCTGCATTTCTAACAATGCTGCCAGTTTAAGGACTTTTGAGTTTCAAGGGCTTAGAGGGCTGAACTAAAAAGACCGACTCCTATGACTAGCTTTCCATACGGTGTTCAAATCTATCTTCCTTGATATTGTTTTACATTCTGTAGTTCTACATGAAATGGCACCAACCTGAGTTAACAAAAACTTCCTTTAAAAAAGACATAGATACTCTGAGACAGTGTTTCCCAAAATACAGTCCAAGGACCATCAGAATTTCCCCGACACGCTGACTCCCTTTTGGATCCACTGTGTTGGAATTTCGATGTGAGTCTAGGAGTTTTCACAAGCCTCTGAGGTGACTCTGAATGAGAACCACTGCTGTAACTGTTCAAGCCCACTAGAGGTTAAAGCAACTCAATCAAATTGCTTTTCTCATACCACTTTGGCTGATACCAGCTGACGTCATGGGGAAATGTGAATAGGGAAGTGGAAATGGTTACTTCTGGATGACAGTGGGTTGCATCCAGCAGGTCCTGGTGTTATGTCACAGTCAGGACGCTGCGCTTTAAAGAGTCTATCAGATGCCTGGGATCTGAAGAGGTACCAAGAAGTACCAAACACATACAGAGAGAGAAGTGGGGATATACCTCGAAGAATTCCTTTCTATTTATACATCTAAGGGGAGAGGAAGAGGAAGGGAGGGAGACATTCAGCTGCTCCTCTGGGTTAAGATAAGAACTTAATCACCATTTACAAGTTTCTTTGAAAGTACATTCTGAGTTTCAACCAGCGAAATTTAAAATTTAAAAGCCCCTCTGAACGTAAGTCACTTCTAAGCTGGGGTGTTCATATCACAGCCCCACTTGTTTTACAGATGAGGAGCCTTGGCTCCAGGGAGGACAGGTGGCTGGTAAATGGCAGAGTTGATCCTAGAAAATGGGAACAGGTATCCTGTCCCGGGTCTGATGCCAGGTTTTAAGACATGGGTGGGGAAAACCAAGCCTCTGCAGAGTAGCTCTGAAACTTCACGTTCTCCTTCTCAGCAGCGAGAGTGCTGGTCAGAAGGCAGGACTCACCTGCTTTACGCGTGTCAGTGGCAGCATCTGTAGACGTGGTGCCTCTCACCAAGTCTAGGTTTGTTTCATCTCTGCCTTCTCTTTCTTCAGGGATAACCATGCTCGCCTTTTCCCTGGGGAGGCAAAATATTTTAAACATTTTTTAAAAATGGAATTTCAAAATTCCAGATTTTAACCTTTTGCAAATTCTAACATATAAGATGATCTACATGCCTATAGTGATAAAAGAGAATACAAGAAATACATTACAAGTCAATCTGCACAGACAAATGGTGGGTAAGGAAGTAAAAACCATTTCTTCATTGGATGCTAGTGCCCAATCCTCCAGAGGAAAAAAGTTATTTTCTATTCTATATGTCCTTCAAGTACTTTGAGAGATGAAATAAGCATGTCAAAAATGCCACAGAATACTGAGACTATTTTATAAAGTGAAAGTGTGATTAAACGTTAAAAATAATTTAAATCACTTCCATACAATATTTCCAGGATAATCACAAGCAGGGACGGTTGTATCCATCAATTGATGAATGGATAAATAAAATGTGATATATATATAGGTAACGGAATATTATTCATCCATAAAAAGGAATGAAGTTCTGATACATGTGACAATATGGATGAACCTCAAAGGCATCATGTTGAGTGAAATAAGCCAGACACAAAAGGACAAATATTGTGTGACCTCACCGATATGAAATAATTAGAATAATCAAATTCAGAGACAGAATCTAGAATATAGGTTACCAGGGGGTGGGGTAAGGATAGGGAATGAGGAGTCAATGCTTAAATTGTACAGTTTCTATTTGGATTGATGGAAAGTTTTGGTCATGGATGGTGATGATGGTAGCGCAACATTGCGAATGTGATTAACAGCCCTGAATTATATATATTGTAATGCAGTTACAAGGGGGAAAGTTTACGTTGTATATATGCTACTAGAATAAATATTAAAAAAACAAAAAGAAAAAGCCATAGGACTGGACAACACAGTGAACCCTATTGTAAAAGATGGACTCTAGTTAATAGTACAATTAGAAAAATGTTCTTTCATGCATTGTAACAAATGTACAAAATAATGCAAGGTGTTGATAATAGGGTGATATATGAGAACTCTGTATTTTATGCATGATTTTTCTGTAAACCTACAACTTCTCTAATAAAAAATCAGTGATTAAAAAAATGAAAACACATATATGGTAGAACTTTGACTTAAAAAACCCCAGATGGGAGACTCCATTAAACACCCTCAAATTTAAAGGGAAAAGTAAAGTTAATATAAGAAACCAAATTTCTACCAGAGATTTGAGTGAAGAATCAGCATCTCAGGTTATGCTTTGGTGGCAACATTCATTCATTCACTCACACGTTTATTTAAAAACATTTGCCAAGTGTTCCCACATGCTGTGCTACAGACTTTGGATATAAATATGATCATGCAGTAATTCCTAGCTTCAAGGTGGCTCAGTATCTTCTACCTTGTAGAGTGACAGGACCATACAGTCATAACTAAAGTTAAAGCCAGGAAAGAAAAATATAATCAGTTAATTCACCAGCAGCGACTGTGTCTGATTTGTGCTGTGCATGGCAGAAAAGCTGTGACAGGCTAGGTCTCCTTCTTTGTGGAGCCTGCTGCTGAGCAGAGGGGACAAAGCTACCGTTGAACAAATCGTAAAACTGCGGAGTTGGCTGACTGCAATGGACCTGGGTTACGGTGAGAGAGTATAAAAGATTCTCCAATATTAACCAATTTCAACAAGGGTTAGAGACGAAGATTTTCCAATGAGAGAAAATGAAACTAGATTGACCAATTCTCCAACTACTTTGATAAATGATGTTTTAGAGCAACTTAGGGATAGATACCACCAAACATCAGAAATTATAATGCTAAATTCTTACTATCTGAAGCAATATGCAAATGCAAAGTTATTATTAGCACATTTTATAAATAGATCACAAGGGGCCAGGCGATATCCCCTCATTATTCTCAATACCAGTGACAAGTGTTACCTGCTGAACGGTCTTTGCCAGGGCACGACTGCCCTACAGTATCTGCCCCACTCTGCAAGGACAAAGGGCAAACTAGGCAAACAAATGACTGCCCTGAAAGTTTTAACATATGGGATTGTTTAGATCATCGCTTCTTTATCTTCACCCTATTTTCACTTATTCTGCTGGCTGAGCTATGTGCACTATGGGCATCCTGCTCTCCTGATGGATTTGCCACCTGGGTATGGCTGTGTGTGAGGGCGCAGACCTGGGATCCACTCTGTGTCAATCTGAAACCACTTACTGGCTTAAACCACATCGTTTATGTAGTTTAAAAACACAGCATGCAAAACTCATTTTGCCAGGTTGAATGCATGCATAACGTAGGACCTATAGCAAAGGTATTAGAGTGCTAGCCTATGAGAAGGGCTGGGTAGTGGAAAGGGTGTAGGGATCGGGGTCCAAGGGTAAAAATAAAAACTGAAAATGAAAAGCAATTAACAAACAACTTTGTATGGGCCAATGAGTGTGCCCTATTCACTGGAGAATGGTGAGAAACTTACATATGAGATCCTTTAAAAAATTAAAAGCTGAAACATAAGACTGCAGGCAGAAACCCCTGCTCATTGGACCCCATGCAACTGGTCTTTGATTTTTGGTGGGGCAAATTACATAGGGGATTAATTACAGTTGTTTAATGGCTCTGTGCCTCAATTTCTTTATCTGTAAAATGGGGAAAATGATATTAATAGTATCTACTTCAAAAGAGTGTTATGAAGATTCCGTAATGTACGTAAAGCACGCAGAAAAATGCCTGGCACATGATATGTGCTATAGAAATGTTAGCTGTTGTTATTACTGTCCTCTTATAATAAGGTAACTTCATCCCCTAATTACCCAGGATTGTGCTAAAAAATTGAAGATTTGCTTTCAAATCTTCAAATTAATCACAACTGTTGTGATTAATACTGTTACATAAAATAGACAGTTTACCATTAAATGTTATAATGTAATTGCAGAGTGAATCTGAGAAAAAATATCCTCCAGAAATGAAACCTGGGTGGTGAAGAAAATATTGAGTCTTCTTATCCAGTAACTCAAAGTAATTTAACAGAAATTTACCAAATTATAAATATTCAGTCCCTGGTTTTCAACATTCACCATAATTATCCAAGTTACTCTGAGTACCAGGTATAAATTATAATTTAAAAGTTCAGAGATACATATTTCCACTCTACCCAAAGTACGGAGGTTTCTTCTTTTTATTTTATTAGCATCCATGAGGTGTGAATAATGTGTTTATTCAAGCCCTTGCACTAACCCACTTTGTGCTCACACTTTCTAACTACATTTTCAAATAATCTACCTCCTTCCTTTGAAAAACAGTGACCTCCTCAAAACTATGAACACTGAGAAAGCTATTACTAACTTTTCTACCCAGGTAGCATTTTATTACCAATGCCTCTTTATTAGTCACCTGTAATCTACCGATCTTTAGTCCAGACCAATAATCTTTTCACTGCCAACTCGTCTGATTCATTCATTCCTTTCTGGTTATTTTAAATAGTAGCACCGCAGTTTTTCTTACAACATCGCCCATGGAGGTCCTGACAAAAAGCACATTATCTTATTCTCACAGATTTTTCTCCAAGCACATGCTCATGCAAATGCTCTTACAGCCTCACACCTCAAATATATTTCACTTTTCAGTGCCAACACCCCTCAAAGTCCCCAAGTTTTCTGGGAAAGTAAATATCTTAAGAATCTAAAGGGTGTAACCATCTGATTGTTGTATAAAATGGGAAGATTTAACTTATAGTAAGTAGACAATCACCAATGAGAGGTTTAGAAAAAATTAGGCCAGACTGTAGATAAAATTTCATTAAAAAATCTGGTGTGAAAATTATTATATTGATTGTCACATAGGAGACATGCCATATTCCATATCCAGGGTTCTTCAGAGTGAGGGCTCCTCCAGTCTGTGCCAGCTTATGCACTCCTTGTCACCAAGCCCTCTGATATGCAGACTTGCTTGTGTAAACCAGGGGTGGCACGGGGTCCCCAACACCTTGCTATGATGGATGAAAAGCACTCTTTTCTATATCAGGTTCTCTGATAGAGGAGGGATAGTTGCCTGGAGAAAGCCTGGAGCATTACAACTCACATACCAGGGGGCTGCCTCCCCACTTTCTTCCTGCCTACTTTGGGTGTAACAACAATAATTGAACCTATTTTAGCTCTGTGCACATCTGTAAGTTGGTAAAAATTACTTTAATTAGAGAAGACTTAGGCAAAGCATGTTTCAAATAAGTGAAGGATGGTTAGGAGGTACTGGCCCACAGCCAGTATTACCAATTCTTTGATTCTATCTCCCAAATATCTCTTCCATCTGCCCACTTCTCTCCATCAACCTAATATTGGCCACCGTCATCTCTTACCAGACGATTGCAAATAGCCTCCTCACCAGAACCAGCTTCCCTGCTCCAGCCGTTCCTCAGATTGATGCCAGAGAGAGCCTTTAAAAATACCCTTATGTTACTTTCCTACTTAGAGCCCCTCAAGGCTGTCCTTTTGCCCCTAGAACAAAGCCATAAACACTTAACAGGGTTCTTGTGACTCTGAGCCTTTGTTCACAGCTGCTGTTTCTCAACACAGTCCCCTTTTCGACCACATTGGCCTAGCAACTCTTGCCTACGAATCAGATCACCCATCACGGCCGCAGTGATGCTGTCCCTGACCCCCAGGCTGGGTTAGGCTTCTCTGACCTACTCTTCTCTTATACCCTTTGCTCTGACACTGGCGGTCAACAACACTCTGCATGCTTTTACTCATTACAACATTTATCATCATCTAATGTCTGTCTTTTCCACTAGAGGACAGAGACTTTTTCTGCACCAGTGTAACCTCAGCACTCTAATATTAACACAGGGGCTCAGCATATAATACTTGCTCAATAAATATCTGTTCACTATCTGAGCCGCGGAGGAGTGAAGTTCTAGAAGACACAGAGTAAAACAGGAAGGTGCTAAGAGCTTTGGACAAGAAGAGGGAGCCTGTATAATACGTGATTTGTTAGAACACTCTTTCTGTGACATCTTTTCAAAAAATAATTATACACACGTATACTATATATATAAACAATTCCACAGAGCACATTACTAGGAAGTATATTTTCATAGCAGATGGGAGAACTGATTGCTAAATGTATGGTTCGTAGCTGGAAATCTGTGGCCAAGGCATGGCAGAGTTGTGGAGGATCTGAAGGGATGGGAAGGGTGAGTCTCTATCTATTGTGCTCAGCCCTTCCACAGGGACCCAATGGCACCGATTCAGCGAACATCCCTGCCTCCAGGAGCACATACCCTGGGCTACTCAGCATATTTTTGCACAAATACCCACAGCCAGCGTTGGAGGATGGTTGTCCATTTTGAAATTACATCTTGGGCCTGGGTGGCTGACTGCCACTAAAAATAATTTCTGCCTCCCCATTGCCACTGCAACACTGCCGATGTCTGAGGCTTGCAAGACTGGCCCAGCCAACCCCTTCAGTCCAGGCCACTATCTCCTCCAGTCTAGCCTTTTCTCTGGCTCCGCTCCATGAAGCCTGTCCAGCCCTGGCCTGGCTTCTGAGGTCCCTTAGAGACCACGTGACTCATCTTCCACGCCTTGCTGCAATCTTCTTGCCAACAACCTGGATGGGTGGTTATTAGATTTCTCAAACACTTGCAGGGGCTAGAGGTAGACACTCAGTTTGTGACCATCTCAGTTTTGAACACTTGCCTTATGTTAAACTGAAAAGCATTTTCTATTTGGATTTGGAACATGATCAGATACCCACTCTCAGAAACAAACATACAGGTTCAGACAAACACTACACCTTTTACAAAATTTCTCCAGGGTGGCTCTATTGATGGAGATCTGAACTGACTAGGCAGTAAAGGGTCCCCCAATAAATGTAAGGCAGGCTCCCACCCAAAGACTATAGAAATTTAACAAGGAAAAAGTCCTAGCTCAAAGGGAAGGGAGAAATCTTATGAATAAAGGGTGGAGGGGGAGGGGAGGGTTAAGAACGTTATTTCTTAGAAAAGTAGTGATTTTTTACTTAGAAAAGTAGTTATAGTCCTGGTGTCTTATGTTATATTTCTTTATAAAAAGAAAATTTCTAATGCGCTATTAAACCATTGAGAATCAATTGGAGATGGTGGAAAAGAGGGAAAGAAGAAAAAAAGTAAATATGTGCTGATGCATCCTCTGGGGGACAAATCAGGCCACGTTTTAATTTTGATGTGAACCTCTCCAAGCCTTTCCTCTCCATATCTACTGAGGGCCATTAGATATTCTCTCCCAGAGAAGCCTCAGATATAGAGAAAGGCCTTGGATATAATTTGCTATTTTCATACTGCTCTTCTATTTATTACCTTATGAGTTTTTCAAAAGCTTCCTTTTCTTTCCGCAAAGCAGTGAGATAGCGTTGTTCCTCAGTTGAGCCTCCATATATGAGAAAATAAACCCTGCAAGTTAAGACAGAACACTTTTAGGCTGCAAAAACATAATTTTTAGTCCCTAAAAGGAAGAGCATAGCATTTAAAATCAGTAATCTAGAGTGCTCAAAAATAAATATTTGACTAAGAATAAAAGGTTCCATTAATCACACCCTAAAATTAAGCTGCCTAAACCCCACCTGTTAAAGGTTTCATTACCACGTTTTTTTCTTTTGCCAAAGAAGGAACAGAGTTTAGATAAACACTGAAATATAACTAAAGGAATAGAATAATTCTTTCCTCATAATCATAAACAAATTAAAAAAAAAAAAAAAAGCAAAATCTTAGAGGCTTCTCTTTTTTCAATTTTTTCTTTGCACCTCTGCCAAACAGTCATTTAAAAAGTTGGATAGTAGTTATAAAAACCAGCTTATGAAAGTTCATGGTAGTGAAAAATAAACAAATGAAATCTATATGACCTTTATCTTCACAAGAAATTTCTCAGTTCTTTTTTATTTGTGTTTTAACAGAACAGAGTCATCGCACATTTTATATAAACACTCGGAAATACAAGACATATGGACTACATCATGCTTCTCAAAAAATAATTTGATATATTATTCTTTTCTCTTCGAAAGGTCCTGCTTCTCTAGTTGGTTTGCTGCTAAGAGAGGTGATTCAAGCATGTCCTCTGTCCCTTCTCTTCACCTCCTATCAGAAGTATTTTGCTGTTTTAGCCCTTAATTCTTCTCTTAGCCTTTGCCTTCCTAGATTGTATTTCTTTGAAGTGAGGACAGAGACAGAGAAAAGACCAGGGGACAATGAATCTGGAGACCTCGGCTCTCCCACTAATGTGACGTGGCCAAAGGCCATTTCTAGGCCTCAGTGGCCTGCTGACAGAGTGAGCTCCTGGATCCCTTCTGATCCTGACATTTTGTTTCCAAATAACACACAATTCTCTTCTCAGGCAACAAAGAACTTTGGAGCACACAAGCTATCTACAAGGTTGATCAATAGCAAAGCATGAAAAATTTACCAGCCTATAATTATTTTACCAGCTTCATCTAATCTCTTCATCCTGCATTATTTCTGATCCACCTCCTCCATTCATCTCTACTCTGAAGGCTGCATTAAACTGCCAAAGAGATTTCTTTTGGCTCTGTTTTTTGGTTCAGACTGAGTTCAGGATATTAATTTTGCTGTTTATTTTCCCTCAGATAACTGGAGAACCAGAACACTATATTCTTCGGGAGGCATCATTTTCTCATCTGATATTTCTGTAGATTTCTCATCTGATATTTCTTGAAACTCAAAAAAACTTGGTACAATGATTCCCCCAAATACTTTCATTTTATGTGGAAGTAATTTAGAGTCATTTCTTAAAATTTATATGAAAGACATTTTAGAAGATGGAAAGTATTTCACCAAGTCAGAATTAGATTACCTTTTGGTAGAACTGAGAATATTATAAATTTCCAGGCTTGTTCAGATAGAGCATGCCATAAGCTGCAAACCAACACCTAAATAACATGGTGTAAAAGTATTCTAAAAAAAGAAGAGCAATGTGGGAGGAATTTCACTGCCTGACCTTGAAATATATTCCAAAGCTACAGTGGTCAAAACAGCATGGTACTGGCATAAAGATAGACATATCGATCAGTGGAATAGAATTGAGAATCCAGAAATATACCCTCACCTATACAGTCAACTGGTTTTTGACAAACCTACCAAGACCACGCTAATGGGAAAAAACAGTCTCTTCAACAAATGGTGTTCGGAGAACTGGATATCTATAACCAAAAGAATGAAAGAGGACCCTATCTCACCCCCTATACAAGAATCAACTCAAAATGGATCAAAGATCTAAATATAAAAGCCAGGACCATAAAACTACTAGAAGAAAACGTAGGGAAACATCTTCAAGACCTTGTAGTAGGTGGTGGTTTCTTGGACCTTACAGCCAAAGCACGTGCAACAAAAGAAAAAGTAGATAAATGGGACCTCTTCAAAATTAAACACTTTTGCATCTCACAGGACTTGGTCAGAAGGGTGAAAAGGCAGCCAACTCAATGGGAAAAAATATTTGGAAATCACATATCTGATAAGGGTTTAATATCCAGGATATATAAAGAGATGTTACAACTCAACAATAAAAAGACAAATGACCCAATTAAAAAATGGGTGAAAGACTTGAATAGACATTTCTCTGAAGAAGAAATACAAATGGCAAAAAAACACATGAAGAAATGCTCAACATCACTCATGATTAGGGAAAAGCAAATCAAAACTACAATGAGATATCATTTCACTCCTAACAGAATGGCCACTATTAAAAAGACAGAGAACTACAAGTGTTGGAGAGGATGTGGAGAGAAAGGAACACTTCTTCACTGTTGGTGGGAATGCAGGATGGTACAACCACTATGGAGGACTGTTTGGCAGTTCCTAAAGAAGTTGAATATAGACTTGCCACGTGACCCAGCAATACCACTACTGGGTATATACCCAGAAGAACTGAGAGCAGTGACACGAACAGACATCTGCACACTGATGTTCACAGCCACATTATTCATCATTGCCAAAAGTTGGAAACAACCTAGGTGTCCATCAACAGATGAATGGATAAACAAACTGTGGTCTATTCACACGATGGAATATTATGCAGCTGTAAGAAGAAATGAAGTCCTAAAGCATATGGCAACATGGATGAACCTGGAGGACATTATGTTGAGTGAAGCAAGCCAGACACAAAAGGACAAATACTGTATGAATGCGTTACCATAAACCAAATATATTGTGTAACATATTGTTTGATTAAAAAAAAAAAATTTATATGTATCCATTACATTTAATTGAGAAATGTAAAAAAAAAGAACATGGCGCAGAACAACGGAGTGGCAAGTATCGAGACCGCGAGTCGTCTCCTCGATTTGTTTTCTGCTACGATATTTGACATCCTTCCTCTGCAAACCTCTCAGACTCCAGACTCATCAGAAAGCAAAATAAGTCTTCATGACACTTCACCAACATCACAGCAATGGAATGCTAAAGATAAGAGAACCAACATGAACTGTTGAAGCCTAAAGAACCGTGAAATTGAAACCTTTGAGAAACCGTGAAAATTCTCCATCACTTGCCTCAGAGGTTTCCCAGGCCTACTTGCCCTGTAAATTTCCAGCTGACGAACAAATGTTAGTTCTGCGTCATACAGTACAACGTATCTTGGTTCCATCTCATGGAGTACCCTTGTCAGAGCATAGGGGTCGCTACAACCCAGAAGCGGATGGATGATAGTGAGGGGCTCTTTCAGGATTCCATAAGCTGCATCGGACGACAGGTTTAAGTCAAATTCTTCGTGTTTAGGTCCTTCTAGGCAGCTTTCTTGGCTACTGCTTATTTCTCTGTGATACCTTTCCTCAATACCTGCTTCTGCTTCAAGTTCTTCAGATTTTCCAATCATTTGCGTTAAAGTCAACTTTCGTCTTTTCTTTTTGAGAGTCCTCTCTTTGGTAGAAGCCCTTTCTCTGTTTTGGGGGTCTTTTAGTCTTTTGTTAGATTTCATCATTCTCTTTGATTTGTCCTCCTTTCTAAATTTCATCCACACTTCTTCAGCTTTGCTATCCTTCTCAAAAGTTTTCCTGTAGAGTCTCAATAAAAAGGCCTCTGCTCCCATAGTGATATACTCCCTCAGCTGGGAACATGTTCGGTCATCACTTGCACAAATAAGCACTTGACCTAAAATTAGAAAACATAGTTATGTCTCTATTACCGCATTTCCCCCCTTCTTCCCTGCGTGCCTCCTTGCCCCTCCCCACAAAAGGAAGACCTGTTAGCCCTTGGTGGTAAAAAGGAGTAATTTACAAATAGTCTGAAAAGAGCCTTAGGAGCTTATCAAATGGGTTCATCCCTCTAGCATGGTTGCTTAAATCTTTTGAGTAAAGTTCAAGTCAGAAATATTTAGAGTCTTGTGAAAGAATAGCCACGGTATAATGGAGGTTCTAAAAAAGCTCTTTTTAATTAATAATTTTCCAGAGGATCTTATACACCAACATAAATTCCAAACGGATTGTTGAGTCATATTCTAAACACTAAATGATAAAAAAAATAAAACCCAAAAACTAGAAGTGACTATTCTCTAGCTTTCTGTATGGAGATACTTTCTAAGCTTACTAATATGTATCAATAAAACTGATTTGTTTTTAAAAAAAGCAATGGAAGGAACTTCAGAGAAGATTGATAGATATGACTCTGTAAGACTAAAAAAACCATATTAAAACCATATTAAAAAAGCTAAAGACAAAAAACAACTATGACAAATGTTATATTTTTAATATACAAAGAGCCAATACAAACTGAGGACAGAGTCTAACTTGGCAAAGGAGAAATAAGACAATTCACAAAAGAGGAAAACATTCAGTCTCACCAAACATCAAAATTTAAAACTAGATACTTTTCTACCAAATTAATAAAATTCTGTATACTCACATATACATATATATCCACGCACGTATATATACATACATGCACATATAATATGCATACACACACAAATATATACAGTACCCAGTCATTGTTAGAGAAAGTGGAAGAGATATGCTTCTATACTGGTAGAAGAGAGGAAAAATGATAAAAGCTTTCTGTAAATCAATGTGATAAGGCTGCAATAGCTTTAAAAACTTGAATACCATTTGGCCCATTAATTCTACTTTCAGAAATTATATCTAAACTATGTCTTTAACAAATAGGAAAGACATGAAAGAAAACCTGGAAGGAAATATGCTGATGTTAACAGTGGCTGATAGAGGTAATTTTTTCCCCTTCTCTTTTCTTTATAACTTCCATTTTTTCTACAGTGAATACATATGACTTTGGGTCTTAAATCATAGCACTATAAATTTTGGGATGTTAAAACCAGCATATTTACTGATATTAGGATTGTGTGTTTGCCTATATTGCTTTGCAGGAGTTCAAAGGCTCAAAAGCCATTTTTTTTTTGGGGGGGGAGGTTACTAAATTACTTTATTTGAAAGAATGGTACAAATGAAAGAACTTGGTGGTTGATATAACTTCTAGAAAAGATAAAGGTAAACCCAACATGCATGCCTTGCTGTAATGACCCCGGATGTCACCCCCAGGGCTCTGGGGAAGCTGGCCTGAGGTTTAGCTCTCCTCATCACTGTTTCCCAGGGTGTGCTTGTCAAAGAGTACCTCTGCCAAGCTAGGTTACAGAGATCCTACTATACAAGTTGGTTATATAGACAGCCAATTCCTTGGTGATTTCACCTGCTCATTAGGGTAATGCCTCTCAATGAAGTTACATAAAGGGGGTCATTTGGTCAGTGGCCAATTTGTGCAGTTCCAGCAGTAACTGCTTGCCTCTTTTTTTCCAAGTGGCACAAGCATTCTGTTACATTCGGCCTGCTCTATCAGTCATCAAGTCTGGTCACCTGATGGCAGATCCTGCTGCCTTGTTGATTCTGCAGCTCCATGTTTCTCAGCAAGTTCCTTTTCCTCATGAGACTGGTGAAGGAAATATTTGGGAAAGTTCTTCAAGGCCACATCATCATAGTCAAAGTAGTAAGACACTGACAGTAAGTGGCATAGGGCTCCAGAGGTTGACCTGGAGGTTGACGGCAGCCTCTAATTTGGACTGCCGTTCTGGCGACACTGTGACAGGGGTGTGGTTGTCAAGGTGCACGGCTGAGAAGAGGCAGCAGCGGGGCCTCAGGGCAGCTCAAGTGCTAGGAGGAGGTGGCAGAGGGCTGGTTGGGGCGGTCAGACAAGGAGGGTGCGCAGCGGAGTTGAAGCAGGAGACTGCGGCGACTCTTTGCGAAGATGCCTTGCCTCAATAGCTATTTGCTCTATTTAGTTTTCTTTTATTTCTTTTATTTTCTATCTGCCTTTATTTAAAAAAAAAACCCACAAAACTCATAGTTTGGGTTTAGTCTACAGTGCTAATTTACTAGTATGCCCATGTTTGAAGAGAATAGTCCTAAAATGTGGATTTTTTTTCCCTAGGGCTGGGTCAATGACATCCCATAGAAGAGTTCAGGCTTCTGTGGAAAGATACTTGCTGAGAATATAAAACAGAAGACCCATTAGCTTTCTCTTTGGGGATTCCAGATTTATTTATTTATTTATTTATTTATTTATTTATTTATTTATTTTTAAGGAGGTACTGAGGATTGAATCCGGGACCTCAGGAAGCAGGCTCTCAACTACTGAGCTACCCCGGCTCCTGGGATTCCAGATTTAAAGCCAGGTGAATATATGTATGGAGATTTGCTGAATCTTTAAGTAGAAGACCTGAGAATCCAGGCCAGTTTTTTTTTTTAAAACCTATTTTCATAAATACACAATGGTTCAATTAGGAGACAATCACATCAATTGAACAGAAAAGAAACTGCCACTAGGATCTCAACATTCATTTAGCATTTAATCATTTACATTTTATAAACCAGAGTGAGTTATTTTAAAGCGCAAATCAAAAAGATTCATTTGATAGATTTTTGAAAGCAAATATCACCACCCGCTTTTCTCCTACCTGGACCTCCAAGGGCTTCACTCTCTTTATTTTCTGCCTCAATTTCTTTCAGTACTTCACTTAGGGCTTCCCACTTAGGGTTGCTTTCTAGGACCAGTTCCTTTTCTGTTTCTGTATAGAATAAAAGGTGACTTCATTTTATAAGATAACATTTATCCATAAAGTTTTCCAAAGACTTTTTATTTATTTATTTATTTATTTTTAGTTTTTATATTGTCCAAAGACTTTTAAAGCAACAGAGAGCACGAACATTTCATAAAACCATTCATTTCATTGAGCATTCTTCATAGTGCTAGATGGAATTGACTTTTTTGAAAAAGGTCTTAATGAAAGAAAAAATTTACTTTGAACCAACATTAATATGGATGTCATAAAACTTTGATAGAAAGTTCTATGCCTGGACACCAATAAAAGATGATTCTGTGTTAGCTGACAACTGCTATGCTCTCTATAAGCTGCTACACATAATAAAAGAATCAGTACAGAATAGCAGTAAAATCCACATGATTTTCACAATCCTGAATATGGACAGGAGCAGGCAACAATCAAATACATCATTAATATACTTAATTAAGTTTTTTTTTTTTTTTTTTTTTAAAGATTTTATTTATTTATTCATTTATTGCCCCCTTGCTGCTTGTGCTCGCCAGGTCAGCTAACCACGCCATGCGGGTGGGCTTGCCTTCACCAGGAGGCCCCAAGAACCGAACCCGGGGCCTCCCATATGGTAAACAGGAGCCCCACTGATTGAGCCACAGCCGCTTCCCCTTAATTAAGTTTTGAAACAGACCTGTGAACTAGATAGGAAGCAAGCATGAACCCTATCTCATGCCTTCAAAAACCAGCAAATATTTATGATACCTATGAGTTGTGTTTTGGAATAAAATCCTTATTCGCCTCATATAAATATATTTTTAAATAAATAAATAAATATAAATATGTTTATATTCTTTAAAAGTTAAAAGTGATGTTAAAAAGCTCCACTAAGGGAAGCGGCTGTGGCTCAATCAGTAGGGCTCCCGTTTACCATATGGGAGGCCC
>JAKSZT010054576.1:10277944-10311827 GCA_026826555.1 Tolypeutes matacus | reverse complement strand
GGTCTTGGCATTTGTTATTTATAATTCCCTGTCAATGGATTCCGAAACTTGGTAGGCTGAATACTTTTAACATATATTACATATGCTACATTTAACATACGGACATGCATTTTCACATGGTTGAAGGAAAATTTAAGTTACACTTTAACATACACATTACATACATAGCATAATATACATGTTAACAGTTCCACATCAAATGCTTAAATAAAAGATACATTAAAAGACTTAAGCTTACGAGATACCTTGCCCTTCTTTAATCTCCATTTTTTCAGACAGTTTGCTTCTTTTACTCATTTTGGCATCTGGAACACGATAAACCCTGGCTCGAGCATTTATAAACATTGAGGTACTAGAGTCAAGAAACAGCCAACCTAGTATGAAAAGGGAGGGAAAAAAAAGCCCTTTCAACTACAGTTAATTTTAAATAGTCTCTGATGGTCGTATGACCTATGCATGCACTTGGTCACCACCTTGGTTTCCTGCCAACCACAACCTTCTCCACTATTGTGTTCCCACTGGGGGAGACCAGTGGTTTTCAAAGTGTGGATCGTGGCCTCCTGGGGGTCCCCAGCACCCTTTTGGGGACTCTGTGGCATTAAAACTGGTTTCATGACTTCTGGGGAAGATGGTGGAATAGTGAGCTCCAGGATCCAGTCCACCAAAACAACTATTACATAGGTAGGAACTGCCTGAAACAACCATTTTGAAACTCTGTACAGATATCAGAAGAACACTGTACAGCATCCAGGGAAGAGTGGGAGGAAAAGGCTGATAAATTACAGTAAAGACCAGTAGACTGCTTTTTCTGGGCAGCAGCTACCGGTGTCCATCCCCCACGCACGCAGCAGGCTGCCACGGGGTCAAGTCCCTGGCTAGCTGCTGGTGGCAGTGCAATTTCTCATCAGAAACCACGGAGGCAAGAAGGCAGTGGGCTGAAATACTTAAAGTGATGAAGGAAAAAACTGCCAGCCAAGAATTTTATATCTGGCGAGACTCACTTTCAAAAACGAGGGAGAGATTAAGACATTCTCAGATAAACAAAAGCTGAGGGAATTCATCATCACTAGACCTGCCCTATAAGCAATGCTAAAGGGAGTTCTTCAGGCTGAAAGGAAAGGACACTAGACAGTGGTTCAAAGCAGCATAAAGAAATAAAGACCTATGGTTACGGTAACCATTTGGGTAATTATTATTGCATTGTATTGTTTGGTATGTAACTCCACTTTACTTCCTACAGGTGCTAAAATGAAAATGGATAAAATGTCATGATAAATCTAGGTTTTTGGACATACAACATAAAAAAATATAAGTGGTAACAAATACAAAAAAATGGTGGGGGGATAGAGGGGTAAAGGAAAAGTATATGTGCATGCTTTAGAAGTTAAGTTGGTATCAAGCCAAATATGACTGTTTACATTTAGGATGTTAAATTTTAACCCCATGTTAACCACAAGGAAAACAGATGAAAAACATATCCAAATAGAAAAGAGAAGACACTCATTTCTAAAGAAAATAAATATAAAAGTAGGCTTTAACAGAAGTGAGGGACAAAAAAGGTATAAGATTTACAAACGCTAAATAGCAAAATGGCAGAAGAAAGTCCTGTATTATCAGTAGTGACTTTAAATGCAAATGTCAAAAGGCAGAGATTGGCAGAATGGGTGAAAAAGCATGATCCAACTATACACTGTCTGCAAGAGACTCATCTTAAGTTAAAGATACAAGTAGGTTGATGAAAGGATGGAAAAAAATATGCCATGAAAGTAGTAAGACAGAATTGGGGGGCCATACTAATATTGGGTAAAAGAGACTTTAAGTCAAAAACAGTTATGAGGGACAAAGATTGTCATTACATACTGATAAAGTGGACAATTCAACAGGAAGATGTAGCAATTATAAATACATATGTACCTAACAGCAGAGCCCCAAAATATATGGTGCTAATACTGACAGATTTGAAGGGAGAAATTGACAGTAGGAGACTTTAACATACCGCTTTCAATAATAGATAGAACATCTAGTCAGAAGATCAACAAGGAAATATAGGACTTGAATGATACACTAAACCAACTAGACCTAACAGTCCTATATAGAACACTGCACACAATGAAAACAGAATACACATTCTTCTTGAGTGCACATGGATCATTTTCCAGGATAGACCATATGTTTGGTTTCAAAACAAGTCTCAATAAATTCAAAAATTCTAAAATCATACAATATATATTCTCTGACCACAGCAGAATGAAGTTAGAAATCAATAACAGAGGGAGAAATGGAAAATTCACAAATACGTGAAATTAAACAACAAACTTTTAAACAACCAATCGGTTAAAGAAGAAATAGAAGAGAAATTAGGAAATATCTTAAGGGGAATGAAAATGAAAATACCACATACCAAAACTTATGAGAGGCAGGGAAGGCAGTGCTGAAAGGGAAATTTATAGCTCTAAATGCTGATATTAAAAAAGTAGATAGACTTTAAATCAGAGATCTAACTTCAAAACTGGAAGAACTAGAAAAAGAAGAGCAAACTAAACCCAAAGAAGGAAGAGAATAACAAAGATTACAGAAGAGATAAAGGAAATAGAAACAACAGCAATACAATCAACAAAACTAGAAGTTAGTTCTTTGAAAAGATCAATAAAATCAACAAACCTTTAGCTAGACTAACAAAGAAAAACAGAGATGATACAAATAACTAAAATCAGAAATGAAAGGGGGACTATTACTACAGAGCCCAATGAAATAAAGAGGTCTATAAATGGATACTATAAACAACTGTAAACCAATAAATTAGATAACCTAGATGAAATGGACAAATTTTTAGAAACACACAAATTACTTACACTGACTCAAGAAGAAACAGATCTCAACAAACCAATTACTAGTAAAGAGATTGAATGAGTAATCAAAAACCTCCCAAAGAAAAACCCAGGACCAGATGGCTTCACAGGGGAATTCTACCAAACATTCTAAGAAGACTTAACTCCAATACTGCTCAAACTCTTCCAAAAAATTGAAAAGGAGGGAATACTCCCGAACTCATTCTATGAGGCCAACATCACCCTCATACCAAAGCTGGATAAAGATACAAGAGAAGAAAACTAATGGGCAATATCTCTTATGACTATAGATGCAAAAATCCTCAACAAAATACTACCAAACCGAATCCAACAGCACATTAAAAGAATTATACACCATCATCAAATGGGTTTTATCCCTGGTAGGCAAGGTTGGTTCATCATAGGAAAATCAATTCATGTAATACACCACATTAACAGAATGAAGGGTAAAAACCACATGATCATCTCAATCAACGCAGTAAAGGCATTTGACAAAATACAGCATTCTTTCTTGATGAAAACACATAGAACACTAGGAATAGAAGGGTATATATGAAAAGCCAACAGCTAATATCCTACTTAATGGTGAAAGACTGAAAGCTTTCCCTCTAACATCAAGAACAAGGCAAGGATGCCCACTGTTACCGCTGTTATTCAATATTGTACTGGAAGTTCTTGCCAATACAATTAGGCAAGAAAAAGAAATAAAAGGCATCCAAATTAGAAAAAAAGAACTAAAACTTTCCCTATTTGCAGATGATGTGATCCTATATACAGAAAAATCCTGAAAAATACAAAACAAAGCTCCAAGAGCTAATAAATAAATTCAGCAAAGTGGCAGGGTAGCAGATCAAAACTCCCCAAAATTGCTATACACTAGCAATGAACAATTGGAAGGAAAAAATCAAGAAAAACATTCCATTTACAATAACAACTAAAATAATCAGCAATGTTTTGTAGAAAACTACAAAACATTGCTAAAAGAAATTAAAGAAGACCTAAATAAATGGAAGGATATTCTGTGCTCATGGATTGGAAGACTAAATACCATTAAGATGTCAATACTACCCAAAACCAATTTATGGAATCAATGCAATCCCAATCAAAATTCCAACAACCTTCTT
Source organism: Tolypeutes matacus (assembly GCA_026826555.1). Lineage (NCBI taxonomy): Eukaryota > Metazoa > Chordata > Mammalia > Cingulata > Chlamyphoridae > Tolypeutes > Tolypeutes matacus. The sequence continues at coordinate 10,307,854 of JAKSZT010054576.1, read as the reverse complement.
TGCAGAAAGGAAAAGGCCAATCATCAGATTTATATGGAAGGGTAAGGAGCCCAAAATAGTTAAAGCTACCTTGAAAAAGAAGAATGAAATTGGAATACTCACACTTCTCCATCTTAAAACTTATTACAGAGCCACAGTAATCTACACAGCATATTATTGGCACAAGGACAGACATACGAACCAATGGAATAGACTTGAGAGGTTAGATATCAATCCTCACTTTTATGGGCAACTGACTGGAGGAAAAGCACTTGGGGGACTGTTTGAGTTGTGCTGAACTAGCCATTTTTTTCATGGAACACTCTTCTTACTTGAATGAACAACGGACAGAAAAGCCACAGTCATTTAGACTTGGGCATTTGACAGATGTTTTCCTGAAAATGAACAAATAGGCATTTCACTTCAAGGAAAACAACTGACAGAATTTTTTGCCAATTATAAAATCTAGTTTCCCTAGGAAAATCTGAATTTTGGAAAAGTCATATCCACCACTGTAAGCTTGCCAGTGTCGCAATACTGAAAGACTTTTCTTTTTTTTCTTTTTTTTTTAAAAGATTTTATTTATTTATTCATTTATCCCCCCCTTGCTGCCTGCGCCCGCTGGGTCAGTCAACCACGCCGTGCAGGCGGGCCCGCCCCCACCAGGAGGCCCTGGGAACCAAACCCAGGGCCCCCCACATGGCAAACGGGAGCCCCACTGATTGAGCCACAGCCGCTTTCCTGAAAGACTTTTCTGGTAAGATTTGTGGCTATACACACGGTATTTTGATATCATATCATGAAATATGTCAACATTTGCAAGATCTGCATAATTCAGTGAACCAATATCTTTTTGACATCATGTTACAGAATCATGCAAGGGCAAAAGACCCAACCAAAGTGCAAGAGAGGCTAATGGCTTTTAACGGATCAGAATCTGAAAAGCTCATTTATATGCTTTAAGACTCACACGGCAACTAATCTTTAAGAAACCTGGCAATGTTTGGTGTAGTATCAAAGAATATCCAAAATTATGTGAAAAGGCCATTAAAATACTCATCCTTTTCCCAATCACACATATGTGTGAGATGATCAGATTGTCTTCATATTCTTCAGTCAAAAAACATAGCACAGCTGACTGGATGCAGAAGCAGATATGAGAATCCAACAGTATTCTATTAAGCCAGACATTAAGGAGATTTGCAAAAATGTAAAACAGTGCCTCTCCTATCAATAATTTTTCTGCTTTGGTAAGTATACTTCTCATAAAAATGTTAATTTTGTTTAGATGTAATGAATTTCCTGTTACTTTTTAAATAAAGAAAGTTTTTAAATGTCTCTTTTATTTTCTGATAAATATCGATAGGTGTAACCACATAAACAAAATTTCACTGGGCTCTCAATAATCATGAGCGTGAAAGGGACCCAAAGGTTGAGAACAACTAGGCTCGACTAGTCTTTCTCACTATGATTTCCCTACAAATCTCCTCTTTTCTTCAGTCCTTGGTACCTGTGATGGTTAATTTTGTGTCAACTTGACTAGATTATGGTCATTAAACACTGGCCTAGTTACAACTGTGGAGGTATTTCGTAGATGTGATTAGCACCTACCATCAGTTGACCTGAAGTAAAGGCGGTCTTAACCACAAGAACCGAAGGTTCCAGAGGTCAGAAGGAATTCTGCCTCAACACTACACCCTCCACTCCTTCCTAAGTTTCAGCCTAAGGAATGTGGACTCAAGAGTTATATCGCTCTCACCAGAATTTCCAGCCTCCCGCCTGCCCAATAAATTCAGATTGCCAGGCCCCACAATCATTTGAGCCAATTCCTTATAATGACTCTCTTATTTTATATACATGTGCACACACACATACACACACACACACCCCTCTTGTTGGTGCTGTTTCTCCAACAGGAGAACCCTGACACAGCACTCCAGCTGATTAAAACCCCATACTCCCTTGCTGTTTCTTTGGGGAAAATGAATTTTAAGCTCTTAACAACTAAACTTCTAGAATGTAAGCTATTCCTAAATTGGGGACTGCTTGTATTACACTGTCTTTTCTAGAAATAAAAGTGCCAGGAATGGATATGAATATTTATTATTATACAGAACAGCAGTTAAGTAGGAGGAAATGTTAGCTATCAATAAATCCTACATCCTTGTGTTATGAACATAAAACGTAATCTGAAATTTTAGTGTATAACATGTAGTTGAATATAGCACTCCCCATACCTGATTTCCCAACAAAATCCAACACTTTATTCAAATCGGCTTCTAGAAAAATATTTGTATTTTTATCTCCCACCTGAATTCTGGCCAAAAGCCTTCTCAGTTGCTCTCAAAGATTCCAGAAGTTTAAGAAATGTGACACAATCGTATTGTGAGAGATATTGCAGCAAAGTTCGTAAAATCTTCAAATCTTGAACCAGGGATTTAGTTTTGGCTCCGAGCTGGTGCCACAAAGGATCCAAATAATGGCGGATTGTCTAAAAAGAAGAATACAATTTAGCATTGATAATATATGTTCAATATAGCTAGTCTTAATACAAATTACACTTTCAAAGAACTTATCTCCCCAAGGAAGTGGACAGAAAATTTTAGTTCTAAAGATTCTAATAGGGATCGGATGTAGCTCAACTGGTTGGGCGTCCGTCTCCACCCGGGTTCGATCCCCGGGACCTCCCGGTAAAAAAAAAAAAAAAAAAAAAAAAAAGATTCTAATAAAAATGTTTAATTTCTGAAATATAAAGCAGAGCGTCTTATTGTCTTATTGCTAGAATCTTAATGATCAGATAATTATCCATATTTACATTATTAGCCAGGAGAAAAAAAGGCCTGATAAACATCAGATAACCAATTATTTGCTTTTATGAACAGAATCAAAAGCATGTAGCACGTAGCTCAGACACATTCGATTCCTGCCAGGTTTGTCTCTGACTCTATTCTGGATGGATAAATGGACCATGTGGACTGTGGTACAGAAAGTATAAACCAGATAAACGACATGGCGTTCAATTAAATAATGTACCTTAATTTGTTGATACAAACAATTACCAATGTTTCATGGATGGGAAAATATTTGCTTAAATTAAAACTTCACCAAGTTTTAATACTTTCAGGTCCCTAAAAAGTTGCCTAAAACAAAGCACAGCTTTATGTATTCACTGAGTAGGTATCTAAACATCCACTTCTATACATATGCTTTGGTGCTGAGTACACATACATATTTCTTTAACGAACTGATTCTCTAACTAAAAAGGAAAATATTTGTAGCACAATATGAAAGCACGGCATCTTATCCAACAAATTTAATATTGAGCAGGAGGAATATTTGTATAAGTATATAAATTTATTGTGAAATTTGAAGTATAGACTAGACAAGAGGCAGTTACTGGGGCTGTCCTGGCCAAACGGGGCATATAACAACATGGCTTTTATAAGACCATCAACAAACAAAAGCTTACATTTTCTAATAAGATGCAAGATATACCCATATTTAGATTTGGCTATTCAAATACCTAAAACAATGCTTTGACTTTTACTAGCCAGGGGATGATCTACAACAACTTAGTGAAAAATGTATTAGGTTATATTATGTTTTTCTAGGAACATAGTCATTCTATTAAAAAAATGTGAGGAATTTCTTTTTTATGGTATAACTAAATCAAGTACTAAATTATAATAATCTTTAAGCACAGACGAATAGAATACATGAAATCATTTTTATTTATCAATATTTCACAGTAAACTAACTTTTTGAAAGAAATCAATAGCTTGGATGAGAGGAAAGAAGAGTTAAATTTTTCCTTTTTTATAATCACTATCATTGTTTCTGGTAACTAAGAGATTATCCAAAATTTAAATGACAAGAGCCTGATCAACCAAAATATGAAGGGGGAAAAAAAAAAAAAAAAAAAAGCAACCTGGAATTTGTAAAAAAAATTCAGCAATTTCTGGACTTATGGTCCAATCTTAGTTACTTACATATCTGTATTAATGTTAATTTAGTGAAAAAATTAGAATAAAAATCGTTGCACTAAATTCTTACCATTTTCTCAATTCAGAAACTAATTTTAAGACAGTTTCCCATTCCAAATTATTTTTTATTCCAAAAAAGAGTTCATAAATTAATGTATAATTATGGAGTATTCTAATGCAAACCTCTTCTATCTGTAGAAATCATTTCAGAACAAAAAGGTTTATCCTCCTCTTAATTATACTCAAAATAGGACATAATTACTTATTTTATTATTGCAAAAACACAGCTATATGCCTATCTACATATTTTATTACAAATATTACTTTCTAGTAAACCAAAGAAGCTATATTTTAAATCAGTTCCAATTTATTTCTAAAATAACAGCAAATAACTTGCATTCTTTAAAATTACAACATAACAAACTGCTTAAAAAGGAAAAGGAAAAAACAGTACCTTGTCGAAAGGTTTTCCAATAGCATTTTCTAAAGATAAATCTTCTACTTCAAGTGATGGATTATGGCATTTTAGTTCCTTTAAACACGCATTTAAAATGTCCAATATAGCGGTCTGTATAGCAAGCATGGCAGATGTCATGGAAACATGAATTTCCACGACTTCAGGTTTGTGCTGTTCTAAAAACGAGTTTACTGCTACATGGAACCTAAAGACAAATAGTTTTCAAATATTTTCTCGAGTTTCAACAGCTAAGTAGTTATGGTCTCAGTTTAATGCTCTAACAGTTTTTGTAAATGCAATTCAGAGACAAACAAAACAGAAAGCAAAATGACAATGTTTCCAGGAACACTTTCAACCTCAAAGAATGGAAGCGTTATTCAAATCCCGCGGGGGTCAGCAAACTATGGTCTGGCCCAAATCAGGGCCTGTTTTTCTGGAGAGTCCTATTTGGAAGCCAGCCACACCCTTTTTTAGGTATTGTCTACAGCTGTGCCCTTGTGACATCAGCAGAGTTGAGCAACTGGGACACAGACCACACGGCCTGCAAAGCTCAAAATATTTTCTATCTGGCCCTTTTCAGAAAAAGTTTTGTTAACCCCTGAAATAAGGTATAATCAAGAAAGGAAAAAGGATATGTTACTATCCTTAAGTAACATAGCGCATAACCAAAACACATAGTAGCATAAGTTGCAAAATATTTGAAAATTGAAACCTTATGTTTTTCCTAGAAATTTACACAGTCTTCAAAACCTTTGGGTTTTAGTTCCCTGATGGGTAATTTTCAAAACAGAAGTGGGAGTCTTAGCTAGCCAATCTGCAGTTCCTTTAAAGCTGTTGTATATGTGGGTCTCTAGATTCCCACAGGTTTCACTAAATGTACAAGAAAGAATTAAGTGGCTGCCCTTGGATGGATTAGATGGGTTTCCAGATAAATAACTATCAAATCTTTCTCTGTTTTCAGAAGATGCACAAATATGGTGACCACATTATTTATACTTGGATGTGTGTCCTATTAACTTACTAGTAAATGTAGAATGAAATTAAATTACAGCAGAGCTTCTCAGAGAAATCTGTCACATAACGCTATTTACCTTGGCCACAGATACAGTTTCCTCACGAAAAGATTCCTCATCACTCTTTCCACGTGACAAAAACCAGTATCAAAGGCAACTGCGTTGTCTGTGAAAGCTTTAATAAAACCACGTTTGTTTTTCTGGCGAAAGAGACGCAAGATGAATGCTTCTTGACAAGACTCAATTATTCTGTGAGCTCTGTACACCAAGATGCCTGAGGGGGGAAAATGATAACTTCACTTACAGAACAGACTTGTTATTGTCATGCTCGCTTTGACTCACCCATTCATTCAATACATTTTTCTTGAGTGCCTACTTGGGAATGGCCAGGTACTGCTTTAGGCAGGGGATACAGCCACGATCAAGATAGACGTAAATCCCTGCCCACTTGGCATGTGCAATAAATAATGTAAAAAAGTAAAATATTTAGTACGTTAGAAGGTGATAAATACTAAGAAAAAAATGAATCAGAGAAGGAGAGGGAGCAGTATGAGGGGCAGAAGTTTGTAATTTTAGGTAGGAAGGTCTCACCAAGGTGATATGAGCACGACGGAGATGAGGAAGCGAGCCCGTGAACATCTGGGCCACAAGAGTTCCAAGCTGAGGGAACAATAAGAGCAAAGGCCCTGGAGTGGGAGCATGTCTGGCACATTGGGGAAGAATTTCTAAAAGCAAAATGGGTTACTAACTCCCTTTTTATATGTACATCTGATGTGGACTATAGAAAACAACTCTATTTTAGAAGTCTGGGCAACATCGGCAATACCTATTAGAGTAATTCAATTTTCAGAAATATAATTCAGTTGAGAGGTAAATCTGTCCATTTAAAATAAAAACATTTAATAAATATTAAATTAATACAACTCTTTTTTATGGGGGGGAGGGGGAATGACACCTCTGATAATAAAAATAAGGATAATTATAAATACGTTTCCTTACTTAAAAAATAATAAAAGTATTGGACCAGATATATTCAGTAAATGATTACCAAGTGTTCACTGTCTGTCCACGTTTGTGGGTGAACAAAACACACTTTTTGCCCTCAAAGAGCTTACAGTCTAGGGAGAGATACAGATATACATGTATATTCCATTTGGATACATATACATAGTTAGGGAGAAACATGAGCTGCTATGAGGCACAAACGTGATTTCTAGATCAAAAATTCAATTATCCTATGACAAAGATTCTTAGACTTTTAGACCTAAATCAAGCCAGTTACCTTATATAGATTTGCTTAAAATGTACTTGCAGGTTTTCTCTCCAGTTATCACTCTTAGAGTCTGGAAAATGCTATTAAAATTGTGAATCAAGGTGGGTGGAGTTAAAATTTACTCTAGCCAAGCAAATTATTTTTCAAACATGGTAAAATTGTCATTTAGAAACTTGTAGATGAAAGATTTTCAATAACACATAGTATGTGTACAAAACTAATTTACTACTCAAAGAATATTCTTTACCTAGCAGGCAGATTTTCTAAGGACTCTACTGGGCCACACTTTGTTGGCCTGGATTGAAATAGTACATGAAATTAATAATAAGAACAGACTTTAAAAAAAAAAAAAAAAAAAAAAAGAACATTGATTTAAGAAAATGTGCTCCAAATGTTTGAGCCATTTTTGTAATTGACTTCCAAAGAAAAAGTGAACCTCAATTTAAGAAAATGTTGTGGTCCAAAAGGTTAGGCCATTTTTTCGGAACCCAAAAGGAGGAAGAAGAGAACTAATGCTATATCCCACGTACTGGATTAGGTACTTTTATAGATTTTACTTCATTTAGTCTTCACAATAATTCTAAGGGGCAAATATTATTATGAGACTAAGAAAGGGAAGCAACTTGGCCAGGGCCCATCCAGTGAGTAAATGCGAGACCAAAGATTCCAAATCATGTGTCTATATTCTTCCTACTAAATGACACCATCTCAGGGCTCTCCCTTAAAATAAATAAATAAATAAAAGCAATGCAAGCGGGTTAGGTTTCTGGGGGCAGTTCTAGTCCCACAAAAGCCTACTTAAGGTACTATTATTCTCCAATTTACAGATGAGTAAATTGAGGCACAGAGAAATTAAGTAACTTGCCCAAAGCCACACAGCTGGTAAATGATGAGGGTGAGCTCACACCCAATAGCAGTCTAACTCAAGAGTTCACCATACTGTCTGGTTCTTCTATCTTCTGCACCTAGCACATTCCTGCCAAACAAGGGACCTTTACTAAATGTTTATTGAATGATTACAGAGCTGAATGACAGCAATGGGCATACAAATCTAACATGTAATCTCTTCTCCCCCATTTCCAAGAAAATGTGTTCTGAGTTCTAGCTGGAGATGTCAGGATCAACTCTAGCAATGAAAGCATCCTCTTTTCCTGTGTTTTTGCAAGTACAAGCTAGGTAGGTATTTACACGATTCTCTCACTTTTTAGGCGTTCTGGTTGGCAGGGATACCTAAGGTAGGGTGTGGTGCTGGTAATATTTGGGTAGTAACAGCGAACAAGCTGGGACTAGGGGCATCCAGTAGCTTCTGGAGGGTTACATGATCCAGGGATAGCTCTTTGGCTTATAAGAGCTTTGGTGAAAGAGAAGCGTGATCCCAGGGGATGGTGACTTTGAAGAAATTCATTGCTGGCGTTCATTTGCATTCCATTCATCTAAGCAGCAGCAGAAGTTCCAGCTTCTTTACTGACTGGGACTCTATCAGAAATGGGAATGGTGCAAGGAACTGTCTACAAGCTATACTCTGGACACTTCATTAATTCATATGGCTCTCTACCAGACGAGGCTGACCTGGGACTCCAAGTCACGGAGTAATACTGACATCTAGTGGTGGTTTTAATATAATTTTGTTTTCATGTATCAACAACAAAAAAGGGAAAATAAAGCTAAGATTTTAAAGAAATCAGCAAACAACAAAACACTTTACAGTATAACAAGATTTCTAGTTATAAAGTAAAGTTATAATTATTGTTTTTGCTATCATTTATTAAGCATTTACAATGTGCCCTATGTCTACTGAGCATATGCTAACCCATAACTGTATGAGGTACTATTTTCTTGATTTAAGAAATGAGAAAACTGATGCTCATGAACATTAAGGAACATGCTGGTAGGTAAGCAGTGGAGTTAGCATTTAAAGTCTGGTGCACCAAAGGAGACAGAATAACTCAGTGGAAGAATTCCAGCCTAGTATATAAAGTCTGGTGCACCTAACTGCCAGACCGATGCCACTGTTTAAAATTATAAATGTTATAAAAGTATAACACGAGATTTCCTCGATCAGTTCACCATGAATCATATAACACATTCCTTCATACATTTATTCACTAGATAGTTCCTGGAGGTCTTCTAGGTTCAGGCAATATGTTAGGTACAGTGGGAGATATGACAGTGAATTTCACACCCTTTCTGCCCTTGAGAAGTTTATTAAAGATCACAGTTTATCCAACCATTCACTCATCCAACAAATATGTGTTTAGTACCTACTAAGTACTAGTTACTTAGCTTGGGATAAACAATGAACAGGTTCTTCCTTATGGCTTAAGAAGCTTGTTATCTAGTGAGCGAGACAGACAAACAGGCAAATATATGCAGAGGTATGTGTGCGTGACTGGAAGAAACACAAGCTCCAGAGGCAAGACCTCTAAATTAGCATCAGGGAAATCAGAAAACGTTTCCCAAAGGACGCATAAGAATAAAAAATAATTCCTTCTTTATAGTAATTTTAGCTAAAATAAATCATTCTTTCTGAAGTCATTAAGCAACTTACTTGGTTTAATTTCAAATTGTAGGAAAAATACCCTTTAAAGAAGAAAGTCAAATATTTTAGGATATATACAAAGGATATTTATTTCAAATTAGATTAGTTTCTAAAAGTAAATGCCAGCCAGTTACTAAGCACTGAATCTGAGCTTAACAAGGAAAAGTCAATCTCATTCAGACAACAAATATTTATTGAGCATCTTCAATGAGTCTGATATTAAGCTGAGGGCTCTGAGCATGATGTTGAGCAAAAAGATCCAGTGCAGCCCACAAGGAGGTTCTGGTTTAGAGTTTAGCAGTGGAGACACATAAAAATTGTACATACTTATATATAAATAATGATAAGATTACAGATTCTTACCAGTAATCAAATCTGATGGTATCCTATCTGTCAAGAAATCGACTACAAGTATTCGACTCGTTGCAAATATGACACCGCCTTGTGTGTAAACCTCATAGCGACTGTTACTTGGAATTTCATTTGTTACTCGGCGAGGGAGATGGTCAACACCTTCTATCTTCAGCTGATTGATAAAATACTCCTAAACCAAACCAAACTTGATTAGTGGCTGTTTAATGCAGGGCAGGTTTTAATAGGTTGCAGGTATTAAAATGATGCACTGCCTTTCTCAGAGATAATGAATGCAAGATAAATGTACAAACTAAGCTACTACTTTATGTTGCTAGAATTTAACCAGGATTTCCTGTTTTTGTTTTGTTTTTGGATTTACATAAGGAATTACTGCACTTGAATAGTTATTAGCACTTGAGCAAAAAAAGTACTGGTTAAACCCTGGCTTAAAAGACCTCTGATACCTAGAAAATACTTCACCAAAGCCAGGTTTGTAGCCAAGTGTATTGTATGAGAAGATACAAGGGGCTCCCTTTCCCAGACATTGCTTCTACTTTTAGGCCTGTCCCCATCCATGCTAGAGGGGACATCAAAATGTCATTGGGTCTCTTGGCCCACTACACCATCAGATAGATACCCCTTTCCTGGGCCTCAGGTGTTGTGGTGGGCCCTCCTCTAAGACCTGAGGATATATGCAGAAGACAGGGTCACTGGCCTCAAGGAGTGTGTGGTCACTCTTCTCAGCTGTCATTTACCTCCTGGCCACCTCTCTATTGAGGGACTCATCAAACTTGGCTGTCACCTTCCATACACCTGTCAGGACAGGCGTATCCTACTCCCATCTTCCAGACTCCCTGATTGTCCTTAACCCAGTTAATCTCTCCCAATATCCCCAGCCTCCAGCTCCCTTCCCTTCTGACCCTGTGCCCTCCTTCCTACAACCTTGGTGAACCCTAATTCCCCTCAGGGCCTCTCTGCCACTCGGTTGTCCCCTGCCTCGGCGTCTCCTTTCATGTCTCCCTTTCACCCTCAGAGACCCCCTTTCTTTTCCATCATTGTTCCCTTTTAGGGATCTTACTCCCTTGCTCCCAGCAACACCCCCAATATCCAACTTCGGGACCCCAACCTCTTTCAGACACCCCTCCCAGCCTCCTCAAATGACCCCCCTACTCCTCTCAGAGCCCCTCCATCCCTGTCGGTGTCCTCGCACCCGCGTCAGGGCCGTGCATCCCTTCGGGGCCCTCCAACCCGCCCAGAGGCCTCGCATCCGCGCCAGGGCCTGCACTCGCTCAGGAGGCCGCCAAAAGCCCTCCGGGTCCCCTCGCTCCCGCGCCGCCGGCGGCCGCACCTCCTCGGCGGGCTGCGTGTTGAGCACCAGCACCAGGCACGCCGGGTGGCAGTGCAGCCGGAGAAAGTGGTAGAGGAGCCGGTCCGCGCCGAGCCCGCGGGCGCACACTACCAGCCCGTCGGTGTCCAGCAGTTCCAGGACCAGCTGCCGCTCATATTCCAGCAGAGGCGCCATAGCCGGCACTTCAGCCGGCAGTCCCGGCTCCATGCACGCCCTTCCGGGGCCGCGGCCGAACGCAGCCGAAGAGAGCCGAGTCCCAGGCGAGCGTCGGCCGAAGGGAGCCGAAGAGGAGCCGAGCCCAGACGAGCGTTGGCCGAATACGGCCGAAGAGGCCGAGCCCGAGAAGACGAGCGCCGGCCGAAGGAAGCCGAAGAGGAATCGAACAGGAGACGAGCGTCGGCCGAAGACGGCCGGAGAGCCGAGCCCGAGAAGACACGTTCTGACCAAAGGAAGCCGAAGAGGGCCGAATCCGAAAGAGCGCGGGCCGAAGGATCTGTCACCCGGAGAACCGTGTGCCCCGGACCGCGGTGCTGTCCAGGCCTTAGGCTCCATCCCCGAGCCTGCGGGTTTCAGCATCCTTCAATCCGAGGGTCGGGCAGCTTCACTCTAAACCTAGAACACTAGCTACTAAAAAGCAAGGAAGGGGGAGATTGAGCCTGAAGAGTTTAGTTGATTGTAAATCTGCCCAGTGCGCCTACCTGTTTCCCAGGGGGAGGTTTGGTCTTTACTTTTACATTTGGCCCGTCCCCCCCGCTTTCAATATGTATATATTTGAATAAGCAGAATAATTTACTAAATTTCAGGATCTTGTTTTCTTCGAAAGGTCTTAAATACCTTAAGCTATTTTAAAGTCGTAATCAGGTGTCCCCGAAGCAGCCGAGTCCCGCCTTCCACTAGAGGGACACCTTCCATTGTCCTTGTTTTATAGCTGCTAATCTAACTAAAGGAATTGTTTTGTCGAAATCCCTTTCCCCCCAACTTTTCTTTCCCACTGCAAAGGTAATGCATGCTCATTGTTGGAAAATAGAAGATATAAGTAAGCAAAAATAAAAATCACTTGTTATTCCATCGCACAGAAATAACCACTATGAACGTCACGGAATCTATACTGTGTCTTTTTCTATACACACATACATTCTTTCTCCACACAGAATTCTTCTACGACATCAGATAAATAACCCTGATTTAAATACCCCAAGTTTAACATTTGGCAAGCCTTTCAACATCTTATTTAATATTCTATTACAAAGTCCCTTTAAATGGATAAACAAAATTTGGTGTATAGGTACAATACGCTCAGCCACGTAAAGGAAGTTCTGATACATGCAGCAATATGGATGAACCTTGAAGACATAAAGTTGAATGAAATAAGCCACACACAAAAGGACATGTATTGTATGATCTCACATATATGAATTAAAATATACAGAGTGAGATATTAGATTACAGGTTACCAGGGGCAGGAGTGAGGGTGGAATGTGGAGTTGATGTTTAATTGGTTCAGAGTTTCTGTTTTGGGAATGGAAAGGTTTTGGTAATGGATGGGGATGATGGTAGCACAACATTGTAAATATAATTAACAGTACTGAATTATATATTTGAATGTGGTTACAATGTGGAAATTTTAAGTAGTATATATGTTACTGGAATTAAAAAAATTGCAGTAATTTATTACAGCAGCAGTGGGAAACAAATGCACAAGCCCTCACTATTTCTACAACATTCAACACTGAAGTTGAAGTCCCCAGCTGGTCAACACAATACATAACAAAACATAGATGGGAGTATACAGTGATGCAATCATTTTAAAGGGTGATTTGCCAATGTATATAAAAATTTTAAATATGTGTATATTTAAACATATACATATGCACGTGAAAATAGTCAGTCAATGAATGTTTTTTGGGCACCTACTTTGTGTCAAGTACTCTTCTAAGGGCTGGCGATTCATCAGTGAACAAAGCAGACAAAATCCCTGCCCCCATGGAGCTTATATTCTAGTGGGGAGCTTGTATACAACAATATTTGTTCATATCGTTATGTAAACTATCATTACTTCCTGGATATTTCTCCTAAATGTTTAGTAATAGGAGAGTAGTTAAAATTTTTTCATGCAGCCCTACAGTTGATATTATACAGCCACTAAAGGCTTTTTGTGGAAAGATACCCAATATGTATTGACACACACTGCAAAAAGCAGTTGCAAAATAATAATGTATATTATGATCTCAATTGTCTAAAAACATCAGTAAACAAACTCTTTTCTTGTGAATGCACAGAAAACTCTGGTAGGAAACACAAAATCTTTTAACAAAAGCAATAGCCTCTGAGGAGTTGAAATAAGTGGTTGGGATGAAGGTCAGACCTTTATATTTTCAAGTATATTCCTTTCTCTTCTGTTTATCTTTTTTTTTTTTTTTTTTAAAGCCTTGAGTTTATATTGCTTTTATAATAAAAATGATATGTGTGGTAGACAACACTTAATTTCAAATGTTGATATCTGGAGAAGCAGATTTTTGTATACATTTTAACATTATGTCTAGACATTTCAATTATGTCTAGGCAAAGGTAAAACTTTTCTGGGCAGAAGTTTTCAACTTCAAGGGAAGGGATTGTTTTTCTCCCCTTATGTCACTGCCTAAATGATTCTCCAAACCTTTCCTTATTTCTTGGACTGCTCTGATCACCACAACCAGTTCACGAGGACTCCAGGTCAGCAGTTGTCCTTTGGCCTTTGGTGTGAGGCCGGGAATGAGATTAAGCAACATTTCCCTCCTGATCCATCCTTGGAACCCAGCACACTAAGTTCACCTTAGCTTGACTGCCAGTCAAGCCACTCTGATTTCTCTCAGCAACCTCAGTGAGTCCTCCATCATATATTCATGGAAAGCCTACTATGTCGAGGCATGGGCTTGAGTCGGTGATGGGCACGACATGAAGTCCCGCCCCTCGTGGAGTGCCCACTCAAAAGGAGGCCATGAACCAATAAACCAATATTTGATAAAAAGTGTGGTGAGTGCTATGAAGGAAAGGTCCAGAGACCTTGAGAGCGTCTGACAGGGAACTCAATCTAGTTTGCTGGCCAGAGGAGGCTTCCCTGAGGGCATGTGAGCACAGGGAAGCTAGTTACTTGCGTGCAATTAAAGGATTTGGCCTTGCCCAAGAGAGGATCTGACTTTTGCCCTCTGCTTCTGGAAGATAATATCTGAACCCTTAGAATGCTGTGCCTGATAGGAATGTCTTCGTATGTCTGAGGGCCTTGGGTCATACTGCATGGTCTAACAATGGGATTTAGGGCGGGAGCTTTGGGTCACAGGGTATCAGTTGACCTGGAGTGTAACCCCAGGTGCAATCAATCAATCAATCAATCATGCCTATGTAAGGGGCCCTGCAATAAAAACTCTTAACACTGAGGCTCCAGTGAGCTTCCTTGGGTGGCGATGCTCCAGGCATATCGTCACCCATAGATGTCGAAAGAGTAAAGCAGCCTGATTCCACAGGTAGGGGACAACAGAAGCTCCAGAGTCTGGTACTTCTGGACTTTGCCCTATGTGTTTCTTCCCCTGGCTGAATCCTTCTCTGTATCCCTTTCCTATAGTAAACTACAATTGTGAGTATAACAGCTTCCAGTGAGTTCTATGAGTCCTAGTGAATCACGGAGACTGAGGGTGGTTTTGGAAATCCCCAAACTTGCAGTTGGAGTCAGAAATGAAGGCAGTCTTGGGACTGTGCCCTCTAAGTTTGTAGTTGGTCTAAACCTCTTGCCTTAAGTTAAGAGGGAGAGAAACTTGTTCCAGGCAGAAGGAGCTGCAAGTAGAAATTTCCTGAGACACGAGGGAGCACAATAAGTGCTTTCTGGAGTTAACCCTTCTCCTAAGGCCCAGTAGCCCTCAAGCTTCTTAGAGTTTGCTGTGGTCAGTTAAAGGCCCGGGCTCTGGTCAGGAAGACCTGGGCTTACAACCCAATTTGGCTACCTGCTAGCTGTGTGACCTCCTGCAAGTTATAGGACCTCTCTGTGCCTAAGATGCCTTATATTTACAGTGTGGCTAATAATAGTACCTACCTCAGGGGGTTATTGTAGAGATTATTTGAGATAAAGAATATAGCAGGATATGGATGTTCAACCAGTTTCAATGTGGTAACTTAATGACAACTGCTTTAAAATGATCCATTCAGGGGAGCGGATGTAGCTCAGTGGTTTGAGCGCCTGTTTCCCATGTACGAGGTCCTGGGTTCAATCCTTAGTACCTCCTGTTAAAAAAAAAAAATAATAAATAAATAAATAAAATAAAATGATCCATTCAAAGATATGAGGCAAATGTAGCTCCAAGGATGAAGGACAAACATTTCTCCTCACTTCTTTTTTCTTTCCCTTTATATAATAAACTTTATTTTTAAAGAAGTTTTAGATTACAAAAAAGTTATATCAAAAGTACAGAGGATTCCCATAAGGTATATGGGATCCCTCCTCCCCTCCCACATTCCCCCCTATTAGTAACATCTTACATCAGTGTAGTACATTTGTTACAATTGATGAGCAAATGTTGAAGCCTTGCTGCTAACCAGGGTCTATAGTTTACATCGTGGTTTACACTTTGCTCACTTCTGACTGCCGGATCTTCCCTTTTCTCTAATAAAGGAAAAATAGTTTGAGCCTAATCATTCAGGCTCTGGTTTTAAAAGTCCTTAAAGATGATTGTGAGAGGAAAAGAGGATATTTGGGACTTTTGTGTGGAGGGATAAAGAAGGTGTGGATTGAGAACTTGGGGTGGGGGAAGAGGAATGAGGAGCAAGCAAGGAGGATTTGGGGGTGAGGGTGTGTGCTTACAATCCTGGAAACTGATCCCTGGGAAGGTGCCCAGAGAAGGTGGGGGAGCCCAGGAGTCAGACTCCCTTGCCTCCCACCCTCTGCATCCACAACCTACAACCCCTTCACTGCCCGGCTTGTACATGGGGTGGGATGGTGGGGGGACTCAGGCAGGAGAGATGCCTAGTCATCCCTTTGCTGGGCCTTGCTCTGCCCTTGTCCTCTTGTCTCTGAGGGCACGACCCCATAAGGCTCCAGGACACCCTGAGCTCAAAAAAGTGGGGTCCTGGTGGTCCAGGGAGTCCCTGTCCCTGTATGGGGCAGGGGGAGCTACACAGAGCAAGCTGGGGGGACAGTGGTCAGTGACGCTTCCTGTACCTGCAGAAGCCTTAGTACAGTCTTTGCACTTGCTAAGTCTGCAATTAGCCTTAGTTCTTGCTTGCTCACTGGTCTTGTTTCTCTAGCTGCTTAGCTTTCCTAACTTCTCTCGAGGCAGGATTGGGTCCAGACTCCAAGGCACTCTTTCTCCAAACTTTTGTTCATTATCACCTCCTAAGGAGCCTTTTAAGACATTTTTTCCCTGGTTGTCCCTCTGCTTCTCCCCCCACCCCATGCAATTTTAACACCACAGACTTACCCTATTTCTGTTTATGTGTGGTATGTCCCTATGCTTTATAAATAAAAAGAGAGAAAATGTTGGCCCTGTCTTAGTTTTCTGAGGCTGCCATACAAAGTACCACAAACTTGGTGGCTTAAAGCAACAGAAACGTGTTGTCTCCCAGCTCAGGGGGCCAGAAGTCGAGGTGCCTGCTGGGCCGTGCTCCTCTGACCTGTAGGGGAGAATCCTTCCCGGCCTCTTTCCACTTCTGGTGTTTGCTGTCCTTGGTGTCCCTTGTGTTGCAGCTGCAGCTCTTCAATCTACCTCTGTCTGTCTCTGTGTGTCCGTGTCCCAGTTTCCCTCTCCTTGTAAGGACACCAGTCGTCTTGGATTAGAGCCTATTTTAATCCAGTTTGGCCCCATCTTAACTAATCACTTCTCAGAGACCCTATTTCCAAGTAGGGTCGCATTCATGGGACCAGGCGTTAGGACTTGACTATGTCTTTTGGGGAGATGCAATTCAGCCATGCCACCTCAAGAATTAATTATTGCCTCCTTGAGGGTGATGTCCCTGCTGAAAATGTACATGCTTCTAGCCGTGTGGCCTTGGGCAAGCTGCTTAACCTCTGTGGGCCTCAGTTTCCTCCTATTCATCATGTGCTAAAAGTAGTACTGACCTCATAGGACTGCCATGAAGAGTGAATGAGCGAATATAGACAGGACCTAGTGTACAGTGAGTGCTATGTACTTATTGGCGATTTGTTATTTTCACTTTGCAGTTAAGCAGTAAGCTGTAATAGGCATGGATTGAAGATCCCCATCCAGCCACCACTAGTCTTGTAACCTTGGGCTAGTTATTACTATTTTGATTTTTTACTTTTTAAAAATTGTAGATGATTTTAAGCATTAACAAAGATAGAGTAGTGCAATGACCCCTCATGTAGCTGACACCCCACTTCAATACTATCAACTCATGGCCCATCTTTCTCCCTGCGTAGACAGAATAATGGTCCCCAGAGACACCCACAACTTACTCCTGGGACCTGTGACTATGTTACCTTATGTGGTGTAGCAGTTTGATATTATTGATGAATTCCAAAAGTAGATATTGGATTGTGTTTGTAAACTGGTCTGTTCCTCTGGGTATATTAGATTGAATTAGACTCAGAGGTTTCACTTTTACTTTATTAAATCAAGAGTAAGACTTTTATTTGACTATGTCATTAGGGCGACTCAGTTTGAGTTCCTGCCTACAGCTGTGGGCTATATAAACAGATGCTCAATCAAAGACAGAGAAAGAAGTATGTACATGGAGAAGAACACAGAGTTTAGTTTTGGACGCTGGAGCCCTGGGGAGAGAACCAAGCTGTTCACCTGATAGTTTGCAGCTGAAGAGACGAGAGCCCTGAATAGCTGAGAAAGCCTGAAAAGAAACAGAGTGATGAGCTAAAATCGGAAGAAGCTGGGACCATGGAGCCTTAAGAAGGAGGAAGGCTGAACCCTTGCAGACATCACCCACCCTCTTGCATCAACATCACCCACCCTCTTGCATCAACATGTGGCAACAGACTTGGGTGGAAAAGTACCTCTTATGGTACCTTGAGTTGGACTCTTTAGGCCTGGTAACTGTAAGCTCCTACCCCAAATAAATACCCTTTATAAAAGCCAACAGAGTTCTGGTACTTTGCATCAGTACCCCTTTGGCTGATTAATAGGCATGGCAAAAGGGACTTTGCACATGTGATTTAGTGAAGGATCTTGAGATGGGGATATTACCCTGAATAATGTAATCACTAGAGTCCTTATAAGAAGGAGAGTGGTGTGCAAGAGAAGAGATGTGACAAAGGGATCAGAGATCAGACAGTGACCGATTGCAAGGTGCTATGCTGCTCGCCCTGAGGATGGAAGAAGGGGCTGTGAGCCAAGGAATGCATTGGCCTCAAGAAGCTGGAAAAGGCAGGGAAACAGATTCACTTCTAGAGCAGCCTGACGGATCCCAGCCCTGCTGACACCTTGATTTTAGGACTCCCGACATCCGGAACTGTAAGATAATAAATGTGTGTTGTTTTAAGCCACTAAATTTGTGAGAATTTGTTACAGCAGCGATAGAAAACTAATACACTCTGCTCCCCTGCAACTGATTTGAGGCCAACCCCAGATATCCTAAATTTCATCTGTGACTATTTCAGATTTTATCACTAAAAGATAGAACCCTCCCATTTTAAGAAACAAAAGTTAACTGTAATATCATTATCCCATTAAAAATTAATAGCAATTCCTCAATATCCTCATATACCCAATCCGTAATTCCATGTTTCCTCCTTATGCTTTTCATTAAGTTTGTTTGAATGGGAATCCATGCATTGTAATTAGGTGATATACCTCTGTAGTAGAGTGCAACAAAGGCTTCAATATTTTCTAGTGCCTCCCACCGAGAGGTGGAGTTGATTTCCCACGCTTTGAATCTGGTTTGGCTTCACGGCTTGCATTGACTTGCATCAGCCAATGCAATGCATCAGAAATGATACTGAATGAGCTCTGAGCCTGGGCCCCACTTGCAGCTCCTGCTTTTGGTCTTTTGGAACCTTTTGCCACTTGTGTACAGATATTAATTAAAAGTATTAATTAACAAAAGATTTTTTTTTATTACCTTGATTTTTTTCGGTTAGTTCTGCTGGTTTGGGACACTTGTTATGATACACGGAATGTTCAGGAATGATGAATGTTCTCATCTACAGCATGCATGTGAGGAATTGGCACGGAGTTAAGTGTTGGGTGATGAGGTTGGGAAATAACTTTATTTCTTCATTAAACGGACCTTTATTATGTTCCTTCTCTGTGTCAGGCACAGACAGATAATAGTCATGACAAATATGATACCGGACAGTTTTGAAGTTCTTACTGAGTACTTGGCACCAGACTAAGCACATCCAATCCTCATTTTATTCTGCACCCATTGAGGTAGGCACTATTATTATTCTTACTTTTCAAGTGAGGAGATTAAAGCTTAGAGAGGCCAAGCAACTTGTCCTCAGCCACCCAGCCAAGTGTGGAGCATAAAGCTGAGTATATCTGCTGTTTAATCTGTATTATTCACCCCGTCCTTAGTGCATCTTTACATGCTTGATGCTGTGAATCCTTGAATGTCACCCTGCGGCATTTAGACTTGAACATACAATTCAGAAGGTTCCCATCCTTTTCATGCTTAAGCATCCCTTTGGCATAAAGTCAAAGTATTTTTGGACCAAACCCTCCTGATGGCAGTAAGATTTTTGCATCCATTGATGGAGAAAATACTTTTCAAAAAAAGCTAATGTGAATTCAGCAACATTTTCACATTGATTTGCATCTTCCTAATGCCAACAGCATCTATAAATATTTGACAAACATCAGTCCATGTCCTTGAGAGATCTATTGTTGATTCTGTCTGCAAACAATGGTTTGTACAGATGTGAATGCAAGAAGCAGTTACAATACCCTTGGAGCTGAGGTCCATGGGGGATCTATTGGCACGGATCACTTACATCAATTAACTAAAAATGAAGTCATCTGTGTACTGATGGTGTATTCTAAGTCCACTGAGAGAAGACTGACTATTTGGTTAAGTAATTATTACTTGTAGAGGCAGAGGGAATTCCATCATTAAACTAATCTTTTCTCTCGCAAATATGCACTTTTGATGACTCTGTCATTAAAATAAAAATATTTTTACTGTTTGACAAGCCATTCATCATTAATGGAAAATGGGGGAGGGGGAAGTAAGAATGATGCCGAACACAAAAACTAATTACCTGCTCTCTTTGTAATGACAAGAAGTCTTTTCTGAAAATGATAGCGGTTCTCATATACTAGGCAATTAACCTTTCACAGGGATTTACAAGGAGCCCCAAGGAGGTTCCCCATGAGGAAAATAATGCTTTAGTCAAGCAAGCTTTGCAAAGTGTGGTTTTCCTTATTTTTGGGAACCCTTACTGCATCCCCACTCTTAGGATGTATTCTGAGAAGGGGTAGAGGACAGGATTGGCTATATAATTTGTAGAGCCCAGTGGAAAACAAAAATGTGGGACTTCTTATTAAAAAAAAAAAATAATAAGAATTTCGAGATGGCACCAGCAGAGCACTCAACCAAGCACAGGGCCCTTCTGAACCTGGGGTCCATGCGACTGCACTGGAGGGGTGCCCTGGAGCTGGCCCAGGCAGAGGAGCTGTGAGCTGGCGAATGACAACATTCTAATTGCTGTCTGTCTTTGGCATTAGGCACTGATGCCTCTGCTGCTGTAATCCATTTGCCTGATTTAGAGTTAGGGCCTCTCGTGGAAGAGGGAAAGGTGGGCTGGTGATTGGGGATGGGGTGGGCATCTCATCCACACAGAGACTGGAATTTAGACTTCTGACGTCTTCACACTTCAATATGGTTCTCACAGTCTTGGAGAAGCACAGGCAAGGGTGTTAGAGGAAAAGATTAAATTTGGATTTGATTACTGGACGACATTGCCTTAGTGACCTCTGACTTAATATTAAAATGAAACAAATGGTGTAATTATATTGCAGAGACCTTGCCATCTGGGGTGGACTATGTAAAACAGAATTAAAGCTGTAAATTATGAGTAATGCATAGTTATGATTCCAAACATAAATGCAATAACATTCTGATTATCAGAAAATCTCAAGTAACATTATTTTTGCTGCCCCCCCACAAAACTTTGTGGTTTTTCATTAGTCAAAACCAATGAATCGATTTTTCAAAAAGTGGAAAAAGTAAGTTGCAAAACAGTGTATATAATATGCTGCCTTCTGTGAATATAGATTTTTGCTTGAATATGCTTAAAGAAAATCTGTCGGGATATATAAGAAACTAAGAATGCTGGTTTTGTTGTTTTTGTTGTTGGGGGAAGTTGGACAGATGTGGAATGAGAAGGAGAGGGAGAGTTTTTATTGTTTACCTGTGAATTCTTTTTGTTTCATGAACCACACAATGCAAAAATCTACTTAGAATTAAATAAAGTAACCCCCAAAATTGAATCTAATAAAAAATTTAAAAACAATCAATTATTATACATTACACTACATTTTAGGATTCATTTGTTAAATAAATGAATCTAAATTATAGCTTATCTTTTTAAATACTGTTTTGTCATTTCTTCATGGCCTGATCCTCTCTTGACCTCTGAGCGGCCTGATTTGGAATTTGCCTCTTACATTTTTCTAAGAAATGCCAACAGGTAAAGGTGCTTTCTCAATAAAAAATGGGTTTAGGAAAGTCAACGTTGGCTCATTTCAAAAATAGAATTTATTACTGTTTAATATAGATCTAATCATTGCCTAGTTTTATCCCCACAGGGATATGTGATATACAGCATTGGCATTTACAGGAGGAATTATGTTTAGAAGCCAAGACAAGTGCTTGAAATGAAAGAAAGGAGAAAATGGGATAATGGTTTGTTTATCATTTTGGTGGGAGAAATGAGGTTGTAAGATGGCTATTTATGGGAATTACCCTTTTAAGACAAATAAATCAAAAGGCTGTGATGATTCTTTACCTACACTTGGAAAAAGAAAGTAAATGGCTTTCTTTCCATTTTTTTCTCCTGTGCCACTTCCAGATAAATCCTTGAGTTTTTTTTTTTTTTTTTTTTTTTTTTTTACCAGGAGGTCCCGGGGATCGAACCCGGGTCCCTCCATATGGGAGACGGACGCCCAACCGGTTGAGCCACATCTGACCCCAATCCTTGAGTTTTAAACATAAATTTTACTCAAGACTACAATGGTGAGTTAGTATAGTGGATGCCATGGTGTGCCACCCAGATCCCCCCACCCCACGCCATCCAGGACAGAAGCATTCAGTCGCATTCAGTACCCCCTCTGCTGGAAATGTTGGAGGCCAACAGCTCATACCTGAGTCTCTCTCTAAGACTTATTCCTAGCTGAAGTCAGCTGCCTTGCCCAAGGTCTCTTCTCCTTCTTGGAGCTAGCTAGGTAAAACTAGAGGGACATATTTGATAGTTGGAGTAATAACTATCATAGTGGGAGCAGGCCAACAGCAAATCTCTGCAACTGCCTTCCCCCATTCCCATCATCCAGGATTGTAAATTAAAACAAACAAACAAACAAAAAAAAAACCATACTGGGATGTTAATCCCCATCATAGCCTCATTTAATTCCTCACGTTGGCCCCTGCAAAAGCCAGATGGGTCCTGGTGGATGAGAGCAGACTGCTGCAAACTCAACACAATAGGAGCCCCAATTGCAGCAGGTAGTGCTTTTGAAACATATCTGCAAATTCCTTGACACTTCTTTCTCCAAGAGGTGGTGTCTAAACTCCCTGTCCTTGAATCTGGGTGGGACTTTGTGACTATCTTGATGAATAAAATGTGGTAGAATTGATGCTGTGTGACTTTCAAGGTTAGTTTAGAAAAAGTCATGCAGCTTCTGCTAATATTTCTTGGGACACTTTCTCTGGGAGCTTTCAGCTCTCTGACTACACCAAAGCCACCATGTAAAGAGACTACTTGGGAAAGTGAATGACAGAGAGAAGAAGACCCAAGGAACCCTAGCTCTTTCAGCCCTAGTCTTTTGAGTCTTCCAAGCCCAAGAGTCAATCATGTGACTGGAAAAGTCCATGTGATTTCTCCAGCTTCAGACACCATCTAACTGTAACCCCATAACAGACCCTAAATGAGAATTGCCTAGCTGAGCCCATTTGATTCCCAGATTTGGAGTGAAATAAATTATTATTATTGTTTTAAGCCATTGGAATGATTTTTTCACACAGCAGTAGTCAACTAGAACATAGGTACTATGCCAGATGTGGTATCTTTACTATGGCAGAACAATATATCCTCAGGTACATGGCATATGGCCATTGATCTAGCAAATGTATTTCTTTCCACCCCTATCATAAAGGAGAACCAGGAACAGTTTGCATTTGGTAGGGATGGATAACAGTAGACATTTATTGTCTTGCCCCAGAGCTATTTTAACTTTCATGTCCTCTGTCAAATATAGTCACAAAGGTCCTGGATCATGTGGTCTACTATACTGATGACATCATGACAAAAGAGCAAGAAATGGCAAGTAATTTGGAGGCATTGGTAGATGTATGTGTTCTAGAGGGTAGGGGATAAATCCTATGAAGATTCAGGGGTCCACTGCATCAGTGAAGATTTTAAGGGTCAAATGATCTGGGGCATGCTAGGACATCCCCTCCAAGAAAAGGGCAAATTATTGCACCTTGCAACTCCCAAACAAAGAAGGAAGAACAGCCCTGGTTAGGCCTCTTTGTGCTCTGGAGGAAGCATATTCTACACGTTGGAGTACTGCTCTGACCCATATACTAGATGACTTGAAAGGCTGCCAGTTTTGAGTGGTCCCAGAGCAGAGTAGACCCTGTAGCCGGTCCAGGATGTGGTGTAAGTGAGCCTGCTGCTTGGACTATATAACCCCTGAAGACTCTATGCAGTAGAGATATCTGTGGTGGTTACAGATACCATGTGGAGTTTACGGAAAATCTCAACAGGAAAATCACAATGTAGAACCCTGTGGTTCTGAAGCAAGGCTGTGTCACATGCAGAGAAGAATTACACACATTTTGAAAAATATCTCTTGGGGCATGGTAGAGAAAGAGCAACTGATCATAGCATGTCAAGTGACCATGTGGTCAGAACTGCCTATTATGAGCTGGCTTCTGCCAGAAGCACCAAGACATAAGGACATGTGGATCCAGCATCATTTCATCACAAGATGGAAGTAGTACATCTGGGATTGGGCATGGGCAGAGCAGAGGTCAGTAGTGAACATAATGAGCAGGGGTGGCCTGGACTCCCATAACGTTCACCAGTTGTGCACTGGTTCCTCTCCTTTGCCTTACATCTATGGCCACATGGGGGTTCCTTAGAACTAGATGATGAAAGAGGAACAGTGTCAACTTTGGCTCATAGATGGTTTGGCATGGTTTGTGGGTCAAGGCTCAAAATACTGTGGCTATGTTATACTCCCACTAGGGGTGGCCCTGGAAAATAGTGATGAAGAGAAATCCTTCCAATGGGCAAGATTTGGGTGGTGTGTCTGCTTCCTTTATGTGAAAAGGAAGTTGCCTGAGGCTGGAATATTTATGGGCAGTGACTAGTTGGTCAAGGCCTGGGAAGGGTAGACGGGGAGATTGAGGGCAAAAAGGTCTAGGGAAGAGGCATGTGGATGTGAGTATGGGAGTGGACCTGAAGTGTGAAGATTCTCACCCCATGTGCTATTGCTCCCCTGAAAGAATCCTTCAAAGAAGAGGCACAAAACATCTAAGTAGACAGAATGAATTAGCCAATTGATATCAGTCAGCCTCTAGTATAGGGTACCCCAGTGCTGGGACAATGGGCACATGAAGAATATCCAGGGTGAAAGGGGTGCTACTTATGCCCGAGATTCACAGCTCACTTAAGACTCACCCCACTTCTGCTGCTGCTAGTGCTGGATGTCTAAACTGCAAGCCAAGGAGACCAGTGTAGGAGCCCCTGATATGGCATAATCCTTCAAGGAGAGCAACCAGCCATTTGGTGTCAAGTTGACTACATTGCATGCCTTCTCCTTTGGTGGGGGCAGTGATTAAGCTTGACTGGAATAAGCACATATTTGGAGTATGGGTTTGCTTTTCCTGCCTTCAGGGCCTCAGGCAGCTCCATGATCTGAGGACTTGTAGTGTTTGATCTATCAGCATGGGGTTCTTCGTGACGTCCCACTGCGCCATCCTGTTTCTTAGAAGTTGTCTTCATATGCCTGGTGATCCTTGGCTTTAAGTTGATATTAAAGAATGAGACACCAAAGGACTGATTGGTAGTTTTGTGTGCATGGATGAGGGTTGTAGACTAGTTGGCTTCATCGGGAGGGATCTCTGAATATCATCATCTCTAGGCCTTTCCTCTTTGACAGCTTTGTTTCCCTGAGAAGAATCTCTAGTGTCCTGCTTAGGGATATATAAATCTGGTTGCCAGAACTCTGGGGCTTGAATGGAGGAAGGGGTTGAGATATTTCTGCAGAACAAAGTTTAATAATGGTCATGCCTTGCCTGATTTTAATGAAACTGTTCATTTCTACTTTAATATGCTTCTTCTGGTCTGAGAGAGTTTTCATATATTCTATTTCTCATTTTTAGGAGTTTTTTTAAAAATCAAGAGTAGATGTCAGATTTCATCAAATATTTTCAGCATCTACTGAAATGAGCATACAGTTTTTTTCCTTTGATCTATTAAAGAAATGAGTTGAATTTTAGATTTCCTGATATTAAACCATTCTTGCATTTCCATAGGCATTTAAGTTAATTAGGTGACAGCATTTTTAAAAGTCTATAGCAGTTTACTGTGGAGTGTAAGCATGGTAGCCAAAGGGGAGCCCTATCCCAAGAAGTTTCAGCCCAATGCATGGAGAAGCTCAGGCATGAACCTGAGAGGCATGGCTTTGGATCTTGCTTCTATATCTTACTAGCTATATGGCCACAGACTAGTTACTTGAGTCTCAGACTCTTCACCTGTAAAATGGGAGTACCGTAATAAGCAATACCTTGTGGGAATGTTTTGAGGATTAACTGAGTTAGCCTGATGCATAGGCAGGGCTCAGTAAATATTGGAAGAAGGATAGTTTTGAATAAAGCAGATTCCTACAAGAGCAGAGAAAGCTGATAACTAGAGATGTCAAAAGATAATACCTGGGTAATTTTGCTAGTGTGAGCTGCAGCTTCAAAGAACTATATTTCTTATTAAAATGCCAGCACTCTGAGAAAACATAAATACCCCATCTTTTTATTCACCACACGTCTTATTCCTCATACCAGGTTGCATGTTGAACTCTATTATAATTAAATAAAGAAAATATATTTGGATGAAACTTTTCCTCATTTCTTTCTCCAGCAAAATTACTATGCTTCCAAAGAAAAAAGATCATAATGAAAAAAATAGAAATTGAACATTTATTTTTGGGGGGATTTATTTTGAGTTGACAATAAATTCACAGAGAGGAACTGAAGAATAGATACACAGGGATTCAATATGCCTTAAATATACATGAATTATTAACTCAAAGACATATATATATATATATATATTATATATATATATAATATAAGTCAATGAGTTTGTGCTTTGCCGATAAACAGCACACAGAGGATATGTGATTATAGCTGCAAAAACTTAACCTTAATTTGTATGCATATAACAATTAGTAAGCTTTATTATTTTTGTTCTAACTGACTTGTATAAAAACAGATTTGAGCCTTGATGGAATCAGCAATAAATTATTATGCAGATTTTTCATCTTTTCATGTCCTACTCCTAAACATAACTCCACAAATATAGACAGTGTTTACCATCTTTTTGGG
Source organism: Tolypeutes matacus (assembly GCA_026826555.1). Taxonomy (NCBI): domain Eukaryota; kingdom Metazoa; phylum Chordata; class Mammalia; order Cingulata; family Chlamyphoridae; genus Tolypeutes; species Tolypeutes matacus. The sequence continues at coordinate 10,281,146 of JAKSZT010054576.1, read as the reverse complement.
ATATGAGAAATTACTTGTTTATTTTGATGAAGGAAATAAATTACTTTCCCATAATATTAATGTGAGTCCCTAACATCATTTGATAAAGGATTTAAAAGACTCCAAAATGATTCAAGACTAGTTAATAGCATCTTAATTATCTCACATCATTTTAGGAAAAGTAAAATGACCCTCTGGGGTATTCTTTTTCTTGGTAGAGACAATGACTGATGGAGGTCTAGGGAATTTATTTATTCATGTAGCAAATTCTTCAAAAAGAAATGCATGACTTAAATCAAATGTTTTTACTGTATTCTGGAGAAGTGGCTAGTTGGAGGTGGGAAGGGAAAACACTGGTTACCAGAAAGAGGGGGTACAGGTGGTAGGAACAGAGCAGAGAGGGCCAGTAGGTAATGAACTGGTTTCCTCTCTAATAGAGGAGTTTCATTTACAGAATGGGGAGAAGGAAAGAAGTGGTGGAAAGTTTGCCTGAATTCAAATAAGGAGGGGGTGTGTTTTAGTTTCCTAGGCTGTTTAAAGCAGATACCATGAAATGGGTTGGCTTGAACAATGGGAATTTATTAGCTTGCAGTTTGAAGCCAATAAAATATCCAAGTCAAGTCATCATCAAGGTGATGCTTTCTTCCAAAAGACTGGCTGTTGGTGATCCTTGACTCCTCTGTTACGTGGCAAGGCACATAGCAGCATCCACTGGTCTCTCCCTTTTCTTCCAGGTTTTGTTGATTTCTGCTTCTTGTTTCCATGGCTTTCTCTCTCTGTCTGAATTTTATTCTCTTACAAAGGACCCTAGTAAGAAGGTTAAAACCTATTCAGATTGAGGTAAGTCACACCTTAACTGAAGTAGCCTCATCAAAAGGTCCAACCTACAATGGGTCCACACCCACAGGAATGGATTAAATCTAAGAAAATGTTTTTCTGGGGTACACACAGCTTCCAGCCATCACTGGGTGATCCTGCTTTGACTAACTCTGAGTTTGAAGGACAGCCTGACTGCTCCAGATACAATGGTATAGACGTAGCTGTTCATCACCATAGATGAGCAAGCTCATAAGATAAAAAAATAACCAACTGACATGCGAAAGAATATCAGATTTCAAAAGAATATGATCAAAATCAGCAATCAGAGCAAATATTCCCTTGTGAACTAGAGGTGCTGCATGAAATTGGAGAATATTTAAATTTTAGTATATTTCAAACTTATGTTTTAACACAATTCTTTGTGATGTTATATTAATAAACACCACATTTGTAGATGGTCTTAAGGAGGAAAGAAATGGTGATTGGTAAAGATGATTTGAGGAGAAAATAAACAATTGATAAGTTAAAATCTGCAATGGACACAATGGATGTCTATTTATAGGCTGTTGTGATAGTTAATTTCATCTATCAATTGGCTAGATTATGGTGTCCAGTTGTTTGGTCAAGCAAGCACTGGCCTGCTTGTTACTGTGAGAGCATTTTGTAGATGGGTTTAAATCATTAATCAGTTGGGAAGCGGCTGTGGCTCAATCAGTAGGGCTCCCGTTTACCATATGGGAGGTCCCGGGTTCGGTTCCCGGGGCCTCCTGGTGAAGGCAAGCCCGCCCGCACGGCGTGGTTAGCTGACCCAGTGAGCACAAGCAGCGAGGGGGGGATAAATGAATAAATAAATAAAATCTTTCAAAAAAAAAATAAATCATTATTCAGCTGATTGTGTTTATGGCTGATTACATTTACAATCAACAAGCGAGATTGCCTTCAGTAATGAGATGAGTCTCTTTATCCAATCAGTTCAAAGTCTTAGAAGGAGAATTAAGGATTTCAGCAGAGAGAAGAATTTCTATCTCTACTTCAGCCAGCCCACTTCTCCTGCGGAACTCAATGTCACCTTTATCAGTTTCCAACTTGTGACCTGCCCTATGAAATTATCGGATTGGCCAATCTCTGTAGTCTTGTGAGCCAATTCCTATAATAAATCTCTCTCTCTCTCTAATTTACATACATTTATATCTCTGGTTGCTTCTGTTTCTCTGGAGAACCCTGACTAATACAGTTATCTATTGCAGAAAATGGAATCTGTGAAGTGGGACACATGCTCAAGAATTTCTCCTAAAATGCATAAGAAGAGGATAAAAACATGAAAGTCAACTTAAGAAAATATAAAAGAAGTGAAGAACAGAGGGAGAAGAATAAGAATAATTCCAGAAGGAATAAAGAGCAAATTGAGAAAAAATAATCAAAGGAATAATAGATGATAAATAACTCTTTCTTTTAGCTGAATAAGGACTTAAGTTTGCTAAATTTATGGTTTACTGAGTATGGGCAAAAATTGACCAATGAAAATAAACTAACAAAAGGTATACCCCTTATAGCATTAAGCGTTTTCTGCAACACCAAATGAGCAAAGACAATGGAGCAACTTATACAGAATTTGGAGAGAAAAGATATTGAAGTAAGATTTCAATGCTCACCTGCTGATCATGAAGAATGGAACAGAAGACATTCTTGGACATGCTCAGGATGTATACCTTTAATATATTTTTCCTGGAAAGTAATTATTCACTGTTATATTCCAAACAGATAAGAAATGAATCAAATTAAAGAACTTAAAAATGTGGAATTCATGATATAAAATAGTTGGAGATAAGCAATTCAATTGGTAATGCTTACATTAAATCTAAGCAATGATAGCTAATATAGCTATAAAACAATGTAAATATTTAAAAATATTCTTAAAGAGAAGCATGCAATATATAAATAAAAGTACTTTAATGATAATAACCTGGATCTAAAAGGGCAAATTTGGGAGATGTTGGGAAGCAGAGTTAAGGAAAGAAGTACATATAAATGGTGTGCTGGTTAACCAGTTGTCCCAGATAGATAGCTAGATAGATAGCTAGATAGCTAGATAGCTAGCTAGATAGATAATCTTGTGATTTGTAGCATTTGCCAATTTCTTTGGTGTAACTACTCCTACCATTGCTGCCTTCAGGCTACCAATGCAATGTCACTAGATATGGAATTGGGAAGAGATGTGCACAATCAGCTCTTGTGAGCCATTATGCAATACCTCCAGCACATGCTGTTCATGAAAATGTCCATACACATTAAAATCTCACCTACTTTACCTATCAACCATTTTCCTTCCTTCCTTCCTTCCTTCCTTCCTTCCTTCCTTCCTTCCTTCCTTCCTCCCTCCCTCCCTCCCTCCCTCCCTCCCTCC
>JAKSZT010054576.1:10233646-10277844 GCA_026826555.1 Tolypeutes matacus | reverse complement strand
CTTCCTTCCTCCCTCCCTCCCTCCCTCCCTCCCTCCTTCCCTCCCTCTCTCTCTCTTTCTTTCTTTTGCATTTGTCTGATCTATGTTCTTCTATTATCTTACATTAATCTTCTTTTTGGTATATATAAAGCAATATGTAGTTTAATTTTTAAGGCCCTATTTGAAGTTCCCAACCATTTGATAGGGAAATTTAACCCACTTATATTTATTGTCACAATGAACATGTTTGCTCTTATGTCTGATATCTTGTTTTAGCATTATTGCTTTTGTACTTGTTTCTTTAAAATTTCATTTTCATTGTTTTTTTTTTTTCCTCCTTTGTCTTCTTGAGGGTTTTCCAAGTTTGTTCTCTGCTTTAAACTATCTTTTCTACTTTAAACTATCTCCAATGTAGACTTGAATTCTTCTATTAGAGTTTAAATTTCCTTGAATAATTATTTTCTTATTTTGTGTGGTTCCTTTTGCATTTCTTCTTTCATTTCCTTGTGGCTACCTACTCTTGTTTCATAGAGGTGTCTTGCTTGATATATATAAAAGTTTAAATACTTTTTTTGTCTAGTCCTTTCAGAAAATCATTTTTAAGTTATATATATATTTTTTCTCTGAATCCTCAAGGTAATATTTTCTTTCTTTATGCCTTAGTACATTTTTATAGACCTCATATGTGAATCATAATTTCAAAGGGAGAAAATTCTTTACATTATTTACTTAACTATTCCACCAGAATATTGCTTATGAATAATAAGATCTGTGATTTATTAGGACAATGGATTATGGGTCCTAAGTTACAGAGCATTAAAAAGAAAGTGCAGGGAAGTGGATGTGGCTCAAGTGATTGGGCTCCCATCTACCATATAGGAGGTCCAGGGTTCGATTCCCAGGGCCTCCTGGTGAAAAGCAAGCTGGCCCATGTGGAGTGCTGGCCTGAGTGGAGAGCTGGTGCAGCAAGATGATGCAACATAAAGAGACACAGAGAGAGACAATAAGAGACACAGCAGACCAGGGAGCTGAGGTGGCGCAAGAGATTGAGCGCCTCTCTCCCACTCTGGAAGGTCCCAGGATTGGTTCCCAGTGCCGCCTAAAGAGAAGACAAGCAGACACAGAAGAACACACAGAGAACAGACAGCGAGCACAAAACAATGGGGGGAGGAGGAGAGAAATAAATAAATAAAAATTTTTAAAAAGTACATTTTGTATGTTTTTTGAAGCCCCAGCATAAAAACAGCTTTAAAATAACTTATTATCTATATAACTTATTTTCATCTACTGATAAAAAAGTCTACATGTAAGAGATTATTAGAAATTTATATAGGTGGAAAATATTTGGTATAAAATTGCCTCATTTTGGAAGTAATAATTTATTAAATTAGCAAAATTAAATTTTATTTGATGTTTTCCCAATAGTCTACTTAAAGTTTGATTTTTTATTCTTATTCATATCATTCAGGATTTTAATCATGTGAGGCAATATGGACATTCACAAATTTGCTTAGTGAAGAATTCTCAGAAAAAAACTCAACAATGCTATTCAAAGTTGTCTTGCCTCTCCCTCCCTTACTTGGGGACAGTGAATTTTAAGTGCATTAGCACCAGACATTTATGAATCTACAAATATCTATGCTCACACATCAGACTTAGCAAACTTTATAAAAGAAGAACAGCTTCTTATGAGATGTATGCAGCTTTCCAAATGTTGTTTGTTTCTAAGTGTTCATATAGAGAAATATGAGAGGTACCTATTTTTACACTCTTAGAAGGCACATACATTTTGGGTGCTGGGAGTGAGAAACACCTGCTGGTGTAGGAAGAGCCAGAGCTATTCTATTTTGACTTCAGACCAGCTATCAATATTCAACAAGAGCACCTGTGCTGAGAATTAGTCAGTTTCTGCCCTCAGACTCCCTGCTGCGTGATTCACTGCAATGGTAGCTCCCTCTTGTTGCCAGTGTGCAGGCTGGTGTGCTGAATTTAATGGACTTAAGTACCTCATTTCATTCCAATACATCTGGAGGGATTTATGGCAATGTGCCCTAGGTAAATATGACCCAGAAGTCCCTTTGAATTCACTACATTGGGGGTAGTTCAGAATCTAGCATGGCCATGTGTTCTGGGGGACCTAACATGGACTGCCATCATGCAAACCTATACTGTGGTCCAGCATTATCTTAATTAATTATGTGTCCTTGGGTAAGTCACACAGCTAGTCATTTATTAAGCATGGTGTCTTAGGTCAGATTCCTCAGAAGTAGACCCTGAGATGAGGATTCCTTTGTATATCAATCAAAGCTCAATCAGAGAAGCAGAAGCACAGAAGTAATATAGAATAAGGGATTTATTATAGGATTGTGACCATATGTGGTTGTACGAGCTGGTCAAAAAGTTTATTTATGGCTGTGGCTTCTGTGTCTGGTGCTGGGCCTGAAGTCAGTAGGGCAGGTGGTTGAAAAGGAAAGACGGATGCAAGAAGGAGGAGAGCAGAATACACTGGAACGTGAAAGGATGAGCTGGAGTCCACATTGTCCACTTTGATGATGTGAATATCTTGCCAGGAAGCTCGTGCCCCTCATCATGTAGCTAAACACTTACCTGGACTAGGAAGCAGAAAAGCTGAAGGAGGAAAGACCTAAGGAGAAGATCTAGTAGGAGCTGGAGGAGCTGTGCACCTGGCTGGCATCCCTCACCAACTGAGTAAGAAAGTAGATTAATGACAACGTAGGTGAGTGCAACCTGCCTGCCCTACGCTGATCTTCTAATTCTGCCCTCCATATCTGGGGCAAAATTCTCCTGTGGTCAAACCTAACCCAAAACCATACAGGGAAGGGAACTCTGGGAAATGTACTTCCAGCTTAGCTAAGTTCTAGTAATACATACCACTATATTGTGCAAGTGATTTATGAAGGGAAGGCTCCCAGGGGAAACTGGCAAGGAAGTGGGAGAATCAAGACCGGAAATGGGAAGAAGATAAAGTGTAATTTCCTCCAAAGTCCAGGCTGAACCCACAACTTGGGGTTGAAATTACCCTTCAGAGTTATCTCACCCTAAGGCAAGGGAGCTGTGTGTTCACAATCCTGCACTGACAGTTATTGTCTCAGGGACCAGGGGGTGGGAAGTAACTTCCCAGGCATGTCATGGCTTCTGCAAATGCAAGCAGAGCATCTTCTGTGAAGAAGAGTTGCAGGGGCAGGCTTTAGGAAGTAAAAGTATGCTGAAGCCAAGGGAGAGGTGCACAGAAACAGTTAAACGGGTCTGAGGTATGGTGGTTTAAATTTTTTGACACTCTCTTCAAGTGGTGAAGCTTAATTCCTCTCCCCTTGAGTCTGGACTGGACTTAGTGACTCATTTCTAACAATAGAATGTGGTGGAAGTGATGGTGTATGACTTCCAGGTCCAGGTCCTAAAAGGCATTGTGGTTTTCGCCTTGCTCTCTCTTGAATCACTTGCTCTGGGGGATACCAGCTGCCATGTTGTGAGGCTGCTCAAGAAGTCTCATAGAAAAGCCCATGTGGTGAGGAACTAAGCCCTCCAAATACCAAGGAAGAACTGAAGGCTCCTGTCAACAGCCATGTGAGGGTGCCATCTTGGAAGAAGATCCTCCAGCCCCAGTAGAGCCTTTAGATGACGGCACGCTGGCTGACACCTTGACTGCAATCTCATGAGACACCTTGAGCCAGAACCTTACAGCTGAGCCACTCCTGAATTTCTGCCCCTCAGAAACTGTGAGATAATAAATGTCTATAGTATTACACTGCTGAGTTTTATGACAATTTATTACCCAGTAATAGGTAAAGACTTTCCCCCATGTACAAACATTACTCATACAGGGCCCTTTTTGAAGGCTCTTTGTTCTGAGCAAAGGAGGTTCTTCAAAGAGGCAAGATGTTGGACTTTGGTGCTATAGTATCCCATATAGATGATAAATCACTTGTTGCTTTAGTGACCGGTTCAGATACACAGTGGTCCCTTTAGGGAATGTCAAGACGGGGTTAGGGAGGGATGGGAGCAGAAGTGAAAGTGCTTCCACCTGATGGCCTGGTCACTGTGTCAGGTACCATGGCAAATTAAAGAAAAGTAAGGCATGGCTCTTACAGTCCTGTTGGAGGAAACACGGCCTTTGGACAACACTTGCTAGTTTCAAGCACTTTTTCACATACATTTTCTCATGTGATGTTTCTCATTTGATATAAGTAGGGTGAGCATCTTTAATCCATTTTCCAAAGGAGGGATACATGGGGAGCATAGACCATGGGGGCAGACAGACGTGGGATGTAGAATTATTGCTTATGACCTTGGGTAAGTGGGGCAAATGGTATAACCTCTCTGAGCCTCAGTTACCACGTCTATAAAATTGGGATAATAATCTGTATCTCATAGGGTCATCAGGGAATTTAAGTGATATAATTCATATAAAGCATTCAGTGTAGTACCTGACACAGAATAGGTACTAAATGAATGGTGGCTTTATCTCTCTATAATGGTGGGAAAACAGTCTCGGAGGGGTTAACTAATCTGCCCAAGGTCAGCAAACCAGTGAGTCAAGACTCAAGTTCCTAGGCCAGTGCTCTTTCCACAATTTTCCTACATCCCCAGATACTCTCCAACTGTTCATGTGTTATTCTTATTTTTTTTTTTTAAAGATTTTATTTATTTATTCATTCATCCCCCCCCCCCCCCCCGCTGCCCGTGCTCGCTGGATCAGCTAACCACGCCGTGCGGGCGGGCCTGCCTCCACTAGGAGGCCCCGGGAACCGAACCCGGGGCCTCCCATATGGTAAACGGGAGCCCCACTGATTGAGCCACAGCCGCTTCCCAATGTGTTATTCTTTTAGCATGTTGCTAGATTTGATTTGCCAACATCTTATTAAGAGCTTTTGCATTTGTGTTCCTAAGTGAGGTAGGATTTGAGTTTTCTTGCATGTGCTGTGTTTGTTTGGATTTGATGTCACGATAATAATAATTTTGCAATGAGCCAGGCAGCTTTTCATTTTTAGTATTCAGGAGGGGATTTATTGTTCTTTAATGGTTTGGGAGAATTTGCCTGTCAAACAGTATGGGCCTGGTGCCTTTTTCTTTTTCTTTTTCTTTCTTTTTATTTATCTTTTGTGACAGATGTTTGACTTCTGTTTAAATTTCTCTTATGGTTATTGGTCTTTGAATTTTATATTTCTTCTTGGGTCACATTTGGTAATATATCTGGAAAAATTGCATTTTATCTAGGATTTAAAATTTAATAGCAAATAAAATTGTTCATTGTGACCTCATATAATTTTTTATCACTTTAAAAAAATTTATTGAAGTGTATCACTCATACATAAACATACATAAGCAATAAGTGTATAGTAATAGTTGTGAACTTATAAAACAAACATACATAACATCTTACTGGGCTCTCAGACCTCGCCCTACCATCAATACCTTGTATTGTTGTGAAACATTTTTAGCTAATGATTAAAGAATATCCTCAAAACATTACTACTAACCCAAGTAAATTACATTTGGTGTATTTTCCCCCAAACTCACCCTATTATTATTATTATTATTATTACATCATGTAAAAGTTGTAATAATAATATTACAAAGCAAACACGCATAACATCATACAGGGGTGCATACATCAACACACCACCAACACCTTGCACTGTTGTGAGACATTTGTTACAAATTATGAAAGAATATTGTCAAAATCTTACTACTAACTATAGCCTATATCTTACATTTGGTGTATTTTCCCCCCAACCCACCCTATTATTATTTTTAAAATATATTTTTATTACAGAAGTTGGGAACTTACAAAACAATCATTCACATGTGCAGAATTCCCATACAACACCCCTCTATCAACACACCACACTGTGGTGGAACATTTATTACAGGTTATGAGATAATATCATCAGACTATTACCAATAACCATGTCCATAGTGTACATTTGGCACACTTTATCCATACTTCCCCATTGCCAGCCTGCGATTTTGATGTACATCTGCCCTAGCTCACAAAGGACACTCTTGCATCTGTACCATCAACCAAAATTCTCATCCACCTCTGGGTTTACTGTGTTATTCAGTCCCTCGATTATTCTCTAGCTTTCTTTCAGTGGACATTTACATCCATAGACTACTACTCTTTCAAGTCACATTTCCATTTATAAACCAGCTGTTACTCACTATAATGTGTTACTATCAACTCTGTACATTTCCACACTTTTACAGTAAAGTTAATTAAAACTTCTACATACATTAAGCATCAGTAGTCCGTCTCAGTCCTCCTCTTATCTGCTTTAAGAATCCACCACCTACCACCAGGTCTTAATGATGTTTTCCTACATTTTCTTCTAGAAGCTTTATGGTTCATGCTTTTATATTTAGGTTTTTGATCCATTTGAGTTAATTTTTTTATAAGGTGTGAGATAGGGGTCCTCTTTCTTTCTTTGGATATCTATGGATATCCAGTTCTCCCAGCACAATTTGTTGAATAGACTATTATGCCCCAGCTGGGTGGGTTTGACAGACTTGTCAAAAGTCACTTGACTGTAGATGTGAGGGTCTGTTTCTGAACCATCAATTCAGTTCCATTGGTCTATGTGTCTGTCTTTACGCCAGTACCATGCTGTTTTTACCACTGTAGCCAGGTAATATGATTTAAAGTCTAGCAGTGAGAGTCCTCCAATGTTGCTTTTCCTTTTTAAGATGTTTCTGGCTATTCAGGACCCCTTACCCTTCCAAATAAATTTGATAATCATGTATTCCACTTATTTAAAAATGCTAGTGGAATTTTTATTGGGATAGTATTGAATCTGTATATCAATTTGGGGTAGAATTGACAACTTAGTGATATTTAGTCTTCCAATCCATGAGCATGGAATGTTCTTCCAATTATTTAGGTCTTTTAAAATTTATTTTAACAATGCATTGTAGCTTTCTGAATACAAGTACTTTACATCATTGGTTAAGTTTATTCCTAAATATTTTATTCTTTTAGTCACTATTGTAAATGGAATTTTTCCCCCTGACTTCCTCCACAGATTGGGCATTACTAGTGTCTTTTAAAGTCTATTTCATCTGATATAAGTATAGCTACTCCAGCTGCTGCTGCTGCTTCTTTTTTTTTTTTTTTTTTTTTTGGTTACTGCATGCATGGAATATTTTTTTCCAGCCTTCCACTTTCAATCTATTAGTATCCTTGGATCTAAGGTGATTCTTTTGCAGACAGCATATAGGTGGCTCATATTTTCTTATCCATTCCACCACTCTGTCTTTTTGTTTTGTTTTGATTTTTGTTTTTTGTTCTGTGTCTTTTGATTGGGGAATTTAATCTATTAACATTCAATGTTATTACTGTAAAGGCAGTTCTTATTTCACCCATTTGACCTTTGGTTTTACCAATTTTATTTTCACCACTCTTAAGACTTTTAGTTAGTTTTACTGATATACTCTTCATTTCTAGACTCTCTTCCAAGCCTCTCTCTTGTCTTTTCTTTTCAGACCGTAGCATATCCTTTAGTATTTCCTGTAAAGCTGGTCTCTTGGTTACAAACTCTCTCAATTTCTGTTTATCTGTGAGTATTCTAAACTTGCCCCCATTTTTGAAATACAGTCTTGCCAGATATAAGATTCTTGGCGGGAAGTTTTTCCTCTTGCAATATCCTAAATATATCATACCACTGTCTTCTTGCCTCCAGGGTTTCTGATGAGAAATCAGCACTTAATCTTACTGAGTATCCCTTATATGCTATGCATTGCTTTTCTCTTGCTGCTCCCAGAATTCTCTCTTTGTCTTTGGCATTTGACATTCTGATTAGTATGTGTCTTGGAGTTGGTCTATTTAGATTTATTCGGATGAGTGTATGTTTTGCTTCTTGGACATGGATATCTATGTCCTTCAAAAGCGTTGGGAAATTTTCTACTATTATTTCTTCAAATATTCCTTCTGCCCCTTTCCCCCTTCTCTTCTCCTTCTGGGACACCGATGACATGTATGTTTGCATGTCTCTTGCTATTGTTTAGTTCCAAGACTTTGTTCAATTTTTTCCATTCTTTTCTCCATCTGTTCTTTTGTATGTTCACTTTCAGAGGCCATTTCTTCAAGCTCACCAATCCTTTCTTCTGCCTCCTCAATTCTGCTATTATATGACTCCAGTGTATTTTAAATTTCATTTATTGCACCTTTCATTCCCATAAGATCTGCTATTTTCCTATGTATGCTTTCAAATTCTTCTTTGTGCTCATCCAATGTCATCTTTTTTTCTTTTCTGTAGCGTACAGTTTTTTATGAGCAATTTATTGAAATATATCATTCAAACATAAAAATACATAAACTGTAAGTGTTCAGCAAACATTGTAAACTTACAAAACAAACGTGCATAACATCATACAGGGCTCCCACACATCACCCCACCACAAATACTTTGCATTGTTGTGAAACATTTGTTAACAAATTATGAAAGAGCATTGTCAAAGTATTACTACTAACTATAGTCCATATCTTACTCCTCTATACATTTTTTAAAAGGATTTATTTATTTATTTATTTTTATCCATTTTTACCACCACCTCCCCGTTTTTGCTTTTTTTGTGTCCATTCACTGGGCAACTCTCTGTGTCCATTTTCTGCCCTCTCTTCTAATCCTTCTCCTCCTGTCTTCACTGGGATTTGATCCTCGGAAACTCCGATGTGGGAGAGAGGCGTCCTACTGCCTGCGCCACTTTAGTTCCTGTTTTTTTGACACGTCTCGTCTTGGCTCTCCCTTGTGTCACTCTCTTGTTATGTCATCATCTTGTTGTGTGGTTCGCAGGGCCTGATGGCATACCCACTCATGGGGCCTGGTGGCACACCTGCACACAGGACCTGGTGGCCCACATGCCTTCTATATTTTTCTTTTTTCTATTTTTAAAATTTTTACCGGGAGGTCCTGGGGGTCGAACTCAGGTCCCTCCATATGGGAGATGGATGCCCAACCATTTGAGCCACATCCTTCCCCCTACTACATCTCTTAAGGTTGACCAAAGATACCTAGCATTTGGTCTTTTCCCATATAGGACGGTCATATAATAATCAGGCTTATCTTATCACCGGCATTCTAAAAACCAGACCTAGGGAGAAAAACTAGGTCTGGAGACACATGCATGGTTTCTAATATAGCAAATGTTTAGCCTACCCTGATTATCACAAAATCAGGACAGTGAGAATATTTGCACCAATGTCTTCTTAATATCCTTAATCTCTTTAGCCATCTCATTGAATTTGCTAAGGAGATTTGTCTGAACATCTATGATTAGTTGTCTCAACTCCTTTACATCATCTGGAGGCTTATCTTGTTCCTTTGACTGGGCCATATCTTCCTGTTTCTTGGTATGGATTGTAGTTTTTTGTTGGTGTCTTGGCATCTGGCTTGCTATATGTATTTATTCTGAGTGCAGTTTCTCTCTTTAGCTTAGGGCTTTCTTGCCCTTTCTCCCTTGCTGGTTGTATAGTACGGGCCGAGAATATAGTTAGTGCTGTAAGCTGTGGAGGCTTAAGCTGCCCTCATTGCCCTGGGCACTGATGAAGCTCATACCATCTTTCTCCTGTGCCAGGGGTAAGGACAGAGCCACAGCTGTGTGGAGTAATCCAAGTTGTGTAAGCCTAGACTGTAGTTGTCCAGAGAGACTGATGAAGCTTCATGCCCCTTCCTCCCCTCCCTGGGGAGGGGATGGAGCTGCAGGTGTGGGCAGCAATCTATGCCTTGCAGTCCAAAATGACCGCAGTTGCCCCAGTAGACTTCTGACCATTCAGTCTGTGCCAGCTGAATGTACCTGCAGTTACTAGGAGAGGCTGGTGCAGGGCCTGCCAGCTTCCTCCCTGCCAGAAGTGGGGCTGAAGCCTAGGCTAGAGCTGCAGTCTGATCTAGATGGAAAGAAGATGGTCCCTACCAGCACTATGAGTTTCAATCAGCCCCGCTTCCCCTCATGCCCAGGATGGAGTCAAAATGGCAGCTACCAGCCTTTTTCTGACTTGAACAGGTTAAAACTTAAGCTGTTATTAGGGTTATACTTTAGCCAGCCAAATTTACTAATCAGTAGCTGAAGTTGGTGCCAACAGTCTCTTCCTCCCTTGTTTTTGGGAAGTGGAGCTTGCAATTCCAGCCGCGGAAAAGCTCCCGAGGCGGCTTGTGCCTCCAGTGGGGATGGGCACCGGCTTCCGGGGCGTGGAGGGCTCCACTTAGGAATCTTCTCTGCAGATGGGCAGTCTCCTCCTTCCCTTCTTTCAAGGATGTTGCAGGATGCACTTCTAGTCTCCTGGAGCCCCCAAACAGGTGCTTTCGAAAGCTCTGGGTGATCACCAACTGCCCTTCAGCAGGAGCTGACTCTAGGAGCTCCTTACTCCACCGCCATCTTGCTGGTTATCTCTCCATATGATTTTTTAAATCATTGAAGTGTCATTTGTATGTTCCCCATTTCACACCTGATGTTTATTTGAGAATTTTCCTGTTTTGCTCTTGATCAAACTTGCTGGAGTTTTGTCGATTTTATGTGTCTTTTCAAAGGTCCAGCTTTTGGCTTTGTGGGCCAATTCTAATGTTTTTTCTATTTAACTAACTTTTGTTTTAATCTTTTCTCAACTTCCTTTGGCTTTATTTTGTTGTTCTTTTCTAGGTTTTTCAGTTGAATGTTCAATTCATTTTATTCAATTTGCAATTCTAATAAATGAATTAACATGGCTACAAACATCTTTCCAAATACCATTTTGGCTATATCACACGAATTTTGGTACTTAGTGCTTTCACTCTCACTTGGTTCTAAATATTTTACAATTTAGGCTGGGATTCCTTGTTTAACCCATTAATTAAAAAAGAGTGTTTAGGTTTCTAATTATATGCAGGCTGGAGACTTTTTGATTGACATAATTTTATAGCCTTATCATCAGAAAGAGAACAACTTTTATGGAATTTGAGACTTCCTTGTGGCCTAAATACAATGTCATTTTTTTGCAAATATTTTATGTGTCTTTGAAAAGAATGTATATTCTGTTTGTGGGTTTTGTAAATCTTCTGTGGCTTTACTTAGGATTTTTCAGCTTCTGAGAGTGGTGCCTAAAAATCTCTCTGACTGTGGGTAAAAGCACAGACAAGCAGAGGTAACAATTCTGTAAAAACATTTGAATGATAAAACCTCCATTACTTCTCCCTTAAGAAGAGTGTTAAACCTTTGGACATTTTTAATGGATGGTTGGGGCACTGCCAGGTAGCTTGATTCCCACAGTCAGCTCAGGAACCAGCTCATTATCCAGAGAGAAGGGCACCAGCAGGTCAACCAGAAATGAGTTGAATGTGTGTAAGCACTTGAACTAAGCCAGCCTTGATTTCTGCTACCCCATGGAACATTTTGCTGGCAGACTTCCATAATTCTAGTCTTATCTGTTGGCAGACTGTCCTAATGTTTTTCTACATGCTCATATCTATGAATTTTGGGAGCAATCTGATTCCCATTTCTACCCCAGCCCTCATTTGTGATTGCCAATGTATTAGTTTTTTCCCTCTAAAATCGATGCTTGCCCAAGCCCAATGCATTGAACATTTGCTAGTATTGTTACCTTTATGAATGCTTAAAAAATAGAAAATGTGAAAATTCTGAATTGATATTCCCCACTTAGAGGCTGGCTCTGTAGTTCACTATTGCCATATTCATTTATTGAGTGAATATTTTTAACAGCTTTATTTGAGGTATGATGGACATGCAATAAACGGTTCAGGCTTTAAGTGTACACTTTTATAAGTTTCGACATATGTACATACTCCTAAACCGTCACCACAATACCAATAATGAACATACCTATCACCCGCCCCCCACAGGTTTTTCATGCCCTTTGTGTTCCATCCCTTTATGGGCACTGTTCTCACCAATCCTTTCAGGTGGTTCTTTCCCTCACCTTGAGTACTTTTCTAATATGCATACACGGGTCACTGCCCAGCTAACTACTCAGGGGACCCTCTGCAGGGCTCCAGCGCTCTCTCCCAATGCCACACTCTTCCTCTCTGGTACTCTGTCTTGTACCTCTTCTGACTCTAAGCTCCGTCTCCTCAACTCAGGAAGTCCACTGGACTTCCCGCGCCTCAGCCTGGAAACTCTCTCTAGTTAATGAGCTGGGACCATTGTAGCAACTGCAGGCTTCACCTTATTTGTTTCCCACTTCACAGGGATCGCCGTCCTTCATTGCCTGAGATGCCGTGTCTTGAAACTGTTGTTTCCTATATTTTGTCCATATTTTGGTTGTGTCAGGTAGGAGGGTCCCTCGTTATATGTTGAGTTGTGCCCCCCCAATAAAGATATGTTGAAATCCTAACCCCTGATACCTCAGGAGCTGACCTTATTTGGAAAGAGAGTCCTTGCAGATAGAATTAGTTAAGATGAGGTCACATTGGAGTAGAGTGAGCCCTTATTCCAATACGACTGGTGTCCTTAAAAGAAGAGGGAAATTTGGACACAGAGAGAGAGACAGCCATAGAGGGAAGAAGGCCCTGTGAAGGTAGAGGCAGAGGTTGCAGGGCTGCATCTGCAAGCCAAGGAGCGCTAAGGAGCACCAAGGACGGCCGGCAAACACCGGAAGCCAGAAGAGGCAAGGAGCCATTCCCCCCTAGAGGTTTCAGGTGGAGCACGGCCCTGCAAACACCTGCATTTCACACTTCTGGCCTCCAGTTCTGTGAGGCAATACATTTCTGCTGTTTAAGCCACCAAGTTTGTGGTACTTTAGCCTTAGGAAACGGAGGACTCCTGTTACTCCATCTTTTCTGGAAGTGGAAGACTCAGTGAATGCTTTTTGATCGATGACTCTGTTCCAGACACTGTGGTAATCACTGGATATTTAAAGATGAACAAAACGATGTGGTCCCTGTCCTCTAGAGATTACTGTCTAGAAAAGGAGAAGAGAAAAAGTAAATAAGCAAACACATAGAAACAGTGTCCGAAAATGAGAATAAAGGAGGTGGGACCGTGGTGGTCAGGGAGGGCTTCTCTGAGGAGCTAAAATCTGAAGAAAAAGTGAGTCATGTGAGGAACAGGAGGAAAAGCATTGCATCCAGATGGAACAGCAGCACAAAGGATATAAAAAGAGGATCCATGTGGCAGGGGGAGGTAGGAGATGAAGTCAGAGGGGGGCTTCATTGGAGCCTGGGAGGCTGTATAGAGTTTGGATTGAATTCTCAGCACAATTCTAAGGTGGGGAGCATGTCATGACCTGATTGAATCAGAGGAAGGCCACTCTGGAAACTGGTAGAGAATGGATTAGAGGGAGCAAAAACAAAATCAAGGTGAGCAGGTAAGCATTTTAGGTACAATCCAGGAAAAAAGTGACAGTGGACTTGGAAAAGGCCGTGTTATAAAGATGGTAAGAAGGCGAATGTATTAGTCAGGGCTATGCAGAGAAACAGAAGTGACAGAATGTATGTATGTATGTGTGTGTGTGTGCGTGTATTTAGAGAGAGAGAGAGAGATTTGTATTAATCATGTGATTGGTGGGGTAGGGGCTGGCAAGTTTGAGATCTACAGGCAGGCTGGCAGGCTGGAGATTCTGGTAAGAGTTGATGTTGTGGTCTTGAGTTCAAACTCTATAGAGGAGACAAGCAGGCTGGAAACTCAGAAAGACTAGTCCTGAGGCAGAATTTCTTTTATCTCTGGAAACCTCACATTTTGATCTTAAGGCCCGCAACTGATTGGACGAAACCTTTCCACATTATCTACGGCAATCTCCTTTACTTAAAGACAACCCTCTACAAAATACCTCTACAGTAACATCTACAGCAGTGTGTGACCAAACAACTGGGCACCATAACCTAGTCAAGTTAACACATAAAGTTAACCACCACAGCAATAGATTCAAGATAATTTTGGAGGAAGGACAGACAGGTTTATTGATAGATTGAATGTGAGGGGAGGGGAATGGGAAGGAAGAATTAAGAATGATTCCTGGAATTATGGCTAAAAGCTACTGTATGGATGGTAGTTCCCCTTGACAGGGATGAGGGGGTGGAGGTAGGGTTGGATATTGGGGAACAGGTTTGGGTGGGAAAATCAATAGGTCAATTTGGTATCATGAATTCCATAAAGGAAACTACTGAAAAGTGGAAAAACTGAGAAATTATACCTGGAAGCAGTTTATTCTAAGTCTCTGTTGCCTTTTTGGGATAATAATACTTACCTCTTTGTAGTTGTGAGGAATTATTGAGGAAACATGTTCAACATTACATAGTGGGGATTCGAAAAAGTAAATTCCTTTTTGCAGCTAAAGCAAGCACTAGGTAAAACATTCACTAGGTCAGCTGTTTTCAGGATTTGAGTTTATAGACCGACCTAGTAATTTTTTTTTTTTTTAATTGGGGGAATGATGGAGGGCTGCCAACTTTTTATTTTGCCAAGTTAAGACATTAGATAAGCAAAACTATGATCACCATGGTTTCATAAAAGAAAGGACATTTTAACACCAAAAAAGATAGGAAAGGTTATTGTCAATGTAGCGATAATGAAGGACAATATTGTCAACTTAGCTTTATAAGTATCTACTACATGTTTACTTTCCCTTTTCCCTACATATCAGTGAACAGGGTCGTGGGCAGGCATTGGTACAAGGGTGTATTTTGAAGAATGACTGAACTAAGTAGAGCTGAATTCAGCTTCCTTTTCCTCTCTGCTTTCTCCCCACTGGTTTATAAGAAATTTCTTGCCCTCTCCCCACTATTTCTTATTCGCTCTATTGTCCCAGAAACCCAAAGACATATTTCCCAGCCCCTCTCAGTTGATGGGATCATGTGACCAGTCCTGACCAATGAGCTGGGAGTAGAGGTGTCACCTGTCACCCTTAGATGGAAGCATTTAAGTGCAGTCTATCATTCTATGTTTTTTATCCTCTACAGTGAAGCATCTGTTGAAATGGGGAGTGACAGATGGAGGCCGCCCAGACTCACAGAGATCTCTGCAGGAGCAAGACATAAATTTTGTTGTGTAAAGCCCTTGAGATTTTGGTATTGTTTATTACTGCAGCATAACTTGGTCTATCCTAACCAATTCCAGCACCAAGACCTGTTTGACCCAAGAAAGCTTGCATCTGGTTTTGTTAATAATTACATGAAATAAATATTGGTCTGAAAAAGAAGTAGTTCTTGATTTTCAATTTATTATTATTTTTGTTAACTCTAATTTTCCTGTATCTGCTTCTTTCTGATCCATATGGGGCCCCATTAATGAACTAAATTAAAATCTCATAACTTAGTCGGATGAAAAACAATCATCCAGTCCTGAACTTCCTTCATCACTGAGCAGATGTGTTTTTAAAGGTGCTTTGTTTCTGGGCATTTTCGGAGAATTCGGACAAATGACTTCCCAATTCCCCACAGTCTTGTTGTTGTTTTAAAGCTCCACTAACGTAAGGTGCCAGGTAAATATAACTTAATATATTATTTTAGGTTATATCCCAACTGCAATTGGTAGTTCCCCAGTTAACCTGATCCAAGCAAGCAATCAAACCCATTCATTTGGATGTTTTAAAAATTAAATTATTGGGAAGCGGCTGTGGCTCAATCAGTAGGGCTCCCGTTTACCATATGGGAGGCCCCGGGTTCGGTTCCCGGGGCCTCCTGGTGAAGGCAAGCCCGCCCGCACGGCGTGGTTAGCTGACCCAGCGGGCACAAGCAGCAAGGGGGGGATAAATGAATAAATAAATAAAATCTTTAAAAAATAAAAAAATAAAAAAATAAATAAAAATTAAATTATTGTTTATTGCTCCTTTGCTCAATAGACATTTATAGTGCATCATCTCAATAAGGGCCTCTGGTTAAAAGAGATAAAAGCTGGCAGGTATGTACCGGAAGTTCAAGATGCCTTGAAGCCATGTAAAAGACTTTTACCTGAAGATAATAGCTGCAGTGTCATATCTCATAATCGCCTTCCAGTGGAAAGAAAGTGTTTTGTTTTTTTTTTTCCCCTATTAGCTCAAGTGAGTTCTGAGAGTTACTCTAAACGGACTTATCTGGGTTAGATACCAATATCGAAACATCCTGGAGAGCAGAAGAGAATCATGCTGATTGGCTGGCCTGAGTCACATTCTTCATCCTGAACCAATCATCTAGGGCAGGACTCATTCAATCACAGCCCTGGGCATCCTGTCTATTTTTGTTAATAAAGTTTTATTGGAACACAGCCAACCCATTAGTTTACATCATAGAGTATGGTTGCTTTGAGCTACAAAGGCAGAGTCCAGTAGTTGCAGACAGAGACCATATGACCCCCCAAATTTAAAATATTTACTCTCTGGCCCTTTACAAAAGTTTGCCCACCCCAGTAGGGTATTTAGGCTCTGACTGGCTGTGCCTTGGTCGGATGCTGCACTATGGCCAAAAGTAAGGAGAGATCATTTCCAAGTAGAAACAAGGATTTTATCAACAAAATATGGGGAATAGATGCTGGGAAGCAAAAAAAAAAAGTTCAGTGACATATAACCATTGCTTTGTGCTCTCCAGAAGATACTATGTGGGTAGACTGGTAAGAACTCTGGAGAAAAAAAAAATCATGCTTGGGAAATGAACTGACCTGTTGAAGAGACAATGAGTCAAAAGTATACATTAGAAGGAAAAAATATGTACACTCTCTTCAAATGCTAAACAAAACAGCCAAACCAGAAGCTTGTTTTGAAAAACAATTTTAGGCTACTGTCAGTGAAAACCCTGGCACCAAAGATCAAGGAAAAAAATTTAAATGTACAAGATAAAGTGCTCTCAATTTGTGGATCTATATTAATTGCTTGGATCTCTGCCAGTACCAAAAGTCCATGTTAGCAACTTAGCAAGAGTTCTTATAATGGCAGACACAGCAAGGCATGCTGCCAAAAAGAAGGAAAAAAAAAAAAAAAAAAAGGAAAAAAGGTACAGTTTGATATGACTGGGAAAGTAACTCTTGGTTCAAAAAGGGAAAAACAAGAATGACAGTTCCTAGTGGCTTGTTTTCTTTACAATGTCTAAGAAGAAAATTATCCAAATAAGTGGGAAATGACCTAGTGTAGTGCTTCTCAAAGTGTGGTCCCCAACAGATCAGCATTACTTGGGGACTTGTTAGAAATGCAGATTCTTGGGCTCCACCTCAGAATTACTGAATCAGAAACTCTGGGGACAGGACTCAGCAATCTGTGTTTTAATAAGCCTTCCAGGTAATTCTGATGCATACTAAAGTTTGAGAAATGCTGAGTAGTGAATTTACTTACATTTAGAATAAAATCTCTAAGTTAGGGACTTGCCATATTAGTAAGCTACATAGAAAAGAAAACCAATATAATAGTGGCTTAAATAAGATAGAAGTTTATTTTTCTTGTACATAGAAGAAATAGAGGTAGAAGTTTAGAATTGGTAGGATGGCTTCATGATTATCAAGGACCTGGGCTCCATTTTTTGTTTCACTAAATTGCAGGCTTTGATTTTCAAAGTGCCTCATTGTTCAAAATGGCTGCTGGAGCTCCAACAATCATATCAGATTTTCCAGGCAGGTGGTAAGATAGGAGGTACGAGGCAAGGGGGAGGGACAAAAGGTAGGTCTCCTAGCTGAACCAGTCTTCTTTAAGAAGCTTCCCTGGAAACTCTAGCCAACAACTTTTGGTTATATAACATTGCCCCCAGTGGTAAGAGAAACCAGGAAATATTCTTCAGCTGCCACATTGCCCCATGACATAAAATCACATTCTTTTTATTAGAAAAGAGAGGAAATGGAGATTGGCAGGCACCTAGCTGTCTCTTCTAGATTTGCAAACAAACAGCCTTAGGACATTGCAAATTGGAAAGAGGAGTGTGTTCAGGGAGGGAGATCTTTCCCTTTAAGAAGATGAAACCTCTCCTTCTCCCCCTCTTCTCTCCCTTCTCAAAGGGGTGGCAAAAATTTGAACAGAGAGCCTTGGAGAAGTCTTTAGGAGATTTGCAGCTCTGAGGTTGCAGAAGCCAGATTAAGAGCCAGGGAAGATGGCACACAAAGGATTTTTCTACTTGTGAAGGGTCTAAGTTTTTAGATGACTTTCTCTTGCAACTCAAAGGAAAGGCCTAAAAGTGAGAACTTTAAGTGTTTCCTTCCTTTATTGAAGTTTCCTTCTTCAACTGGCCCGGCCCTTAGATTAAAAAATCTCAAAATATGCTACATACACATTTTGTGGTGGTGGCCTTGGGGAGAATGAAAGGCAGTGCAATGAGGGGGAAGAGACATGTTCCAGAGCAGACAGACTTGAGGTTGACCATCATGCACCCATGTTCTTGTGGCCAAAGTAAGCAATGCATATCTCTTATGGTACATGTGATAATTTTAGATGGTACTCATAAATAGCATTAATAGTATCTAAAAAATTAAGTAACTCAGCTCAGTCCGTTGGAAAGCATACCCTTTTGCCCTTCTACCCTTCTCCTTTTACCCTGCCTAGTACATAGATGTGATGACTGGACCTCTAACAGCCATTTTGTGATCATAAGGCAACACTGAGGTTGGAAATAGGCTAAGGATAGCAGTGGAGAAAGAGATCAGGTTAAGTTCATGGTGTCCATCTACTTTTAGACTTTGTCTACCTGTGGACTTCTTTTATGTGAGAGAAAAATAAACTCTTAATTTGTTTAGCCACTGTTATCTTTTAGGGATTTGTCAGTGTGGCAGTTTGATATTATTTATGAATTCCAAAAAGAGATATAGATTATGTTTGTAAACTGGCCTGTTCCTCTGGAACCCTTTGATTTAAATGCAAAGGCTTTACCTTTTCTTGACTAAATTAAGATTAGGGCTTTGATTCAGCCAAGTTATTAAGGCATGCAGGATTGAGCCCCTGCCCCCTTGGCGGGCTATATAAATGGACACTCACACGAGGATACAAAGAAGAATAGAGAGAGCTCCATAGACATGGAAGAGGAGAGAACTTGTCAGCTTTGATCCTGCAGCCCTGGGAAGAGAGATGAGCCATTTGCCTGATGGTTTACAGTTGGCTTTGTGAAGAGACCAGAACAGCCCAGAAAGGAATGAGCCCTCCATCCTACAGCTGAGTTAGGAAGAAGCTGGCTCACCGAGCTTAAGAGGAAGGAGGAAGGCTGAACCCCTGCAGGCATCACCGCCACCTTGCTTCAACACACGGCAACAGATTTGGTGAGGAAGTACCTCTTATGGGACCTTGAGTTGGACTCTTTAGGGCTTTGTGACTGTAAGCTTCTACCCCAAATAAATACTCTTTATAAAAGCCAGCAGATTTCTGGTACTTTGCATCAGCACCCCTTTGGCTGACTAACACAGTACCTGCAAAGCAATTCCTAATTGATGCACAGATAGTTTTTCAGTTATTAGCAGAGCGTTGTGCTTGTAGGCAAAACAGTAACCATTAATTTTTGTTGTAATTAACATGAAAAACTGCAGTATTTTTATTAAGGGGGAATTAAGCCCCAGCATTAAGTTAGTAATATCAATAATAGGCATTGTCGAATGCTCTGAAGATAGCTGCCAACTGTCATTACCCTAATAGAATATGACACATCCTGCAGCCACCAGGATCTTGGTAGCAGCTGCAGGGTCAGCACCCTCTGATTTGGTGGTGGTTTGAGAAGCCCTGCAAATTTGGGTGAACTGGTAACAATGCTCACGCTGCATTTGAGAGGCTTTAGTGCATAAAATAAGATTATTTCTTTAAACAACGTAATGGTTCATTTCAATGCAATGCGGGCCACAGAGTACAGTGAGTAGAGACCAACTAACTGACTCTAGGAGTAAAAAAGGGATGGGAGAACTCATTGTCTCGAGCAGCCCAGCACCATGACTGGGTTTAGTCTTCCCAGAAAGGAGAGGAGATGGGGTCATACTGCCAAATTGGGAGCAGCAGGTTGGGTGGACTCTACTTCTGCTTCTGGGAAATTGTACCTCATGCATTCTCAACAAGGCTGGTAGCACCCCCAAGTGGGGCAAAAATTGGTTCTTGGGGGGTATGTGAAAAGAAAAGCTTACCCTTTATAGATGGCTAGGCCAGCTAAAATGGCAGCACATAAAGTGATATGTAGTACATCTGTGGTATTTAGCTTCCTTGAGTGGGAGCTTAGGGAAAAGGGTCTGAAAAGACTGCTTAGGAGGGCAATAATGAGTCCAAGGTGAGAAACACTGTATCTAGCGTGGTAGATTATGGTATCGGTCCCAGCTCTTCATGCCTCGGCCCCATTTCTTGACCTTGGGCTTAGCCATGTCATTTGCTTTAGCCAATGGGATATTAGAGCTGATGATGTGAGCAGGGGCTTGCAATGTGTTTCTACACTTGAACTCGCTCTCTTGCATTCTAATGACCATGAAACCGCTGACCCCTTCAGCTTGGGCTCCTGGGACAAACCTGTACCTTGGAGTAGAGCCACCCCGCTGATTCCAGCCTAGATCAGCCAAACCATAGCCAACCTTCAGACCCATGGGCATGAGAATAAATTCTTGTCCTTGCAAGCCACTGAGATTCGGGGTGGGGTGGGGTGGGATTTGTTATGCAGCATTATTGTGGCAATACCTGACTGATACATCTGGGGTTCCTTCACAGTGGAATCCCAATCTTTTAAATAACCAGTTCCAAAAATTTTTTAAATTTGGGGCATGTTGCAACAGAATTAGCCAAGTTCTACTTTAAACTGGAAAGAATCCTCATTCTCAGATGTATAACCTGCCTTGTGGTATTTCTAGCTTTGGTCTAGATTGCATTTGTGGCTGCCACTAATTAGATTGAAGTGGACTGTAATTTCATCAGAATGTATGGAGGCTTTCTGTTTATCTCTGGATATTTTAACTACTGCTTTGTCCATGCATTCCTTTGAAAACATAATTTAGTTATGTTTTCATCCCATTCTCTCTGAAATTGGAAGGCTGGCTGGCTGGCATGGGAGTGCATGGATTTGGGTTAATGGGTTGCTCAGTAATGCTTATAAATCAAATATAAGTTTTATTTTTCATTAATTAAGAGTTATGTGGTATGGTCTCTTTCCGTACTTGCTCTGAGCAGGAAGTGAAGTGAAAATGAAGTCATTCACCAGGATGCTTTTTTTCTCTGTCTTCAAATGTGTATCAATAGCCCAAGGGCTGGCACAATATAGACAGAACAGTTTTGCTTCAGGTGTTTTTGATGTCACACAGCTACAGCCATATTAGAGCTTTATTTATTTATTTATTTTGATTATTTACTTATTTATTTTTTAGGAGGAGTGGAGATTGAACCCAAGACCTCATACATGAGAAGCAGGTGCTGAAACCACTGAGCTACACCTGCTCCTCTATAGCATTTTTTTTTAAAATATATTTTTTATTGAAGTGTGTCATTCATACATTACATGCATAAACAATAAGTGGGTAGTAAAGATTGTGAACTTACAAAATAAACATACATAACATTATAGAGGGTCCCATACATCTCCCCTCCACCAACACTGTGCATTATTGTGAAACATTTGTTACAAACCATGCAAGAACATCATCAAAATATTACTACTAACTTCTATAGCATTTCTGAAGAGTCAATTTCAAGAAATTCTTCAAAGGAATTGCTGATATATTGTTTTAGAAGAGGAGTTACTGTTCATATCAAAATATTATGGCCTTAAAATATTTTGCGTGCAGTAGAGAAAGATACCATTAAAATATATTATATTTAAAAATGCAAGCAGAAAGTAGTCAAAGGAACAAATGTACTTAAACCCTACCCAATAAAATACAAGAGCATGATATAGTGATTTTGCATTTCTTTCTAAGCATGATCATAATGTAAAAGAAAATTCTAAATTAAATTTGAAATTACAATAACTATAATTTATAACTGGATTGTGTCATGGTAATAAAAGCAGAGCAATAGAAGGAAGGGATGGCATTTGCATATCTCTGATAGATATTAAAGATGGAAATATAAAATCACCAATAAGCTTAGCCTCATCATCCTGCAGTTTTTATATTAAGGAGCCAAATTCTTCTCATTTCCTAAATCCTTTTCTTTCAATGAGGTATTAGAGAACCTCATTAGTTTTTTTAAGTCATTTGATTGGGGCTTTATACCCCATGGACCAATATTTCCTCTGCCTCCCAGCCGCCAGTCTCACCACCGTCTAATCCCTCACTAATCAAAGCATGGCCCATGGACCTGCAAATCGATATTATCTGGAAGCTTGGTAGAAATGCAGAATCCCAGGCCCCACTCCAGACTTACTGTATCAGAAACTGCATTTTAACAAGACCCCAGGGGATTTGCGTGCACAGTAAAGGTTGAGAAGCAACAGATCCATCTTTACCTCCTATGCCAGTCAGTGTTTTCCAGAAAAACAGAACTAAAATGTATATATATTAAGATATATATTATAGGAATTGGCTCACTTGACCATGGGGGCTGGCAAGTCTGAGCTCCGTAGACCAGGCAGAAAGCTGAAAACTCCAATGAAGGTGAGGCTGAGGTCTTTACTCCCCAATTCCAAGGGGAAGCTAGTTGGCCGAAAATTGTGGCAAGGGCCAATGATGAAGTTTAGTCCGAATTCTTCTTTTGACCCCTAAAATCCTCAATTCTGGCTCCTAAGACCACCAACTGAATGGATGGGACTCCCCACGTATGGACAATCTCCTTTGTTGATTGTAGATGCAATCAACTGATTGTAGATGAACATCCCATTTCAAAATAACCTCACAGTAACAAGCAGACCAGTGCTTGACCAAGCAACTGGACACTATAACCTAGCCAACTTGACACATGAAATTAACCATCACACCTCAGTTGCCAGTACTGAGCCTGGGCCATCAGGCCACACCACCCTCTAGGTTCCTTCTATGCCCCTGGACACAGGATAAACTTTAGGATATCTTTAACTCTTTAGGTGCTGAAACAAATGCCCAGCCACATCCCTTGAACTGTGCGGGAGAGAACTTGGATTTGGTCTTCAGTTTGTTGAAAAAGATCTGTTAGATGGGAGAGAGAATGGGCCCTGACCACAAACTACTTTGTATAGAGGAAAAGTCTGTCTGGGTGATGTGGAGGGAGTTGTATCTCAGCTACTGGACCTTCGTGAGACTTAGCCTCAACTGCAGCTCCTGCTGCCCTGGGAGGTGGGGGCAGGAATCTGGTTATAATTGGAGTGTTATAATATTGTGTTTGGTTTGCAATTATAGTACCAAGAAGGCACACAGGGTCTCCTGTTCTTCACGGTGGCCCAGGACCACACCTGACAGGTACAGGGTGGGGCCAGCCACACCTGCAGCCTTAGGGTGGGGACTAGCTGCACCAGAAAGACCAACCAGGTGATTAGGGGGTTGGGGCTTTGGCCAGGTCATATCAGCCCGATTTCCTGTTCTCTGGGAAGAGAGGGGTGCTGGAGATTGAGTTCAACACGTAGGCAATGATTCCATCAAACATGCCTGTGAAATGAGACCCCATAGAATCCTGGGACACTCAAAGTCACAGTGAGCTTCTAGGATTGAGGAAATATAATGTCGCTACTGTGCCGGGAAGGTAAAGTGTTCTGACTCCACGTGGAAAGGACGAGGAAGCTTGAGGCCCACCCAGACCTTGCCCTCTGTGTCTTCTTCTTTATATCCTTTTACTATAATAAAACTATTATCATTACGTATAGCACTTTCAATGGGCTCTGGAATTCTAACCAAGGGAGTCGGGGGAACCCCCAAATTTATAGCCAGTCAGTCAGAAGTGTGGGCAGCCCGAGCCCCCAAACTTGCAACAGGTGCCTGAAGGACAATCTCGGAGAGGACTGCCTTTAACCTCTGGTGTCCTGCCTAATTCAGGGTAATTGGGGCCATAATTGAAATGAGTGAGTGATGGCGGTGTTGGCAGTTGGTGTCAGAAGCTGTTGTGGAAGTTGTAGAAGGTTTTTGATAAACCATACGAGGGTCTGTGAAGATGTAATCAAGTTAAGATGAGGTCGTACTGGAGAATGGTGGGTCCTAAGTCCTGTGACTGGCGCCATCACAAGAAGAGGAGAAAAGACACAAACACAGGCATGGAGAGAGCACCACGTGAAGACGGAGGCATGCGAGGAAGACAAGCACGTTGAGGACGGAGGCAGTGATTGGAGAGATGCTGCCACAAGCCAAGGAATGCCAAGGTTTGCTGGAAATCACCAGAAGCTAGGAAGAGCCAAGGAAGGACCCTCTTCTGCAGCCTTCAGGGGGAGCATGGTCCTGCCGACACCTTGATTTGGACTTGTGGCCTCCGGAACTGTGAGAGAATAAAGTTCTGTTGTTTTGAGCCACCTTGTCGTAGTATTTTGTTAATGCAGTCCATGAAACTAAGGCAAAATCCAATCAGCAAGCCATTGTCCTATGAGGCCTGGCATGAACAGAAGAGACAGAAATGTTGGGGAGATAGTTGAGGCAGAACTGTGAAGACGGGCATCAACGTTCCCTCCTCCCCAGTCGGGGTCCTCGATGGGGTGGGGGCAGGGAGGAAAGATGCCAAAGAAGTTGAAGACATATTCTTTACCCTGAGAAATGTTGGTTATGTTGGAAAGCAGGTAGAGGGGTGCTGGAACTAGCTAGAGTGGGCTTGCAAGAGCTGATCATATACATCTCTTCCCAGCTCTGCAATCCAGGACATCATGTTGGTAGCTTAAAATAGGACATAATGGGAATATTTACACTACAGAAATTGGCAAATGCTAGCAATCAGGGCTTTTTATTCCCCAAAAGCCAGTTGTCAAACATTCACCAGCACATCTCCAGAAGCAAGTATGTACAAGAACAAAAAGTCTGCAGAATAGAGCTACAGAATAATTCATCAATAAGGCATATCTGATATTCATGTACAATCCTGTTACAGCTCATATGTGGTAAGAGAAATCTCTCTAAAAGATTTCTAGGCTCTGGTTGCTGGTCTTCTGTTTTGTTTTGTTTTAAATTCCAGTGAACCCAGAGTTTGCTGTAAAGGGAATTGATGTGGATGGCCCATGAGGCAGTCGTTAAAAGGAACACAGGAGGGAGGATGAGAGTGGAGGTTCTCACACTCAAGTCTCTGTCGGAATCACCTGGAGGGCTTGTTAAACCACAGGTGGTTGGACCCACCTTGAGCGTTTCGGATTCGGTGGCTCTGGCACGGACCCTGAGAATTTGCACTTCTAACAGGTTCTCGGGCGACGCTGATGCCGCTGGATCGGGGGCCACTCTTCACATTCGAGAACCACTGGCAGGAGTCAGGAACCAATCTTGGAGCCTGTCAGTAAGAGGTGAGAGTGGGGCCAGGTCGAAGGAGGCAAAAGGAAGGCGTGAAGGAAGCACACCATTTATTGAGCATCTAAGATGTGCTGAGTGCTACATGGGACAGATTGTGCTCATGTTAGCTCCTTTACGACCCTCTCTCATTAGTAAACACATTTACAGAGACAGAATCATGGCAACACAGAAGCGCAAAGTTCTGGGGGCTGACAATTTACTCCACTGGGAAGAAGCGAGAGTAAGGTGGCGGAGACAGGGAAGGAGAAATTAGAGTTTCACTTTTCTCTTGATTCCTGAGCTTGGACAATTGGGTTATAATCTGATGGAGGTGGGGTGAAACAGGGCAAAAGCTGAATAAATTTGCCCTGTATTGAATGTCAGCCAAAGGAAAGGCGGTGGTTCCAATTTCCCAGCCTGCCTTGCCCCAGGGTGCCCATTCCCTGTGGAGTGGGTGCCATGCAAAGGGAGGGGGGGGAGGGGGAAGCAAAAGCAGTGTAGGAAGGGCTGCCCTTGCTGTCATATTGACAAGCACCATTTTCAGCCACCACCATGCTCAAGCCTTATGCTATTCCTTTTAATTTCCTCGGTAGTGTAATTGTAAATAAAAAGCAATATTGCAACACATCCCATTATAACCAGGTTTCTGACCCCCAGACTCATAGAAGAGGAAAAAAAAATGTATTTATGTCTGTGAGGAGCCATTAATCTCCAAATTTATGGCTCCACACCCAATTCTACAACAGCTGGAAGACTGGGCTCTCTCTCTCACTCTTTTCTTTCTCCAGCAAAGCACTTTATCAAGTCCCAGCTGGGGTTTTTTTTTTTTAATATATAAATGAGGCTCTGAAATACTGATTTCATAAGTGCCTTGGTTAGGATCCACTGAATAAGATTTCTTCTTTGTTTTCCAATCTTGGCATCATTCATCCCTTCCAATGGGATGTTTTGTTTATGTGAAACTTGTCTTTCACACTCAAGGACTTAGGAGAAGCAGTAAGGAGGCAAACTGTCTTTGGAAAATAGGAAAACAAAACATTTTGTGATTTTTGGCTATGTGACTGATGGTTATTCTGAAATTACTAGGAATCAATTACAAGTCACATTTTTTCCTTCTTCCTTCTTATGTAGACAGCATCTTCTCTATTCTTCCTGCTCCTTATTAATATATTGATGATGTTAGTTTTCTTTTGCTGCTTAACAATATTACCAATATTAGCAGCTTAAAACAATTCACATTTATTACCTCACAGTTTCTGTGGGTCAGGGGTCTGGACAGAGCTTAGCTGGGTCCTCTAAGCAGGCGTCGGCTGGGGCTGTGATTTCATCTGAAGCTCGACCGGGAAGGAGTTGCTTCCATGCTCACCTGGTTATTGGCAGAATTCAGTCCCCTGTAGTGATGGAACTAAGGGCCTCAGTTTCTTGTCCTCAGTTCCTAGAGGCCACCCCAGTTCCTTTCCATGAGGCAATTCCCCACATGGTCACTTGCTTCCTCAAAGCCAGCAACGGAGAGAGAGACTCTAACAAGACTGACCCTATAATCTTAGGCAAAGCCATCTCATCATCCTGTACCTCTCGCCACCTCTGTGGGATTCTATTGGTTAGAAGTCACGGGTCCCGCCCACCCTCCAGGAGAGGGGCTCATGCAAGGGCGTGAACACCAGAAGGTCCAGATGACGAGGGCCATCCCAAGATTTTCTGCCACTGTAACAGTCATCAATAGTGATGATAATAAAAGTAGTAATGCTATCACTATTTGGTACCTAAATGTCACAATAACCTTCAAGGTCGGTATTATTATTATTATTATTATTTTTTTTTTCTTTTTTAAGGATTTATTTATTTATTTACTTTTATCCATTTTTACACCCCTTCCCCCTCCCCCCCGTTTTTGCTGTTTCTGTGTCCATTCGCTGGGCAACTCTGTGTCCATTTTCTGCCCTCTCTTCTCATCCTTCTCCTCCTGTCTTCACTGGGATTCAATCCTTGGAATTTCTGATGTAGGAGAGAGGCATCCTGCCCGCGCAACCTTAGTTGCTGGTTTTTCGGTGCGTCTCATCTTGCCTCTCCCTTGTGTCACTCTCCTATTATGTCATCATCTTGCTGTGTGGCTCGCGGGAACTGGTGGTGCACCCGCGCACAGGGCCTGGCGGCCCACGCACCTTCTATATATTTTTTAAATTTTTACCAGGAGGTCCCGGGGATCGAACCCAGGTCCCTCCATATGGGAGATGGACGCCAACCAGATATAGCCCCCTGCTATATCTCTTAAGGTTGACCAGAGATACCTAGAGTTACAGTCTTTTCCCATACAGGATGGACATATAATAAATCAGGCTTAGTTTATCACCAGCATTCTAAAAACCAGACCTAGGGAGGAAAACGAGGTCTGGGGACACATGCATGGTTTCTAATATAGCGAATGTTTAGCCCACCCTGATTATCACAGAATCAGGACAGTGAGAATATTCACAGGGTATTATTATTTTTTAATGATCAGCCTCATTCTCTCAGCATTGAGAAAACTGTTTCAGAGACAGGGAAAGGGACTTGGCTAAATACATACATCTATTAAATCAGGGGTTGCAAACTCAAAAGCCTGCAGGGACCAGGCAGGAAAGGTCCATGAATGAAAGGGGACAGGTGGGACTATAATAAACTGGAGAGTGCCTAACCTAGGAGGAGCTACTGGCCAGCCCCAGTTCATCATTGTTCTTCAGAATTTAGTTAAAGTTCCCTAATTTTTAAAAGTTAACTATTGATTTTAAATAAAAAAGTGATTCTGGGCTTAACAAATGTACCTATAGATGCAACTCATTGTATGGGCCATTAGTGGGTGACTTAAGTGGTAGATTTGCATCCAGGTTTTTTGCCCCAGACTTAGCCTATGTGTCAGGAGTTTGTGGTTGTGAGTGACAGAAACCCATTCAATGCAGTTGACTCAGAAAAGGAAATTTATAATTTACATTTTATTTTATTTTTAGCAAAGGAATATGTGCACATGGTTTTAAAAAATTGATGGAGATCAAAGGCTTAGAGTAAAAAACAGCTGTCCTTGTACCCCTCCTCACCCTCCCCATCTGCCTTACAGTGGTGGCCATCTCTGTCGACCCTTTTAGAGATTTCTTCTTCTCCTCTTCCTCCTTGCCCTACCTTTCTCTGCCTTTCCCTTCCTATCCTGTTCCTTATTATATCCACATTTCTAAATTATATGCATGGCTTTTAAAAAAAATCATTTTGAAATGATATTCATTGATTTTCTATTATTATAGATGAGAATTTAAGTCTCTTAAACCTTTTTTCTTTCTCCCTTCCAACAGTTGTTTTGTATTTCTTTTGTTAAACTAATAGTCAGTATTTATGTAATGATTATTATGTAAAATCATTTACAGATGAGTTAAAGAGAATACTATGATTATATTTTCTTTATATATTATTATTTTTGTTTGTTTTTCTTCGTGTTAATAATTACCTTGTTTTTTTCAATTGCTTTGTTTTCTGTGTAGCTTTCCCCCCCCCCAAAGGCTTCAAAAATTATTAATAATTTTTTCTCCAAATGCTCATGTACATTATGAATCTACCAGATCCAGAAATTTTCCCAGAAACTACCTTCCCATAGTCCTTTACCTTCCTCCTTTCATCTGGTCTGTTGCACAGTTGCCATCCTAGTCGCCCTTCCTTGGATTTCTGTGTTGGGTTCCTTGTTTCGTGGATCACATCTTCTTTTCCCTCTCCTTACTCCTCATTTTGCTAAAGCACTAGTGGGAAGCATGTACTTGTGTCTTTGCAGGTTTAAAATGCCTGTATTATTTTATTTAAGTGATATTTGGCTGAATTTAGAAGTTTGGCTTAAAGATCTGTTTCCTTCAGAATTTTGAAGATGTAGCTCTGTTCTTTTCCTAGAGCGTGCATTGCTGTTGTGAAGCCTGATGGCACTCTGAATCCATGCCCTTTATGTGTGACTTGGTTTCTCTCTCTGGAAGCTTTTGGGATTCTCTCTTTATCCCTCATATTATGAAAATAGATGACAATGTGCTTTTTCCATTCACTTTGCTTGTTATTTGGAGAATTATATCATTCAGTTCTAGAAATGCTTTTCTAACATATTCCTTTGATATTTTCCTCCCCACATTTAAAAAACCTTTCTCTTTTCCATTGGCTGATGGCTCTCCTGGACTGGCTTTCTAATTTTCTTATCTGTGTGTGTAAAATATCCTTCATCTGTACCACCTTTTACAATGTTCATTTTGTATTCTTTGTGTGCATGTATTCCCCACTCCCCAACCCTAGCTCCCATAAAAAATCCCAGTAGTCAGTGGGACTCAGAGCATGCCACCAGCAGGGGAGTTGGCTACAGGCACTGTCCAGCTCTCAGGGCAATAGTCTCCCTGAAGTTCAGGTTTCTGCCACTCTGCTCTCAGGGAAACTGCATCAAATCAGACACTTGGCACAGGGCTGGGAAGCCACTGAAAATGGGTCCATTTCCCACTCTATCTCTTAAAAGAAAAATCATAGACTCTTCATTGTCTGTAAGAGCACTTGCTGAGCCACTTCAGGAAGTGAGCTGCTGGCTGTCCCCCCTCATCCCTTTCAGAGAAACTTTCATCATGGTTTATTTGCTTCAGGGCTCTTGAGGCCAGCAGTGTTGTCTGCTCTCAGAGCAGCTTTGTTCCTTCCCTCCTCCCTTGTGTCTTTCAGACCATTGAGGCTTGTGTGTTCAGACAGGCTTTCCTGACCATCGGGGACACCTTCTGCCTTTTGAGGAATAACCCCCTTTACATGGGGCAGCAATTATGGTAATGGCTTCACCCCTGCCTATCTAACCAGCAGGCTGTGCAGGGGGAGGAGCTGCACATCCCATTTTGTCATGTTGTATGGCTCCCAGGACCCATTCCTCATTTGCAGCCGCTGTCCTAAGACAAAGACCACTGAGTTGAGAGAATAAGTGACTGGTTTATTTCTACAACTAGGACATTTTGGCCACATCTTGAATTCAGTGCTGGGTTAGAAAGCTCAGTCATGACAGCACACGTGGTTCAGGAAGACATATCTAGAACTTCCAAAAATCTAACTCGACCATTTCTACAGAACTCCAAATTTCTATATTTCTTATTCTTATGAATCTTTTCCATTCTCCTACCAATGGGAATTGGCAAAAGTAATTAAATTTTTAAAATAATTTCCTGATAACTATTGTTTCCAAGACCAACATGTGTTGGGATGCATGTCGTTCTCGGGGTATGGGACAGACACTACGTATCAGGAAAGCTGAAGTGGGGAATATAGCCCAGTTCTCAGGATG
This sequence comes from Tolypeutes matacus, assembly GCA_026826555.1. Classification (NCBI taxonomy): domain Eukaryota; kingdom Metazoa; phylum Chordata; class Mammalia; order Cingulata; family Chlamyphoridae; genus Tolypeutes; species Tolypeutes matacus. Next base: position 10,247,363 of record JAKSZT010054576.1, on the reverse strand, counting down.
TAAGATTGAGGGCAGTGTGGTCAGGTGCCACTCTGTGAACCTCCCATCATACCCAGCTTCTCAGTGTTATTGAAAAATTGAACATGAGGTGAAGCCCCATTTCTGAATTCTCTTGATGCATTTCTCAGGTCACTAGCACCTGTTGCAGTGGGAGCAGGAGAACTTTAAAGTGGAGCAATGGTGTCAGCAGTAGAAGGAGCCCCAAACTCCCCCAAATCAACCAGCGAGAACCCCTCGCAGCTTCAGGAAGGATTCCAACATCCTCAACAAGGGACTCACGAAATGCCCTGGACCAAACTTTGCTTAGGGAAAGAGACTTTCACAGAGGCTTCATAAATTCCAAGTTACAATAGTTTCCAAAGTCCTCTCCATTCATTCTTTCCCCTTCCCAACATAACACTGTAGCCCCCCTTTTATAAGTAGTTGGGGGTGTTGGTGAAAGATAGAAGAGCATTTATTAGAAGAGACTCTGACCTTTTGGCTTGAGCGAATTGGTGTTCCACATAAAGCCTGGATAAGATTCTTTGTTACCTCTTACAAAGTTTAGAAGTTCTAATTCTAGAGTTTTTGAAACAGTGTATCAATTGGAAAAGTGTTTGGCTGCATGTAACGAATGTAGCTTAAACACTGGAACTTTTTTCATGGGACTAGAAGTCCAGAGGTAAGCAGTCCAAGGACAGTGCAGTCAGTTCTGCTATATCAGGTCACGAGTGCTAAAAACCATCCCACTATGTAAAACTGCATGACACAAACCACCACCCTTATGGGAAAAATGAGGTTAGGGCACAACATTCAAAAACGTCATTGTGGACAGATTAACAAAAGATAGAGACCTAATAAAAACAGTCGCATATTTTGATAGATGTTAAATGGTTAAGTAATATACAAATATGATAAATAAAGCACTTTACCTTGAAAATTTTGCTTGTGGAAGTGGGCATCAGAAGGGTTGTAGCTTGTGAGTTACTGTGAAGTGGCAGAAATAGGGAAATCTGAAGTTAAACAGAAAGTTGCAATACCAGATGTAGGTGGGTGTGATGAAGAACACACATGGCGAACTGAATTAGTTGATTTATGTTTGAGGTATGTGTGTGTGTGCGTGTGGGTGCACGTTTTGTGTATTCCTATGTGGCTTGGTTCAGCTGGGTGTGGGTTTCTGCATCTACCTAGTGTTTCCCACAGATGGAATTATGTAAAAGTAAAAGTGAAATCTGCACTATGCTCAGATTGTTCCCTAATGTATCAATCACACTGGAACGAATTCCAACAAGCATTACAGCAGAAATAACTGTACAGTTCAAGGGCATCATCCAAGAACCAGGCTCCTACCTTCTTGCTCTTCAACCTTTTGTGTTCTCATGTTCTCAAGATGGCTGCTGTAATTCCAGTATTATTTCTACATTCCAGGCAGGAAAAGGGTGAAGGATAAAGGGTGAACAGCAAAAGTACTTTCTCCTTGAGAAGTTTGCTTTGGGAAGGGGCACCTTCCCCAGGGATATCCATCTACATCTCCTTGGCCAGAACTGTGTCATAAAGCCAGCTCTATTGTAGAGGGAGTCTGGGAAGGTGAGTATTTTAGTGAGGCACATTGCTGATTAATTCTCTACCAAGTTAGGGTGAGTCTGTCCTGGCACTTGGAGAGGGCAGGCCTTCTGCCTCATTGTTCAGGAAGAGTGCTCTGCCCTGGTCTTCAGATAGGGTGGAGCATATTCTCCCTGGATTGTGGAGGGTCTGGCCACCACCCTAATGCTTGACAAGGGTGGACCTTATGCCCCTGGGGATTGCTTGAAGAGGCTGGAAACTTCACCCCAGGGTTCAGGGAGAGGCTGCTGCACAGGCACTAGGAAAGGGTGGGGCTGCCAGTCCATTTGCCCAGAAGATAAAGCATCATTCCATAGAGGACTTTCAGATCTTCAGGTATAATGAGTATGCCCTGCAGGGTTCCAGAATTGTTTGGGACACATGACACCTGTTTTCCTTCTAATTTCTCCCTTCTAGAATAGAAATGCTTATCCTATGCCTGGCCCTCCTTTATATATTGGAAGCAGATAACTTGTTCTCTAGGTTTCATAGGTTCAGAGGGGAATCGTGCTCCAGGGCAGACCACACCTATAACCCATTTTGATGAGACTCTGTACTTAGTATTGTTACTGAAATGATTTAAGCCTTTGGGGATATTGTGATGAAATGAATGTATTTTGCATTTAGAATGAACCTATCTTTTGGGGTCCAAAGGGTGGAGTGTGGTAGTTTGAAGCTGTTTGTACCTCAGAAAATTATGTTCTTTAAGTTAATCCATTTCTGTTGGTGTGGACCCATTGTAAGTAGGGTCTTTTGGTAGGGCTACTTAAGTTAAGGTGTGACCCACCTCATACAGGGTGGGTTTTAATCATCTTATTGGAGTCCTTTATAAGCAAATGAAATTCAGAAAAGGAGAGAAAGCCATGGAAGCAAGAAGTTAAAAGTAACTAAACTTGGAAGAAAAGGTAGAGACCAGCAGATGCCACCTTCTACCTTGCCATGTGACAGAGGAGCCCAGGATTGCCAGCAACTAGTCTTTGGAGAGAAAGTGTTGTCTGATGATGCCTTCATTTGGGCATTTTTTCTCAGCCTCAAAACCTTAAGCTTGTAAGTTAATAATTTCCCACTGTTAAAAGCCAACCCATTTTATGGTATCTGCTTTCAGCAGCCTAGCAAATGAAAATAATCACCTACAGGTTTATTAAGAGAGGATTGTTAACAGGTCCCAGTTTCAGATATGGCTTTGTTTAACAGAAATGTTCCTACTCAAGTAGCTGGAAAGATACCTGACCACAGAGCCAAACTGTCTTGGAGACTTTGAAGAGATTGGAAGACAGGTGTCAAGTTTGAAGTTTCCGAACTGCCTAAGTATTTCAATATTTCTATTTTAGCCCTCTGTAGGAATATTAACATGACTTCTCAATACATTCACCTAATAAACATCTAATATTCAACAGTTATGTGCCAGGCGTGGTGCTAAGTCCTGGGGACATAAAGATGCTGATGCTGATGATGACGACGACGATGATGGTGGTGGTGGTGGTGATGATGATGGTATTGATCATGATGATGAAGATGATGATAAGGATGTTGATGATGATGATGAGGGTGATAATGCTTGTGAAGCACTTAGCCTTTGTCAGGCACTTTTCTAAGTATTTTATTTATATTAGTTAATCGATTTCTCACAACAACCCCGGGGTAGGTATTATTATTCCCCCAGATTTATGAAGGATGAGAACACCGAGGCACAGAGAGGTTCGGTAATGTACTGATGGTAACTCAGCCTGGCAAGTGGCAGAGCTATGATCTGAATGAAGGCCCATGATCCTAATTGCTGTTGAACCTCTAAAGCGCTTAACATTTAGTTTCAGAGGCAGGCACGTAAACAGATATCAAATAGGCAGAGGTTATTAGTGGCCCGCCTCATGTTTAAAACATCCTAGAAAACTAGATGCTAACATTTAAAAATTGAGGAATTTTCTTACAAAAAAAACTGGATTGCTTGTTTCTCTTGAAAAAATGAGATTTGTCTATACTGGACGAGTGCTCACAAATGGCAATGGTTGGTTGGAGCCTAGAGGCAGCTCCTCCCTTTAACAGGGCAAGTTTTCTCCAGGTCCCATTCCCCACTACTCTTTATTGCCTTATGCCTCATCCACTTTGTTTACTCATGGTACATGCTTGGTCCTGTGGCACTTAAATTTGCAGTCCTTTTACTGTAGAGGATGATGAGTACAACGTAGGAGGTAAAATCAGAGTGTTTTTGAAAGCACAGAGCGCAGAATTGCAGAAACGTCCACAACCAGACCACATCTGAATTGGGTCTTCAAGGGTGAGAGTGAGCTTACTAAATGGAAGGAGGAGAAAGGCATTTCTGGCTGGGAGAATGGCATGTGCAAAGGTTGACAGGTTGGAAAGACTCAGAAAATTGCTTCCTAGCACATTCCACATTTGTGGAATTTGCCATCGTTTACATCTATTAATTTGTTTGATACCAAAGGGGAAAAATCTATTCCCTGTAGTCATTGTACCCAGACCAGGTTTTGGCTACAGCTTTAATTTCCCGTTTGCTCTATTGATCAAACAACAACAACAAAAATTTTTTAAAAGTTCTTTTTGAGTCAGCCTTTTGCTTCCTTGTCTGATGTTTGCTTTGTAGAGAAAATAACTTGTTTACTCTCCAGCAAGCTGGGGAATTTTACCTTCTTTGCCCTCATCTCAGTTTACGCTGCAGCTTGAGACTCAAAAATTAAAAGTTGGGGGAAATTTTTATGAAGAAAGATGCTTGCAGGCTGCCTGAATTTGAATTCCGCCTCAACATCCCTAGCTGTGTATTTTTGGGTGACATCTTCTAACCTCTCCAGGCTTCATTTCCTCATCTGTAAAATGGGAATAACCATAATACCCATCTCCTAGAGTTATCGGGAGGATCAAATGAGTTATTACGTGAAAATCCCTTGGAACAATGCCTGGGAGGTGGCTCTCAGCACATGTGGACTGTTATTTTGGATGCTACTGGGGGCTCAGCCTGGGACCAGTGTTGGGAAACAGGAGAGATTTGGCGCCAGCCAGCATGGGGCTTATTTTCTGTCAGGAAGATGTCAGCAAGGTTGGAGAGGAGACCATTTTGCTTTGAAAGTCCCTTGCTTTTTCAACTTAGAGGGAAATGCTGGCATTGGCAAGCCCTGAGTCTCCATCCTTGGTTCAGAAATGTTGCTCTTTACTGGACTTTGTGGGAAAACGTCATGATGGGTAAATAGACACGTCAGCATTCAGGCTCTGGGCCCTTCCACCCTGAAATCTTTGGCTGTGCTTTGTACTTTTTCATTCTCTTTAAAGAGCCTGGCAGGGGGTGGGTGGGTGGGGGAGATGTCTGGAAAGAGATGTACCGGAGATCATATTTAATATGGCTCAGTGATGAATTGGTTGTACTCTGGGTATAAATTTTGCTTTATGGTGGCATTGTCAAAACAGATGTACTAAAAAAAAAAAAAAAAAAATCTGCAGAGGGGAGGAAACAATCAGGTGGCTCTAGTCATTGTCCCCACAACCAGCCCCAACAAAGGCTTCTCTACGGCGCCTCACTGCTCTTATTCTGATGAGAAGGACACGCCTTCAGGGCTTCTTTCTCTCCATTCCTCTTGCTGCTTTTTCACTGCGAAGGTGCTTTTGCTGTCACCTTTCGGTGACAAATGAGCACCTCGCGGGCTTTGAATTTATTCCGCTTGTCCACCTCGGAAGGATTACAAATGAGGAACAAGAGTAAAATCTACGAAACACACTTGTAAAAGGGGGAAAAGTGGCTTTAGAATGATGTTGGTGGAACATTTCCCCCAGCTAGACTCGGCAAAGAAGTGAAGCCAGACAGATTCAGATCTGATTCCTACATATTTACAAAAGCCAGGAGAAAAGGGAAATGGAAAGATTCTGCCTGGATGGCAATTACGGGTGATCCGATGTGAACTAAGTGAATTGGCTTGAACTAGGTAATATTCTGTATGAATCTGGATCCCTGTCTCCTGCAAAGGAAGACGGGAAGTGGAGGATGGGGGACGGAGGAGTTAATGCTGTGCAGAGGTAATTCTTAAAACAAAGCCTAACCAAATGAAGGAGATACTTTCAGCAAAGAGACTTGACATTCAAGACGCAGTGGCGGGATAAGGGACACAAACAGCCGTTACATACCGGACTGTTGACAATAAATCTTGATCCAAGCCACTAAAAAGTCACTGTGGTGGTATGGGAGGGGGCGGGGAGCCTTTTTCTTCTCTCTTCTCTGGATGAGGCTTGTGGGATGGGGATAAGGAAAAAGGAACTCAGAGAGAGAGGAAAAGCTACTGCGTCTGCTCTATTCCCTGCACTGACATTGAAAGGCACTGATGGGGAAGAAGTAAGACTTCTCGCTCAGCTGCTTGTTACTGTGTATCTGTTATCCACTGAGCCTTTATTACGTATATTGTCTTTAATTGTCATAGTAACCGTGAAAGCTAGGTAGCATGAAACCTCTTTCTTAAATTTTTCATTTAAGAAGAGTTTTAGATTAGTAGAGAAGTTGTAAAGCCAGCATGCAGATTTCTCGGCCACCCCTCACCCAGATCTCCTCTCTGCTAACATCTTACATCACCAGACTGCATTTGACACAACGAAGAAACTGACCTTGGTACGTTGCTACTAACCAAACTCCAGACTTTATTTGGAGCTCACCAGTTTGCCCATTCATGTCCTCTTTCTGTCCCAGAATCCCATCCACGATAACACACTGCGTTTAGTCACCACGCCTCCTGAGAGTTCTCAGTCTTTCCTGTTTTTTCATGTCCTTGAGGGCCTTGAAGGCCAACTCGTCTTTACTTTAAAATATCGGGAAATTAAGTCTCAGGTAGATTAAATGACGCGTCTGAGTTCAGACAGCATGTGGAGAAGGTGCTGGATTTCCACTAAGCCACTTTCAAGTGTGTGTGGGGGGTGAAGCCAAGATTTTACATTTCTAACACATTACCAGGTGCTGCTGCTGGCTTGGGGACCACAGTTTGATAACCACTGTAACTAAGCCAAGTCCCATAGCAGGGTTATTTTGAGATGAATAATATCTGTTTGAGCTGTTTGCCCAGATCTGATTAATTCGATAATTGTTAAATCTCCATTTCTCTTTCTGTAAGTGCAGAAATCAAATGAGACTCTCCAGTGACTTTCCTTCCACCTCTCCCTCCTTCTCTCTCTCCCATAGTTTGAGCATCACTGAACTGGACACAAGGGTAGTAAAAGGGTATTTCTTTCCTTGGGTGGTAGAAGGTTTATGGCATTTCCAGCCTGGCAGAACTTGATTTGTGCCCTGTTTTGCCACGTCTGAGGTCGACTCTGGACTTCCTGAGAGTCTCCTGGTCTTAGTTTCCTCATCTGAAAGACGTTAATACTAATTCTACCCCTGGCGGGAGACTGAGGCAGGTATGATGAAGTTCAGATGAAACAGGAAATACTTGTTTTTGTATTTGTATTTTGTATTTGGAAATATTAATGTTTTCTTTCTTCTTGAGAGGTTTCCTGCCTAACTGATTCAAACTTTATTCTTTCTTTCCTGCCTTTTTAAATTAAAAAAAAAAATTTTTTTTTATGATGACCCAATACTGAAATTTGCTAAAAGCAAAATCTGGAGTTTGTTAATTACTGGTTTGAGAATTAAGCCACTAAGGGGAATGTATAATGGCCTAAAAAGGCACACTGATTTATTGAACTTAAGTAGTGAAAGGCAAAGTGAACCTTTTTATCCATATAATAAACTTTATTTGTAAAGAAGCTTTAGATTACAGAAAATACAGGGGATTCCCTTATACCCCCCTCACATTTTCCCCTATTAATAAAATCTTACATTAGTGTGGTACAGTTGTTATAATTGATGAACAAATATTGAAGCAGTGCTACTAACCAAAATTAGAACAAAGTAAACCTTTACTACCTTTACTACCCTGAATTCAATGAAGCCATGGGTAGTTTCCACGTCATTGTCAGGTACTTAAAAACAAATTGCCTGTATTATTTGTTGGTTTTTGGAGCAATTTATAAAGTAATAACTCAAAACCATATTCCTTCCTTTAGATGATTTCGACCCTCACACTGTTTTAAATATTTCTTAAAATGGACCTTGAGGGCAAGTGAAATAAAAACATGCAGTCTCCCAGTGTTATTTGAAAAAGTGTTATTTGAAAAAGATTTTCTGGAACCCTTGAAGAATTCATAACCTTAAGTACTCCCAGATTAATGATTAATATTATTTTCAAGATCTTCCCCTATTTCATATTTTGATTAGAACCTCAGTCTGACTTTTAAGTCAAGCCCAATTCAGAGTAAAATATGAAGCTTTGGCTGCCTCATTTGTTATCCTTTACATCTCTGTTCCTTAAGTCATTTAAAACACTTCCAAACAGTGACAGGTTTACTAAACAAAGTACAAGTCATCTTGCATATAGGCCTGGGGACAGAGAACAGAATTGTGCGTGTGTTAGCATATTTGATCATCCCATTTTGGGGAAGATAATCCATTTTAATTTTCTTAGACTGCTCTCACTTGCCTTCATTATTTTCTTTACTTCAAAGACCAACTTGACAACTATTTTTCTCCACAACAAGGCTTATGGTATTACTTCAAATCCATCTGATTTCATGGCCTTCAGCCTTGCTTTCATGTATTATGAATTTGTGAATTGGCAGTGTTTATTAGATGGAAACTTACAACTCCTCACAAAAGTATTATCTTGCAGACATTGTTGCCAGGGTTTTTTTAAAAGAGAAGGAAATATTCATGTCTTCAAAGAGAAGCCAAGGAATACTTTTCTAAACCTACTCAATAATAATGTGCTTGATATATGCACTATTTTCTTTTTTTTTCTCCTGGTATTTCTCTCTTATCACCTCTACTTAAGCAGTGAATAGGCTCTGTGCTCCTTGCCGCAAGCAAGATTTGTGTCAGATATATCTTGTTTTCCCATCCCCCCCACTTAAAAATCCTAAACCCTTTTATAAGAATAGGGTTTAAGCATTGAGTGCTTGTCCCTGAACTTAGGATAGGGGGTCTTGCAAAGATTCCTGGGCCTCTGGGATGGTGCAGAGACAGCATATAGAGCTAGCAGATTTTGTAACAGGAATTGCATATGGCTGCAAGTTAACAATACTATCCCCTCCTAAAACAGAGGCCTAACCAGGGCTTTTCTCTCTCTCACACAAAGAAGTCCAGAGGCAGGCAGTCCAGAGACAGTGCACAAGCATCACAAAGTTATCAGGGACTCAGTTTCCTCTATCTCTTTGTTCCTGCATTCTCACTTTATGGCTTCCAAAAATAGTCACTTCCAAAAATAGTCCAAAATGGCTACCAAAGCACCAGCCATCACATCTGCATTCTTGACAGCAGGAAAGTTGAAAGAGTACTTCTCCCATCCAAAGCAACTGCTTTTGAAAGATTTGTCCCTGAAGTTACATGCAATATGTTAACTTAGGTCTCTCTAGACAGAACTTAGTCACATGGCCATGTCTAGCTGCAAGAGAGGCTGGGAAGTTTAGCATTTTGTAATGAGGTTGTGTTACTAAGGAAGTAGGGGAGATGGATATTTGGAGAGCAACTAGCACTGTCTGCTGCAGGCCTAGAGGTGCAAGGGGATCTTCATGTGTACTCTCTGTGAGTCGATGATCATGGACCAGATGCTGTGTGCCCTCCCTCCTCCATTTTTTATTGTAAAACCAGAAGAACCTTTCCACAAGCCAGGGAAAAGGGAGGAGAGAAGCACTTAAGACAATTATACCAGAGGAATAGGGCTTGAAGTAGAAATTAAGTAGAGTTACATAAAATAAAATGTTTTTATTTCCCAAACACCTGAGCCTGTAGATTGAGTTTAGTAATTATTATTGGAGTAGGGGATCTAAGAGCACAAACTTGATGAAAATATTTCCTTTTTTTAGTTAAGCACCATGGCTTGATTAATTGCCTTTTTTGTAAAAATGCAACATGGCTTTGGAAATTTTGAGCAACATTTTTTGGAAATGACCCATTAATTGCTTGGGACAGGGAAAGGCTATATCTTTGATCTCTGCAGAGTCCCTGAAAAACATAACATTTCATATATGTTTAAGTGAATAACTAAATGATGGTATTCGAAGAGGTTTTTCTCCCATGTGTTTTCATATCTATTTGTGTATCTCTGTATTAGTCAGAGCTCCTTTAGTTGCAAGTGACAGAAAATGAAGTCAAAATGGCTTAAGATAAAAGGCAATTTCTTGGCTCATAGAATTTAAACCAGGGCCTTCAGGCATGGCTGGATCTAGGGGTTCAATAATCTCATCAGAACAAAATCTTGCCTTTCCATTGAATTTTTCTGTATTGTCTCCATTCTCAGGGAGCGTTTTCCCTCATGGTGACAGGATGACTGTTAGCCGCTTCCTGAAGACTTATCTTTTCAGCTCTGAGGCCATTTTGCAGACAGCAGCCATGGCTTTCCCTGAACCAGGTCTCATTGGTTTCCATTGCTCTTACCTGGGATCATGTTCTCACCTCACTAGACTGTGACTAACTAAGACCCAGGCCCATGGTGCCATCCAGGAACCAGTCAGGACACAGAAAACCGCACCACTTACTTTAACAGGAATGAATAGAGGTAGCCCAAATCCAGTGCACTGCATATTTTTGTAAATAAAATGCTGTTGGAACACAGCTACACCTATTCATTTAAATATTGTTTATGACTATTTTCACGCTAAATAATGGCAGAGTAGAGTAGTTGCAGCAGAGACCTGCCAGCCAAAATCATTTACTATTTGGCCCTTGACAGAGTTTGCTGATCCCCAATTTAATGTGAAGATATGATTACAAAATATTGAAACCCTGAAAAGGGAAAAAAGGAGAGCACTGAGGTATCATGGAGCAGAAACTGCAGGAAGCAGCTACTTCTAGGGCTGAAGGAACAAAGGGAAAATGTTGAAATTATTAAAATTTAGAAGCTTGGAGAAGTGTTGGGAGCCGTCACTGGACTCTGCCAAGAGAGGTGCCAACAACCTAAGCGATAGCAACCAGTGGCTACATAGCACAACATGGCGCAGGCACAATATCTGCTTTGTCACTTCCTTGTTCTTCTTCCTCCTTGCTCCTTTGTTCTCCGGTTCCCACCTCTACCTAGGTGATTGTAACAGTACGCAGGCGCAGGGCACGAGAGTAAAATCTGCCCCTACCCCAGCAACAGCACCCTCCAATCTTGGAGTGCCCCGACTCACTTCCCTTCTCCAAACAGCATATAAGCCCTGCTCCCTTAATAAAATTTGCAGCTTGATCAGAATACTGTCTTGCTGTCATTCCTTGCGTCTCTTGTCCCACCATTCTTTCTCGGCAGGTTTCGGGTCCTCGTTGATGTCCCGCGGGCCGGGACAGAGAAGAGGCCCCACAGGGTAGAAGCTTCACATCTCCAAGGAAGGAGCTCGTTGGCGCCCCTGTCGTCTCTGAGGAGGTGCAATGGGGATGGTTCTGTGAGTGCTGAAAATACTTCAAACTGCAACCAACAGCTGTTACTGGAGTAAGCTGCCGTTGCGAAGGAAAGGAGAGCATTGCTGGTGACACAGACAGGAAGAGGCAGCAGAGCCAGGGAACTTGTCCCTTCTTCCTCCTCCAGCCTACCTGTGTCCCTATTGGCAAAGTCTAACAGGGAGCAACAGTGAAGGAGAAAGGTGGTCTGTAGAGACCCAGCCCCAGCGTCACAAAGAGAGTAGAGAAACACAAAAACTGGCCCAATCCACCCTGGGGCTACTCAGCATTCACATGTACTCTTTAACACTTATCTGCACTTCCATCTGTAACACATCTTTATGCTTTCACCGACAAGGTGCAAACATCCTTCATTCAGCACAGGCATTCTCACTCTTTCCCCAGGGCCCAGCTCTTCAAAATCAGTCATAGTCCATCAGAATATACTGTTTTGTCTTTTTTTTTTTTAAGATTTATTTTATTGTTATTTTTAATTTATCCCCTCCTTGCTGCTTGTGCTCACTGTGTCCATTTGCTGTGCATTTTTCTGTGTCTGCTTATCTCCCTTTGTTGCATCATCTTGCTGCGTCAGCCACTGCACCGCGTGGGCCGGCTTGCCTTCACCAGGAGACGCAGGAATCGAACTCAGGGCCTCCCATGTGGTAAATGGAAGCCCAAGCAATTGAGCCACAGCCATTTCCCTATACTGTTTCTTAAAGACTAAATTGTAAAGGCGGCCACTGCTAACAAAACTTGTGTAAGATATTAGGGGAAGAGGAGAGAAGAAATTAGCACATACACACACTCACATGCACACTCACACACACACATGCACACCCCAAGCAAAGACAGGCATAGTTGCTACTGCCCTGGCTTCTATACTAATTATGACTGTTCAGTTGATACTGAGTTCCTTCTCCTAATACCTTTGTCATGTTTCCTTTGTCCTCAGCTGGTAGGGTCTTTACCTGGTAGCAAAATCCAAACTGTCATACCTGAAGGGTTGGAGTCCTCAATGATCCTACCCTTTCTTTGGTTATTAAACTTCTACATTAATTTAGTACATGGAAGTACATAGAGGAACTGCAGGGGATCTTATGGTCCAGATATAAGTTTTCTTCTCTTTTATGTAGTAGTACCCAACTTCCTTTGATAACTGCAATCAGTTGGGACCATCCAGTCGAGCTACTCCCATCTTTGCTTGTTCTGTGGCATAAGGAGCCAAAAAATATGTCCAGGTGGTGGTCTCATCATCTAACTCAGCACAACCATCCTTGTGTCCCTTGATGAATGCATTTTTTCCCTTGGATCTAAGATCTCCAAAGCAGCAGAGCTCACATTTCCTGGGATGGCAAGCACAAATCCTGCAAGTGGGTTATTTGATGTAATAGTAAGAAGAGCTACTCCCACTTCTACCCCTTAATTCTTGGCCTGATGTAATCTGGCTGTGGGAGAAACAGCACCAAAACTGCTTGTTGAATCAAAGCATATGTTGCATCCTGTAGACAGAACCCTGTCATTTTAGGATGTTATCCCCTGAATGGATTTGTAACTAAGTCCTCAATAGGCCATTCCCCTATTCTCTTAGGTCAGATGCTCCTGGATGAGGAGGTGCATGGCTAGACCAATGAATTCCACGGGCATGAGCCCATCGATATATCTCTTTTGCTGTGAGATGTATTTCTTGATCACAAGCAATGTAGGGGGGATGCCATGATGTTGAATAGGTTTTCTGTGAGTCCATGGATGGTGGTGCCAGCAGGAGCACTGTGGATAGAGAAGACAAATTCATACCCAGAACATGAATCTCTGCCCACTTGTGATGGAAGGGATCCAATGCAATCATCCTCCTACCAGGTGGCTGGCTGGTACCCTCAGGGAATGGTGTGACATGGAGCGTCACTGTTGGCCATTGCTGTTGGTATATTAGGCATTAAGCAGAGGCAGCCTGGTTAACATGGGCAAGCTCACATTGTTGAACCCATGCATGACCCCCATCCCTGCCACCATGACCAATTTGTGCATGGACCCATTGAACGAGTGTTGGTTGGCTGGGAAAGAGGCTGAGTGACATCCACAGATGTCATCTTGTCCACCAGGTTATTGAGAACCATCTCTACCATGAATGTCCTAGGTGACCATTCATATGCGACACAGATGTCTTCTCATTCTGAGTCTATTCTAAGACTTCCATCACACACCTCTTTCACGGACCTCCCTGTCACCAACTTCCAATTCCATCCTTTCTCAGATCCTAACTGAGATGGTTAATTTCATGTGTCTGCTTGGCTAAGTTATGGTCAAACACTGGCCTGATTGTTACTGTAAGGGTATTTTGTGGATTTAAATCATTAGTCAGTTGGTTGCTTCTGTGGCTGATTACATCTACAATCAACTAAGGAGATGGCCTTCAGCAATCAGAGAAGTCTCACTCAATCAGCTGAAAGCCTTGAAGGGGAACGGGGGATTTCAGCAGTCAGAAAGGAGAATTTCCACCGCCTCTTGAGCCAGCCAGCTTCTCCTGGGGTATTCAATGTCACCGAGTTCCCAACTGGTGGTCTGGCCTACAGAATCAGACTTGCCAATTCCATGGTCACATGAGCCAATTCCTATAATAAGTCTCTTAGTATTTTCCTATATCTATATGTCAATATATGTCTATGTCTATGTCTATGTCTATGTCTATGTCTATGTCTATGT
>JAKSZT010054576.1:10168219-10233636 GCA_026826555.1 Tolypeutes matacus | reverse complement strand
GTCTATGTCTATGTCTATGTCTATGTCTATGTCTATGTCTATGTCTGTCTCTGTCTATTTTATCTTTATCTACATCTCCTGTAGGTTCTGTTTCTCTGAAGAACACTGACTAATACACTAATACACCATCCAGCCAGTTGTTAGCAGCTGCCCGTGTATCAGTGTAGTTAAGGGATTCTGGTGCTCTCTTGGTCTAGACAAAGGGGTCAACCAAATGTGCTTCTTGAAGTTCTGCTCACTGGGAGGCTTCTTCTTGACTAATGGAGGCCAGCAAGGTGGTCTGGCCCTGGCCTTTATCTCAGGCCTTTTCTCTCACCACTTCTCATCATGCTCCGTCTTTCATGTCTCCAAGTCCTTGGCTCAGCCTAGAATGTCTTTTCCTCTCTGTCTGCCTGTGATTCAGCTCCAAACAACACTGCCCACTGTTACCTCTGTTCCTGGGGCACTTGGCACACATCTCTGCTGTAGTACTTGTCTCAGTGCCATAATTATTTAAGCTATCCAGGAATCAGCTGGGTGTCCTGGCCTCCTTGTGATCCAGAGCACATCAGCTCGAGCTACCATTTCACACCCAGCCTGTGTCCAAAGCTCAGCTCAACACGTCGCCTGCATTCTCAGGTAGCTTACATTCTTCTCCGCTGATTTTAGAATTTGGCTTTTTCACATGTTTTCTCTGATGTTTACCATGTTAACCTGGATGTGAAATTAAGCTCTGTCCTTAAAGTATGCTATGCTATTTTATTTTATTTTTATTTATTTTTTTTTCAAAGATTTTATTTATTTATTCATTTATCCCCCCCTTGCTGCTTGTGCTCGCTGGGTCAGCCAACCACGCCGTGCGGGCGGGCTTGCCTTCACCAGGAGGCCCCGGGAACTGAACCCGGGGCCTCCCATATGGTAAACGGGAGCCCTACTGATTGAGCCACAGCCGCTTCCCAGCTATGCTATTTTAGATGGGATTTTTTTCCTTTCCATTTTGTCTACTTAGTTTGTTGCTTGCATGTAGCAGAGGATCACAGACTTTTTCTAAAAAGCAATCAGATAGTAAATATTTTCACCTTTGTGGGCCATTCAGTCTCTGATTCAACTATTCAACTCATTCTGCCCTTGCAGCACAAATGCAGCCATTAACAATAATCAAATGAACGGGTATAGCTGTATTCCAATAAAACTTCATTTACAAAACAGTTGGCAGGGATTTGGCTGGCCTGTGGGCTGCAGTTTGGTGATCCCTGGTATAGAGGCAATGAATTTTCATACATTGATGTTATATTTTTAGTCATTCTCTTATTTGTTTTTTTTTTTTTTTTTTCAGTTGATTCTGAAACCCATGAGACCTGAGTTGCCTATCATGAGCTGGGTATTGTCTGACCCACCAAACCATAAAGTTGGGTGTGCACAGCAGCACTCCATAATAAAGTGGAAGTGGTATATATGAGACAGGGCTTGAGCAGGTCCTGAAGGCACAAGTAAGCTACATGAGGAAGTGGCCCAAATGCCCATGGTCACCACCCCTGCCGTGTTACCTTCTCTTTCCCAGCCCACAGCTTTGGCCTCTTGGGGAGTCCCTTACAATCAGTTGACTGAGGATGAGAAAACTCGGGCCTGGTTTATAGATGGTTCTGCACAATAGGCAGGTACCACCTGGAAGTGGACAGCTGCGGCACTGCAGCCCTTTTCTGGGACATCCTTGAAGGATAGCGGTGAAGGTAAATCCTCCCAGTGGGCAGAACTTCGAGCAGTGCACCTAGTTGTTCATTTTGCTTGGAAGAAGAAATGGCCAGAGGTGTGTTTGTACACTGATTCATGGGCTGTTGTCATTGGTTTGGCTGGATGGTCAGGGACTTGGAAGGAACATGATTGGAAAATTGGTGACAAGGAGGTCTGGGGAAGAGCTATGTGGATAGACCTTTCTGAGTGGGTAAAAAACATGAACATATTTGTGTCCCACATGAATGCTCACTAGAGGGTGACTTCAGCAGAGGAAGATTTTAATAATCAAGTGCATAAGATGCCCCGCTCTGTGGCTAATGCCCAGCCTCTTTCCCCAGCCACTCCTGTCATTGCCCAATGGGCTCATGAACAAAGTGGCCATGGAGGTAGGGATGGAGGTTATGCATGGGCTCAGCAACATGGACTTCCCCTCACCAAGGCTGACTTGGCTACAGCCACTGCTGAATGCCTGATCTGCCAGCAGCAGAGACTCACACTCAGCCCCCGATATGGCACCATTCCTCGAGGTGACCAGCCTGCTACCTGGTGGCAGGTGGACTACATTTGGCCACTTCCACCATGGAAGGGGCAGTGATTTGTTTAAACTGGAATAGACACATACTCTGGCTATGGGTTTGCATTTCCGGCATGCAATGCTTCTTCCAAAACTCCCACCCGTGGACTTACCGAATGTCTTATCTACCGCCCTGGCATTCCACACAGCATTGCTTCTGATCAAGGAACCCATTTCACAGCAAATAATATGCAGGGATGGGCACATGCCCATGGAATTCACTGGTCTTACCATGTTCCCCATCACCCTGAAGCGGCTGGATTAATAGAACAGTGGAATGGCCTTTTGAAGACTCAATTACGGCACCAACTAGGTGGCAATACCTTGCAGGGCTGGGGCAGTGTTCTCCAGGAGGCTGTGTATGCTCTGAATCAGTGTCCTCTCTATGGTGCTGTTTCTCCCATAGCCAGGATTCATGGGTCCAGGAATCAAGGGGTGGAAATGGGAGTGGCACCACTCACTATTACCCCTAGTGACCCACTAGGAGAATTTTTGCTTCCTGTCCCTGAAACCTTAAGCTCTGCTGGTTTACAGGTTTTAGTCCCGAAAGGAGGAGTGCTGCCACCAGGGAACACAACAATGATTCCATTGAACTGGAAGTTAAGACTGCCACCTGGCCACTTCGGGCTCCCTTGCCTGTGAATCAACAGGCAAAGAAGGGAATTACTGTACTGACTGGGGTGATTGATCCTGACTATCAAGGGGAAGTAAGACTACATCTACATAATGGGGGTAAAGAAGAGTTTGCCTGGAATGCAGGGGATCCTCTAGGGCGTCTCCTAGTCCTGCCATGCCCTGTGATTAAAGTCAATGGAAAATTGCAACAAACCAATTCAAGCAGGACTAACAATGGCCCAGAATCTTTGGGAATGAAAGTTTGGGTCACCCCACCAGGCAAAGAACCACAACCAGCTGAAGTGCTTGCTGAAAGTATCACGAACATGGAATGAGTAGGGGAAGAAGGTAGTGATAAATATGAACTTCAACCATGTAACCAGTTACAGAAACGAAGACTGTAATAGTCATGAACCCTTCTTCCTTGTTTCGTTATGAGTTTGATGTACACAAAATGAATTTCTTGTTTTCTTCCCCAACCTTTTCCCCTATCATATGAAAAGTTGTATTAATTTCATGTCATAATATTTAAGGATGTCAAGTTTAAGAGTGAATATTACCCAAGGACTTGCACCCTATTCTGTGGGGAATTCATGCGTTTCTGGTTGTACGCAGGAAAGTTGAACATTGCTAGGCGGAAATATATATGTATGCTTGTCTGTTATTGTTTTTACTTAGAGACTAAGTATGGTTTAGGGTAATGTGTATGGTTGCCGAGTTGACAAAGGGTGGACTGTGATGGTTAGGCTAATGTGTCAACTCGGCCAGGTAATTGTGTCTAGGTGTTAGGTCCAGCAAGCACTGGGCTAATTGTGATACAAGAGCATTTATGGACTTAGATCACCAGTGAGTTTACTGCTTGGATGGCTGATTACATCTGCATCAGTCAGGGAGATTGCATCAGCAATGGGTGACGCTTTTATCCAATCAGTTGAATGTTTTAAAAGTGGAAGTGATTTCAACATTCAGAGAGAATTTCCCAGCTCGTCGTTGGACAGCCAACTTCTCCCAGATGCTTGCTCATCAAGGACCTTTCATTGGACTTTCATCGGAGCCTTTGGCTTGCAGGAACCTGGACTTGTGCATCCCCACAGTCACATGAAAGACTCTTATAAAATCTCATATTATTGACAGATATCTCCTGTTGATTCTGTTTCCTGAGAGAACCCTGACTAATACACATTCCTACCCAAGAAGGAGGAAGGAAAGCAGTTGCCAAAATGCAATGAGAGTACAGAGAGCCATACCATGCTCCTCTAAGCTTCAGTTTCCACATCTGTAAGTCATAAAAAAAGTCACCTATGTCACAGTGTTTGAGGTAATACCTGTAAAACGCTTATTCCAGTGTGCGGCATAACGTAAACACTTATAAATAAAATTATTGTTATTTTTTGCATATTCATACAAGTCAACTTTTTGTGCTTAAGCGATAGTTTTGTAGTTCCTTCATATAAAAGTCAAGACACTTTTTGTGAAGGTCATTGCGAGTAGGATCTTCTTACATTGTTGGTTTATGGGAAAGCTGTTGACTTCTGTATATTTATCTTATAGCCAGCCATCTTAATGACCATTCTTCTTAATTCCAGTATTTACTCAGCTAATTCTCTTGTGTTTCTGGTTATTTAATTATATAGTGTGCACACAGTTAACTTCCTTTTCAAACTATTATTTGAGGATCATCTTCAACTTTATTTGGAGGATAATGTCTTTCCTTGGAATCTGAGCCAGAATTGCATATTACAAATAAATTATTTGATGGAGAAGCAACCCATATTTTAAATTACCTCTGTCATTGGATAGGATGGTAATTGCTGTGGTTTCATAAGACACCATTTGGAAATTAAAAGTTAGATATTTAACCTACCAGATGGAATAGAAAATGGGCTATTATGTACATGATTGATTTTAATGTGTTGTTTATGTGGTCTCTTTTATGGTCCCCATGTGAAATCATGCATTTATTCCATTTTGAACTAAAGAAAGTTCAGACAGGTTTAAATATACACCTCTTCCCCTCATACCTTACTGTTCATTTGGAATATAAAATGAGTCTTTATTTCTAAAATTGCTGAGTATACTTGGCACTCAATAAATATTATGTATATTTAAAGGAGCCACCATACAGGTAGGGCTACCTAGTGAATTCCTGGCATAGAATGGGTGTACAATAAACAAGGCTTTCCCTTTCCTCCCTTTTAAAGGCATATACCCAAGGACAGGGGCCCAGTCTTTCCAATCTACAATTTTTTTGTGTGTGTGAGTAAACATAACATGGCACATTTTACTTTATTTAGAAAACAACCATCAATTTAAAGCAAAAGTAATAATATTGTATTGTGGGGTTTATAAAATATATAGAATAAAAATATAGCAATAATAGAAAGAATGGGGGATAAATGGAATTATACCATTTTAAGGTTCTTACATTTTTCCTACAATAGTGCAATATCAATTCCAAATAGACTGAGATAAATTAAAGGTGCGTCTTATAATCTCTAGCATAATCAATAATACAAAGAATGAACCCTAATGTAAACTATGGACTACAGTCAATAGTATAAGTATAATATTGTTTCATCAATTGTAACAAAAGCACCACGCCAACGCGCAAGATGTCAACAAAAGGGAAAACTGTGGTGTTGGTGAGGAATTTGGGAATTCTGTATTTTTTTGCATGGTTTTCCTATAACCTTATCCAATTTTTAAAATTTAAATAAAAAAAAAAACAAAAAACAAAAAAACACAACGCTGTGAGCAAGTAAAAGGCAAATGAAGAGCCTGGAAAAATATTTGAATTATTTGACAAAGCGTTGCTGTCTTAAATATATAAAAGGCAAAAAAGGGTATCACAAATATAAAACATACCCTCCAAAATGGGTAAAAGATAAACTAGAACATATCCAATATCCATCCCCAACTCTATTTATTATCATAATTAATCAAAGAAATAATCCTATGAAATCCTATGAAATGGGAACGAAGGAAAGCAGGAAGGAAGGGAGGGAGAGAGGGAGGTAAATTAACTCAGTTTTGGTAAAGATATGGAGAAAATGTGAATTCTCTCATTTTTTGTAATAATAAACTTTATTTTTAGAGAAGTTTTAGATTTACAGACAAATTACACCAAAAGTATAGGAAATTCCCATTTAACCCTCCCACCCCTACTTACACACATAGTTTTCCCTATTATCAACATCCTGCACCAGTGTGGTACATCAATCAATCAAATATTGAAGCATTGATACTAACCCAAGCCCATAGTTTACATAATGGGTCACATTCTGTGCTGTACAGTTTTATAGGCTTTGACATATGTCTAATGTTATGTGTCCGTCATTGCAGTATCATACAGAACAATTTCACTGCCCTAAAAATGCCCTTGTTCCACCTATGTATTTTCCCCCTCCCTTCTGAACCCCTGGAAACCGCTATCTTTATATCAGTGTTACAAGTTCTTCCATTGGACCCCTACAGAAGCTTTGAACAATCAACAAGAACTGGCAGAAACATCTTTCTCAAAGCTCCAGAAAACAGTTAAAGGATCGTAGTAAGAGGGCAAGTGCCAAATCAAGAAAAAGCCTACTTAAAAAACCATAGGATCTTGTGTCATCCTGGCTGGCCCCTCTCCTCACTGGCTCTGCACAGAGCTGTCCTGAGCTCCCAGTGCATGTTCCTGGTCCCAGTTCCAGAAGGAACAGGGTAACCCTCCTGCACATACTAGGAACATGTATATCTCTGGTGCTTACCTGAGGGACAGAAACAGGACACTAGTCACAGGTTCAATATCCCAGAACTTTCCATGCATGTAGAAGGCGGCTCATAGAGCTCTTCTACAGAACACTGTCGGAGAGCAGGCAGTCATGGCTGCCCGGGGAAAGGGATTATTGCCTCTTTGACATACAGTGAAGTGCCCCGGATGGTTAGGAAACTGTTTCCAATGGAAGAAGGGAGATTCATATCTGCATAAATAGGGGAATTCCTAGGGCCACATGTGCATGCCCAAGGCAAGACTCATGCAGAAAGGATCAGGAAGAGCCTGTGCTTTGGCCTTGAGCTGTTCTCTGAGTTCATTTCATGGATAAGTCCTGAGGAGAGCATCACCACGGGTCAATCTGTAAAGACTGAGAATGGCGTTTTCTTTTTTTTCCTTTTTTTTTTTTTTTTTTTTTTGTTAGCTCCTGGCATTCAAGGAAAGCTCTGTCATGACATCAGCTGGATAGAAGCTTAAGAAACAGCTGCCTCAGAGCATAAATTTCAGCGATGACATGCCCAGATATCAAAATGCCCAGGTTTCAACAAAAGATCACAAAACATACAAAGAAACAGGAAGAAATGGCCCAGGCAAAGCAGAAGATTAAATCATTAGAAACCATCAATGAGGAGGACCAGTCCTGGGGCATTCCAGACAAAGACTTAAAAAAAATGGTCTTAAATATTCTCAAAGAGCTAAAGGATAATATGGACAAAGAGCTAAAGGAAGTTAGGAAAATGATATATAAGCACAAAGAAAATTTCAACAGAGAGAAGGAAATGATGAAAAGGAAACAAACAGAGCTGAAGACCATAGTAACAGAAGTTAAAAAATTCCCTAGAGGGCTTCAACAACAGAATGGAGCTGACAGAAGAAAGAATCAGTGAACTTGAAGATAAGACAATTGAAATCATACAGTCTGAGGAGCAGAAAGAAAAAAGATGAAGAAAAGTGAATGGAGCCTGAGGAACTTGTGGGACACCATCAAGAATAAAAATATATACATTGTGGGAATCCCAGAAGGAGAAGTTAGAGAGAAAGGGGCAGAGGAAATATTCAAAGAAACAACGGCTAAAAACTTCCCAAATGTAATGAAAGACATGACTATATACTACCAACATGCTCAATGAATTTCAAACAGGAAAAACCCAAATAGCCTCACACTGTGGTGTATTATAATCAAATTGCAGAATGCCAAAGGTAGAGAATTCTGAAAGCAGCAAGAGAGAAGCAACTTGTCACATCCAAGGGAGCAGTAAGATTAAGTACCAATTTCTCATCAGAAACCATGGAGAAAAGAAGGCAATGGGATGTCATATTTAAAATGCCCAAAACAAAAAATCACCCACCAAGAATTCTGAATCTTGCAAAACTGTCTTTTAATAATGAGAGAGAGATTAAGACATCCCCAGATAAACAAAAGCTGACAGAGTTCACCAGCACTAGACCAGTCCTACAAGAGAAAAGAGAGTTCTGCAAGTTGAAAGGAAGGGACAATAGACAATAAATAAAAGCCGTATGAAGAAATAAAGATCTCCAGTAAGGGTAACAACGTGGGTAAATATAAATGCCAGTACTATTGTGCTTTTGGTTTGTAACTTAATTTTTTACTTCTTACAGGATCTAAAAGTTAAATGCAAAAATATAAGGTGAAATATGTGGTTTCAGACTCATAATGTATAAACATGTAATTTGTAACAAGAGCTACATAAAGATGTGGGAATGGACAGATATAGAAACATAGTTTGTGTATACTATTGAAGTTAGTATAGCATCAAAGCAAAAGAAATTGTTAGAGATTTAAAAGTAAGCCCCATGGTAGACTACAAAAATAAATATCAGAGAATATGCAAACTCACAGAGACAGAAATTAGAGTACAGGCTGCCAGGCTGGGGAACAAGGGAAATGGGGAGTTGATGCATAATAGTTGTTGAGTTTCTATTTGGGGAAATGGGAAAGATTTAGTAATGGAAGTTTGGTGAGGGTACATTACAAATGTGATTATGACTGTTGAATGGTATACTTGGGCGTAGCTGAGATGGGAACATTTATGTTGTATATATGTTCCCACAATTAAAACAAAAGAAAGAGCAACTAAAGAGACAATGACAATTAAATGCAATACATGATCCTGGATGCGATCTAACAAGGGAGAAGAAAAGGTTCAAAAGGACATTATTGGGGAATGGGTGTAGCTAAGTGGTTTGAGCACATGCTTTCCATGTATGAGGTCTCAGGTTTAATGCCCAATACCTCCTAAAAAAAGAAAAAAGAAAAAGGCCATTATTGGGACATATGAAAAAATTGGAATATAGACTGTGAGCTTTATATAAACATTAACTTTCTTGAACTTTATAACTGTACTTAAGGTGGTTATTTAAATGAATATCCTTGTTCTTAGGAAAGGTACCTGGCAGCATTAAGTGTTAAAGGAGAATGATGTATACAGTCTACACTCAAGTGTTCAGAAAATGGATTGATAAATAGAAAATGGATTGATAAGTAGATGGAGAGATAGAATGATAGGCAAATGTGGCAAAATGTTAAGATTGGTTGAACTGGGTATCTGGGAGAATAGGTGTATTTTGGAGTTCTCTGTATGGGTTTGTATTTTTGTAAATTTCCTGTGAGTTTGAAAATATTTCAAAAAAGAAAGTAGGTTTGGACTCAGGTTCTCCTTGGACCAGTGGCTACCCAGATCATGATCTTCTCATGGTGAATGACCGATGTGCAAGAGATTGAGCAGAAATATTTGATGCCTCTTGAGACTTCTTCCAGGGTCTGGCACATTGTCACTTAGGCCCACTTACCATTGGTCAAAGCAAGTCAAGAGGCTAAGCCAAAAACAGTAGGATGGAAAAGTATACTCTGGTGACAGTTATTGTTGTGGCAAAGGGCATGGGATGTGTAATTCTAATACAAGGAATGCTTGATGAATTGGAAACAATGATTCAATCTACCACAGTTATTTTCTATTATTATTATCAGTTAATAGTGATGCCAATAGCCTTCGTAGAAGAAAATAGGGACAAAAGATGAAGAAAAACTAAACGCTGATGATATTGTTTGGTGCCTGAATCCAGTTGTATCTGAAGCCTGACCTTTCTCTGGAATTTTCCCTTAAGAGAGCCAAAAAGCCAGGGGTTTTTTTTTTTGGTTTTGTTCTGTTTTTTGTTATTTTTTTTTTTGTTTTTTGATAACTTAAAATGCTTAAGTTATCAAAGAGTCCTCACTGATTTTGAAAAGTATACTGGGGAGGAATTCATTAGTCAGGCTGGTAGATTAGATTATGGATCATAAAGTATTCCCTCCCTCTGCCTTGAGAGGAGGGGTATATTCTCAATCCCAAGCACGTTGGGCTTTGCCATGGAATTGTTTTTGGCAAGTAAATTGTGAGTGGAAGTGATTGTATGAAGACCTTCAGTCATTTCTTTTGGAGTTTCCAAGTACATGCCCCAGGGAGCCACGGATCCCAGAAGGATATGAAGCACTTGGTAGATGAAAGCAACCGGTGGTCTAGAGTCAGGACCACTTGACCTCTGTCTCAACCAGCTAAACCCCAGTTAATCTAAGATGTATGTGTGAGAGATAAATGCTTGATGCTGTCTGACATTGAGATTGCAGGGTTGCTTGTTATGCAGCAAGACTGACTGAAATGTACATTTCCCAAACCTCTTTGATTATGGAATTCTTTTCATTTTCACAGAACAGTTTCTAAGACTCCCTTCAATTAGGAGAAAAGATGATATGCATATCTTTCAAACAAACCTATATAAGTATTACTTAACTCCACAAGGATTTTGGTGAGAATTGGTCAGAAAAAAATTCTACTTAGAGAATTTTAAATTATGCCAATTTTTAAAAATAGTATAAAAAAATCAATCCCTTAAAATTGATATATGTTTTTGAATTACTATAAACTTGAATAAGAGGAGAAAGAAAGGAGGAGAATCTGTCAGTCATGTATTCTTCAGTTTCCCAATTAGCAAGATAATACATGCTTTGGGTAGTGGTTACCAGCATGGAATCAGTGGCTTGAAATGTCAGAGTTGATATTTTTGCAATTCTCTCATCCTTTCTTTCACTATTGCCAGATGACTTCAGCTCCAGCTATTTCATCTGCTTCATGGCCAACATCTTACATACTTTTTAATAATAAAAATGGAAACTTTCCCAGAAGAACCGTTTAGCCCCCTTCCACTTATATCCAAATGGTGTTACATGACCAACTCTAGCTGCAAGCGTTTGAAAAATCAAGTAGCTATCATTTCCACACTCTGTAATGGAACACGGCAAGAGTTAGAAAAAGTGGGCTGGGAAAGTCTATTGGGTCAGTCAATCAACTGTGACTTTTGATGTAAAAATAGAATTTCTCCTAACACTTCGGGTCCTTTGGACGACATATTGGAGAGGAAGTTTGCATCCTTACAGCCATTGCTCAGAAGTTCCTCCCGCAGGTGAAGGAGTAGCTTATTTAGTTGCTGAGAACGATGAAGAGGTCCCTCCCTGTGTGTGGCCAGCTTCTTGCCCTCTCTGCCTGAAAGTAAAGCATGTTTTTCCTCTCTCTTTCCTCCTATTATCCCTCCTGCTTTTCCCCGGCTGCTCTGCACAAAGGCAAGAAGAGGCAGAAACCTTGGGTGCAAACCAGGGACCAGGTCCAGTTCTACCATTAATGATCTTTGTTTGTCTTCTATTTCTTAATTGGGTCAGAATTTTGAGTCAAGAAGAGTATCACAAACCCAAACACTTAAATTTTGAGGGTTTCAGTTTCCATAACCATTTCACACGCATTTGACTATAACTTTAGCAGTTTGGCACATTCAGGAAGTATTTAACCCCATTGTACGGATGAGGACTTTTCATCATGGAAAGGGTAGGTGAGTTGCCAAAGGTCATACACACACAGATAATGGTGGCCTAGCCAGAAGTCAACCTTGGCTTTTCCTGCTTGTGTATGTGAGGCTGCTGTTCCTAAGGCATTCATTCTACATTCCCTTTGTGCATTCTCATCAATTCTGCTCATCCTGCAGAATCGGTTTTTGCATCCCGTTGTCATCCATCCTGCAGCCGCCTCCAGCCCACGAGAGCTGTGTCTCAGTGATGGGTCAATGCTAATACACCAGCAATTTCCCGGAGCTTTGTGGTTGTGGAGCACGTCTTGCTTTATTATTCTAAGCATGTTGCTTAGGCAACATTGATTAATGATCAGTTTCTACATTACAAGGTAATCATAGGAACTGATGAAACTTCAAGAAGCAGAGGAGGCTTCTTGAGCAAGTATGGGGCACAGAGCCCTATACCAGACTGTCTGTTGGCAGCTGCTCTTTACATTTTGAGCTCAGTCTTTATCTGGATACCACACTGACACTACATTTGAGCTTCCAGACTTCTGGAAGGGGATAGAGACTGAGAGTTTACAGTTTTCTGCTTTCTTATCTATGAGTGCATTTTGGAGCAGGGAATTGCCAATGTGTAGTGGGATAGCTTTGGGCTCTCAGGTCTTTTTTTTTTTTTTTTTCCCCAAGCAATGCCTAGCACACAGTAGGCTCTTAAATGTTTGTTGAATGAATGAATGAATGAATGGGCCCAGCCTTCTCAGCTGTGGCTGGACACAATCTCCTGTAGGTTTCCTGGACATTCACATGCAGCTTAAGGCTTCCAAAGTTTCCCTGATTCTGCACTGGTTGGGTAGGATCCATTTGCTTTGAAAAATACGTGGCAGAGGGCTCTTCTTTGTCAGTCACCTCTGAGGTCCAAAGGCCTGGGTTTGCTTCCTTGGTGACTTATGGTAAGTTTTTACTGCATCCAGTATCGGGGTCTTCATCTGTAAAATAGGAATTTTATCGCCAGCACCTATGTCATGGGTGGAGCAAGATTAAATGAATGAATGCATGTTGAGTGCCTAGCACAGTGCTTGACACCTAGTAAGTCCTAAATGATGACTAGCTTGAGTCATTCTCTGCTTATCTTAATATTGTCTTCCTTAAGCATAACTTCACTACACACACTCTCTCCCTCCACCCTCTCCTGCCCAAAATGCTCCCGTTCAGCTCTATTTCTGCAAAAGCCTTTAGAGGTAGCCCTGCACTGGCTTTCTTAAATGGGCCCTAAACACGTGTTCCGTGCTTTCATGTAACATCTTTGGGATTGCAATTAAAATCCTTGAAGAAAAAGTAATCTCAAGTTATCTTAAGGCATGCAACGGGACCGCATTCACAAATGGTGACCTCCCATTATTTTCCTGGCTTTTACACTGTTGTTCTTTAATGATATTTTCCAGCTGAAAGCTATGATCAGACAACATAAAAATGAAACGGTCCTTGCCTTCCTAATAGCAGAGTGACTAATAGGATAACGGGAAGGATGATAAACCTCCACTAAACCAGGATGATTAAGGATACTGATGGATACAGCAGCCCTAGAATAGCAATCCCTCTGCTCACTACAGGACAATGCAAACCCTTTTTTCATGATGTGAACTCAAGCATAACATCCCCCAAAGCAGAACTCACATTAATCAGAAGACTGCCTGCACGCGGGCTTCAGAGACACGAGGGGCACATTTCTTTCTTTCTGCTTCTCTTTTTAAACAATTTATTTACTTACTGGTTTATTTATTTTAAAGGTGAGAAGACAAGGACTTGCTTCCCCAGATTAGAGTAAAATAAGAGTCCCGTCCTTTTAATTGTTTTTTATTGCTTCGTAGACTTATCTTTATTTTAGGCAAGAAAATGAAACTTCTAGTAGCCTTTGGCAAAATAGTAATATATCTTTTCTTCCCCACAGGAAGGGACAGTGGATAGATGTGAGAATTCTCAAGTACAGTGCTTCTCAAAGGGGGTTCAGTGTTTCCTGGGGTGCTGGTTAAACATGCCATTCCCCCCATCCTTTTTAGTTTCCTAGTTAACTACCTCTCATGCTCATATTAACAAGTCTAAAATCCTCCCTCTTGAGAGCTCCAGTTCCTCACCAAATTATACATAGACCCTAGGATTAGGCTACTTGGTTCAAAGGAGTGTCTCCAAATACGGAGAGAGAATTAGCACCTGGGAAACCAGC
Organism: Tolypeutes matacus; assembly: GCA_026826555.1. NCBI lineage: Eukaryota > Metazoa > Chordata > Mammalia > Cingulata > Chlamyphoridae > Tolypeutes > Tolypeutes matacus. The sequence continues at coordinate 10,219,923 of JAKSZT010054576.1, read as the reverse complement.
CCACTCAGCTCGGCACATCTGTTGTTGACGGCAGTGTTTCCCACCCAGCTGGCAGTGCGGGAGCCCCCACCTGTCCTTTAGTCTCTACCCCCAGCCCAGTGATTGGTTCCAGGGCTGGACTAGAAGCAGTCTTCCTCCACCCACTCTCTCGCTGGCTCACAGCCCCAGTGCTGAGAGTCCCCTTAGGAGCCTTGGTGCCTGGTTCTGAGCGCAGCGACATACCAAGCTCAGTGTAGCCTGGAGGATCCAGTAGGCTCAGTCATCACCAGAGGGGCCAGTCTTCGCCCCTCCTTTCCCAAAATGCTCCTGGGCCTCTTGACAAATCTGCCCATACCATCTCCAGGTGCCTGTTCAAGGGAATTGGAAGGAGCAACCCTTGCTGGGCTGCAAGGATCTGATCCATGGCTCTCTCCCTCCAGGTCATGGCTGCCTGTGAACCTGTAACTTGCTCACTTAGTTCAAGGGAGTTCAAGGAAGAGTCCCAGAGGATCTGTTCTAAGAAGCTCCCCAGCTCTACCTGGCCATGAAACAGCCTCTGATTCTTTTACTGCAACTTCTGAACAAAGAACTCATCAGGCACTCTGCTGTGGGAGTAGGGCTTGCTCATTGTAGGAGATTAAAGAAATATTTAGGATAAATAATGAGAAAGAATAAAACCACTCATTCATCCATTATCACCCCATCTAGAGTTACCCAGAGTCAATCTTCAGTGTGGATCATTTCAATCTTTTTAAAAAATTAATTAATTCTTTAAAAAGAAATTTTAGATTACATAAATGTTACATAAAAAATACAGGGGATTCTCACATGCCCCACTCCCTCTCCCGCACTTTCCCACATTAACAACATCCTTCATTAGTTTGGTACATTTGTTACACTTGATGTACACATATTGGAGCATTGCAACTGACCATGGATTATAGTTTACATTATAGTTTATACTCTGTCCCACACAATTTTGTAAGTTATGACAAAATATATAATGGCTTGTACCATCATTGCAACATCATGCAGGACAATTCCAATGTTCCAAAAATGTCCCCATGTTACACCTATTTTTCTCTCTCCTTCCCCTTAGAACCTCTGGTGGCCACTGCCTCCACATCAATAGTAAAATTTCTTCCATTGCTAGAATAACAATAAGTCTATAGTAGAGTAATAGTAAGTCTACTTTAGTCCATTGTTCATTCCCTAATCTTGAGGATTTTGGGATGGTGTTGCCCACTGTGTCTCTAATTGAGAGGGGGCTTAGATCCCATGGGGCAGATGGGTGGAACTATCTTGCTTGCAGTTGCAGACACTCTCTGTTCCTTGTGATGGTTGTTGTCATCATCATCACCTTGTTAGTTGTCCTTGGTGAGTCCAATGAACTGGAGAGTAGGTGTTGCAACTCTGCTGAGATTCAGGGCCCAACTGGCACATGGATGGACCAGAGATTTAAGTCTCTTGGACATATCTTATCAAATATAGTAATAACTATAGGTTCAAATAGGAGGGGCAGAAGAGCCATGTGTAGGGAAACCACAAATGAGTCCAACTCTGTCACACTGGGGAGCATAAATTCCAAGGTCAGTCCCACTGGCAGGGTGTCAAACTCCTGAGCTGTCTGCCCTGCTTATAGTGTCTAGATGTCTCTAGAGTCCTCAGGAGCTCCACTATTTGAGGTGCTATTTACTGTGGCAGTCAATGAGATCCTGCTGAGATGTGCATAAGCATAACCTCTGGAATGACCTCCTGACTCACTTTGAAATATTTTAGCCATAAAAACTCATTTGTATTTACCATTTCTCCCTTATGGTCAAGGTCTTTTACCAGGTGCATTGCTAGTTGGCACTTGGTAATAATCCCTTGGTGCCAGGAGGCTCGTCCACAGGAGTCATGTCCCATGCTGGGGGGAAGGTAGTGTGTTTATATGCTGAGTTTGGCTTAGAGAGAGGCCACATTTGAGCAACAAGGAGGTAACTCTTAGGCAACATATAATACTAGGCAAAGTTTCAATTTCAAAAGAAAAGTTTCATAAGTATAATCATCAATCTCTTTTCCATGCACCTGAGCATGCGCACACATGCACACTGGATTTAATTAGGAGTATTGCATTGTATCTTGCTTTAAAAAAAATTCAAACTTTATTTCAAATTCAAAAGATAAAATAACATACAAAAAGCAACTCCACATGTCATGGACATATCACTCCCAAAAAGTCCTGCCCAGGCACTTTCATCTCATCCAATCCCAACAACAAACTCAATTGTTCCTCCAATGTTCAGGAAGATACACAGATGGACACAGATTAGTTAAATTACATAATCAAGGTCTCCTTATTGAAGAAAATGAAGAAGAGAAAAAATGCATAATCATATTCACATCTCACAAAACCAAATCCCATATTCTTTTTTTTACCTTTAGAATTAATGTAGTAACTTCTTTGATTTTGCTACAAAAACATTATAATATTATTGTTAGCTATAGTCTATAAGTTTCATTTGTTAAATTTTCCCCATGTATCACCACATTCTTAACACCCTATAGCAGAACATTCCTGCATTTATATTGTCAACCACAGTCCTCATCTACTTCCAAAATCATTGTTATACATCCCCAATATTAATCTCCAGCTATCCCAGCCAACACTAATCTTCCTAGACTACTCATTTCAGCCACAATCACATCCATAAATCAAGTGTTTTTTACATTCATTACAATGCTACCATCAAGTTCAATCATTACCACATATTTACATTTGACCCTATCAAACATTCTACATATCCAGCATCTTCTCCATGTTCTCATCCCACATCCCATCTCCCACCAACCTTCATAGTCCAACTCCATTAAGTCTACTCATTGTATTTAGTTCATGTCAGTGAGACCATACAATATTCATCTGACTTTTGCATCTGGCTTATCTCATATCCTTAGGGTTCCTCCATGTTGTCATGTGCTTTACCAATTGATTTCTTCTTACAGCTGAGTAATATTCCATTGTATGAATATACCACATCTTGTTTATGCATTCATTGGTTGATGGACACTTTGGTTGTTTCCATCTTTTAGTAAGTGTGAATAATGCCGCTATGACCATTGGTGTTCCAATATCTGTTTGCATCCTTGCTTTCAGTTCTTCTGAATATATTCCTAATAGTGGATTGCTGGATCATATGGCAGTTTTATATTTAGTTTCCTGAGGAACTGCCAGATTGTCTTCCTCAAAGGTTGCACCCTTTTACAGTCCCACCAACAGCGAAAGAGTGCTCCTATTTCTCCACATCCTCTCCAGCCTTTGAACTTTTCTGTTCTTTTAATAATTGCTACTCAGTATGAGTATCCTGCCTTTTTTTTCATTTAATAACACATTATTCATTATTTCCTTCAGTTATATCTATTGAGTATCTACCATGTACCAGATGCTGTTCTGGGCACTGGGTATCATACGATGGTGACAAAATTCCCTGCCTTCATGGAACTTAGTGGGGTAAGGAGGGGTGGATAATAAGCAAAACAAATGTATGTCAAATAATGAGCACTAAGGAGAAAATATAAAGAAAGGAAGAGGGATATGAAGAATGTGTGCATGGGAGAATGTGAGTGTGTTGGGGGAAGTTGGAATTTTCAATAGGATGCCTCATGAAGAAGGTGACTTCTGAAGAAGACCCAGGAGTTGGCGAGGATAAAGAGCATTCCCAGGTGGAGGGAAGACGCCATGGAAATGCCCAATCCACAATGTGCCTGGCTTGTTCTAGGACCTGTGAGGAGGTCCACCAGGATGGAGTGGAGAGAACCTGGGAGAGAGGAAGGAAATAGGGCCAGAGGCATGGGGTGAGAGGGGAAGAGCATGAAGCTCCCCCTCCCCCAACTGTGAGGCTCTTTGTTAGTAACAACTTTTCTATAGCAGGATAATTTATGTAGCCCCACACCCATTGCTGGACTTTTCTACTGTTGTTTCCAGTTTTCCAAAATGATCAATTGTGAGCAGTTGCTGTGGTTTTCATTGACTGGGTGCCATGCTCTTGGAAGGAAAACAGATGGTGGGAAGTGGATTGCTTGCTTTCAATCCATCGCAGCAGGGAGGTGACATTTTCTGAATTGTCCTTAACTTGTTTGTTTTGGGTTTGTGCAGGCATAATGCCTCTGACCTCCAGGGCCAGGAATGGCAGCCTTTCTGGTCCGGAGCAAAATTAATGGGATGATGTAATGCCTGATAAATTTGCAAGATAAAGAAAGGGAGCAAGAAGGGACAATCAGAAAGAACCAGAGCAAAAAGAGATGTACAAGAGGAGACTAGGAAGGAGAGAGCTGAGAATCTTAATAAAATTAATATTTTTGCTGTTCTGATTTAAAAAATAAAGCATGCACGTTGAAGAAAATTTGGAAAGTTTAAAAAAAGTAAATATTTAAATAAAAATCATGCATAACCTCATATCTGGGGATAACGATGCAACATTGTAGCTTTAGCTTTTCATCTAAATATTCATGTGATTATTTGCATGCAATTTTGGATTTTGCTATTATTCATTTAAAATTTTGTCAAGGACATTGGCTCAAAATAATAAAACAGGATTTTAAATCATTGCATACTATCTCACCATGTAAATGAAGCAGCATTGCAGTTTGGGCTATCATTTCTTTATGGTTGGGTGTTTCAGCTATTTGTAATATTGTACAACTATAAATAATGCAGCTCTGATATCCTTGATCAAGCATTTTTAACTCTATCTCTGAATATTTTACTAGGATGAATTACTAGCATGAGATGATTGTCACAAAGCAGTTGAATTTTTCTTTTTTAAACTCTTTGGTCTTTGAAGAGATAGGAGGGAAGTGGTTGAGAACTTGTGTGACGATACTTGATTTGTTTAACAAGTCATTAACACAAGACTAACTGTTTAGCTCAAGAGACCATAATTTTCGCTTTACTATCCACTTGGTAGCAGTTTCACAGACTAAAATCAAAATACTGTGCAGGAAGTATTTTTCAGGAAAACCCAACTTATAACTAAAAGACATAAAAATGGAATCAATGTAAAAAATTTTAAAGGAGACTCACTGTGTGGAGTTTATTGCACCTGATTTTTAAAAACTTGAAAATTTATTATATTTATAAGAGCTGGAATGGTGATCGAATGCTTGATAATATTTAGAAATTTTTGTTGATTTTTTTAATGTGTGATGTTAAAAAAACGAGTCCTTATCTTTTAGAAGCATATTTGAACACATTTAAGATGGAATGATATATTGTCCGGGATTTGTTGAAATGCAATTGCTAAAAGTCTGTATGTTAATGTTAAAGTTTTAATATTTTCTTCATAGGATTGTAAAGCTATCCTAATCAACTTTATGTATTGCATAATGTAGTAAGCCTTTTAAATATGTGTGTTAAAATATGTTGAGTTTGGATTAAATTGTTGGCCTAACTTCACATTTGGAAATAAACACACCTCCCATTTCTAAAAAAAGAAAAATAAAAGTACCTTTAGGGGGAATGGATGGGGCAGCATTGACTGTGGGGAGCCTGTTTTTTTTTTTTTTTTTTTTTAAATCAAAGAGGCATGTTTTTTTTTTTTTAATTTTTAATTTTAATTTTTAATTTTTAAAGCAGCCTTACATTACATAAATGTTACTTAAAAAATTTAGGGGGTTCCCCTATGCCCTACCCCCTCCCCCTCCCACTCTTTCCCACATTAACAACAACCTTCATTAGTGTGGTACATTTGCTAAAATTGATGAACACATATTGAAGCTTTGCTGCTAACTGTGGACTATAGTTTACATTATAGTTTACACTCTATCCACACAATTTTGTAAGTTATGGCAAAATATATAATGGCCTGTATCCATCATTGCAATGTCATGCAGGACAATTCCAATGCTCCAAAAATGCCCCCATATTACGCCTATTCTTCACCCTCCCTCCCCTCAGAACCTCTGGGGGCTACCGCCTTTATATCAATGATAAAAGTTCTTCCATTGCCAGAATAGCAATAAGTCTATGACAGAATAATATTAAGTCTACTTTAGTCCATTGTTCATTCTCTAATCTTGAGGATTTGGGGATGATGATGCCCACTCTGCCTCTAAATGAGAGGGGGCCTAGGTCCCATGAGGCAGATGGATGGAACTATCTTGCTTACAGTTGCAGACACTCTCTGTTCCTTGGGATGTGCATTGTCCATCATCATCACTTTGTTAGTTATCCTTGGTGAGTCCAATGAACTGGAGAGTAGGTGTTGCAACTCTGCTGAGATTCAGGGCCCAATCGGCACATGAACAAATCAAAGATTTAGGTCACTGAGACAAATATTTAACAAGTATAGTGCTAATTATAGGTTCAAATAAAAAGGGCAGAAGAGCCATGTATAAGGAAACTATAAATGAGTCTATATCTCTGTTACACTGGGTAGCATAAATTCCAGAGTAAAGCCTACTGACAGGGTGCCAAGTTTCTGACCTTGTCGGTCCTGCTTATAGTTTCTGGATGTCTCTAGAGCCCTCAGGAGCCTTGCTATTTGAGGTACTGTGTACTGTGGCAGTCAATGAGATCTTGCTGAGACTTGCATAAACATAACCTCTGGAATGACCTCCTGATTCACTTTGAAATCTCTTAGCCATAAAAACTCATTTGTATTTAATATTTTCCCCTTTTGGTCAAGGTATTTTTCTGGATGCATTGTTAGTTGGTACCTGGTAATAATCCCTCAGTGCCAGGGAGGCTTATACCTGGGAGTCCTGTCCCATGCTGGAGGTTTATACCTGGGAGTCCTGTCCCATGCTGGGGGGAAGGTAGTGCGTTTATATGCTGAGTTTGGCTTAGAGAGAGGCCACATTTGAGCAACAAGGAGGCTTTCAGGATGTAACTCTTAGGCAATATATAATACTAGGCTAAGTTTCAATTTTACAAGAAAACATTTGTAAGTACAATCATCAATATCAAGAGCCTGGTGTAATGGTTTTTCTTCTTTCACTAGGTACCGCCCATGTATCTGGGCCATGTTTGCCATTCTATTAGAGAATGTAGCAGGATCCCCCAGGATGGCAATTCAATATTCTTTCAGTTATTGTGTGGGTCTCCACCCAATGAGACAATGTACCATGAACACTTGAACATATTTGTATGCCTTAAAGGCATGTCCCAGGTGCACCCCTCCCCACATATCCCCCCATCACCAACACTCCATATCAGTGATCCTCCCCTGCCACAGTTGTGACCCTTCTGTGATCCAAAACCTCTCCAAAAATGAAGCCAACAGAATAACCTAATAAAATCAATAAGAAAATGATATAATAATAGCTTTAAAAATAACAAATACAATACATAAAATTAAAAAAAAAAACCAAAATAATATAAAAAAGTTTTGTACATTTTGTCTTTCATCACTGTAAGATCTGTTGTTTTATATGTACAGCAGCAATTTCTTCTGTATGTTCCCCAGAGTCTTAATTTTTCCCTTTTTTCTTCAAAGAAGTTTTAGGTTACAGAAAAGTCACATAGATGTACAAATATTGAAGCATTGCTACTAACCATGGTTAATGGTTTACATTATGGTTTACATTTGGACTGTACACTTTTATAGGTTTTGATGTAATTTAAAACCTATAAAATTTGATGCAAGATTACGCAGAACAATTCTAATGCCCTAAAAATGCCCTATGTTCCATCTATTCTATTCTTCCCTCCCCCGCCCCTCAGAACCTATGGTAGCCACCAAATTTCAATTTTTGAAGAATAAGGTTCATAGTTATTTGCAATAATATTGAGGGCTTGACATATTGGTCTGTTTTCTTTTATCGGGCACTGCCTATGTTCTTGAGGGATTCTTGTCCCTCTAATTGAGAATATAGCAGGACTCCCCAGGATGGGGGTTTAATATTTTCTTGTTTATTGTGTGGGTCTCCATCCACTGAGATAATGCACTCTGACAAGATGAATATTGTCATATTCCATAGAAGCAAGCCCCAGGTGTGCCCTACCCATAAATCCCCCATCACCCGATGCCCTGCACCAGTAACCCTCCCCTGCCATATTTATCAAAAGAACACTCCCAACATTGTAGTTTTAACCACAGACCTGCAAATCCCCAGTGTTCACTGCTCCTTCCTCCAACCCTCCCCCGGTTCCATGGATAGTCCAACCCAGCCCCCCACCTTACCCCCCCCCTCACATACCATCACTGCCAATCCCAGACACATCACTGCACCACTCTCACACCCATCCACTGCCCAACCTCACCCTCCCATCTTATCAGAGATTTTGCCCATAGGGGCATTCCACTACCTGTTTTTGTAAATAAAGTTTTATTGGAACACAGCTATACCCATTTCTTTACATATTGTCTCTGGCTGATTTTGCACTTCAGTGGTGGAGCTGAGCAATTGTAACCAAGAGCATCTGGCCCATAAAGCTTAAAATATGTCCTATCTGGCCCTTTCCAGGAAGAGTTTGCCCACCCTTGATTTATATTATTCTTCCTACTTCTGTTTATGTTCAAAATCATTTTTAACAAAATGTTTAAAAAGTAAGGTAAAAAGATCTATATGATTCCTAAAACTACTGTCATATAGCACTGTTCATCTACTAACACTGCCTCCAACGCATTAAATCAAAGACGGAAGGCACAGTGCACATAATATATTGCTGACATACCTGTGAGATTATTCTTGTACAAAAATGCGTTATTCTGTGTAGGTAATGCATGCGTGGTACAAGATTCATGGGGCATGCTCCTTTCTTCTCCTGTATCTCATCCATCCTCTGCCAGTTTCTTGTTCATCTTCCAGGAATAATCTCTGCATGTGCAAATACATACACACATATATAGTAAATATATATAGTAAATACTATATTTTTCTCCTTCATACAAATGATAGCATAGTGTATACAGTTGCTTTTTATCAGTTAATAATATATCTTGGAGTTCTTTCCTGGTTAGTTTTATAATCCTTCTTAAATTTTATCATCTCTCTCTCTCTCATCATCTATCATCTCTATGGCAGTTTGAGATTATTTTATGAATCCCCAAAAGAGAAAGATTATGTTTGCAAACTAATCTATTCCTCTGGGTGTGATATCCTTTGATTGCATTACATTCAGCTGAGCCGTCTTTGATCCGATTACCTGTTAAGTTTAGGGCTTTCAATTCGACTAAGTCAGTGGGCGTGACTCAGGCTAAGTACCTGTCCTCTTGCTGGGTATGACTTAAACAGACACTCACTCAGACAGACACACAGGAAGAGAGAGCGCTGTCGTTTTTGATCCTGCCATGTGACAGAAAGGAGAAGGCTCAAACAGCTGAGGCCTGGGGAGAGAGGAGACATTTTGCCTGAGAGCTGAAATCGGGAAGGGAGCAGATCAGCCGAGACTAATATAGGAGGGCCGGAAAGAAAGGAGCTCGATGCCAGGAGAGAGAGGACTACAGGATCACCTAAGCACGAAGCCTCAAGAGGCTGGGCTCATGCAGCTCAAGAGGAAGAGGGAGCCCGGAAGGGAAGGGGGACCAGGTAGAGATGGCCCGCCATCTTGCTTCAACACTTGGCAGCTGACTTCGGTGAGAAAGCACTTCTTATGGTATCTTGAGTTGGACTTGGCCTTGGGACTGTAAGCTTTTATGCTTTTATCCCAAAAAAAATACCTTTTATAAAAACCAACAGATTTCTGGTACTTTTCACTGGCACCCCTTAGGCAGCTTAATCTATCTGCCTACCTTGTCTATCATTATGTGTGTATATGTGTGTATATATGAATACACACACACACTTTTTTTTCTCTGCTCTTTGGTAAGATTATGGGAACCACGGTAACAGCCATGAAATTGAACCCCGGAGGGCGCATGCGTTGGTCAGCGGGAGGGGGTGGCGTGGGGATCTTTTGGTATATTTCCCTATCCTCTTTCTGAAGACTGAGTGCAGAGAGAATTCAAGACATTGGAGTAGGTCCATTTTCCTCTTTATCCATCTTTAAAACACCAAAGAGAGGCTGAAATATCAATTAGCAAATCCTGTTTTCTCTATCTGCAAAATATCCTCAGAATCTGACCATCTTTCCATCCCAGTGGGAGCCCCCGTCCTCCCCACTCTGGAAAGACTTGACAGCTCCCCACTGGGCTACTCCCTACTCCCTGCTTCTCCCTCCCTCCCTAGAGAATCTTCTCACCATGGCAGCCAGTCATCCTTTTCAGTGAAAGACAGATTGGCTCCCTCCTCTGCTCATCTCAGCACCCTCCAGGGCTCATTTCATTCAAAAGAGCTCATTTTATTAAAAATTAAAACCTAAAGCCTCATAAAGATTGCAAGGCCCTAATCTGTTTGTCTAACCCCCACCTCTGCCTCTTCCCCCTCCCTCTTCTTTGGCTTCCCTGTTTCCTCAGAACATTTGCACAGCTTTTCCCTCTTTCTGGAAAGTTCTCTCCCCCCCCCCCCCCCAATGGCTCATGCCTCATCTCCTTCAAGTCTTTGCTCAAATATCTTCTCGAAGAAGCCTTTCCTGACTTCCCTATTTAAAAATCTCGACTCCTCAGCATTTCCTATTCCCCTTCCATTCTTTTTTTTTTTTTTTTAAAGATTTTATTTATTTATTCATTTATCCCCCCCCTTGCTGCTTGTGCTCGCTGGGCCAGCCAACCACGCCGTGCGGGCGGGCCTGCCCTCACCAGGAGGCCCCGGGAACCGAACCCGGGGCCTCCCATATGGTAAACGGGAGCCCCACTGATTGAGCCACAGCCGCTTCCCTCCTTCCATTCTTTATTATTTTGCTCCACAGTTTTCACTTCTTCTGTTTTAGTCCCCTGTGGCTGCCCATAACAAATGACCACAAACTTGGTGGCTTAAATCAACAGAAATCTATTCTCTCACTGTTCTTGAGGCCAGAGGTCCAAAATCCACATGTCAAGGTATTGTTTGGTCTTTGAGGCCCTGCGGGAGTGCCTGTTCCCTGCCTCCCTCCAGCTTCTGGAGGCTGCTGGAGATCCTGGGCATTTCTTGGCTGGGGGACCCGTCGCTTCCAGTCTCTGCCTCCATCTTCAAATTGCCGTCCCTACGTTGTCTTCTCTCCTTCTCTTATCAGGACACTCATCTATGGATTTAGGGCTGGTCCTAAGATAGGGTGATCTCTTCTCAAGATCCTTAATTTAATTACAACTGAAAAGAACTTTTTTTTCAAATAAGGTCACATTCACAGGTTCTCATAATTTATTCATCATCTATTTGTCTTCTTCTCCCAGTAGGAAGGAATCACCCTGAAGGCAGTTTTTTGTTGGTTTGTTTTTTCCCCACTGCTCCAGTCCTAGTGCCTAGGCAATGCTCAGCACATGGTAAGGATGCAATGAATATTTGTTGAGTGAATGAACAAATGAATGAAGGAAGGAAGTTTTCCTGCCACCAGTCTTAGTGATGAGTATTATAGGATAATGAGTTTTCTGTCTGCCAAAGATGGCTCAGCTAATATATCGTTTACCAATAAAGTGATTTGGAATATGAGAACTTAAGGATAAATTGTATCCTATGTAAATGAGTGAAACGAGTGTAAAATAACTCACAATGAGTCCGTTTATAACTAGAACCTCTTGTTCAGGAAACAACACTAAAAAAGAAATGTCAAATATTCCAGTCATGTCTCCAGAGAGGGTCTGCATTGCTTAAGGGTACAAAAATTCATGATTTCCTTTATGCTTTTGTTATGATATCAGTGACTTTGTGTACTCTAAGAATAATTTTAAAGTTTTTTTAAGTGACTCACACATACTTTGGGTTCATAAAACAGTGTATAGCCCAAACTTGATAGTGTCTCAAAGCTGGCTTGTTTGGGTGGGAGATTCCGGGCTGAGGACAGAGATGGGCTGGGGCCCTGGGATCCTGGGGAAAGGGCTTCTCCCACCCAGGACTGCCTGTCTCACTTCCTGGTCCAGGATGAAAGATGCAGCCAGATGCTGCTCTGGGTTTGGAAGGAGCGCAGAGCGAGATAACAGTATTTATATTTTGGCTTGCAGCCTTTGCCTCAGGGTTTATGGTCAGAACAGGCTCCTGAAGCCCTTATAACTGCTACCCCCTTCTGCTCCCAGACATTTTTCCAGAGGTTCCCGCTATGGGAAAGTTATTCCACTTGCCTTCTGCTTATTAGCACGCTGCTCAAGTCCTAGTTGCAGACTCATCGTGTGGCTTGGCTCCAGAAGAATGTTCCAGTTTCCTTCCCCTTTAACTGCCTGAGAGGGTCGCAGCCCAGGAAGGGGCCTCAGTGGGATTTTCTGTTCCTTAGAATTTTTTATTTTCAGAGATGTTCCCAGGTTTAAAATGTCAAACAATAGAATAAGAGGTATTGAAAGTTCTTCTTTTTTTTCCCCAAAATATCTTTCTTTCATGATTATCAAAGTAATATCAGCTTGTTGTTCAAAATTTGGGAAATAAAAAAGAAGAAAGTGTTCAAAAGGAAATTCAAATCACCAGTAATCCTACTACCAGAAATAGCCACTATTATGTGGGTTTATTTTATTTTCTTTCAGTACTATCTAAATGAATATCTATATAAATGACTATCTATGTAAATATAGTCAAATATTATACAATATATTTATATATTATACATATATTTATGATTACAAATGTATATTACAGAATTATTACTATAGTTTGCCTATAGTTTTTTCAACATTTCATTGTGAAAAAATTTAAACATACAGAAAAATGGAAAGAGTTGTACAGTGAACAGCCATTTACCTACCATGCAGATTCTACCATTAGGATTTCACTTGGCTTGCTTTGCCATTTATCCCTTCTTTCTTCTTTTTTCTCTGTCTCAATCTTTTTCTATACATCTGTCTCTTTCTCCCTCCATCCCTCTATCCATCCACCCATCCACCCATCCACCCATACCTTTATCAATTCATCTTTTCCAAGTACTTTTGTGGCACTTTCCAAAGAAGCTGCAGTACCATTCACCCCTAAACACTTGTACATACAATTTTTATCAGGCTTCTTCATTTAACATGATATGAAAAGATTCCTATGTTTTCAAATACGCCTCGAAAGCATTTTTTTAAAAACTTTATTTTGTACATTCAATACTTGAAAATATAAATTAAAAACTAAAAAGTAAACACAGATGAATAAATATATACATTTCTCAATTAAATGTAATGGATACATATAAATTTTTTTTTGAATCAAACAATATGTTACAAATATATTTGGTTCATAGTAACGCATTCATACAGTATTTGTCCTTTTGTGTCTGGCTTGCTTCACTCAACATAATGTCCTCCAGGTTCATCCATGTTGCCATATGCTTTAGGACTTCATTTCTTCTTACAGCTGCATAATATTCCATCGTGTGAATAGACCAGTTTGTTTATCCATTCGTCTGTTGATGGACACCTGGGTTGTTTCCAACTTTTGGCAATGGTGAATAATGTGACTATGAACACCGATGTGCAGATGTCTGTTCATGTCACTGCTCTCAGTTCTTCTGGGTATATACCCAGTAGTGGTATTGCAGGGTCACGTGGCAAGTCTATATTCAACTTCTTTAGGAACTGCCAAACAGTCCTCCATAGTGATTGTACCATCCTGCATTCCTACCAACAATGAAGAAGTGTTCCTATCTCTCCACATCCTCTCCAACACTTGTAGTTCTCTGTCTTTTTAATACTGGCCATTCTGATAGGTGTGAAATGATATCTCATTGTAGTTTTGATTTGCATTTCCCTAATCATGAGTGATGTTGATCATTTCTTCATGTGTTTTTTTGCCATTTGTATTATTTCTTTGGAGAAATGTCTATTCAAGTCTTTGGCCCATTTTTTAATTGGGTCATTTGTCTTTTTATTGTTGAGTTGTAACATCTCTTTATATATCCTGGATATTAAACCCTTATCAGATATGTGATTTCCAAATATTATTTCCTATTGAGTTGGCTGCCTTTTCACCCTTCTGACAAAGTCCTGTGAGGTGCAAAAGTGTTTAATTTTGAGGAGGTCCCATTTATCTACTTTTTCTTTTGTTGCACGTGCTTTGGGTGTAAGATCCAAGAAACCACCACCTACTACAAGGTCTTGAAGATGTTTCCCTACATTTTCTTCTAGTAGTTTTATGGTCCTGGCTTTTATATTTAGATCTTTGATCCATTTTGAGTTGATTCTTGTACAGGGGGTGAGATAGCGGTACTCTTTCATTCTTTTGGTTATAGATATCCAGTTCTCCCAACACCATTTGTTGAAGAGACTGTTTTTTCCCATTAGTGTGGGCTTGATAGGTTTGTCAAAAACCAGTTGACTGTATAGGTGAGGATATATTTCTGGGTTCTCAATTCTATTCCACTGATTGATGTGTCTATCTTTATACCAGTACCATGCTGTTTTGACCACTGTAGCTTTGTAATATGTTTCAAGGTCAGGCAGTGAAATTCCTCCCACATTGCTCTTCTTTTTCATAATACTTTTGGCTATTCGGGTGCACTTACCCTTCCAGATGAATTTGGTAATTGCCTTCTCTAATTCTGTAAAGTAAGCTGTTGGGATTTTGATTGGTATTGCATTGAATCTATAAATCAGTTTGGGCAAGATTGACATCTTCACGATATTTATTCTTCCGATCCATGAACACAGATTGCCTTTCCATTTGTTTAGGTCTTTTTTAATTTCTTTTAGCATTGTTTTGTAGTTTTCTGCATATAGGTCCTGTACTTCCTTGGTTAAATTAACTCCTAGGTATTTGAGTCTTTTTGTTGCTATTGAAAATGGAATTTTCCTCCTGATTTCCTCCTCAGATTGTTCTGTACAAAAACATTACTGAGTTTTGCGTGTTGATCTTGTATCCTGCCACTTTGCTGAACTCGTTTATTAGTTCAAGTAGCTTTGTTGAGGAAAATTCAGGATTTTCTAAATACAGGATCATGTCATCTGCAAACAGTGAGAGTTTTACTTCCTCTTTTCCTATTTGGACGCCTTTAATTTTTTTGTCTTGTCTAATTGCCCTAGCTAGAACTTCTAGTACAATGTTGAATAACAATGGTGACAGTGGGCATCCTTGTCTTGTTCCTGATCTTAGGGGGAAAGCTTTCAACCTTTCCCCATTGAGTATGATGTTGGCTGTGGGTTTTTCATATATGCCTTTTATCATATTGAGGAATTTTCCTTTTATTCCTATCTTTTGAAGTATTTTTTTCAAAAAAGGATGTTGGATTTTGTCGAATGCATTTTCTGCATCTATAGAGATGATCATGTGTTTTTTTTCCTTCAATTTGTTAATGTGGTGTATTACATTGATTGATTTTCTTATGTTGAACCAGCCTTGCATACCAGGAATAAATCCCACTTGGTCGTGATGTATAAGTCTTTTGATATGCTCTTGGATTCGATTTGCAAGTATTTTGTTGAGAATTTTTGCATCTATGTTCATGAGAGAGATTGGTCTGTAATTTTCTTTTCTTGTGGAATCTTTATTTGGCTTTGGTATTAGGGTGACGTTGGCTTCATAAAATGTGTTGGGTAACTTTCCTTCCTCTTCAATTTTTTGGAAGAGTTTAAAGAGGATTGGTGTTAATTCTTTTTGAAATGCTTGGTAGAATTCACCTGTGAAGCCATCTGGTCCTGGACTTTTCTTTGCTGGGAGATTTTTGATGATGGATTCAATCTTCTTAATTGTGATTGGTTTGTTAAGTTCTTGTATTTCTTGTATCGTCAGTGTAGGTTGGTTGTGTGTTTCTAGAAATTTGTCCATGTCATCTAGGTTATCTAGTTTGTTGGCATATAGTTTCTCATAATATCCTCATGATTCTTTTTATTTCTGTGAGGTCATTTGTAATTTCCCCCCTTTCATTTCTGATTGAATTTATTTGCATCTTCTCTCTTTTTTTCTTTGTTAGTCTAGCGAGGGGTTTGTCAATTTTATTGATCTTCTCAAAGAACCAGCTTTTGGTTTTGTTGATTTTCTTATTGTTTTTCTGTTCTCATTTTCATTTATTTCTGCTCTAATCTTTATTATTTCTTTCCTTCTGCTTGCTTTGGGATTGGTTTGCTGTTCTTTTTCTAGTTTTGCTAGTTGTTCAGTTAAATCTTTGAGTTTATCTCTTTCTTGTTTTTAATATAGGCATTTAGGGCTATAAATTTCCCTCTCAAGACTGCCTTCACCGTATCCCATAAGTTTTGATACGTCGTGTTCTCATTTTCATTTGTCTCAATATATTTACTGATTTCACTTGCAATTTCTTCTTTGACCCACCAAATATTTAGGAGTATGTTGTTCAGTCTCCACACATTTGCAAATTTCCTTTTTTCCTGTCTGTTATTGATTTCTAGTTTCATTCCATTATGATCTGAGAAGGTGCTTTGTATAATTTCAATCTTTTTATATTTATTGAGAGCTGTATTGTGACCTAACATATGGTCTATCCTGGAGAAAGATCCATGGGCACTTGAGAAGAATTTATAACCCGCTGAGTTTGGATGCAGTGTTCTGTATATGTCTATTAGATCTAACTTATTTATCATATTGTTCAAGTTCTCTGTTTCCTTGTTGATCTTCTGTCTAGTTGTTCTATCTAATGATATGAGAGGGGTGTTGAAGTCTCCGACGATTATTGTAGAAATGTCTGTTTCTCCCTTCAGTTTTGCCAGAGTTTGTCTCATATATTTTGGGGCACCCTGGTTAGTGTGTAGATATTTATGACTGTTATATCTTCCTGGAGGATCGTCCCTTTTATTAATAAATAATGGACTTCCGTATCTCTTATCACTTTTTTGCATTTGAAGTCTGTTTTGTCTAATATTAGTATAGCTACCCCTACTCTTTTCTGTTTACTGTTCGCATGGAGTATCTTTTTCCAACCTTTTACTTTCAACCGGTTTGTATCTTTGTGTCTGAGGTGAGTTTCTTGTAAGCAGCATATGGATGGCTCATGTTTTTTTATCCATTCTGTCAGCCTGTGTCTTTTGATTGGGGGATTTAATCCATTCACATTCAATGATATTACTGAAAATGCACTATTTATTTCCTCCATTTTATTCTTTGGTTTTCATATGTCATCTTGTTTTTGTCTCTCTTTTTACTCTTTTGGTTATTCTTTCTGCTTTTCTTTTTTCTATACTCTCCTCCAAGCCTCTCTCTCCTGTCTTTTTCTTTCAGGTTCTAAGGTTTCCTTTAATATTTCCTGCAAAGGTGGATTCTTTTTGCAAACTCTCTTAGTTTCTGTTTGTTTGTGAATACTTTATACTCACCTTCATATTTGAAGGACAGTTTTGCTGGATAAAGAATTCTTGGCTGGCAGTTTTTCTCTTTCAGTTTCCTAATTATATCATACCACTATCTTCTTGCCTCCATGGTTTCTGAAGAGAAATCTGCACTAAGTCTTACTGGACGTCCTTTGTACATGATCGTTTGCTTCTCTCTTGCTGCTCTGAGAATTTTCTCTTTATCTTTTACATTTGACATTCTGAATAGTATGTGTCGTGGTGTAGGCCTATTTGAATTTATTCTCATTGGGGTACGGTGTGCTTCTTGGACATGTAAGTTCATTTCTTTTGTGAGAGTTGGGAAATTTTCAGCTATTATTTCCTCAAATACTCTTACTGCCCCTTTTCCTTTTTCTTCCCCTTCTGGAACTCCCATGACACATATGTTGTTGTGTTTTTTTTTTTATTTTAAGATTTTATTTATTTATTCATTATTCCCCCCCTTGCTGCTTGTGCTCGCTGGGTCAGCTAACCACGCCATGTGGGCAGGCTTGCCTTCACCAGGAGGCCCCGGGAACCGAACCTGGGGCCTCCCATATGGTAAACGGGAGCCCTACTGATTGAGCCACAACCGCTTCCCTGTTGTTACGTTTTGTGTTGCCATTCAACTCTCCCTGCTCAATTTTTCCATTCTTTTCTCTCTTCAATTTTAGCTGCTCTGTCTTTGGTATCACTTATTCTTTCTTCTGTCATTTCGAGTCTGCTGTTGTATGCCTCAAATGTATTTTTGACTTCACCTATTGTGTCTTTCATTCCCATGAACTCTGTTACTTTTCTATTCAGGATTTCCAATTCTTCTTTGAGTTCTCTCAATGTCTTCTTGATGTCATTTATTTCTTTAGCTATATTGTATTTCATCTCATTAATTTGATTTTGGAAATTTGTGCTCATCTCACTGATTAGTTCTCTCAAATTCTGCATCTCTTCTGGGACTTTGATGTATTCCTTTTCTTGGGCCATGTCTTCTATTTTCTTAGTATGGCTCGTAATTTTTTGCTGGTGTTTAGGCATCCAGTTAGGTTGTATTTTACTTAGATGCTCTATCTCTTTCTCTTTTATAGGGTTTTAGTGGCAGGAGGCTGTGAGTTGTTACCACAGCTCTTTGATTTTGGCTCAACCTTGATTGTTAGGATTGTCCCTCAAAAGCATTTAAAAATTAGTTACATAGATGTACCATCATTTATCATTTCAAATCCCTATTTTGGACATTTGAATTATTTCTAATTTTCCCCCTTAGTGAATAATGTTGCACGAACATCTTTGAACACAAGCCTTTAACTCCAGATCTGATTGTTTCTTTAGAATGGAATCATAGGAGGGTTATTATTGAGCCAAACACTATGCACATTTTAAAAATTGCCTGAAGTATAATTTCTGTGTGTGGTGTTTTTTTTTTTTTTTTTGAGATAGGAGCTTATTACATACTGTCTTGCAAAATTCTTTTTTGGAGCCCAGATGGATGAGCTGGTAGTGGTGAGGCAGAGTGGGAGGGGGCATGAGCCCAGATTCCAGAACCCTCCACTGGGCTCTCTTGGCTAATGAGAGCCCCTCCCTTGCCCAAAGGTAAGTCTCTCTGGGCGTGACCATCATAACACCCAGAAACTTTAGTTGAGTGTTAAAAATGCACTAGGTGTAGTGCTAGCGACTGTGAGGGTTATAAGGGTGAAAATGACAATAGTATTTAGGGAACATACAGCCAAGACAGGGTGTCTTAGAATCAGCCTGCAACACTTTGTTCTCCATATGAGACTTTATTAATCAAAGTAATAGAGGCAGAAATCAAAGGGGATATAGGAAAGTTTATGAAACTTTTGTTTGTACTGGGCCACAATACAAAATACAGTGCCTAGTCTGAGCTATGGTTAATGAAGTTTGAAAGCCCTGGAGGAAGGCATAAGGTGTTATGTTCTGAGAACCCAGAGGAAAAGTGCCATTTTAGGTTGTTGAGTGGTTAGGGAAAATGTCACAGAGAATGTGACATTTTAACCAAATCTTGAAAGGTGAATAGGCATTTTCCAGGTGAACCAGGACAAGAGGGGAAGTTCCAGGCAGAAAGAACAGCATGCGCAAAGTCCAGGAGGTGGGGGAGGATAAAGATAGGCCAATGGATGAAGAGCCATGCCCAGGAGTTTAGATTTTATGGAACAGCCCAGGGCTTGAAAACTCAAATATCTATACAGGCCAGGTGGGTAATGTCAGTGAGTGAGGCTGCCTGGGCACGCGGGATACCTTGGTGCAAGGTGATAATAAATGGCAAGGACACCCAGCCTCTGTGTAGGGGAACTAAAGCAGGCAACCACTACTCAGCACAGCCTGGGCTTGCTCCATGGAAACCGGGGCTCCATGATGCCTGTCCTTAGGATGTTTTCAGGAAAAGCTGAAAAACCTCGACTTTACAAGAAAACGGCTAATACAGTCACATGGGCAACTATTTCAAATGAAAAAAACAAACAAACAACCATGTGGATCAATATCATGTCAACCAAATAAAATGTATGTTGAAGTCAAACTGGGGACGCCAGTTTGGGGCCTCCAGTAGGGGTGATGGTGGCCCACTGGGGCATCACCAAACAGATAGCAGTCACAGCTTTGGGGACAGATCATGGATCGGTGGGGTGGTCTTTGGGTCCTGGACTTGCTCATATGTACTTTTTCCTGCCTCTGTGTCTCTCCCCAGGCTGTGAGCTCTGCCTGTGTATCCTTCAAGGCTCATTATCCGTTCCCAAGTCAGTTTCCCTAACGAGGAGTTGAGCTCTGTGAGGACAGAGCTTGCAGCTCCTGTATCTTTGCAACACTGGGCCTTGCTTGCTTTGTATATATTTGTTGAGTGGGATTATGCGTTATGAACCAATTAGAATGATGAAGACAAAGGCTTTATTTGACAGAGGCAGACGCTTCCCTAACCCTGGCTGGGCAATCTGCAAAGGCATGTTCTCCAAAATGGTACTGCTAATAATATTTACCAGGAGGGTTGTTGATCACATCTCATTAGAAAAGGACTTGACAAACCACTTAAGTGCTTGTTAGATCAATGCTTGTTATTGATGACATTGATGATGATGATGTCACCTCTTTGGGACACAAAAAATGTGGGAAACAGAGGGAAGTTGGAAATAGTCCATCAGAATGATTTAGGACCTTCTCATAGTCCACAGTACAGATTTTTACTGATGGACAGATAGTGTTATCTGTGGGCAAAAAAGTCAGAACACAGCTAATTTAGACTGAACAAGATTTCCTGATCTCTGCTTGGATTCCTTTTTGCTGAGGAGCTTCCAAGGGGACATGGGGATGCTCCGGCAGGCATGGGATAAACCTTCTCCTCCAGGGACAGAATCAAAGGGCAAATATTGGCAATGTGTGTCTCAAGCCTATTTAGTCAGTTGCTGGTGTTCTTGTAGAGTAGGAGTTGACAAATATTTTTTGTCCAGGACCAGATAGTTAATTCTTTAGGGTTTATGGGACACAGCAAAGACAATATGAAAAGAATGGGTGTGGCTGTATTCTAATAAAAGTTTATTTATGAAAACAGGCAGGGACCTGGTTGCCATCCCCTGTTCTAGATCCTTCAGACCTTGGTGACAATGGTTAGGGCTGTAGAAGGGCAGCTATGTTGTCTCAGAACACTTTAAGGTCTCCCGTAGTGGTTGGGTAGAATTAGAGTTGGAATGCACCCTTCCCTGTATTTGCTCTGTTAGATATATGTAATCGGGCATTTGCTTAACTCATGTTGGTCAGGGGGTCTGAGCATTTCTTCAGCACCAGGATACTGGAAGTGCCCCAGTGGGGAGGTAAAAAGAAACCCAGGCCTGGGTTCTAATCCCATCTCTACTTCCCAGCTGTGGGACCTTGAATGAGTTATGGGATTTCTCTATGCCTCATTCTCCTCACCTGTAGAATGGGGGTAATAATAGTAATCCCCGTCTTCTAGGAGTGTTGAGAGCATTAGGTGAATTAACACATTTACGTGATCAGAGGAGGGTTTCTCAGCCTTGGCGCTATTGACCTCTGGGGCTGGATAATTCTCTGTTATGGGACTGTTCTTTGCAGAAGGATGTTTAGCAGCATCCTTGATTGGCCTCTACCCACTAGATGCTAGTAGCACCCTCTCCCCAGTTGTGAAATTGTGAACCAAAAATGTCTCCAAACATTGCCAAATGTGGCTTGCTGGGGACACAACTCCCTCCCCGCCACCCCACATTGGGAACCACTGGATTAGAACAATGCCTGCCATGTAGTAAGTGCCATGTTCCGCAATTATCAAGGCTTTCAAGTTCTGAAAGGCTGGTGGTGCCAGTTATTTTACATCCAGGCACTACAGGAATTGGGGTCTCTGAAGACAACCACCAAAAATCATTTAAAAACCTATAGTTCTTACCGTGTGTGGGGCATAGCTCCCAGCACTGCTCCTGGATCAACTTGCTCCCATGACAAACCCAGTAAGCTAAGTGCCCGTCTTCTTCCCAGCTCTCGTAATGGCAGACTCTATTGCTCACATTGGTTGAGATGGTAACAGGAGAGGCTCGAATCTGGGCCAGATTTGGGGCCATGCTGCAAAGGTTTGGGTTATGCAAGGTTTTGCAGGAGCTTGCTCCTGGGACCTGGGAATACTTAGACCTGCAATGTGACAATCCTGGCAAGGCCAGGAGAATCCTTGAGATTCTGCACCCCAGACATGCCTCTGTGTTCACTGGGCTCCTTCTGATACCCCTGGGAGGCTATGAGTATACAGGGGGAAGTCTAGGCACTGGTAAAACTTGACCAAGAAAACTCAATTTGGGAAAAAAAAAAATCCCTTGGCTTCGTGATCAAATCCCTGACGAGGGTCCCTAAACATAGCTTTGCTGAGTGCACGAAAAGGATTTTCTGAGATATCCCAGCTGTCCTGCAGCTGAGCACAAGAAAGATGAGTCAATGGGACTTGAGGTCAGGTAGCTGCAGTGGGATTTGTTGAGATATGGCTCCACTAAAATGAGAGAAAATGTGGACTGAAGAGCCTGCCTCTCCTCTCCTCCTCCTGCAGGACAGAAAGATGTACACGGCCATGACTGCCTCCCCATCCTCTCAGAAACCATGTGTGAGGGGAGAAATATCAGCTCCAGGCCCAGACTCCCCGGACCGGGCCAAGCCTAGAACCCTTGGGAGCTCCTAGCTGGGGAGCGATGTCCTTTTCATCGCTCACCACAAGATGGCTCTCTGACGCCTGCGTTGGAAACTGGGTCGCCTCGGGAAGACGGCTCCTCAGGGACAGTGCAAGCAGAGAGCCACAGCTCTCATCCGTATTTGCTTTACATTTCTATGCTAACGAGATGTGGTAATTTTATTCCAGATGCGTAAATAGTACCGAGTTTGCCAAGGATGTTGCCTGAATCCAGGACAGAACTGACGTTCACCGCCAAGAGGGAAGGGGAGAAGGAGGCAGGGGAAGCAACAGAAGAGCTTGCCCACCCTGGCTTGCTTCAGCCCTAATTCTATTTATTTATGCATTTTGGTGTTAACGTGCTGCAATGCGGCTTTCTTCAGGTCTGTGGTTCAGGCAGGGGCTGGCTACTCTGTTGTCTGTACTTACATCAAGAAGAGGAATTCCAGGAGCAGAAAGGGGATTGTCCAGCCTGCTGGTCTGATTTTTCTCGTGTTCCTGGTCCTTTGATCGCAGCTCTTTCCTTCTGATTTTATCTGATACCTCAGTTAATCAACGGTCCAGTTGCCCTTGAGGTACAGACCTCAGACCTACACAATTTCAATGAATGAGAGCCACTTCCTGTTTCTGCACAAGTCAAGCCCCCCTCAACCCCAGTCCAGATACCAGGGATTCGGCAGAATTGGCTGATGTCCAGGTGGGGTCCAGGGGAAGCAGCTTACCACCTGGGATTCTGCAGTCTTATCCGAGATATAGATAAGAGGAGGTTCCAGAAGGACTGGTTTTCCCCTTGAGCCACTCTCCTTTTATCTGTCACAGCTTTGAAAAGATGAGTTCCTCAGGGGCCAGGGATTCCCAGAGGGTTTCAGGTTCACCTAGTTTCCCACACTCCCCTCCTCAGTGCTTTCTTAGGAGCCGGGAGGCTTTTGGGTCAGGACTTTCTCAAAAACAACAGTAGCCAGAACAAAAATTAAAAGCAGGAAAAAAAAAAAGAGGGAAGGGGCTTTATATTTATAAATATAAAATGGGAGATTCTAGTGTATGAGTCATTGTCTCCTGTTATAAGCATCTCATATCTAGCAGAACTTCACTAATTTTGCTGAATTATAGGGAATTTTGAAGTATAGCATTAAAAAGGGCACACACTTATTTCAACTCTGTCTCAAGGCATTCCATGGCTTGTTTTTCT
This sequence comes from Tolypeutes matacus, assembly GCA_026826555.1. Lineage (NCBI taxonomy): Eukaryota > Metazoa > Chordata > Mammalia > Cingulata > Chlamyphoridae > Tolypeutes > Tolypeutes matacus. The sequence goes on along the minus strand of JAKSZT010054576.1, from coordinate 10,196,384 downwards.
TGTTCTCTCTCTCTGTTTATGCACTCCCATCCTAAATTCCAACTGTACCAAGATTTTTGTAGATCCCTTGCCTGTTACCTGCTCTTCCAGCCTTGAGCTCTTATTCACTCTTTCACCCCTTATTAGTTAGGGTTCTTTTGGTTCCAAGTGATAGAAACTCCATTCAATTTGGATTAATTAAACAACAACAAGTGTGTATATAGGCTCTCTTGGCTCATGTAACTGCTAAGTCCAGGGGATCTATAGTTTGCTTTCAGGAACAGTTGGCTCCAGGGGTTTACATGGTATCCTTTAGATGCTGCTACTTTTTCTCTCTCTTCCGTTTGTTTCCACGAAGGCTTTATGCTCACATAGGCTGTCTCTGCAATGGCCCACAGTAGCTCCAGGCATCCATCCTACGATCTTAGTAATCCCAGAGAAGTGAAAGTTTTAGCAAAAGTTTGGGGGTGGATGGGCCCCTCATTGGATGGTCTTTGGACAAGTAACTATGTGACGCAATCCCTGTGGCCAGGGAAGAGTTGTCCTGATTGGTCAGGTAGGTCTTGGTTACGGGACTGCCCTGGTGTCAGGGATGGGGATAGGCTAAACCATGTGGACTGAGAGCTGGGAAGAGGGTGTGTTTTCAGAGAAGACTCAAGGTGCCATTACCCCAGTGCTGGCTAAGCAAGTCTATCATGTCCATTCTAATTTTCCCATCCAGCAGATGACCCTTTAGCTCCATGTCACCTTATCTTTGAAGTCTTTTCTGACTTGCCCCCTTCTTGTCCTTGCCACATGTTGAACATTTCTCCTGCCAGACAATACCTGGACATGTTTCTTTACTTGTCTCTCTCCCTCAACTAGATTGAGAACTTCATAAGAGCAAGGACCATACCAGATTTTTTTTTTTTTTTTTTTTAATTCTGCAAACTTAAATTAGTTTAACATCAGGGCAAAATTATTTCCCAATGAACTAATTTTGTTGCCTTTAATAACTTAAAACGACTCAATTTTCTATTTTCCTTGACTGTCTGGATGCTCAGAGCAAGTTTTGTCTTCAATAATCACCCCCAACCTAAAATTTCTAGTACAAACATTCCACTTCTTGTCCCTCTACTTTTACTCCTTGACATTTATCCTTTTACTCCGATTTTAATAGTTTTATGTAATACCAGTCAAATTCTGAATAAAGGCAAGCAGGGTATTGAGTAATGCCTGGTTTGTAGTAAGAGTTCTATGAATATTTAATTGAATGGTTAGAGGATGGACAGATAGGTAGATGGAGGAATAAATGAACCTCTCTATGGTCAGCTGAAAGGATATATATATATATAATTTCAGTAACAAATGAACAGGTGGGATGTTGTCCTTTTGTTATGAAAATCAAAGATCATATTTAATAGCTTTGGCCCCAAAGAAGCTTCAAGTTTTATAAGGCAGATAAGATATGCTCAGAATTATTAAAGGACTGCCTGCTATTTACCAGGCTGTGGATTTATGGGCTCTTAAAACAAGGCTAATATTTAATGTTGTGGTTACCTCTGTGGTCTTCCCAGCATTCATGGTTCCCTTTCTCCTTTCTCCCAGGAAATACCTGATTTTGTTCAGTTATTCCCCTTTACTCCCTCCCCTCTCCAACAGCTCATGGGGAAGCTGACCCCTCCCTTCCCAGCTCCACGGGGGGTCCTGTGTAGTCTAAGCCGCACATGACAATTCCATCCTCTTGCCAATGTTGGGTTCCGGAATTAGCCTTCAGATATTGATCCAGGAGTGAGTGCATGACCCAAGTTGGTCTAGTCTAAGGGAAGAACCCCCACCCATAACCAAATTGGGTGGGGGAGCTTGCTTCCTTCTGTGGGACATGTACAAAGAAGCCTGTAACTGACAGCTCTCTGGAATGGAACTGGCCTTAGGATGAGGTTAAGGCTTTGGCTGGTAGAACAGTGAGAAGGGGAGACCCTTGCTCTTCAAGGACATTATCACTCATGAGGTGGGTGAATCAACTAGCCCTGAAGCCTCCTGACCTCTGGACTTCCTGTTAAATGAGATATAGCCAATGTCTTTATTGTTTAAGCTAGATAAAGTTTGTAACAACAGCTTGCTATTACTATTGCCTTTTCCATTTTACAGATAAAAAACAAACTGACAGCCAGACATCAGAGTCACTGCTGTCTCCCGCTTCAACAGCGCTTGAATGGAACCTGTTGCTTGCCCCCCTTGGCCAGCTGCCTAGAGCCAGTCTTGGACTGACCCAAGGCCCCACTGTTGCCTCTCCTCTGCTGCCCACCATGACGCCCACATCCCCATCTCAGGGGCTCCAGAAGAACACAAAAACAAGGACTGGATGCTGCCATCAGTCACCAGGTCAACCTGGAACCCTATGCCTCTTAACTCTACCTGTCCATATCTTAACTACTTTGACTGGGAGGATGTGGCCTTGAAGAATGTGCCAACTATTTTCTTACCAACCTCATGAGGAGAGGGAACATGTTAAGAGCTTATGAAGCTGCAGAACCAACGAAGTGGCCAAATCTTCCTTGAGGATGTCAAGAAACCAGAATGTGACAATCCAGAGAGGGGGCTGAATGCAATGGAATGTGCATGACACTTGATAAAAAGGGGGACTCAGTCACCACTGGAACTGCACAAACTGGCCACTGACAAATACAATCCCTTCTTGTGTCACTGCATTGAACTGCATCACCTCAAGGAGCAGGTGAACTCCATCAAGGACTTGGGTGACCACATAACGAACTTGTCCATGATGGAGGCCCTGGAATCTGCCTTGGCAGAGACTCTCACGCTGGGAAACAGTGATGACGAGAGCTCAGCCTGCGACTGGCTTCCCCATAGCCAGAGGGGTGACTTCTGGGGGCACCATGGCAGAGCATGCAGGTTTACCTTTACCTTTTCTATAAGTTGTATCAACATCCACCGAGTACTTTGCTTTGTACCATTCCTTCAAATAAAGTACTTTGGTATCCCCTGGACAGTCTGACCCCACAGCCCATGGTGCTGCCCTTCTGAATACAGTGCAGAAAGTGTTTCAGGGTTGGCAGGGACTTGGGGGAAGGGGGAGAAATAACTTACAACTAAGAAAGGTTATAAATTATTTAATGGCAGGGTCCCTGTATAATGCCCCCCCCCTTTTTTTTAAGATTTTATTTATTTATTCATCTATCCCCCCCCTGCTGCCTGCGCTCGCTGGGCCAGCCAACCACGCCATGCGGGCGGGCCCGCCCCCACCAGGAGGCCCCGGGAACCGAACCCGGGGCCCCCCACACGGTAAACGGGAGCCCCACTGATTGAGCCACAGCCGCTTCCCTATAATGCCCCTTTTAATATTCCTAGAAGCATGGCACATGAAGGCATTCTCTTGACTGAAGATAATATTGGAAAATATGGAATGAGACCCATTATTCTCAAAGAACATGGTATAATAGACTTACCAACAGAGGGAAGAATTAGTTAGGTCTAAACTCTAGTGGAGAGAGACAGTTACACTATAAACTGGCAAACTTCACAGGATTTGAAATTCGATATAAACGGAAATGGATGCTTTTATACATTTTTTGGGGGTGGGGGGAGAACACTTACTTCATTTTTTCCCTTCTTCCTCTTTTTTTCTTATTTTATGATTAGGGCATGAGAAGAGATAATTTTCTGATTTAAAACCAAAGGAAAAAGGCCCAATCCCCAAAGTCTCTTGAGTCTGGAACGAAGGACAGCTGACAACTGATGACAACTTGATTTTACTCTTGCTGCTGCCTCCTGGCATGTGACTTCTTGGGCCTTGCCCAAAGTTGGATTTGACTGTCACTTCAGATGCTGCAGAGGAACTTTGTAAGAACTCTCTGAGGGAACTCACTGACAGAGGACATGAATGAGGCAGTCGAGGCTGGAATTTGCTGAGAGATTAAGTAGAGTAAAACTTTGATTGTCAGGGAAAAATCGAGAAAGTAATTTTCCTGAAAAAAGTAGCTGCTTTATTCAAGTGATAGGCTACATTGCAAGACCTTAGGATTTTAGTTTGAAAAGTTTTACAAGTCCTGAAAGGATATGACACCCAAAACACGAGAAACAAAGAATAAAATAAAATGCACTTCCTCAAAATTAAAAACTTTTGTACATTAAGACACATTATCAAGAAAGTGAAAGAACAACCCACAGAATGGGAGAAAATAGTTGTAAATCATTTATCTGATCAAGGTGCAATATCCAAAATATATAAAGAACTGCTACAACTCAACAACAAAAAGACAAATAACCCAGTTAAATAATGAACAAAGGACATTTCCCCAAAGAAGATATACAAATGGCTAATAACCTGATGAAAAGATGCGCAACATCATTAGTCATCAGGGAAATGCAAATCAAAACCACTTCACACCTGGTAGGATGGCTGTTATTTTAAAAATGGAAAATAACAAGTGTTGGTGAGAATGTAGAGAATAGGAACCATTGTAATAGTTGGTGGGAGTGTAAAATGGTTCAGCTCCTGTGGGAAACAGTTTGGTGGGAAATTTTGAGTTGTATATATGTCACTATAATAAAAAATATTTCAAAAATACAGAAAGGAACAAAGGAAATATAACAACCTTTCATGCATTCACTGGATAGAATGAACAAATATTAATATTTTATCATATTTACTCCAGATTTATCTATTTTTAAATAAAGCTAAACATTGCTGGAAGAGTTGCTCCCCTGGTGCAGATGTGATTGTTGACCTACCCCACGTCCCCTTGGCCAATCTCTGGGTCCCCTTGCAGAGATGGTGGACAGTTCCTGTGCATGCTGGCTGCTTGCCCACATCTTTCAGTTTCTCTGTCCCTTTTCCAACGGCAAGGGAGCGTGCTCAAGCTGCCCATAGGACAGTCCAGAAAGGCCAGAGATGTAATGTCCTGAAGCCAACTGTCAATCAGTGAGAGATGGAAACTGCAAAATAAATATTCCAGATTTCTCATGCCTTGATGAAACAAGGCTAAGATGTTGTATGAGTTTCAAATGGGATTAAGCCCTAGTTAGCCACAGTGGTAACCGTTCATTGCCTTTTATTCCCTTCCCCTCTCTTTTTCTCCACATTCTTTTTTTTTTAAATTTATTTTACTTAATTTTAAGAATTATTTATTAATTTTTTTTTAAAGGAGGTACCGGGGATTGAGCCCAGGACTTCATACATGTGTAGTAGGCGCTCAACCACTGAGCTACATCCACTCTTCCTACCTTTTATTTTTTATTTTTTATTTTTTTAAGGATCTCCACATTCTTACTTGTACTTCCTGCGACTGCCACCCCAATAAACTACCTGCACTCAGCTCCTTATCTCTGGTTATTTTCAGAATAACTCCAACTAGGACACCCTCCTTCCTTTCTATTCCCCTTCGCTCATCAAAGGCATGAACTTTCAGGAACTTTGTATAAGTGCTTCTGATCTATGCTTTTCATTTGTGGCTGATACATCAACAATATATAATTTCATAAGTCTGAAATAATTTCCTGAATGGTATTGTTGTGTGTGTATGTTTCTTCAATGTACTTTTTTTACTCAGTGTGTTTTGGGGGGGATCTCCACATGATAATAGAGATCTGGGTCGTTATTTTTAACGACTGTGTATAATTGTATCCATTGCCTGGTTGAACCACATTTTACTTAGCCACCGTACATGATAAGCATTTATGCTTTTCCCATATGTTTTGCTATTAAAAACAATGCTTCAACAAGCGCCCTTGTACCTACCAGTTGTTTTGCTTTGTTTTCAAGAAATGTCCACAAGTGGAATTGCTGGGTGGCAAGGCATGCATAAACAGCAACTTTTAAGTTGTTTTGAATGATGAGCTATAAAGTTTCAAATGATTTAGGTCTAAAGCATCTTATGCTTAACCACATCTCTGTCTGAAGTAAGTATTGGGGTAAACACTGGCAGCATTTATGCCACACCTTCAAGGGGGATCGTGTAGCTGCCAAGAATAGAAACCCACTAAACTGGATTAGGAGAAGTGGTTTATTGGAGAGAGAGAACAGGCACGTGTCCCAAAGTACAACTGGGCCTCGAGGAGCCTGGAATTGGAAACTTGAGAGTTAGGGCTAAGCCTTCTGTCATTCTTTAATCCACACAGCCCTTCCTTCTTTCCATAGAGCAGTTTTCTGTATTTACCTATGAGGACACTCATGGCTCAAAATGACCTCCCCAGTCCAAACTCTAAGTGAATTTTCAAAGAAGAGTCCGACATAGTCGAGTTTCTGTGTTATTTAGTTGACATTGCATAGAAAGAGAGAGCACATGTGATTGGTCAATGGAAGTCAAAGACTTGTCAGGCTTGGCATCTGGTGTCTATTCTTGGCCGGATCAGCAGGAGCTGGGGTGGGGGAAGGGGTCATGGATATGTAGGTTGTCTCTTCCCAAAGCTGTGTCAAGCTTTCCAAAGGGGGCAGTGATCAGCACAGCAATGAAAGCTGTCTAGTACATTCCTGTAAAAATGGTAAAAACAAAACACCTGGAGTCTTTCTTCTGAACTCTAGAATGTTCTGACTACAAGGACGTTAGCAGACATTTTAAAAGCAAGCTGGAACAAGAAAACACTCTCCAAGTACATGCCCCATACTCTTTCATGCATGTCAGCTTCCCTCATGCTCTTCCCACTGTGGGAATGCCCTGCTCCTACCAGCTTCCCCTGGCTAACGCTTACTCATCTTTAAGGTCAAGGTCAGGTGTCATTTCCTCCAAGATGCCCTCACCTGGTCAGACCTGACAACATTTGGCCTCTCATGGTATCCTCCTGGGCTTACTTCTATCACAGGGTTTTTTGTTTTTTTTTTTCAAACAATTTATCGAAGTATATCATTCATACATGAACATACATAAACTATAAGTGTTTAGTAAACATCGTGAACTTACAAAACAAACATACATAACATCATGCAGGGCTCTCACACATCACCCCCACATAAACACCCTGCATTGTTGTGAAACATCTGTTAACAAATCATGAAAGAGCATCGTCAAAGTATTACTACTAACTAGAGTCTGTATCTTTCTCCCCTATACATTTTCCCCCAAGACTTTATTTATTTATTACTTTTATCCATTTTTTACGTCTCCCCCCGCCCCCCGTTTTTGCAGTTTTTGTGTCCATTCGCTGGGCGCTGCTCTGTGTCCGCTTCCTGCCCTCTCTTCTCATCCTTCTCCTCCTATCTTCACTGGGATTCGATCCTCAGAATCTCTGATGTGGGAGAGAGGCGTCCTACTGCCTGAGCTACCTTAGTTCCTGGTTTTTTGGTGTGTCTCGTCTTGGCTCTCCCTTGTGTCACGCTCCTGTTACGTCATCATCTTGTTGCATGGTTTGCGGGGCCTCCCAGGGGTTCTTAACCAGGGGTCCGTGAGCTTGAATTGAAATTCAAAAAAACATTAATCTTGTGGGGACATGTTGGTGTGGGTGTGATATATTTATGAAATAATACACAGTAGGGTGTGGACTTAGTAAGGAGTCCATGGTTTTCACCTGACTGGCAAAGGGGTCCGTGGAACAAAAAAGTTAAGAAGCCCTGGTGGTGAAAACCAGAGCCTCTGAATGAGGCTTCCTGGACCTGCCACTTCTAGTGCTATGACCTTGAGCATGTTTATTTAACCTCTCTGAGCCTCATTAATAAGAATCACAATAGACCCTACTGCATGGGCCATGGGGACATTCTGAGAATTAAGTGGAAGTAGAGCATGAGTAAAGTGCTGGCACCATGCCAGACACACTGTAAGTGCTCAGTAAAGGCCTGCAAGCCTGAGCGCTTTCCACATCATATGGGAAGGGTCTGTTTGGCTGCCCCACCATGTCCACGAGCTCCCTGAGTACCAGGACCTGACCTCGTGTTATCTGTCTTTTATCTTGACACCAAGCACAGTTTCTGACAAAAGGTGCATATTCTGCGAACCACTGTTGAACTGCTGGAGGATATGGTCACAGAGTGCTGGGTAAGTTGAGTGTCTCTGCTACACCGAAGGCTTCGAAGAGTTCCCGTCTCAGGGCTGCGGTAACCGCGGGATCACGCCAAGGTGAAATCTCCTTTGGCCTAATTTCCTTGGAGATTATTATGCCCCCTCACTGAAGTTAGCGAAGACACTGCAGTTAGGTCTAGAGCGTAAGGTAAGATTAGGCAGGTTGGTAGCATTTTAGGTAAAAAGCCAGAATGGACTATAAAGAAATGGGATGTATTTTGTTTGCTTCATAGTCTAGCCTGGACTTAACAGTATTGGCTGCTATTTATTTGTCATAACGTACCAGGCATGGAGCTAGATAGGCTCCTTGTAACAGTGCTGAGGAGTGGGTTTTAGGATCCTCGTTTTACAGATTGACTCAGAGAGGTTAAGTCCTCCCTCCCCCAAATCCCCACCACACAGCTATTAAGTGGATAGCTGGGATCTACCCACAGGTTTATCTGACCCTAGAGCACTTACTCTCAAGGGAAAAGAGAACCGGAACCTCTGCCACAGATCAGAAGAAAGCAGTAACGTGGGCCCTTGGTGAGGTCTTTGTTTAGTCTTTTACTCTTACCCTAGCAGCGGGTAGTGCTTAGTCTTTGACCCTCTGTTTTCTCATTTACAAAATGGAGCCAGTAATCATCATGTCCATGGGTTACTGTGCAGATTGGATGAGTTGTCTGTAAAGCATTTACATAGTGCTTTGTTTACGACTAGTAACCTCCCTGTGACCTGACATGGAAAGTAGCTTCATTAATCTCAACCCTTGCGACTCACTGGGCAGCTAAGATGACGGACTCTGGAGCCATCTGAATGCCAACTGCACTGCTTATTGGTCTTGGACCAACCCCTTGACGTCTTTGTGAAAATTTCTCAGCTGCAAAATGGGGGAGAGGGATGGTATTAATTGTACCTAGTACATAATTTTGGGAGAATTAAATAACTTAATGTATGTGCAGCTTCTAGAAAAATGCCTGGCATCATCATTGTCATCATCATCACAACACATTATCTCATAAGTCTCACAACTAAGCAAGATAGATGTTATCACTACATTTACATTTTACAGAAGAGGAAACTGACCCAAGAGTTGGATCCATGATTTGAACCCAGAACCCTTTCATCCTAAGGTCTTTGCTCTCTCCAATATATCACATTGCTAAGTAGTTCTTTCCATTTACAGTGTCTCTTAGTTCTGCTAAATGTCCCAGCTCCTCCATTGCCTGATCCTGTGTACTCTCACTTGGGGTCCAAATGGTAGCCCAGGGCCCCCTGATTTACTTTCCCTTTTTATTCGGGTAGTAGATGATGAGCTGGATGCCCTTGCTCTGGAAATTGGAGTTGAAAGTATTTTTCTCAAGTACTGGGACTTGATTTCTACCTGCTGCAAATTGATCTTCTTTTTCCTTCCATTTATCACTATTTGGAATGGCCACTTTTGGATGGGCTCTTGGAGTAAAAAAAAAAAAAGAAATAAAACAAGGATTGGAAATTCAATTAGTACTGGCCCTGGGTGAAAGCTCCACCCACTGGCTACTTAAACTGGTTATTTGTGAGCCAGGAATCCATTGACATCTTGCAGGCAGCACTTTGGCGAACGCTGGCGTGTTGTCAGAGAGAGCTTTGCTGTGATGTGTTATATTAAGCGAGCTATGGGGGGTTGGAGTGCCTAGGTTGAAGCAGCCCATATCACTAACCAGTAGAAAGCAGACCATTTTCAGCACCGTTGAAAGTAAAGAAAATGGCTTATGCTGCAAAAGTCGGATGCAGAGTTTAGCAATGCAAACACACAAAACTGCAGGCTTTCAGGAGAGCCCTGCGGCTGGGTCTCTGAGAACGGTTCAGTAAAACGTTTGTTTGGACAGCAGCAAGGCTGGGCCCTTGCGGATTTCTTTGCTGGTCATTAGCTGCTTGAGGGAGAAGATGGGGAACCATAAGTGGGGAAGCTTCTAATTAAAAGTTAGGAATTTCTGCTGTTGAATATGAAGAAATGGATAAGGGGGAATTTCTAAAACTCAAAGGCAAATTAATGAAAAAAGAAAAGGACACTTTTAACCCATATTCTACTTCTCAGTACCCATACTTATAACCAAAGTAAGGTTTATTTCTCACTCATATAAAATACCATGGAAATGGAGCTGCCCCGTTCTGTCTTGCTGCTGTGGCCCCTGGCATGTGGCCTCCAAGCTCTCTGAGGCAGGGAAGAGAGGGGAGAGGGGGCACACCACTGCTTGACAACTCTACCTTGACCTGGAAGTGATATGCGCTACTTTTGCTCACAATTGAATGGCCAGAGCCATTCACATGGCCCCCTCCTAACTTTAGCGGAAGCTGGGAAATACAAGGAAGAACATGGACTATTTGGTTAGGATTGACAGTCTCTGCTATACCCCCAGCACTGGGTTGTGTGTCCTTCCAATGTGTTTTCAAATTGCCCTGGCAAAGCACGTCTCATTTTTGCTTTGTAATTGCCTGTTTACTAGTTTACCCTAGTCCCAAACCTATATGCCTTTGAGAGAAGGGACTAGAACTTATTCCCTATCACATCCTTTGCACCCCAACACAGCACATGGTGGAGGTTCACTAAATAATTATTCGAATACATGGAAAAAGAGAAGGAATAAATGATCCTTCTAGGAATATAGCCATTTTGAAAGGGAAGGCATAATTGTTTTTATGTCAATCTCTTGCCCAGGGGGTTGTTTTATCTGTGAATCTGATGGTCTTTAATACCTGGATGTTAATCAGCTTCTTTCATCTGAGAATCTTCAGACAGGAGCATTTGGAATCTGCTCCCTACCCTAAACTTGTACAAATGGTACATTTAAAACTGGATTCTATTCAAAGGTTAGGATTTTATTCTAACTTATTTGTTAATTATGACTTGTTTTGTGTTTTCCTATCATGTATATACACAAATTACAGAGAATAATCTCATGCCTTTCATTCCCAACTATGACCCATATTTTTTAAGTATTTAAAATCCTTCTTCTTATTAATGTAAAAAGTGATGTAAGCTTGTAGGGCATGCATTAGTCAGGGTGAGGCTAGTTGCTATAACAAAGATACCCTACACACCATGTATTAAAAAATTTCTACCTCACATGACAGTCCAGTGTGGGTGTTCTCCAGTGGCAGGTGGCCACATGGTAAGTTGGAGAAACAACCTCCTTCTCTTTTGGGTTCCTCTTCCTTCCTCTGGAGCCGTGGTGGCTTCTCTTTCTGCTCTGGTTCTCATTTCATTGGTAAGAACTAGTCACATGGTCCAGCCTAGACATAAGGGAGGCTGGGAAATGTAGTCCATGGCTGGACCACCAGTCTCCAGCAGCAACTGTACCCTATGGAAGTGGGATCATAAAACCTTGTGAACAGCTACCATCTCTGTCCTAAAGGGCTGCCTCTCCGGCATCCATTTCTCACCACAGCAGAAAGTGCCTTAGTGTTCCTTGGTGGAATTCACCCTCTGGTGTTCTCAACCATGTGACTTATAGGGGGTTGATTCTATTTCTTGCCCCAGTAGGTGGGCCCTCCTTGGTTTAGACCAATTAGCAAGTCTCACACCCCTGACCACAGTGTTTGGGTTAGGGATGGGCACATCAGCCAGTTCAGGCTCAGCGGAAGTCCTCAGACTTGTGCTAGAAGTTGCCAGAGAAGATCCTCTATCCCATTTCATCTGATGTGCATGAGGATGTGAGGTCTGGATCAGCTTCTGTCATTTTCTTATCATCAGAGAGCCAGCCTGGAGCTGCAGGTGTGTGTTTGTGTGTGTGTTTGCATGTGCATATGGGTGCATAGAGTAGGGTGGGAGGGAGAGTCAAGAACGTTGCTTGGAGCCTGAGGATGAAGCTGACATTTGGAAGGCGGAGCGCTGAGCTGGATGGAAACCAGATACTTAGTGATCTTATTTTTGCTGCTGGATTGTGCCTTGCCTGAAATGCACCCTGCAGCTTGACTTTTCTGTTACATAAGTCAATAAATTTCCATTATTATTAAGGAAGTTTGAGCGAATGCTTCATTGCAAGTGGTTGAAAAGAGGGACTATTTTGGTCAAATACAATTATCAAAAAAAAATCTGGCAAAAAATGTGGCCAGAGATGATTTTTAAATATTTCAACAGGAGACATTTTATTACTTTCTACATAGATGAGATCATGCTGCATTTTTAATTTAATCCTGCTCTTTCCTCTTAGCATTTTGTTTTAAGCATCTCTTCATGTCATTACAGCCTTACTGTAAGCGTTGTATAAAATGTCTCATTCTCTATTCTAGCATGTTTCCATTCCCTCATTGCTGGGCATTTAGGTAGGCTTTGAGGTTTTGCTTTCTTGATTTTTTCTTTAGGATTCATTCCTAGAGGTGGAGTTACTTGGTCAAAGGGTATGAGCATCATAAGGGTTTGCTGACAATTGCCAAACTGCTTTCAGGAAAGGTCAGACTGATTGCACCCCCCTAGCAATGGGCTGGAGCCACGGCCCACCAAAGCCTCCACTGTCCAAGCCAGGACAAGAGCACCTTATATGTCCTCCTTAATGCGACAGCCCAGAAGTGGGCCTTTGTTTTAATTTGCTCCATGGCCAATGACTTGGAAGTGTTTTTTAAAAAAATTATTATTATTTTTTACATGCTATCTTATGACCTGATGTTTCATATCCTGCTGGGCCTCTGATTCTTGGCCTGCTTTAGCAGACAGCTTCGACACATGGTTTTAAATAGCCCAGACCAGGGTTTCCCAACCTCAGCACATTTGACATTGGGGCTGGATACTTCTTTGTTGTGGAAACGATCCTGGGCATGGCAGGGCGTTCAGCGGCATCTCTGACCGCTACTCACTAGGTGCCAGTAGCAAGCCCTCTTTAATTGTGATGACCAAACATGTTTCTAGACATTGCCAAATGCCCTCCTGAGGGCAATATTGCTCATGATTGAGAAGCACTGACTTAGAGCAGTTCAAAAATGAGGACAAAATCAGGCAATTGTAGAATATCGTCCCTGGTTAGAGGGTTGAACCTGTTATTTTTAAAAATAAACTTTTATTGTGGAAAACTTCAAGCATATACAAAAATAGACACCAGAGCGCAATGGCCCTCTGTGCACTGGCCATCGAGACTTCACAGCGGTCCACTCATGGCCAAGCTTGTTTCAATTCTGCACATACCATTTCTGTCCTTCCCGTATTTTTGAAACAAATCCCAGCATCGGATCATTTTATCCATCAGTATTTCAGTTGGATATGGTATGTAAAGTCCCTGGAATCACCCATCCATTCACCCATTTAGCAAATATTTGTTGGATGGCTGCTAAGTGCCAGGCACTGTGCCAGGGGCTGGGGACTCAGGGTGAGCGAGACAGATGCCGCTGCAGCTTTCAGGAGCCTGCACGCTGGTTGAGGAAGACACAGTCAGTGAGTACAGACGTAAAGAAACAAGAACGTTTCAGCCAATGGGAAATGCTATAAAGAGAGCAAAATAGGTCAAAATGACAGACAGTGCTTTGGGGGACAGGGGAATAATATACAGCGTAGACAAAGAAAGCCTTTGCCTGAGGGGCAAGAAGGGGCCAGCCAGGAAAAAGCTGCAGGGGTTTTCTAGGCAGAGCTAAAAGTGCATACAGAATCCCCACGGCGGGGATGAATCATTGGCAGGTAGATGGGGCCGTAGCTAATAAAGGAGAGAGGAACAGGGGCCTCAAAAAGGTGGGTGGGATTGGATCCTGAAGGACCATGAAGGCCTTTGTGTAGACTTTGGGTTTTATCCCATGTGCCTTTGGAGGGTTTTTAAGCCATGGATGGCAGATCTAGTCTCAAAGAGGTCCTTTTGGCTGCTGAGTCAACAGGAGTCCATTGTGGGATTCCAGGAGAGAATGAAGGGGCCACTGAGCCAGGAGGCAGAGTGAAGTGGATGGATGTGATGATCAGTTTTTGGTGTTGGCTGGGCTCAGCCACACATCCAGGTGTTGCTGTGAAGGTGTTTTGTTAATGAGATTACAGTCCATAACCAGCTGATTTTAAGTAAGGCCAATCAGCGTAGGTAACTGGGTGGGCCTGACTTAATCAGTTGAAGGCCTTAAGAGCAGAGCTGAGGCTTCTCTGATGAAGAAGAAATTCTGTCTGTGGGCCACAGCTTCAGCCTGCCCATGTGGAGATGCCAGCCTGCCCTTCCTGATGGCCTGCCCTATAGATTTTGGCCTTGCCTAGCCAGTGCCTAGCACCACGTAAGCCGATTCCTTGCAAGAAATCTCCATGTATGTCTCCTGTTGCTTCTGCTGCTCCGTGGAACCCTGACTCACAGTGGTTTAAAATACTTTTCAAAGACACAGCCCAGAGGCTTTGCTGATGGTCTGGATGGAGGGGTGAGGGAAAGCAGTGATCAAGGGTTGTAGTACCTTTGGCCCAAAATTATCCCTCAGATATACTCTTTACCCTTCAAAGAGTGAGGGTTTTGCCAAAGTCAGTGTCGAGCAGTTAACCCCACAACTTTCTAAGTGATTTTGCCCTGTGCCTTTGACATTTTCCTCTAACAGGGCTCACCTCCTCATACTCTGTTTACTCATCATTCCTTTAAGTGCTTGCACGTTTCCCTGGCCAAGCTCAATTAGCAGCGTTTTAATGGCAAACCTGCTGGAACTGTCGGCAGAGTTCCACGAAGCACAAACAAGCAGTGCTAATGGCTCCGGGCTCAATCTTTAAGCTGTGCTTTTCATTCCTTTCCCTTTTTCTCCACTATCTTCCTGTTGTGCTTGGTGGGTTAGGGATGGGGGCTTTGAACTGTATCCTTTCTGGAAGGCCCCCAGTTGGGGGAGCTTGAAGGGGGAAAAGATGCTTCTGATTGGAATTTCCTCATGTGTGGCAGAACAAGTTGTGGGGCAGTGAAAGCATCGATCTAAGGGGAGAGGACCATTCTTTTCTATGGACTATTCATTGGGCAATTGCTTAGCTTGCCACAGAGCCTTCCAGAAGTTTCTAGAAGCTATTGAAAAAGCCCTGCTCTGTGAGCAAAGAGGCTTTCAGGGAATGGACAATTGGGGCAAATGCCCCCACTGGGGCTTGGGAGGGGCCTGTCGTTTCAGATTCTTTTCAGCAAGAACAGTGACTCTAGGCTGCAGGCACAAAAACTGTTTTTAAAAAGAAGCAAAGCTCCTTTATAATCAGTCAGCTCATGACCCTTTTCTCTTTTCCCACCATGATGGCAAGGAGCGGGCAGTTTCACCACAACTCCTGCCCCTGTTAAGGCTTGAAAGTCTCAAAAACCAGGAAACAGCTCTGCCATTGTAAAAATCATACATGCTCATAAAACAAAATTCACTCAGTCCTGAGAGATGCAAAGAGGAAAGTGAAGAACCTTCCAAACTTCCGTTACTCAGAGATAATCACTGTTAATATTTTGACAAATATTTTTCTGGTATCTCTAAACACACACATAATACTCACCCAGAATCACATCCACACACACTCACATATTCACACTCACCCACGCACACGCTTGCACACTCACATACTACATAAACACACACATTTCGACTCACAGATTCATACACTCACACACCCTTTCACTCACACACACACACATGTACACTCACATATTCACTTTCATTCACACACATTCACACACTCACTCACACTCATGCTCACTCATGCACTTATATTCACACACCTACATACTAACACACTTGCACACATTCACACATACTTCTATGTAAATGGGATCACTTTGCTCATATTCTCTTGTTCCATAATCTGCTTTTTTTACTCAATATTATGCCATGGTCCTCTTTCTGGGTCAACAAATTTAGAAATATCTCATTAATTTTAATGGCTGCTTAAAATTCCACTGTGTGATTAAAATGTACAGTATTTAGCCAGTTCCCTATTGGTGGGCATTTAGGTTGATTTTAATGTTTTTGGTGGAGAATGCTGCTATGAAAATCCTTCTCGTGTTTACGTCCTGATCCACGCGTACCACTTGTTACTCATTTCAACATGACTATTCAGTTTACGTATTGTGTATAATAGACTTTTCAGGAGGCAGGGATGAGAAAATGATGTGGTATTTCCTGAAACTTCCGAATCCCATGGGGGAGTTCTCAGCATGGAAATGAGACCCAGAAACCAGGTCTAAGCCAGCGCTGCCCAGACTTTGCTTGGTTCTGAGGATCATAAGGGGCAGGTGTGCAAGGTCCAAGCCCTGGCATCTCTCTGACTTATTGCACAGTCTTCTCAGCAGCTGAAGTCCAGGCACCAGGCATAGATGGGGACACACAGGTGGACAGAAGGAAGAAGCTGTGGGAATTCACAGAAATAATTGGCCACATAACCAAAGTTTGGATCAAGTTTACATATCCTGAAGGGTCCTAGAGACCCAGGCAATTACAATATAGTGAGATGTGTTAAATACTAGTCTTTGGATGCCTGGGAAGGCTTCCTGGAAGGAATTAATTCTGGGATGAGTATTATAAGGCATTTGGGAATTGGCTTGGTGGTGGAAAGATGGGGAAAGCTTCAGGGAAGAGCATCCTGGAAAGAAGGCAAGGCTGTTATAACAGCCAGGATGAGAGAAAGACATGGTCCTTGTCCTCAGTGAGCCCCAAGTCTAGACAAACAAATAAGCAGTGTGCTAAGCAGGATGGTGGTGGGGGCTGTAACCCAGCCTGGGGAAATGAAGCAGGCTAGACAGGAAACCAATAGATGGATCTGGAACCTGCCAACAAGTCCATGTGGATATTGATACCCCAAGATGGCTGCTGGAAGACCCTCACAAGATTTCTGCCACCCAGAATGAGATTCCCTCTGGAAGCCAGGAGAAGCCCCGGATATTCTCCAGGGACATTACCATTGGGTCCACCTGGGGGATTGATGGGTGGGGTAATCAATCAAAACAGCAAACAGCTGGGACTCCTCATGCCATCAGCAAAGGGTAGAATAATTTAATGGTTTAAAAAGCAGGTGCAAAGGTCGAATAACTCTCTCCCAAGCCCCTCTCGGCTTCTGTGCCCTGCTCTCGCCGTGTCCCCCCTGCATGGAACAACATACATGTGAAACCTGGGCATTAATAATCTATAATGGGAAATTATAGTCTATACATCAGCCCTCTTTATCACTCTCAGCCCCTTACTCTCTACCGGGGACCTGTGATCTGTTATTTTCTCCCATTTCTCTTCTTTCCCTACCTTAATAAACTACTGGTCTAACGAAATGAAATGAAATTCACTTCTGCAGCATAAGTCAAAGAACCTAGACAAAACCGGTAACAGAGGTGCTTGGGGTCTGATAAAACTTTTACAGAAACCTGAGTTTCCAAAGGTCGTTTCTTTCCTCTGGCCCCTGGGGGCCCAAAGGACTTTCCCTGTAAATCAGAAAACAGTAAACTGGTGTTTGTGTCAATGCTGAATATTACTGTCATTATTGTTGCTTCATTTCCTCATGGCCATATAGTAATTGAAGTAATTTACAGGACAGAGGCAGAACTCAGGCATGCAAATGAAGCCGGGAGTGCTCTTGATTACTCTTGGTTTTAAGTGAGAAGTGGGGAACAGCTTCGTACTTGCCAAAAAGACCCAGGATTGTGGGAAGAAGGGAATTGGGAGAAGAGGCACATTTTCAGAAACGGAAATGCCTCTTAGAGTTGGTTTGACATGAGCTTCATAACCTAAAGCTTCTGGGACTTTCCTTCTTCAGCTTGTTGTGGTTTCTGGAATTTCTACCACGAGGCTTGGTTGGGTTGAAGGTGTGAAAGCGAATGATTCCTTCTGTAGGCAGCATGGCGTGGGCTGTGACTCTCTGAGTGTGGTTCATGAACCGTGTACTTTAGAACCATCTGGGAGCTTCTAGAAGGCACACCTTTGGGTTCACCCACCATGCAGGTGGATATTTGTTAGAGGAATGCTCTAGGTTTCTAGGTTCTTGGCTATGTCACATAAAGGAATTTAAGGACATGCCACAGGGTAGGCAAGGGAGCAAAGAGTTTATTAAGAAACAAGAGACAGTACACAACCCCGGACATGGGAGTGCTGCAGGGTGAGACACGTGCGTGGGGTCCTGGGTTAGGTCTTTTAAGGCCTTTCCTCACCCCGCCCCCGACACCCGTATTAAGGAGGGATCTCAGCTGCTTGCTGTCCTGATTGGTTGCCTTTCTACCTTCACCTGGCAGCTTTCAGGGAACCAATAAGGGGGCCTTTTGGTTTGGAGTTATCCAGGACTTCTTTTGAAACCGGGAGTTTCACACGGGACCTCGTGATCAGGGTCTCGGCTGGCTTTGGGGCCATAAGGGTTATGGCTTTGTTTTCAGGCAGCCGCCTTCCCGCAGGGGGGTTCCAGGCGGGGTCTCGTGGCTCTGTTCTGACCAGGGCAGTCTCAGGTCTTACAGCTTCATTCTGAGCAGCCACCTTCCCCCATTTCCTATACTAACCTGCCTCACATTCTTGGCTGTTTTTAGCATCCATTTCAGCTCCCCCTCCCTCCTGCCCCCTTCTCTTTCCTAACAGAATCATGATTTTGTGGCTCAAGCGTATACCCATCCTCCATGTCATTAAGAAACTTGGGAAAACTAATCTTACCACTAGGTGCAGGCTGACTACCCCTCAAGGAATTGCATCTTCCTGCCAGTGATTACTTCAAGAATGGGTATTTGACCCAGTTCGGTCCAGTGAGAGGTAAAGAGAAACCTGCTGAAAGCTCCAGGAAAAAAAAAAAAAAAAAAACTTCCTTTTTTTCCCCAAGAAAAGCACATGGGAAGAGAGTGTTACTGAGCAAAAGCAGGAGGTTTTTTGCCCTATGTACTGCAATGACCAATTCCTGAGACACGGGGGTTTCAAAGAGAGAAAGAGTTTATTGCCAAGCACAAAGCAGGAGATCAGACAGCCTAAAAATCTGTCTTCCTGAATCTAAGGAGTCTAGGGTTTTAATGGGTTTAAACAAGGGAAGGTGGAGTGGTTAGCATTACAACAGCAAGTATAAACAAGGGTTGGGATTAGTCTAGAACAACCACCATAACAGTAAGTTTAAGCAAGTGCTGAGACTTAGCTATAAACAAGGACTGAGACTAGTTCGGCAAGTTTCAGTAATTTCAAGTGGTAACTTTTAGCTATTCTGTAATATACTAGAAAGTAAGAAAAAGCAGGGAAACGGATGTGGCTCAAGTGATTGGGCTCCTGTCTACCATATAGGAGGTCCCGGGTTCGATTCCTGGGGCCTCCTGGTAAAAGACGAGCTGGCCTGTGCAGAAAGCTGGCCTGTGGGAGTGCACAGAGAGAGCAGACAGTGAGCACAAAAACAACGAGGGTGGTGGGGTGTAGAAATAAATAAATAAATCTTAAAAAGAAAGCATCTATATAATGATTTGGTAATCATAATCATTTGTTAATTCCTAACTCT
Source organism: Tolypeutes matacus (assembly GCA_026826555.1). Lineage (NCBI taxonomy): Eukaryota > Metazoa > Chordata > Mammalia > Cingulata > Chlamyphoridae > Tolypeutes > Tolypeutes matacus. The sequence continues at coordinate 10,177,067 of JAKSZT010054576.1, read as the reverse complement.
TAGGTACAATAGGCTCTTCTTTCTCTGGATACAGTTGAGTCTGATTGTTTTACCTGGAACTACTGTTGAAGCCACCTAAGGACGAAGGTAGCACTGAAGAGGGGAGAGGAGACTGAAGGAGCTTGGGTTCTTGATATCACAGAGTGGCTGAATCAACCTGTCCTGAAGCCAGGGCTTTCTGTGGATTTCCTGTTATAAGAGATAATAAACTCTTTCAGTGTTGGAATTGGAGTTTCCATTATTTGCAGGCACTCCAACCAACACACACCTGTGGGATCAGAATCTCTGCTGATGAACCTGCCACAGGCAATTCTGATGTACACTCAAGTGTTGAAACCACCAGAGAGGTGGAGGGGAAACCAGGCTGGTCATTAGAGGGCCCTGGTTGTGGTGCCAGCTCTGCCACTAACTTGCTGGGCCACCCAGGGCAAGTTGTTTTTTCTCTCTGAGCCTCAGCTTCCTCAAGTAACTAAGAAGGAATTTGTGCTGGAGATCCTCTCTCTCTTTGCATTCTCCTGCTTTGCCACAATGTGGTTCTCAGCAAGTACTGTGGGTACCAGTGGCTGGAGAGAACACAAACAAGGGAGAGAATTTCCCTAAATGCTCCACTATCACCACGGTACAGCAGGAGGCATAGATTTACTCTTTTAAACAAAAGCTGGCTGCAGCTTTTCTGCTTTCGAGAGGAACAGCATCTTTAGTCTCAGGGGTTCAATGTTTCTATTGTTTTGAAAAATGTCTTGACAGACATTTTCGTTAAGAAAGCAGACAGCCCCTCCCCCTCCCCAGCAAAGCCTGGATGAGTGGTGGTGAGACTCAGAGCGGGCTGCATATTAAAGTGAGATGGAATCTTGAATTTCTAGCAGTTCACGGAAGAGGGTGAAAGATCCAAGAACTGGGAGAGGAAGGGAGATGTGAGGACATTCTGGGCAAAGAGAGGCCGGAGAAGATGGATGTTGGTGAGCCAGGGCCTTGGGAGGACAAGACCGGGGGCAATTTCCTGGGGTAGACAGTGACCAAGAAATTTAACGTGCAATTCTGATTGTGTCTTGGTCAGGTTTGTGCTGTGCTATAAGCCCCCTCCATCACCCCAACCTTCAGTGAAAGTCTGCAGCTCACTTCCTGTGCTTGTGGTTTTGGTGCTTTGGGGGAAGAATGAAAGAATTAGGCGTGAGCTCAGTGTGATATGAAGATGTGTAGAAAGATTGCAGATATCCCTGGAGAAGAGTTTTCAGAGAGGAGATGACAGACTCCATAGAAGCAGAAAACCCATACAACAAGCAACCAGGTAAACATAATCCTTCTTCCTGGGAATCCTCAGAACTATTGGGGATGGTCATTCAATTAAACATAAGAAGTGGGGTGAGGGCTCGAGCTGTTCTATATGAATATTTTGGAGAAGGGTGATCCAGGATGCTGCTTTGCAATGTAAACACCTGTCAGCCCATGTCATCTTTTTGATGACCCTGTGAGATAGGTTAATTACTGGATCCATTTCCAGACGTGGGGTCTAAGGCCCAGAGGGGTAATCTAACCTTCCTGACATCTTAGCAGAAGTTTCCCAGGAGGGTTCTCTCCCCTCAGCACCAACATTCTGCAGCTTGGTCCTCAATATTAACTGGATGCAGAGACTTGAGGGAGGGCTTCACAGACCAGGAACTTCAGAGCCCTGAAAGTGAAGAAATTTCCCCAAGACCCCATAGCTAGTAAGTGGAAGAGCTGGGCTCCTGACTACAAGGTTGAGGCTCTTTCTTTTTCAGAAGGTATGAGAGATTGAACCCAGGACCTCGTGCATGAGAAGCAGGCGCTCAGCCACTAAGCTACATCCGTTCCCCAACTGAGGGTTGGTTTTTCCGTTTGTTTTTAGGAGGTACCGGGGATCGAACCCAGGACCTCGTACATGGGAAGAAGGCGCTTAACTACTTGAGCTACATCCTCTCCCCAAGGCTCTTTCTTCTGTACCATTCAGTGTCTTCCAATCCACTCCCCAAATTCTAGTAACTGGGATGACTGTTAACACAAAGGTGGTGTGCAAATATGGCTGTATTATTTTTAACTTACAATCAAAACAGGCTAGAGCCTCCACATGACAGATTAGCAGGAAGTCCAACATCTATTGTAGGGGCTTCACACCACACACAATGAATTGGCCAAAAAGATTGGGGACTTTCACAGGCACAGGGAGAGTTCTCAATATTCAGACCTGGGCAGCCAGTTTGCTACTTGCCATTGCTTCTCACTGCCACAGGGTGTCGCTGTGTAACACTGGGCTGCAGTGAGATAGCCAAAACTGGCCCACTGCCAAGTCAGGGCTCAGTCTGGTGGCCCACATGGCAAGTGATCCCACTCTGTCAATACCAAATATGGCTGAGGACATCACAGCTTAGTGTCCAGCACAACCATCACCAAGGGGCCATCTGTACCAGGAATGGTTGGCCCAAGTGATTTGCTCATCTATCCCTTCTAGAACTGTGACCACCATCCCCATCTCTTCACTGGGGATCCATACACAAAAAGTAAGTCAGCTTTCCTGTCTAAAACTCTCAAAATCAAAGGATCTCAATACCCTCCTTTCGCCAATAGATTGTAATTTCTCTAGATCAGAGGTTCTTAATAGAGGGCAATTTTTTGGGGAATTGTTTGTTTGTTTTTATTTTAAAGAAGCTTTAGATTACCTAGATGTTATATAAAAAGATAAGGGATTCCCAAATGCTCCACCCCTCCCCCTCCCACACTTTCCCACATTAACAACATCTTTCATTAGTGTGGTACATTTTTTACAATTGATGAACACACACTGAAGTATTGCTACTAACCATGGAATATAGTTTACATTATAGTTTACACTCTGCCCCACACAATTTTATATGTTTTGACAAAATGTATAATGGCCTGTATCCATCATTGCAAAGTCATGTAGGACAATTCCAATGTCCCGAAAATGACCCCATGTTATACCTGTTCTTCCCTCTCCTTCCCCTTAGAACCTCTGGTGGCCACTGCCTTTATATCAATGCTAAAAGTTCTTCCATTGCCAGAATAGCAATAAGTCTATAATAGAATAATAGTAAGTCTACTTTAGTCCATTGTTCATTCCCCAGTCTTGAGGATCTGGGGATGGTAATGCCTACTCTGCTTCTAATTGAGAGGAGGCTCAGATCCCATGGGGCAGATGGATGGAACTGTCTTGCTCTCAGTTACAGACACTCTCTGTTCCTTGGGATGGGTGTTGTCCACCATCATCTCCTAGTTAGTTGTCCTAGGTGAGTCCAATGAACTGGAGAGTAGGTGTTGCAACTCTGCTGAGATTTAGGGCTCAATTGGCACATGAACAGATCAAAGATTTAAGACTCTGAGACAAATATTTAACAAGTATAGTGCTAATTATAGGTTCAGATAAAAGGTGCAGAAGAGCCGTGAGTAGAGAACCTATAAATGAGTCTAACTGTAACACTGGGGAGCATAAATTCCAAAGTAAAGCCCACTGACAGGCTGCCGAATTCCTGAGCCTATCTGCCCTGCTTATAGTGTCTAGATGTCTCTAGAGTCCTCAGGAACCCCACTGTTTGAGGCACTGTTTACTGTGGCAGTCAATGAGATCCTGCTGAGATGTGCATAAGTGTAACCTCTGGAATGACCTCCCAACTCACTTCTAAATCTCTTAGTCATAAAACTCATTTGTATTTAATATTTCCCTGTTTTGGTCAAGGTCTTTTTTCAGATGCATTGCTAGTTGGTGCTTGGTAATAACCCCTCAGTGCCAGGGAGGCTCATCCCCCAGAGTTATGTCCCACATTGGGGGAAGGTAGTGCGTTTAGATGCTGTGTTTGGCTTAGAAAGAGTCCACATTTGAGCAACAGGAGGCTTTTAGGAGGTAACTCTTAGGCAATATATAATGCCAGGCTAAGTTTCAACTTCACAAGAAAAGGTTCTTAAGTACAATCATCAATATCAAGGGCCTGGTGTAATGGTGTGTCTTCCTTCATTAGGCACTGCCCATGTACTCGGGGATTCTTGCTCTTCTATTAGAGAATGTAGCAGGATCCCCCAGGATGGGGGTTCAATATTCTTTTGCTTGTTGTGTGGGTCTCCACCTACGGAGACAACACCCCATGGCCACTTGAACATATTCACAGGCCTTAGAGGCATGCCCCAGGTGCACCTCTCCTCACATACACATCCCCCCATCACTGACACCCTGCACCAGGGAGCCTTCTCTGCCACGGTTATGACCCTTCTGTGATCCAAAACCTCTCCAAAAATGAAGCCCCCAAAAATAACCAGATAAAATTAATAAGCAAATAAAATAATAATAATTTTAAAAATTACAAATGAAATACAAAAATACAAAATAAAAAAACTAAAAAATTTGAAATAAAATAATATTTTAAAATACATTATGGGGAAGCGGCTGTGGCTCAATCAGTAGGGCTCCCGTTTACCATATGGGAGGCCCCGGGTTCGGTTCCCGGGGCCTCCTGGTGAAGGCAACCCGCCCACACGGCGTGGTTAGCTGACCCAGCGAGCACAAGCAGCAAGGGGGGGATAAATGAATAAATAAATAAAATCTTTAAAAAAAAAATAATAAAAATAAATAAAATAAAATACATTATGTCTTTCATCACTGTAAGGTCTGTTATCTTGTATGTACAGTGACAGTTTCTTCTGTTTGTTCATTTTATCTTCAAAGAAGCTTTAGATTGCAGAAAAGTCACATAGAAAATATAAGGGATTGTCATATACCCCATGCCCTCCCCCTTTTCCACTCTTTCCTATTTTAACATTTTACATGTGGACGGTACACTTGTTACAACTGATTGTATATCAGCTGTATATTTGTATAATATTGAAGCATTGTTACTAAGCATGGTCAATGGTTTACATTATGGTTTACACTTTGCACCGTCCACTTTTATAGGTTTTGATGAAATTTAAAATGGCCTGTATCTATTATTGCAAGAACATGCAGAATAATTCTAATGCCCTGAAAATGCCCCGTGTTCCATTCTATTCTTCAACGGGGCAATTTTGTTCCCTGTGGAACATTTGGCAGTAACTAGCAGCATTTTCGTTTTCACAACTGTGTGTGTGTGTGTGTGTGTGTGCACACAAGTGTCATCTAGTGAGCAGAGGCTAGGGAGGCTATTAAACATCCTTCAATGTACAGGACAGCTCCCCCCCCCCCCAAAAGAGAATTTTCCAGCCTCAAATGTCAACAGTGTTGAAGTTGAGAAACTCTGCTCTAGAGCGCTTCAATTATGATTTCCCTTTTCAGAGACAACCAAGGTAGCTTTCTGAACCCTTGAAAGATAAAGATAAAGAAAAAAACAACACATAACTTCAATCTTCAGCAGGGCACCCCCTTACCCTTACCAAGAAACTGTCTGTTTTGGGAACATAGTTCACTATATCTACCTATTTTATAGTTGGGATGAGAAAAACTTTATTGGGAGAGAATAAAAACAAATAGAAACACCCAGACTTCCCACATGCACGTTGGAAGGGAATTTCTTCATTGTGGATCATGGCCTCATCTCGTCTCAGGCCTCAGGTTTCTGTTTTTCCTCACGTTCTCTTAACCTACTAGTTTTTTTCCCCACTGAACTTCTCTTCTTTCCCCAACCTCCTTCCTACAGTTTTCTCAAGTTTTTTTTTTTTTTCCCTATTACAGGGCATTCTAGTAAACATCTTTATACATTTACAAAGATTGATGTATTTTTTTCCTTGGGTCAAAGTCTGAGGAAGAGCAGTGTGCATGAGTTAAAAAAAAAAATTTATAGCCAATATTTCCTCCAAATTACCCTCCAAATGTATTGTGACAAGTCACAATGAACGAGTGTGCCTATTTCCTCACTTGTTCATCAGCTCCAAGTAAATTATACTTTTTTTAAAATTACAAAAGTTTACAGAAAAATCATGCTGAAAACAGTTTCCTGCCCCCATTATTAACATTTTCTGATTTAAATAGGCATAAAATCACCTTATTTGAATTTATTTCAGTTAACTTTTTAATGTTTGCTATTTGTATTCCTATTTTGAAAGAAAAAAATGATTTCTTTAGTTGATGTTTTCACAACTTTTGGGGTATACTGCTTTTTTCTTTTTTCTTTTTTTTTTGAGGTACCAGGACCAAGGATTGAACCTCGGACTTCATATGTGGGAAGCCAGCACTCAACCACCAAGCCACATTCCCTCCCCTGACTTGGCTCCCTTGTCTGTTTGCTCATTGTTTTTACATGCTGTTTGCTCGTTTGTTTGTTTTCTTAAGGAGGCACTGGGACCTCCAATGTGGGAGGCGGGCACTCAACTGCTTGACCCACATCTACTCCCTAGGGTATATTGCTTTTTAAAATAGTCCCCCATATTTATATAACAGTGCTTTCAAGTGAGTCAGTGACTGTCTCAGCACTTATTTATGGCATTGGGTTATTTTAAGAGCTCTAGAATATGGACTGTATATATATATATATATGTGCGTGATGTCTTCTAACACATGAATATACTTTTCAAGTGCCCCCATTGAGCAACTGGCAGGAAAAAATGGTCAAATAAATCCCAGATACTTCTTTTTTTGTCTTTGAGCTACATTTAGCTCATTACTGATGTTTAGTTACCTTGGAGGCAAAAGAAGCATTGCCTAAATAGAGGCCATGTTAACTTTTTTTTTCTTTTCTGGTGGAATACAAATTGCTGCTGGGTGTGACAAAGCCAGCTTTCTGCTCCTGACTGCCAAAATTTAACTGGGGGCAGATGTGGAGACACTTGGGACAGAGATTCTGCTCATTGGCTGTATCGTCTAATGCCGAGTAACAAATTACCACAAATCTTGTGGCTTAAACACACATTCATTATCTCACAGTTTCTGTGGGTCAGGAGTCTGGACACAGCTTAACAAGGTCCTCTGTCTCCCAACGCTGCAATCAAGGTGCTGGCTGAGCTGGTGGTCCAGTCTGAGGCTCACCTGGGGAAGAATCCACCACCAAGGACCCACTCATTTCCTAACGATTGAAGGACTGAGGGCTTCAGTTTTTGCTGGCGGTAGGTGGAGGATGCCCTCAGCCCCTAGGGGCTGAGCTCAATTCCTAGAGGCCACCCACAGTTCCTTGCCACATGGACTTCCCCCACATGGCCACTTGTGTCATCAGACCTGCAAAAGAGAGCAAAATGCCTTGAAAGATGGGAATTATCACCTTATGCAAACTAATCACATATATATAATCATATACACATTATCGCATAAATCCCATTACATTTATTGTATTCTCCATGCCTACAGCCCAGGCACAGGTCCTGCTCACACTCAAGGAGAGGAAATCACACAAGACTGGAGTCAGGTGCCCACTCTTGGTTGAGTCATCTGTGGCCAAAGTGGACAAGACTTAGGCTTCCCATTAGCACAATGAGGGGGCTGGACAAGGTCAATTTCTTTGTTTGGCTCTAGAAATATAGAAAGGGACCTCAGAGGCTGGGCTGGGAGACTTGGGCAAGAGTGGAGGTTCTGAGGAGCTGTGGGCAGAGCTGGAAACCCAGTAGAGCATTATCAGGGACCAAGCCACAGGGTGTTCCTGAAAACTCTTTACCACCCAGACAAATTCTTTTCTTCGAGTTCTAAGAACTTCATATGAATTTTTCTTCTGCTTTTTCCTAATGGAAAATGAATGTACCACAAGACCCTTCTCCCACTGTTTGGTAGAGTGGTTGCAAGTCTACAAGGCAATTAGAGAAAGTTTGCACTGATCAGCTGGTTTGGAGAAAGTTCCTCCTACGAGGTCAGAAACTTCATTCTGAGCATCCCACAGGCCTTAAAAGGACCCTCTTCTTCTCAGTTGCTTATTTTGCTATGAGTTCACGCTTGGTCCCTGAAAGTGCAGAATTGTGGCTGATGCTCCCTTCCCAGGTGAGATGGGGAACAACAGCAGGTAGGAATGCAACGACTGTTTCCCCTGGGATTCTGTATAGAAAAAAAGCAGAAGGGAAGGTGTTGTCCACTGGTTCTTGCCAATTCTTATTTTACCTTGGCTGATAGATCAATTGTTCCCTTAGCCTTAAATATATCCAAATATTTTAAGGTTGGTTTGTTTGCTTTACGAAGGATGTTTCTATAAGCAGTGGTTGCTGACTGATTTTTTCTGGATTCCCCTAAAATGCCGTCACATTATACAGCAATATGGTGGATTGGGTATGAAGTCATTCCTGGGAATATGTGATGTATCTGCAAGACTGTGAAGTCTTTAAGATCTCTGTGTTAATGATCTCTGTCTTATTTATGTTCATATCTCAAACTTGGGGTCTGGTATATAGCAGATGATCAGCAAATGATGTTTTAAAAATATAAGGTGAAATTCACATGACACAAAATTAATGATTTTATATAAAAACAAATAAGATTTTTATAGATTCAGGATGTTACATTTAAGCCCCCTGATAACCACAAAGAAAATATTAGAGCATAGGCAAACTCATAGAGACAGAAAGTAGAAGACAGGTTACCAGGCGTGGCGGGCAGGGCCAATGGGGAGCTAATGCAAAATGAGTATAGGATTCCTGTTTGGGGTGGAGGGAAAGTTATAGCAATAGATGGTGGTGAGGGTACTGCAACTTTGTGAATGTGATGCTTGGGAGGGATTGGGATGGTAAGCTTTATGTTGCATATATGTTTCCACAATTAAAAACAGGAAGGATGGGAAGCGGCTGTGGCTCAATTAGTAGGGCTCCCGTTTACCATATGGGAGGCCCGGGGTTCGGTTCCTGGGGCCTCCTGGTGAAGGCAAGCCCGCCCGCACTGTGTGGTTAGCTGACCCAGCGAGCACAAGCAGCAAGGGGGGGATAAATGAATAAATAAATAAAA
>JAKSZT010054576.1:10073400-10163099 GCA_026826555.1 Tolypeutes matacus | reverse complement strand
TCTCTCTCTCTCTCTCTCTCTCTCTCTCTCTCTCTCTCTCTCTCTCTCCCCCCCCTCCCTCTCTCTCTCTTTCTTTTTCTTTTTTATGGCCCTCTTCTTCCCCAAAGTCGGAAATTTCTGACTGGGGTCACCTTGAAGATTTCTTGGCCAAATGCTGGTTTGAACAGGTCTTTATTAGCAGTTACCTAGGTGAGAGGCCCCTTCCAGGAGCACCTCTCACATGGAATGCCACTAGACATGGTCGTTTACCTTGCTCTAGTCTTCTCTTCTTTTCCTTGGATATCTGGACCTTTCTTACTTGACATCCCAGTCCACAGGAAGCTTTTATTTTAATCCCTGCTCTAAATAACAACTACCTAAGGAAAGTCAAAAGATATAGCCATAATGGACAAATAAATACTGCTCCTTTGTATTTCTCAAATGTCAGCTAATTAGACCCAAGCCTGCCTTCATCACCAGCTTCATGGCTGTCTCCTGTGGTAGTTTTTGCAGAAATGGCCCGATTCTTCACTTCTCCTGAGGTCCATGTTTTTGCCACATGGCTTTGCCAATGCCTGTCCACTCTGACTCTGGACTCAGCCCCATGACTTGATCTGGCCAATGGGATGTTAACCATCATGACACAAGTAGAGGCAAGAAAGTATTTCAAGATTGGGTTTGTCTGTTCTTGCTCTCTGTCACAAGAACATTCTCAGGCTAGCCCACTGGTTGTAGGAGGAGGATGAGAGACACATGGGGTGGAACTGAGTCCCCTAGGCATCCCAGCTGAAGTCAGCTGACATGCGGCTGAGAAGAACCACCCAGTAAACTGGTAGACTCATGAGCTGTAATAACTACCTATTGTTTCAGGCTACTGAATTTTGGGGTTGTTTGTTACATAGCACTATTTTGTCAATAGGTAACTGCTATAAGTAAACATGAATTAATGATGGTTCTGCATATTGTTTTCTATTGCAGGGAATACAGAGTTAGTAGTAGGGTGTGTGTAGGGAGGCCATGGCTGGTTTCTTTAGAAGAGATGCCTGAGAGCTTTCAACCAAGAAAAAGAAAAGCTCAGAAATTTAATTCCTGTAAGCTGAGGGTAGTCTTCCTTAATTTCAGCTTTTCTCCCCTTTTATTTGGTGAGAGAAGGTCTGATTGAGTGGTGATGAATATCTTTGAGAGTCAGCGCACTGCCTGCCTCTTGCTTGTATGGTACCCTAACAAGCTGATTCCAGTTTGCAAAATGTGATGGCTCTTTCTGTGTGTCTTTAGAGGCTGTGTTCACTCATTGGTGTTTGAGGTTTGCTGCCCAGGCAAGCCTTGTAATATCTAAATCTCTCTCTTTTTTATTTTAAGGGCAAGCACCTACCATTTATTTAATAGCAGGTGCTTTTTTTCATTAAAAAAATTTTTAATGACGTCTATCATGTGTACATTAACATACATAAATAATAGGTATATAGTTAAATTTGTGAACTTAGAAAACAAACATGCATATCATATAGAACTACCATATATCACCCCACCACCAATACCTTGCATTGTTGTGGACCATTTATTACAGATGATGAAAGAGCATCATCAAAATATTACTACTAACTATAGCCTATATCTTACATTTGGTGTGCTTTCCCCAAACCTATCCTATAATTAACACTCGGTATTAGTATTATATATTTGGTATAGTTTGTGTGAGAATGTTCTCATATTTGTTTCGTTAACCACAGTCCATCATCCAGCAAGTGCTTTTTTGTTAATAGACTTTATTTTTTAGAACATTTTTAGAAATACAGAAAATTTGAGCAGATAGGACAGAGAGTTTCCAAATATGTCCTGCACAGTTTCCTCTATTATTAACACCTTACATTATTATGGTGCATTTGCTACATTTAATGAACTGATATTGATACATTATTATTAACTAAGTTTATGCTTTATTCAGATTTTCATAGTTTTTTTTTTTTTTTAACCTCATGTCCTTTTTCTCTTCCATGATCCCATTCAGGATCGTTATATTTAGACGATGTCTCCTTAAGCTCCTCTGGGCTGTGACAGTATCTCAGACTTTCCTTGTTTTTTTTTTTTTTGGAGGTACCGGGGATTGTACCTGGGACCTCACACATGCCAAGCAGGTGTTCCACCTCTGAGCTACTCCTGCTCCATCTTTGCTTTTTTTTTTTTTTTTTTTTTAGGTACTGGGGCCGGGGATTGAACCCCAGACCTCATATGTGGGAAGCCAGCACTCAACCATTGAGCCACATTGGCTCCCCGGAGTTGGTTTTTTTCATTTGTTTACTTGTGTTTTTTGTTATTATTGTTGTAGCTGTTGTTTTTTGTTTTTAGGAGGCATCGAGAGCTGAGCTCTGGGACCTCCCATGTGGAAAGCAGGCACTCAACCGCTTGAGCCACATCTGCTCCCTGTTTTTTGATAACCTTGACAATTTTGAGGAGGACTGGCCATGTGTTTTGTATGCTTCCCCTCCATTGGTATTTGTCTGAGGTTTTTCTCATTACACCGGGGTTATGGGTTTTGCGAAGGAAGATGACAGAGAGAAAGTGCCATTTTCACAACATTATATAAGGGTATCTACTATCAACATGAATTATGACTGTAGACATTGATCTTGACCACCCAGCTGAAGGAGAGTTTGTCAGCTTTCTCCCCTGTAAAGTTATTCTTTTTCATTCTGGGTTCCATGGAAGAGGGTCACTGTGTGCTGTCCATACTTAAGGAGTGGGGAATTATGCTCCCCCCAAATCTCTTTTAATAGTTTATTTTTATAGCTGTCCCTAAATTTTTTAGTGGAAATTTTATCTATGTCTCTATTAAAAATCCATTTCCTGATACTTGATTCATAACTGTCATTTTGGACAGTTCTAAAAAGACTTAAAAAAAATGAGTTCATTCAAAGGATTGTCTTTATTTCAGCTGACCCCCCTCCCTTAACATGAAATGCAGTGTGGGGCAATGGTGTTTGATGTAGGGACCGGGGATCACTCTCGTTTATTTCTTGCCCACAATCCACACATCCTTCCTCTGGTAAGGTTATCCCAATTTTCCTCTCAGTTGCCATCTCATTCCCACATTTAGTTCATGTGTGCTGGTAGAGGCGACGCCATCACTGCCCTCCCCCTCCTGCCCCACCCCCTTCTCTCCCCACGTTGAGGTAGGCATGTGACCCAGGCCTGGCCAATCAGACAGCCTCATCCTTCAAGCCACGGGGATGTTGTCACATGACCCAAGCCAAGCCAATAGATCAATAGGAGCCAATTCTGGGCCTTTGGGTTGCATGACCAGAAAACAGGCATTGTCTCTCTTTGAAGCTCTGAGAAAATAAAAATATAATTTTGTTACCACGGAGGAGACTACCTGTCAGAGAATGGAGCCAGCACATGAGAATGCAGAGAGGTAATCTCATGTAATCTTTGCCACCGTGCTTTATTATGTCATTGGAGGGGACTCACACTGGGATGTCTAACAGTGAGGATACCCAACATTCTTGGCTTGGAATTGCCCCTCCTCCATAGCCATATGCCGTAGCAGGAGCAGCTGAGGAACAAAGTCACTCTGTTCCCATGCTCATGGACGGTGATCGCCTGAATCAGACTGGGGCGATTACAATTATCATCCTCTTGAACTAATGAGTCCTATCTCTTGGATCCTAGAGTGAGGGGACTCTGTCTCTCCTTACAACATGCAACATTCAGGAGCTCTCAGTATATTTGTGTTCCAAGAAGAGGATTGAGGATGCAGCATTTCCCAAATCTATTTGTATGTCCCTTTTATGGAGAAGCATCCACTGGTGCTCCAGTGTATCCATTTGGACTGTATTCTCATGAGAGTTCAGGACACCATTCAGCATGTATTTTTCTCACTTAATGACAATGGCTGGCATTGGCTCAATTGTTTCAGTATTGCTGTGGCTGATATCTCTAATTCTCCTGGCCTTTTCCTTATTCACGAAGTGGCTGCTGCTTGTCCAGCCACATTTTCAGCATTCCAATCTGGACGATAGAAGAAAGGCTCATGCCAGCTGTGTCTCTAATGTTTTATCAAGAAAGTGAAAGCTTGCCCAGATCCCATAGATTCTTGCAGCAGAGTTCCCTAACATCTCAACCACCAGAACTGGGACGTGATTTCTAGCCACTAATAAGGCTGGGAAATTTGGGAACAGGATTGGCTTAAACCAATCATGACACTGCTTGGGTAGGACCACAGCCTGACCTAAATTTAGGCTCTGTTATCCTGGAAAAGAGGAGAAATGGGTAATGGGTAGGCAGAGAGTAGAGCCTGCCATGTCTATGGGAAACTGTTCCGGTGGACATTTATGAGTCCTTGGAAAGCTTCTTGGAGCTCTGGGAAAGATTCAGCCAACAATAAGCCAGCAGTCTTTTCCTCAGTTGGTTAACCATGATAGCTTTAGTTCCTCTTTTATTTTTTTATTTTTATTTTTATTTTTTTTAATTTTACTGGGAGGTCCCGGGGATCGAACCCAGGTCCCTCCATATGGCAGACGGATGCCCAACCATTTGAGCCACATCCGCCCCCCTTAGTTCCTCTTTTAAAGCAAATAGGTGATATACAAGAATTATGGTATCAGGCAGAATCTAAACATTTATTTTTATATTTTTATTCCGGATGAATACTCTGACTCTTTCTCTCTCTGGCCTGGCTCTGAATGATTCCACCATTCTTTCCTGATTCCAGCCATGCTTTTAGACTTTTTCTTCTCATAGCTGTACTTATGTGTACATGCTTTATGTATACACATATCCTTTAGAGAGTTCTTATACATATTTCCTTGGTTTCACTTGTTCCCCCAGAGATTGGGAGCTCCTTATTCCATGGAAAGCATTGTTCTAAGCATATTACTAATAGTAACTGTTTTAGTTTGCTAAAAGCTGCTGGGAGAAATGGGTTGGCTTTTATAATGGGAATTTATTAGGTTAAAATCTTAGAGTTCTGAGGCCATGAAAATGTCCAAATCAAGGCATCATCCAGAGATGCTCTCTCACCAAAGGTTGGCTGCTGGTGATCCTGGACTCCTTCCATGTGGCAATACACAATGGCAGCTCTCTGGTCTGGGTCTCTGCCTCTACTCCAGATTTACTTTCTCCCCGAGCTCAGCTGTGGGCAATCAGGCATATGACTCATCTCTCCCCTCTCCTCTGGGTCTATTCTCTTTCAGCGCCTTGGGCTTTTATGCCTCTATGATCTGCTGATTCCAGCCTCTGGTCTCTGGGATCTCTCTCTCAGCCACTCTGGGCTTCTCTGTCTCTGCCGCTTTTTCTCTGTGTATCTCTGCTCTCAGTCCTCCATTTATAAAGGATTCCAGCAAAAGGATCAAGACCCACTCTGGGTCATACCTCACCAAAGCAATCCCATCAAAAGCCCTCCAACTGAAAGCAATCTAATCAAAGGGTCCCACATCCATAGGAATGGATTAGCTCCAAGAACTTGATCTTTTTTTGGAGCTCTGCAAAAATCTTCAAACTGTCACAGTAACTCCTTCACTCTTCATAAGGATAAAAATAACACCCTATAAGGTAGGTACTATTACTAGTGTCACTTTTCAGATGAGGAAACTGAGGCACAGAGAGATTAAATAACTATTAGGTCAATAAATGATAGAGCCAGAATTTTTACCAAAGCAGTCAGGCTGCAGAGTTCATAATTTAAAACTTTCTGTAAGAACTTGTGTTCAAATGTACACTGAAGGGAAGATACAGAGAACTTCTTTTTTTAGTACTCCCCCCACCCTCCATGGCTCTCTCATCTGTTTGCTCGTTGGTTTTGCTCGCTGTCTTCTTGTTGTTTGCTCGTTGTCTGTACATTATTTTTTTTTGCTCATTGTCTTTTGCTCATTGTATGCTCATTGTTTATTTGTTGCCTTTAGGAGGCACCGGGAACTGAACCCGGGACCTCCTATGTGCAAGGTGGGTGCCCAGCTGCCTGAGCCACATCTGTTCCCCAGAGAGAATTTTTCATAGGAATTATTCCTCCATCATATACTTATGGTTGTAGCTAGAACAGCCATGTGTCCATGTGACTCTTTCTGGTTGTCTGATCCCAGCTGGGTAAATCATGGCACCATCCCTTCCAGAACCAATGAATACCTTTCCCTAGAATCATTACTCATATCAGAGGGAGGGGAGTCTGTCAGTCTCTCCCCCTAAAAGACAAGATTCAAGAGCTGTTGGTGGCTGTGCTATCTGCTGTGCTGACTGATGACAGGAGGCAAAAGAAGGGATTGGATCATTCTAGGAACCTTATGACAACACTGTGTTTTTCTTCTTCTAGATCACTTGGAGTTCTGTTAGCTGCAATGCAAAGATTTTACTTATGTCATATGAATCAGCTACTTATTGCCAGTATAATTCTGCATAACAAACAATCACAAAAGTCAATGGCATATAATAATAAACATTAATTTAGCTCAAAGTCGGTCTCAGCTGGGCTTGCTCGTATATCTGTGGTTGGCTGTGAGTTGGGGAGGCAGCTCTGCTGAACTGGGCTTTCTTATATGTCTGGGGGTTGCCTGGGGGTTGGCTAGTTTAGTGTGGCTGCTGCTGGGGAGACTGGGGTGACAAGACAACCAGATTCTGCTCTTTGTGTCTCTAATCTTCCAGCAGAACAATGTGGGCTTGTTCTTGTAGTGACAGCAGGAAAGATGCAATAGTGAGAGACTAGCAAATGCTAGTGGGTGGGCACTGTAAAGTCACATGGCAAAGGGGGTAGGAACAGGGTGGTGGTGGTGAAGAATTGGGACTATTCTTTTCTTCTTCAAATGTCCATACCATAGAATAATGGTTTAGAGAAGGGTTTTGCAAACTATAGCCTGTGGCCCAAATCTGGGTCTTGGTCTCTGTTTGTTCAGCCTTCAACCTAAGAGTATTTTTCACATTTTTAAAGGGTTACAAAAAAAAGAAAAGAAAAAGAATTTGTGGCAGAGACCATACATGTTCTGCAAAGCCTAAAATATTTACTATCTGGCCTTTTGCAAGAAAATGCTTGCTGTCCCCTGGTTGAGAGCATGGGGTCAGGCTACATGGATTCCAAACCCAACTCTGCCACTGATTGGCTGAGAGACCTTGGGCAAATTACTTAACTGGTAAGATTCCTCATCTGTAAAGTAGGGTTTCCAGTGGCACCTACCCATAGGATTGCTGGGGGGATTAAAGGAGCTGTTGTGTGAACATGGTAAGGATGGGATGAGTCCTACCTTAGTATTATTACTCCAAGAGTGTTGTGAAGATGGGATGGCATGAAGGCAGAGCCTCTGCTATGTTATATTGACTAAATATAGGACTTAGAACCCATGCTTTGAGCTTCTTGCTTCTCTAAGCCAAGTTCTGTTTAGCCTGTGGTGTGTAATGCCCTGTATTCTGTATTCTCTTACAGGGGTATCTATATATATACAAAACCACTATGGAGAAAGGCAGGTTCGGCTCATGCCAACAGCTCGGCATGTGAATTGAAGCTTGTTCCAGGTCTCCTGGCTCCAAGGTACTGCCCTGCTGTCCCTCCAATCTTCTCAAGCTCTCCCGTCTTGCTGTGTTGCTCCAGGTTTCTTAACAAACCAAGGAGGAGCAGCTGTTTCCCAGGCATGTTCCAGCAAGTTGTTTTTGGCTGGTGTCTGGGCTCAGCTGCAGCCACTCTCACATGTTGAGTTACCATGCTGCTCTGCCGGCTCAGCCGAAGTATGCAGAGAGGAAGGTACCAATTCAGAGATGGAAGTCAGCACTTCATTCTCCAGAGCCTTGGGATGCAAGAACACTTAATTTTAAAAAACTTTTTATTTTGAAATAATTGCAAACTTACAGGACAGTTGCGAAAAAAGATTACAAACACCATACAGAGAAACCTGAAGTGTCTCACTCCACCATCTTGATCAGAACACAAGATGGAGCCTATGAGAACTTTTGAATGGATATTCTTGAGGCTCACTCCACGCCACTATTGTTGGGACTTGGGCATGTGTGTTATCTTAAAGCCTCTTACCCTTCCTAAACTTCAGTTTTCCTCACTGGAAAATGGAAATAATGATGGTTCTGATCTCATATGTTTAGTGGAAGGATTACAAGAGAGTATTAAAGCAAGGGTCAGACACCTGCAGCCTGTGGACTAAATTCAGCCCAATATCTGTCGTGTGTGTGTATATGTGTGTGGCATCTTTTTATTCTGAGCACAGTGAGGGAAGAACTTACAAAGGGTGTGACAGGATGGAATTGTGCTAGGAGTGTTTGGGAATATCTTTCTCTCTTCTTTTAGTTGTTGAAGGAAATCAGAGCTGTGGTTTTTATAGCCCACAGACCCCTGAGGTTCACTCTGCTGCCTCCTCCAGGGGCACCAAGGGCTCCCTGCAGCTAAGTCTTCCAGGGCTCTTGGGAGGTGTGTGCAGGGCAGGAGGTGCCGTGTGGCCCTGTAGCCTCTGCCTTGATTGGAGCCCAGCCTCAAATCCTTCACCTTGGAGGGGGTACTTCCAGAAAAAAAATCCATCCCTTCCGAGACAAAAGCCAAGCATGGGTGGGAGGTATAGAACATCTTTTTCTGCAGAGAGATGGAACCAATGGGGCTGCACCTGAGTTGCTGCCACAGTCATGTCCTCCACCCCCACCCTACCGCAGGTATACACAGCCCCCTCCTCTTCTATGGCCACCAGGGAGAGCATGTCTGTGTATTAGTTCCCTGTGGCTGCTGTAACAAAAGAGCACAAGTAGGTGGCTTAAAATGACACAGATTTATTCTCTCATGGTTTTGGAGGCCAGAAGTCTGAAATCAAGGAGTGCAGGGTCAGGTTCTTTCTGGAGGCTCTGAGGCAGAACCTGCTCCATGCCTCTCTCCTGGCTTCTGGTGGTTGCCAACAGTCCTTGGCCTTCTGTGTTTTGTAAGCACATCCCTTCCATTTCTGCTTCAGGCTTCACATGGCCTTCTTCCCCCTGTCTGTGTCTCTATGCGTCTTTGCATGGCTTCTTATAAGGACAATAGTCAATGGATGTAGAGCCTACCCTAATTCAGTATGACCTCATCTTAACTTGATTAGAAGTGCCAAGACCCTATTTCCAAGTAATGTTACGTTCACAGGTACCCGGGTTTGGGGTTTCAACACATCTTTTCGGGGGACACAGCCAACCTGCATCAGCCCACGAGCTAAGAATGGTTTCTACAGCTTTAAGTGGTTTAGAATAAAAAAAATAATATTTCATGACTCATGAATATCACATGAAATTCAAATTCCAGTGTCCATAAATAAAGTTTCCTAGGAACATAGCCCCACCCATTCCTTCCCATGGTCTGTAGCTGGCTTTGCTCTATAATGGCAGAGTTTTTAGTTGTGCAGAGACCATCTGGTCTGCAAAGCCAAAATTATTTATTATCTGGCCATTTATAGAGAAAATTTGCTGACCTTGATGCAAAACATTATCTTGAATTGGCCTTGTCAGAGGCCGATCTTTAGATAAGGCTTTGAGTACAAGGACTTTATTTGGGAGATGACACTCAGAAACACTATTGGAAGGTGGGATTAAAATGCAAGAGAGGGAAGGCATCCAGTAATGGTGTGTGATCCAATTGCTTACCATGTGGGTCCTGTCGGGCAACTCTGGGAGTCTATAGAACATGGGCCTCTGAGCCAATCTACTCAAGGGGAATTGGTGTATTTATCCACCCAGACCATCAGTCACCGGGTGAGGGCTGCTCCGGGAGAGGAGGGCAGCATGGGTTTCCCAGCATTTCTGGGAACAAGTACACTGCCTCATACATAGTAAGGGTTCCATAAGTATTAGTCATTAAAAAAAATAATAATAATAAGACCATCAGCTTGGGAAAGTGGTGAGCAGTGTTGATTGATTGGGACTCTGTGTGACCTTGGGCAGATACTTAACTTCTCTGAACCTCATTAAGACTGTAGTCAGGATTAGATGAAGTAATGCTTGGCACCAAGTAAGTGCACCATCAATTTTAATTACTATTAATACTTACTGGGTTGGAATATATTCACAGATTGAGTCAGATTCATAAAACTTTTATGAAAATTGTGTCTATTTCTTTTAAAATCCCTGAGCATGTAATAAGATTCTGTAATTAAAATATTCGAGACATCTGAAAGCCAGAGAAGTTAAATATTAATGAGTGAAGAAAGGAGAACATGGGCCAATGGTGCCATTCTGTGGGTGTCACCAAAGTGCAGGGACACCTGTGCCTGAGTGTAGAAGTGTCTGAATACTTAATTAGTTTCCAAGGTCTCTGCTGCAGAGCTCATCGCTATGGAAGCAAGAAAGTTCAGGAAGTCTAGGACTCATTGCTGAAAAACCTTTCAGTGTCCTTGGGAAATTTTCAAACCTGGTTATTTCAACAAACCATGACTTGATGCCCATGTGCTAGTCACAGTGGTAGACAAGAGAGAGCTAACCAAGGCAAGGTATCTACTTTTGAGGTGCTCCTGATCTGGTTGAGATGTTTTTACCACTTACTATCAACACGGCAGCCCGACTCATGCTACTGAAAACAGAAGAGGGAGGTGAACTTTGAACATGGGTGTCGGCAGAGATGTCCCCAAATTGGGGACAGGGATGGGATGTGACAGATTTTGAGTCAGGAAAGGGAAGAATGAATAGGGATTTCTGGCAGATGATGGATAAGCAATGACGCAAAACGTGAAAGTGTGTGGAAGACAGTGCTGCATCCATTAGGAGTGGAGGTGGAGTTAGAAGGATGGGGTGAGGGACGTCTTGCAATGGGGTCTCCTGTTTGCATTTTTTAAAAGGATTTTTTAGCAGCATCATTGAGATGTAATTCATGAACCATACAATTTACCCACTTAAAATGTACAATTCATTGGTTTTCAGTTTATTCACAGATACGTGCCACCAAAGCCACAGACAATTTTAGAAAATTTTCATCACCTCAAAAAGAAATCCCATACCCTGTAGTCTTCATCCCCCAAAATCCCATCTCCCCAGCCCTACGCAATTACTAATCTACTTTCTCTTTCAATAGATCTCCCTATTCTGGGCATTTCGTGTGAATGCAATCTTCTAATATGTGGTCCTTCTGTTTGACTTTGAACTTTGTTATATTAGCAGTGGGGAGCCACCTGCTGTTTCAGAGCAGGGATTTAACATGATAAAATTTGTATTAAAAATTATTTCTGACTTAAGCATGAAGGGTCTAAATGGAGAAGCAAATGTCCAGATAAGAGGCTGGAGTTAGACAAGTCACATAAACAGAAAGAAGCAGAAGAAACAGAAAAGTGGGCATGAGAAGATTTGAGTCTATTGATAATGAAACTTTTCCTTATAGGGCAGAAGGGAGAAACCAAGTGGAGGGTGGGTGGTAAACTGGTTGAAATGCATTTCCTGTATTTTTAGTTAGGGCTGCTGCAGTGCTGAAGGAAGCCATTCACCTTATCTGTTAGGATATGCTTTTCTCCTCGATGACCAGTTCTTTGAGGAAGGTCTCGAAGCATGTCCTTTGGGCAAACTGGCAATTATGAAAGTTATTCACACATGGATCCAAGGGAGGACATGGTAGGAGAAAGCAAGTAAAGAAAAATAGTAACAAAGCTAGAGCGGTGGGGAGTTTGACTAGGAGGGAAGGATGTGAAGAAAATTCAGAGGTAGCTCTTTTTTGGGGGGATTGAGGGGAAATCCATATAATATAAAAAAAGCCATTAACTATTTTAACATGAACAATTCAATAGCATTTAGTGCACTCACAATGTTGTGTAATCATCACCTCTATCTAGTTGCCAGCCATTCTCATCACTCTAAAAGAAAGCCCTCTACCCAGTAGCCATCACTCCTCATTCTCCTCTTCCCCCAGCCCTGGGCAGCCAGCGATCTGCTTTCTGTCTCTGTGCTTTTACCTATTCTCTATGCTTCACGTAAATGAAATCATGCAATATGTGACCTTCTGTGTCCAGCATCTTTCACTTAGCATCACGAACCTCGAAAACCTTATGCTAGCTGGCTCCTTTCATCAGGAGACAAGTAGACGCATGCTCCAGTTGCAGGGCACTTGAACTTGCTGGTCCCGTGGCCTGAAATGCTTATTTCTTGGGTGCACACAAAGCTGACTCCCTCATTTCATTTCATATCTGCTCAAGTATCACCTTCTCCGTGGACTCTTCCTTGAAGGGACTGGAGAGGAGGTGAGAGGACATAGAAGATATCAGGATAGACTTGGCTGTAAAGTGAAAGGGAACTTTCTAAGCTTATCGTCAGGGTAAATGAACTAAATTTTTTGTGACTCTACCTTTTTTTTTGTCCCAGCAGGTTTTACTCGTGCTTTGGAGGGAACTCTGAGCCTGGGACACCAAAGATCTCATGGGGGTGGGGGTTTGGGGAGATGACTGTTAGCTCTTTTGGTAACTTGATGCCTTGACTGCTTTTCCTGATTATTGAGGAGGGTCAAACCCACCCAAAGGTGTTTGGATAGTGAGAGGAGGAAATCAGCACGATGAATTACTGTCACCTGCTAATGGCTTTTTCTCAAGCACACCCCCAGCCTGCAGTGTGTGCTACTGCAGTGTATTAGACAGTCCCTTCCCAGGCATTCTTGGATTGGAGGCACTCTTTTTTTGTGTGAGGGCTTTTCAAGGCTCCTGGTACC
The DNA here is from genome assembly GCA_026826555.1 of Tolypeutes matacus. Taxonomy (NCBI): domain Eukaryota; kingdom Metazoa; phylum Chordata; class Mammalia; order Cingulata; family Chlamyphoridae; genus Tolypeutes; species Tolypeutes matacus. The sequence goes on along the minus strand of JAKSZT010054576.1, from coordinate 10,150,504 downwards.
TGGGAGCTGTCTATTTAGTTTCTTCATTTAGGGGAGATTGCTCTCTTGCAAATTGCTTCTTGGTGGCTGTTGCTTCTTCTTCATCTGATTAGTCCTGCTTCTTGGAGGCGTTCAAAGCCTTTTTTTTTTTTTCCTGCTGTACCATATGTTTTTCCTTTGAGTTTGTAGTATTTTATGCTCAAATTCTGGAACCATGATGTAGCATTTCTCTCCTGACGATTCCTAGCAGGTGGCTCATCTCAGCAGCTGGTCATGGTGGGCATGGAGCAACAGGGAGGAATCAGGTAGAAACTGCCTGCGCATCTGCAGAGTCCTCTTTGACGTCTCTGGTACTGTTTCCTGCTCGTGTTTATTGTCCTTTCTTCTCGTACATGTACCAGCGTTGGCCATTGCTTTGATATCTGTTCAAGGAATTCTATACTTTCTTCCCCGGACAGAGACACTGGGGCTATCCAGGGAGTGAAGGTCACGTTTGAAAGATGACAGTGGAAACATGCATTAAGTCCTGCTCTGTGCCAGACATTGTGCTAAGCATGGAATATACATCACATTCACCAGGGCTCTCCAGAGAAACAGAACTGACAGGATACATGTGTATCTATGTATATATTAAGAGATTTATTTTAAAGAATTGGCTCACTCGAGTGTGGGAGCTGGCAAGTTTGAAACCGGTAGGGCAAGCTGGCAGGCTGGAAACTCAGAGAGGAGAACATGGTATAGTCTTGAAGCAGAATTTATTCTTCTTTTTCAAAACCTTGGTTATTTTCTCTTAAGGCTTCAACTGATTGGATAAGGCTTCACTGAGGGTAATCTCTTTTATTTAAAGTCAACTGATTGTAGATGCAAATCCCATCTACAAAATACCTTCACAGCAACTTGCAGCCCAGCATTTGACCAAACAAGCTGACACCATAATCTACAATTAGTAACTCATTTGTTCCTCCCAATAACCATTTCGGTAAGTTCATTATATTCCCCATTTTACAGATGAGATAATGAAGGCCAAGAGACTTAGTGTGTGAGGTCAGAATTCAAACCCATATCTGTCTGATTACTGCATGTACCATTCGGGCCGGATAATTGGTGTGTGTGTGTGTGTGTGTGTGTGTGTGTAAGCTCTCAGACACTTCTGTGCTGTTGATTCATTACATCTTTCTTTACCTGATAAACCTCCAGGATTCTTAAGGTCACCAATGAAGAAGTCAAACTCTCGGCAAAGTTGTGAGGAAAGGAAATTTGTCTGGAGGGTCTTCTTCTTGCCTCTAATTTATTCCATTTTTTTCTTTATGTGTCTGGTGTCTTCCTGGTCTCGTCTCCTCCCAATACCTGGGTGAAATGACTGAAGGCTTAAAATGTTGTTTTACAGGAGTATTTACATTTTAAACAAATCTGGAGCCTTCATCAAGGAGGTCGTGCCTAGAATGTGAGCTTTCCGGCATTTCCCATTAATTCATTCAACCAGTGTTCACCAAGCCCCTCCCCTGTCCCAGCACTGCACGAGGTGCTGCAGATACAGAATTCTATGGATGCAGCCCCAGTCCTGAAGGAGCTCCCGGGGCAGGAGGACAAAAGTAAACACTCTCATGATGCTTTTGACGAATGCTTTGGTGGTGGAGCCATCCAGGTGCTACTGATACAAGGCTGGGAGTTTGGTGGCCAACAGGACTGTAAAGAGGCAGGAAAGGGGAAAGAACTATTGCCTGTGCAGACAGGAAGGGAGGGAGAAGGAAGTCAAAGTAGAGGAGAAGGGGAGAGGAAAAATGAAGATAATTTTTGTGGCATGGAGGAAAAGTTTTCTGGGGGAATAGTAAGAAAGAGAGGATTTGGTGATGTTTTGGGGTAAGAGAAATTTGAGGCCAGGGAATGGAGTTTGGAGAAATCTAGCTGGGGTTTATGTCTTGGCTCCTATTTAAAGTTCTCTGTGAGACCAAACTCAAGACTGCAGTTCCTTTTCATTTGCTTTGGCTGCTTGATTTTGTTTCTTTATATGTGACTCCACATCAGGCCTAAGTCACATAGGACCTTGGAATTTACTTGCGTTACATCTACAAGGACTCAAAGACATTCAATAACATGGTTTGTGGATAGAGAAGAATTTTGGTTGTTATTGAGGCGTTTCCACATCCTGTGCATGGTATTGACCTCCTAAATGCTTGGCACTAATCATTCATTCCACAAATATTTATTAAGTAACTGCTATGTGTGTGATCCAATTTAGTTGATGTGGTTTATCATTCTGTGTGATGCAAGGGTACCAAGAAAAGGGAAGGAGGGGCAGTCAGTCTCCAATGTGAGGAATTACTATTAGAAGACATCGCTTTTCTTAGAGATGTCACATGTTTTGCCTAAACGTCATTGGAAATTCTTTATGCTTCCAGCCTATGCTGCTCTGTTTAGATTAGGAAATTATATTTATTGAACACCTACTATATGCTAATATTTTTTATACAAAAATCAAACATACTTAGTTCTTGTCTTTAGGAATTTACAGTTTAGTGGGGGTAGCACAGAAAAACAGACAATTTCAATATAATGTGTTAAACACAAGGACAAAAGGAGGCAAAATGTCCTGGAGGAGCATAGAAGAGGGGAAATTAGCCTTGCATGGGTATTGTTGGAAGATATCCTGGAGGAGAAGATGCTTGGGCTGAGTCTTGAGTGATGTGCAGAGTTGGTCAGGTAGTCAAGTGGGGGGATAGCAGTATCCCTGGCAATGGAAAGAGAATGGGCAAAGTCATGGAAATACGAGATAGCCCATGTGTGTGTAGGGGCTCTAATGAGCTCATCATTCATAGTCATTCATTTAGCATTTATTGAGTGTCTATAATATGACACTATTACGTGTCTATAATATGACATCATGTAGATGGGTTATAGTTGGTCTTTCAAGTATATAAATATATAGATGAAAATAATTTGTAATGATATTACAAGTAATGTAATGATAATCCAAGTGTTTACAAAGAAGCACTTTATTATTTCTAATTTGTGAGTGAGCACCTCTGTAATTCTTTTATCAAAATGCCAAAATGTGTCAAAATTCCTCAGTCTTGCCAAACTTTTCCAACATTTCACAGGAAATATTGGAAAGAGTCAGAAAGTAATGGGTCTGATTTCAACACTTACAAGTGGGGACCTTGAAAAAAGTACTTTCTTCTCCGAGCCTCATTATCATCTCCGAACCTCTTCTCATCAGGGCAGCTGCTAATGTCATTGCTGTGTGGAAATGACTGAAGAAAAATAGGTACAACCACTCACACAGACTGGCCCATCATGAGACTTCTGAGGTGAGCATCCATATAGAAAAAACATGGGCTTCGGAATCAGAACCTGGGCTCCCATTCCAGACCTACCTATTTAGTTGCTATGTAACTCTGGGCAAGTTACTTAGCTTCTGTGAGCCTCAGTTTCCTTATTGTTATAGCAGGAATAATACCTAAAGCCCCTGGCACATAACTGGCTTTCAAAAATGGCAGCTACTAAATTGGCCCTTATATTTTAGTTTTTAAATTTTGATTTTTACCCACAATAAAAAATAAATAAATTAAAAAAAAAAAAACCAGAAGAGAAGCAAATGCCTTCATGTGTCTGGCCACTTGGTAGGAGTCCAGAATCAGCAACAGCTCACCATTGATGAGAAAGCATCTCTGCTGATGCCTGGTATGGGCATTTTCACAGCCTCAGAACTGTAAGCTTTTATGGTAATAAGTTTCCATTTTAAATGCCTATATATATATATATATATATATATACATTTTTACATTTACATTTTTCTTGAAAGTTTATTGAGTGTTTTAGAGTAGACAAAGGTGAGGCAACAAATAGTCCTCAAAATGCTTAGTGGCATGCATTTGTGAATGTAATTAATATCACTGAACTATATTTTACATGATAGTGGTTGAAATGGGAAATTTTGTGTTGTACATATATTACCATAATTAAAATAAAAAAATAAAGCAAATGCTATAGAAAAACAAAAGAAAACAACATAAATGCTTAGCGCCCTCCAGCACAAGTTTATTTCTTCTCCCATGCCAATCCCAGTGGGAGTGTTCCTGGTTGCTGGGTGACTCACCTCCACATGGTGACTCAGAGACCTACCATCCTGTGGCTTTGCATTACCCTCTGGAGCCATGTCATCATTAGTCTCCAGCTGCATCTACTCATGAGAACTGATCATGTGGCCATACCTAACCACAAGAGAAGCCAGAAGAAGTAGGCTAGCTGTGTACACAGGAAGAAGAAGGGGATTGTGGCGAACAATTAGCAATCTCAGCCACATTTCAAAACTGGTTTCCCCTCCATGTCTCCCAATGTTCTTGAGAATGATTTTTCCCTATACATTGCAGCAATGCTTCTTCTGCAGGGAGAAGTCTGATGAGGATTTGTTTCTCTCCTTGTTTTTTTTTTTTTTTAAACTCCCTGGGAAGAGGCTGCAGAGATATGGCAAAGAGGACGTTTGAAATTCTGGAACTGCTCACTTGATTCAAGAGGGCTGCCTTGGGAAGATCTCTATTCATGCAAAGTTTAACCAGTTGATTGATTTCATTACTGTGTGTGTGTGTTTGTAATGGGGTTTGCAAATCCAATGCCTATGAGGGCCAGACAGATAAGATCAATGAGTGAAGTGGGCTGGGTGGATACTGTGACGAAATGGAAAGTTCTTGCATTGTCAACTATGGGTGGCCATTTTCTATTCCTGGCAGATTTTTGCATTGTGGGAATGTGGGCCTGATATCAGCTTCCAAGAGAAGCTGGAAATATGGATTTTCAAGTAAAATATCTGTTTTAGTTTGCCAAAGAGCTGCTGATGTAAAGTACCAGAAATGGATTGGCTTTAATAATGGGAAATTTATTTGGGTAAAAGCTTACAGTTCTGAGACTTTGAAAGGTCCAAATCAAGACACCATCAGAGGTGCTTTTGCACCAAAATCAGCTACTGTCGATCTTGTTGCCTGGCCATGTGGCGAAGCAAGATGGCCGCCAATCTCTGCCAAGGTCTCTGCCTTCCCCTCCAGAATCTACTGTCTCCCAGAGCTCAGCTGTGGGCAATCAGGCATAGGAATTGTCTATTTCCAGGCCTACTCTATCAGTGTCAGCTTCTCTGCTTTCTTCCCAATTTCAGCTGTGAGTTATTAGGCATATGGCTCATCTCTCTCTGGGCCATGGCTCCTCGATCTTCTTGGGGCTTCTGTTTTCCTGAAGCCTTATCTCTTACATGGCAGGATCAATATAATAGGGCGGCTCCCTTTTTCTGCGTGTCTCTCTCTGTGTCTCCATTTTTATCAGAACCAGCGAGAGGGTGGAGACTCAACCTGAGTCATGCCTCACTGACGTGGTCCAGTCCAAAGTGTCTCAAACCCACATGAATGGGTTAGTTTCTCTTGGGGATTCATAAAAGAATGCCAAAGTGCCTTGATAGCCTTACTTTTAAATCTTGGCAACTAATTCAAATGAAAATAATAGTCCTGGTCAAACAAGACACATCTGTGGGTTCCATGTGGGCTGGGTGCTAGCGGTCAGCAAACTCTGACATACTGATTGTGAATAGCAGGAACTAGTATACTTATTTGCAGGGCTGGATTGAGGCTGCTAGGATGAACCCTGCAGCCTGAAAGTCTACAGCTGACCTTGTGGAGAAAGTAGAGCAGCTGAGCCCGGAGAGAGGCAAGCCCCAGGAAGAGAGGAACCCAGGAAGCCTGAACACTTGCAGATGTTGGCAGCCATCTTGCTCCAACACATGGCAATAGACTTTGGTGAGGGAGGTAACTTGCACTTAATGGCCTGGTAACTGTAAGCTTCTACCCCAAATACCCTTTATAAAAACCAACAGAGTTCTGGTACTTTGCATCAGCACCCCTTTAGTTGACTAATACAAGACTCAATGGCAAGAAAGAGGCAGCGACTTGAAGATGTGGGGAAGAGTGTTTCAGGCAGAGAGAACACTAAGTGCATGAGACAGAACAAGGTACCCAGGAGAGAAGAAAGCCCAGTGTGGCTGGAGCATTGTAAGTGATGGGGAGAGAAGTGGGCAATGAGGTCAGAGAGACAGGTTGTGTAGAAAGTAGTTTATCATGATCTGTAATATGAATTATATTCTAAGGATGATGAGTCATGATTAGAGAGTTCTAATCAGGGAAGTAGTATAATCTGACATGTTTTAAAATGATCATGTTCAATGATGTTTGGATAAGAAGTTCGAGATGGGTTGAATCAGTCACTACTGAATAACAAACCACTTCAAAACACACTGGTTTAAACTAGCAATCATTTGATTAGCTCATTTTCTGATTGGGCTCAGCAGGGCATCTCTTCTGCTGTAGGATGATCTCACACATTCACCAAATGCTGATCAGCTCTGCTGATCTTGGCTGGATTCTCTTATTTATCTGGGACTTTGGCTGGGACAACTGAGCACTCTGAGACCAGACCCACATGGTCTATCATCACCCAGCAGGCTGGCCTGGGCAAGTCAAACCAAGGCTGGGCAGGATTCCAAGAAAGTGGAGGGTGTGATGCCTCTTGGAGCTGACATGGTGTCACTTACACTACATTCTTTTGCCCAAACAACTCACAGACTCATGGGGTAAGTAAACAGACTCTACTCTTGATGGGAAGAGCTGCAAAGTCATATGGCAAGGGGTATAAATGCAAAGAGGGATATAATTACAGCCATCTTTCCAAACAATCTACCACAGCAGACAAGAGGAGTGGGGAGACTACTCAGGAGGCTATTGTGGTCTCCTGGGACAGAGATGCTGGTGACTTGGATTTGGGTTTTAGCAGTAGAAGGAGGAGAAATGGTCAGACTCTGGACATGCCTGCATCCTATCCTTATGGATAAAATTTTTTCCTGCTGTTTACATTGCATGGTGAATCACAGTAGGTGGGCAAAGTAACTAACATCCACTGAATATTTCCTGGGTGTCAAATTGTGTTTTGGTTTAGTCCTCACAGCCATCTTGTGATATAGGAATCATTGTATTTTATGCATAACTAGGTAGAAGCTCAGAGACACCAGGCAACTTGTCCAAGTTCACCAGCTGGTAAGCGACCAAACTGGGAATTGAGCCCATATGAATCTAAATCCAAACTCAATTCTCTTTTCTCAATACATGTCATGCTCTGGGCCAATATATGGTCTACTGATTAAAAGCCCAGACTCTAGAATCAAATGCCTTCATCTGAATTCTGGTTTGCTGCTTCTTAGGTCTTGCTTAATTTCTCTCTGCCTCAGTTTTCTGATCTGTGAGATGGGGGTGATAATAGCATCTATTTCATAGGGTTGTTATAAGGATCAAATGAGTTGCTGCTTTGAAGTATTTAGAACAGTGCCTGGAACACAGTGAAGATTATATAAGCATTTGTTCAAAAAGTAGTAGAAAGGAAAGTGATGCTCAATTCCAAATTCCTGCTATGCAAATCTCCTTTGGTCCCCAGAAATATTCTAGTGGGGATGTTCAGGCTTTGAATGCTGGAGGGAAAATACAGAATGCAGTAGAATTGGGCACTTTGGTAGATCTACATTTCTGGTTCTCTTGGGTCACCTATCAGCAACTCTTCATTGTCCATTAGTTCATTTTGAGCATTGGATGCAGCTTCTTCTCCTCTGCTACTTAGATGGATCTCAGGAAAAGACCAGGGAGGTCCTGGACCAAAGGGGCAGAAAGGGATTTTGTGTGTATGTGAGAAAGAGAGAAAGAATGTTGGGGGGTGGGGGGGGGAAGGGAAGAAAGATAAGGAGGAATCTCTTAATTTTCTGTGGCTTTAGCTTATTCCTGAGCTCCAGATTTCTATTTCCAAATCCCTGCTGACCATCTGTATCTGGTTGTCCTACCAGGAGCTCAAATTCAGCTTGTGCTAAACTTGCTTTTCAACTCTCCCCCACTGAAAACCAGATTTCTCTTTCTCTGTTTATTGTCTTTTGTTAAAAATCATTACCTGCAGTTACCCAATCTTAAAACTCTCAGCCTCTGCCCTATCGTTGTACAGCCAGCTCCTTTGCCTCATTCAACTATCTACTCAAATATCACCTCCTCAGAGAATCCTTCCCTGGCAATGCTATCTAAAATACTTCCTAAAGTACATCACTCTTGAAGCAGACCCACCCATCTCCCATTGGCATTGACCACTTCCATGCTCAGTAGCCCAACTTCCATCTGTCAAAAACTGTGCTTTGTCTGAGGGTTTTCTGTGACCACCAGAACGTGCCCTACCCTATGCTCAAAGCAAGATGGAGGTGCCAGGGAATACCCTCTGGGAGTGGTTCTCAGCCAATAACTGGCAAGAGGTGATACCTCAATACCCCAGCTCCCTCATCCATCTGGTCTACCAGAGTCCCCAGTGGGCTAAGCTCGTTTCCCACAGCATCCTCCACTCATCAGTGTACCCTGCGCTGGTCACATTTTCTTTCATATGTCACTTCCCCAATCCCTACTGGTATCTCCTTTATCTCACAAACAATTTGCGCTCAGTTCCTTCTGGAAGAATCTATTCTAAGACAACTCTTTATTTCATTTCCTTGCTTTTGTTTTCTTCCTTCCACAATCTGAAATTATTTTCTCTGTTCATTTGTTTAACTGTTTATTGCCCATCTCCGCCATCCTAACTAGAATGTAAGCTCTTTGATGGCAGGGACCACATCTATCCTTTTCAACAGGCCTAACAAAATACTTGATACGTGATAGGTGTTCAATAAATATTTCTTGAATGAATGAATTATTCTTTGACAAATTTTTCTCTCCCTTTCTCAACTTCTATATCCAATTGGTTGCCAAGATCTGTGGTCTATACTTTGATGTGGTGTAAAAAATAAATCTATGTCCTTTGTCAAGGGCTTGCTGTCTATCATCTGTTTGGCACAGAATGAGTTAGGTTTGCCAAACTCATGAGTTCTCAACCGGGGGTGGGTTTATCCTGCAGGGGACATTTGGCAATGCCTGGAGGCATTTTCTGGTTGTCACAACTGGCATCTAAAGTGTTAAGAGACCAAGGATGCTATTAAATATCCTATGATGCACGGAACAGCCCCTCCCCCTCCCCCCTCTCCGCCCCTTCCCCACCGCCCCAATACACACAACAAAGCATAACCTGGCCCAGAAACCCGGGCTAAATTGGACTTTGGTTCGATCTTTCTAAGATGGCAGTTTTGAGAAATGTATGTTCTTTACTGAGCTACAGAGGCAGAAATCAGCAAGCTTGAAAGGTCCCCAACCCCTCTCGGCTCCCAGGTGGGGCTATTTGAGCTGAGTAGCTCTCGATATTTCTTCTTTTAGTAGAAAATTCTACAGAGAGAGTTGGTGGGAGTAATAAAATCCATCAGCTCTCATTTTACTAGTCATTTAGGAAAATAACTTTTCTCTTGCAGCAGAAATTACACGAATTATATTAAAATCAGTGCTAAGGTATTAAAATTACATGCTCAGAACGCTTCTAAAAAACTCCCTTTGTCTGGCAGGGTAATTTGAGTATGGGGAAGACAATTTCCATGACCATCATATACTTTCATATAAAGAGGGAGTGGAGAAAATTGGCTCAACTGCAGTCTTGTGGCATGCACTCACTCTGTGAAATTCCAATTTTTTTTTTTTTTTTTTCCACATCTGCAGATCTAATCGCAAGGCGAACTTTCTGGTGCAGACCATGAGAAGAAAGACGTTTTAATGCCTCTCTATAGGAGGAAACTTCAGATCACCAAATGGATGGTGGTGTCGAGAAAGGGGCAAACACCCTAGGAACTGTGGCAGAAATGGACTCCAATGCCAGGTGAATTATCAGTTTTGGTGCCAGTGCCCTGCTGGTTTGGAAGGAAATGTATAGGAAAGCATACGTGATGAGAGAAACCTCTTTCATTTCCAGTGAGGTAACAATTTTTAGCTGGCAAGAAAAAAAAGTGTCATCCTTGTTTTAACGTCTGAGAAAAATAAAATGACTGGGAAAAGTGACATCTGTTCCTAAGATTCCCAGTGAAAACGTCGGTTGTTTGGAGGCAAATTGACGCATGTGATGCACTGGCTGAGCCAGCGAGGGGATGAGGCTAGCCAGGAGAGGAAACATGTTTGATGGAGTCGAAAGAGGGCTGACCATGGGGACAGAAGACCTGGTTAGCAAATGGCATGTGGGGACTGTGGGGTTTGATCTTTAGAGCAGGGTTCTCAGCCAGAGGTGATTGTGTCCCCCAGGGGACAATTGTATATGTCTGAAGAGGGATTTGGTTGTCACAGTTGGGGGGGGGGAGGGTTTCTACTGGCATCTAGTGGGTAGAGACAAGGGATGCTGCTAAACATCCTACAAGGCACAGGACAGATACCATGACAGAGAATTTTCCAGCCCAAGATGTCATTAGTACTAAGGTAGAGAAGCCCTGTTTTAAAGCTTCAGTTTTCTCATCTGTAAAACGGGGATGGATGCAACACCTCATTTACCTGATTATTCCAAGTATTAAAGGTGATATTATGTGGCAGAATGCTTTCCATAGTTGGTATTTATCTTCATTGATTATCAAGATCCCAATTTTTATTTCCCTACCCTGCCCCCAAAGGTAGCCACAGAGCTTTACCTAAAATGTAAATCTGACCCTGTCTGATCACCTCCTCAGGGAAGCCCTCTCCAGCAATGCTACCTAAAAGGCCACCTAAAATAGCCTCCCTTTATCAATTGCTCTTATAGCAGATGCTGCAGTGACCTGCCTTTAGCCCATTGGCATTGACTTCTGTGTTCACTGGCCCAACTTCCATCTTTGGCTGCTTTTGCAGTTTTCCATTGACTTCCTTAATATACCCAAATGGATCTCTGCAGCCTCATGTGTCAACCTTGCCCTTGTCTCTTGCAAAACTCCTGCCCTCAAAGGCAATATGCTGACTCCCACATCCATGCCTTTGCACCTGCTGCTCCCCTTTCCCGAACCCACTTATCACACTCTCTCCCACTCACCTAGTTAACGCCTACTTGTCCTAATGGTCTCAGCTTTAATGTCACCCCCTCCAGGAAGCCTTCCCTGACTTCCCCAGGAGAAAGAAGGTGTCTATCACAAGTGCTTTTACAGTGCCTCATGCTCACCCCCTGCCCCCAGCACTGTGTTGTAACTGCCTTTAAAATTTTTCTGTCCCCCAGACTGTAAGCATCTTGCTCACTGTTGTATTCCCAGTATCTAGTGTAGTACTTGGCCATTTAGTACAGTTAAGTAAATGTTTGTTGAATGAATGCATGAATGAATGAATCAATGATTTGATGAGATCTTTGGCCACAGCTCCCTCTAGCAGAAAATAATCCACTTTTATTTGTCTTCCTTTTCCTTCTTTGGGTCACTCTGATGTGGCCATATAATTATGCCATGGTCTAAAGGGAAAAAAGTCTGCAGAGAGGAGCACAGCAAATGGGCAATATAATCTTTAACCTTGACCAATGACCTTGACATAATCCAGATGGAAACGATGAAACTTTGCTTTTCAAGTGATTTATCTGCTATTTTCTGGAAAGTATGTTAGTCAGGAATTGATGAGAACTTTGTGAGTTTCCAGTAGTTCAGGGCTTATGTTGTGTTTGTGCGTGTGTATTCCAGAGCATTTTCCATTGTGTGTTCATAAGAATTTCATGTTCTTTGCTACATTTTTAAGCTTCTGGAGGACAGGGACAACCTCTGCTTTGTCTCTGCATCGCATGCATATCTCACTGTCAAAGTGCCTGGTGAGGAAGCCTTTTAGATAAAATCACTCCATGAGAATATGCAGTGTCCCCATTTTACAGAAAAGAGTAAAATGAATATTCACCCAGCGATCCAAACTCAACCAGCAAGTTAGCAGCAAAACTAGGACTCAAAAAATATGACATAAGTTCATTGGCGACAAAGTATAGATGCCTCAATTTCTTTTAAATTTAGAAAACAAAGTTCACTTCTGCCAGAATTGCAAGGCAGCTTTGACGTCTTCTTTTTGAAAGCCACTGCTCCCATCCAATTTTATTCTTAAAGTAGAAAGCAAAAGCTCCCAGGGACACTGACACATCTCCCCCTCCATTTATCAGTATTTTTGCCTCTCATTATACCCGTGGCCTAGTTTTCTTGGGCTTTAGATATCAATGGGTGAGTTACATTAAGCATTGTCCTTGTAACTTTTTGAAGTTCTTTAGGCATTATGGGCAAGGTCTTAAACCCCAGCTGGGCGCCACAGCCTACTTTGGCTCTGCTCTATTAAGAAGTCTAAAGGATGGAGGCGGTGTCTTCTACAGCAGAAGCAGATAAAAAAAAAAAAAAAAAAAAAGCCGCCTGCGTTCTGAGAATTTCCCCCCTTTTTCAGAGACATCAGAGAAAACTGCTAAAATTGACTTATTGTGCAAGATGCTACTGTCTTCTAACCTGTAGAAAGCAAGCAGACAGCAATGGAAGAATGGGGCATGATTTGGGGAAGGCAAGAGCCTTGGAGCTGAATGTGGGGGAAAAGGCACAAGCATTCTACATTTTAACTCCCAGCTATACTCCAGGGGGATGTGGAAACTTGCCATCCTGAGCCTCCAGTGTCCTGAGCACATGGTACAGGGTCAGCAGAGTCTTTCTTTGGACGCAGATCTCTGCTTATTGTGAGGCTTCCAAAAAGGGACCTGGGATCTCTGTTTTCTCTTCTGCTGTGGCCTTTATCCAGCCAAGTGTAAAAATGACTAGCAATTCTCAGCAGACTCCCTTGAAGCTGTTTTGGCGTCTTGCGGGGCTGGAGGGGAATGTGGAGGGAGTTAACTCTGAGATTTGGAAGGGAGTATGGTGTGCTGAGAGCTTACTCCGAAGTGGGTGGAGTGGGCTCATGCAACTTAATTTAAGGGACTTTACGGAGAGCCACTCAAGCCTCAAAATATCTCCCGTTCATATTTCAGAAATGTCAGCTTTAGCATCCATCCCTGTGTGTTCGTCACCGCCTTTCCACAACTTCTTGCGAGGAGGCAGCACATTAAGTCTGTAAGTGAACGGTTTTCTTTGACCAGCTTCTTCTCTCAACTATACATTCTGGGTTGTGGGGTGAAGCTAAACAATACCAGAAAGTAGGTGTCACCCAGAAGTTATAATCCATATTCGTGTTTCAACAGATTGGGGCCTAACATGAAGTTGAATTCCTTTCACACTCAAGTTGTTAAAATTGGGGGAGCAGGAGCCAGTCAGCCTTGTCCACACCTAGGCCTACCTGCTACCAGCTCTGTGACTTTGGGCAAGCTACTGAATTCCTCTGCATCATGTTTTCTTGAGCTGTAACTGGGAACATTTACACTATTGGCTTATTTTAATGGTTAAATTCGAAACACATGTGAAAACATACTCTTCCTACTCTAGTGCTTGGTACATATATGCAAAAAAGTACCACTGCAATAATGGGGGTACGTCAAAGGGATGCAGGAGCAAACTGAAAGAGCTGCCAATGGTCAAAGCTGGAATAAAGTAGTGTTCTATTATAACCCAAAGCATAAAATAAATATGCATGAGTCCATAACAATATAAATAAATGATTGAAAACAAATAAATAAATGGGAGAGAAGAGACAAATGTACTGTAGAGAAGAATTCCAAATAGTTTATATAGAAAACTTTGCCTTGAGGGAAGGGGAATATAATTTTCCACTCCTTAAGTATGGGCTGCACATTGTGACTTCCTTCCAAAGAGTACAGTATGAAAAGGGGAAGAAAAGAATAACTTTACAGTGGAGAAACCTGAAAAATACTACCCCAGATAGACGATCAAGGTCAAAATCAAGAGTGATAAATCATGCTGGTATTATGTACTCAGGGTATGAAGTGATGAGAATGGCAGTTTATCTTTGTGGTCTTCCTTCCCCAAAGCCATAAACCCAGTCTAATCAGGAGAAAAACATCAGACAAATCCCAGTAGATGAGAATCCTACAAAATACAAGACTAGTCCTCCTCAAAACTTTCAAGGTCATCAAAAACAAGGAAAATCTGAGAAACTATCACAGGCAAGAGGATCATTAAGGGGACACAATGATAAAATGTATTGTGGCATCCTAGATGGGATCCTGGAAGAGAAAAAAGGACATTGAGGAAAAACTAAGGAAATCTAAATAAAATATGGACTTTAGTTAATCATAATATATCAATATTAGTTCATTATTTATAACAAATGTATCATAATAATGTAAATTATTAATGATGGGGGAAACTTGGAGCAGGGTATATGGGAGCTGTTTGTTCTGTCTTTAAAATTTTTCTGAAAATTTAAAATTATGCTAAAAAATAGTCTATATTTTTTAAGTCATTAATTATTATTATTTCCTTTCTGGAGTTCTCTTACCTGCAAAAATTTCACCTCCCCAAAGGACCTATTAAGTCGAAGACATCAGTATGGTTTCTAAGACTTTGTTATCCAAGAAGTCTCATTCTTTTTGGTTATGGTTAGTGTGGCTCCCACATGATGCAACATGGACAATTTGGCTGTCCACATGCTCATCTAGGGGAATCTATATTTCTGAAGATCATAACCTGGCAACATGACAGAATCCATGTCCACTAAGGAAGTGTTTATGTGAACTAGGAATTAGCTTCCATCCCAGGGAAAATTTATGATTCCTTTTTCTGCCAATACTGGCTTGTACATACCTCGGCTGAATTACTCATTATGCTGGATTTTCATTATTCATCTCCCTTAGCCATCTGTGAACTCCCCAGTGGAAAGGAGTTTTTTCATTTATCTTTGTACTTCCAGGACTCAAGCTTATGCCCAGCATAGAAAACTCAAAGATTGATGGCTGAATGGAGAACAGGGCAAAAGTGTTTAAACTTACAATGCTGAAACTCAAATTGATTGTGCCATAAAAGAAGAGATAGTGTGACAGATTTTATTTTTCAAAGAGGTCCATAGCAGTGTCTCCCATCCCGTGTTACTTTTTTCAGTGTGACCATGACACTTCTAGATGTGTCTTGACACTAACTGGTGAGGTCAATGTCCCTTCCCCCTTGAAATGGGTAGACATTTGCTCAAGAGAGCCCCAAAATACTTGAAGTAAATACTGGCAAAACTAAGGGGGAAAATAGATGTCTCTACAATCATAGTGGGGGACTTCAATGCACCATTATCACCATTAGACAGAGCATCTCTACAGAAGCTCAATAAAGAGAGACCTTGAAAAACATGTTAGAGGAACTAGATCTAATGGACTTATACTGAACATTACACCCAAAAGTAGCAGGATATACATTCTTCTCAAGTGCTCATGGATCATTCTCCAGGATAGAACACATGTTACGTCATAGAATAAGTCTCAATGAATTTAGAAAGATTGAAATTATACAAAGCACTTTCTCTGACCACAGTGGAATGAAGCTAGAAATCAATAAAGATGGAGAACTGGAATAGGCATAAATATGTGTAAGTTAAACAACACACTCAAATAATCAGTGGGTCAGGGAGGAAGTTGCCAGAGAAATCAGTAACTACCTTGAAGCGAATGAAAATGAAAATGAGAACACAACATATCAAAATTTATTGGATGTAGTTAAATCAGTGCTGAGAGGAAAATTTACAGCCCTAAATGCCCACGTTAAAAAAGAAGGAAGAGCTAAAATTAAAGAACTAACTGCACACCTGGAGGAACTAGAAAAACAGCAACAAACTAATCCCAAAACAAGAAGGAAGGAAATAACAAAAATTGGAGCAGAATTAAATGAAATTGAGAATTGAAAAAACAAAACAAAACACTAGAAAGAATTAACAGAACCAAAAGCTGGTTCCTTGATAAGATTAATAAAATTGACAAACCCTTACCTAAACTAACAAAGTAAAGAAGAGAGAAGATGCAAATAAATAAAATAAGAAATGAGAGAGGGAATATTACCACTTAAGCCACAGAAATAAAGAGTATCATAAAAGAATACTTTGAAAAATTTTATGCCAACAAGATGGACAATTTAGATAAAATGGATGAATTTCTAGAAACACATAAGCAACTTACATTGACTAAAGAAGAAATAGAAGAACCCAACAAACCAATCACAAGTAGTGAGATTGAAATATTTATCAAAAATCTCCCAACCAAGAAAAGCTCAGGATGAGATGGCTTCCCAGGTGAATTCTACAAATTACTCTGGAAATAATTAATACCAATCATGCTCAAACTCTTAGAAAAAATTGAAGAGGAGTGAACATTACCTAACTAATTCTATGATGCCAACATCACCCTAATACCAAAGCCACATAAAGATGCTAGAAGAAAACTACAGACCAATCTCTCTAATGAACTTAGATGCAAAAATCCTCAACAAAATACTTGCTAATTGAATCCAACAACACATTATGATCAAGTGGGTTTTATCCCAGATATACAAGGATGGTTCAACATAAGAAAACCAATCAATGTAATACACCACATTAACAGATCAAAGAAAAAAATCACATGATCATCTCTATTGACACAGAAAAGGCATTCAACAAAAGGCATCCTTTCTTGATAAAAACACTTCAAAAGATAGGATTAGAAGGGAACTTCCTCAATATGATAAAGGGCACACATGAAAAACTCACAGCTCACATCATACTCAATGGTGAAAAGCTAAAGACTTTCCCTTTAAGATCTGGAACAAGACAAGGACGCCCACTGTCACCACTCTTATGTAACATTGTATTAGAAGTACTTGCTCAAGCACTTAGGCAAGAAAAAGAAATAAAAGGCTTCCAAATTGGAAAGGAAGAAGTAAAATTTCACTATTTGCAGATGACATGATCCTATAGGTAGAAAGTCCTGAGAAATCTACAACAAAGCTTCTAGAGCTGGTAAATGAGTTCAGTAAATTGGCAGGATTTAAGATCAACATGCAAAAATCAGTGTCATATCTGTACACTAATAGTGAGCAATCTGAGGAGGAAATCAAGAAAAAATCCTTGGAGGGGCCAAGATGGCGTTAGTGTAGGAGGGCGCACACTGCAAGCTCCCAGAGCAAGGCGGATTGGGGACGGGGTCCTGCCCGGGGGTCTGTGCTGTGCACGCATGGAGTGAGAAGCTTGGGACATCTATCTGCGCGGATCGGTGGCATGGACCGAACGGTGGAAATTCGTGAGTTTTGAGGCTGCCGGTGGAGGTTGGCACAGGCGGCTGAGCCCCGCGGTTACGGGAAAAAAAATAAAACGGCCATTTGGAGCCGCGGGTGGGGCGAAAAAAGTTTTATTTTCTGGGGATCTGGCTGCCTGGCGCCCCTTGGACCTTGTGTGAACAGAGCAAACGAGCTAATCAGCACCCAGTGAACCGGAGGGGGGATTTTGGTCGGGGAACGGAGCTGATTTCCCTAGCCACCCAGGGATAAGACCCGGGCCGCTGTGGAGCCAGGAGGAAGGGACACTTCCCAAAAAAGGGAGGGTTCGGTTGGAAGACAGGGAAGGGTATTTTATATTTTTAGACATCGATCTGGCTGCCTGTACCGCCCCAATAGCTTTGGGGAGCAGATAAGCCGACCTGAAGCAGCACCAGGCTGAGAGCAGACGCGAATCTGCACTCAAACTGATTTACTGAGCAGCCCGGTGACGCTGGAGCTCGGCACCAGAAGGGGCGGAATCCGCCGTCTTTAGCACTCCTCACTGACTAACATCAGAGCTTCAGCTAACCTGGGGAGTCCGGAAAGTGGGACGTGCTTGATTAATTTCCACGAGCCCAGCTAGGGTCCCTTCCGTAAGGGGGTTGGTCTAGAGGAGGAATTATTTTGGGTCCTGCATTTGGCTAAAAAAAAAAAAAAAAAAAAAAAAAAGTGAGGTCACCTCAACAAATGAAAAATAAATTCTTTTTAATTTAGTTTAATAGCTAAAAGCTGCTTCAGGACCTGCATATAGAACCCTGTGGGGAAATTCATTGATAAACACAAGTAGGCAGGAAGGATCCACGTGGACCCTAGGGGAATCATTGAGCCCCCTTAGCTCTGTTTGACTGCTTGCCTGTGTGGATCTTTGGTTTCTCTCTGTTACTTTCTGGTCTATTGCTATTATTCACATTTTCCTCCCCCCTTCCTTTTTCCTTCTATTTTTTTTTTTTTAAATAGGTGCTGCCAGCTGGTCGCTTCTTTGCTGGGCTTCTTATTCAGTAATTTCCCACTCGCTGTATATATTGATTCTGTATTACAAACTATCGCTTATCCTTCCTGCATCTTTCTGCCTTCTGTTTTCTGTTTTGGCTCTTAGAGACAACATTTTTTCATAGGCCCACAACTTAAGGGTGTCAATTTCTATCCCATCTATTTTGTTTTATTCTTCTTCTTTTTTCTTTTTTTTAATTAGTATTAACTTTTTCCTTTCAGACCTTTCTCTACTATTTCTCTCCCTCCTCATAATTCTAGCCTTCTAAATCACTATATATATATATTCCTCCATTTGTTTTCCCAGTCCATTGTAGGAACTCCATATTTTTTCCTAGTACTCTACACTGCCTACACAAGTTAAATATTCATCTCATTAAGTCTCACTTTGCCCCTCTTCTAACCTTTATCAATATTTCTATTATCCTTCTGCCTTCCTTACATCTTTTGATTCCTCTGGCCCTAACCTTTTGCTTTCAAGGGAACATAGAAAGAAGCAAGGAAATAAAATAAGAAGAAAAACTGCCAAAGAGAAAACTCAACTCACACGCAGAACCAACAGCTAAATAAAATTCTAGAGCATAGAGAAAAGCTAATCAACTGAACAAACCCATCAAGATAATATGATGACCAGAGGGCAACAGAAAAATATAAATGACTCTGAGAAACTGGAAAACATGGAGCAGTCCAATGCACAAAATAAAAACCAGGAAGCAATGCAGTACATCGAACAACTAATCAAAGCTATCCAAACAAATATCATGGACCAACTTAAAGAACTGAAGGAAGAGATTAAGGATATAAAGAAGACACTGGGAAAACATACTGAAGAAATAGCTAACACACCTAAAAAGGTAATGGATATGATGGCGAACAAAGACACAAGTCAAGAAATGAAAAAGACGCTGGACTCACATGGCAGCAGAATTGAACAGGCAGAGGAAAGAATTAGTGATATGGAAGACAATACAGTTGAAATCAAAGAGATTGTAGAAAAGATAGACAAAAAGACAGAAAAAATCCAGTATGGTCTCAGGGAATTAACCGATAATGCAAGACGCACAAACATACGCATTATGGGCATCCCAGAAGGAGAAGAGAAGGGAAAGGGAACAGAAGGAGTGTTGAAGGAAGTTATGGCTGAAAACTTCCCAACTCTATTGAGAGAGATGGATGTGCAGATCCAGGAAGCACAGCGCACCCCAAATAGTATAAATCCCAACAGGCCAACTCCAAGACATATACTTGTCAAATTGTCCAATGCTCAAGACAAAAAGAAAATACTCAAGGCAGCAAGAGAAAAGAGAACCATTATATACAAGGGAAGCACAATAAGATTAAGTGCTGATTTCTCAGCTGAAACCATGGAGGCAAGAAGACAGTGGTATGAAATAGTCAAAACACTAAAAGAAAAAAGCTTCCAGCCACGAATTCTCTATCCAGCAAAACTGGCATTCAAAAATGATGGAGAGTTCAAAATATTCACAGATAAACAGAAATTAAGAGAGTATGTCAAGAAGAAACCAGCACTTCAAGAAATACTAAAGGAATCTCTACAAGTTGAAAGGAAAAAACAAAGGAGAGAGAGTTGGAGGAGAGTTTAAAAACAACTGAAAACTCAAAAAGAGAAACAAAACAACATATGACATACATTAACCCAAAGAAAAAATGACTGAAGTAAGAAATTCGTTACGAGTAATAACACTGAATGTTAATGGATTAAATTCACCAATCAAAAGACACAGATTGGCAGAATGGATAAGAAAATATAATCCATCGATATGCTGTCTACAAGAAACCCACCTTCGACCCAGGGATTCAAGGAGGCTGAAAGTGAATGGCTGGAAAACCATTTTACAAGCTAACAATAGCCAAAAAAGGGCAGGAGTAGCTATTCTAATATCAGACAAAATAGACTTTAAATGCAAAACTATTGTAAGAGACAAAGATGGACACTACATATTAGTAAAAGGATTAACCTCTCAAGAAGAGAGAACAATCATCAACATTTACGCACCTAATCGAGGTGCCTCAAAATACGTGCGGCAAACTCTGGAAAAACTAAGAGGAGAAATAAATTCCTCTACAATTATAGCAGGGGACTTCAACACACCACTATCATCATTAGACAGAACATCTAGGCAGAGAATCAATAAAGAAACGAAGGCACTCAACAATACATTAGAAGATTTGGACTTAATAGATATATACAGAACACTACACCCAAATACAGCGGGATTTACATTCTTCTCCAGTGCACATGGAACATACTCCAAAATAGACCACATGCTAGGCCACAAAACAACACTCAATGAATTCAGAAAGACTGAGATTATACAAAGTAATTTCTCTGACCACAACGGAATGAAGTTGGAAATCAATAAGGGCCAGAGAAACAGGTTAGGCACAAGGATATGGAAGCTAAACAACACACTCTTAGACAAACAGTGGGTCAAAGAGGAAATTTCAAAAGAAATCAGTAACTACCTTGAAACTAATGAAAACAACAACACAACATATCAAAACCTATGGGATGCAGCGAAAGCAGTCCTGAGAGGGAAGTTCATAGCCATAAATTCATATATTAAAAAAGAAGAAAGAGCTAAAATTGAAGACCTAACTGCACACTTGGAGGAATTGGAAAAACAACAACAAACTAAACCTAAAGGAAGTAGAAAACAGGAAATAACCAAGATTAGAGCAGAACTAAATGAAATAGAGAATAAGAAAGCACTGGAAACAATAAACAAAACCAAAAGCTGGTTCTTCGAGAATATCAACAAAATTGACAAACCCTTAGCCAAACTAACAAAGAAAAAGAGAGAACAGATGCAAATACATAAAATAAGGAATGAGCAAGGTGATATCACTACTCACCCCACAGAAATAAAGAGTATCATAAGAGGATACTTTGAAAAATTATATGCCAACAAGAATGACAATTTAGAGGAAATGGACAAGTTTCTAGAAACCCACAAACAGCCGACATTGATGAAAGAAGAAATAGATGAACTCAACAGCCCAATTACAAGTAAAGAGATAGACTCAGTCATTAAAAACCTCCCAACTAAGAAGAGTCCAGGACCAGATGGCTTCACAGCTGAATTCTACCAAACATTCCGGAAAGAGCTAACACCAATTCTACTTAAGCTCTTCCAAAAAAATAGAAGTAGAAGGAATACTACCTAACTCATTCTATGATGCCAACATTACCCTAATACCAAAACCAAATAAAGATACCACAAGAAAGGAAAATTACAGACCAATTTCTCTAATGAACCTAGATGCTAAAATCCTTAACAAAATACTTGCTAATCTCATTCAACAACATATCAAAAGGATTATACACCATGACCAAGTGGGTTTCATCCCAGGTATGCAAGGATGGTTCAATATAAGAAAATCAATCAATGTAATACACCACATAAACAAACTGAAAGAAAAAAATCACATGATCATCTCTATAGATGCAGAAAAAGCATTCGACAAAATACAGCACTCTTTCCTCATAAAAACACTACAAAAGATAGGAATAGATGGAAACTTTCTGAAAATGATAAAGGGTATATATGAAAAACCCAAAGCTAACATCATTTTCAACGGTGAAATCCTAAAAGCCTTCCCTCTGAGATCGGGAACAAGACAAGGATGCCCACTATCACCACTCCTATTTAACATTGTCTTAGAAGTACTTGCACGAGCACTGAGACAAGAAAAGGACATAAAAGGCATCCAGATTGGAAAAGAAGAAGTAAAAATTTCATTATTTGCAGATGACATGATCCTATACATAGAAAGCCCTGAGAAATCGACAACAAGGCTTCTAGAACTTATAAAGGAGTTCAGTAATGTTGCAGGCTATAAGATCAATGCTCAAAAATCAGTAGCATTTCTATACACCAATAACCAGCAAACTGAGGAGGAAATCAGGAAAAAAATACCATTTACAATAGTAAACAAAAGAATCAAATACCTAGGAATAAATTTAACTAAAGATGTAAAGGACTTATATACAGAAAACTACACAACACTGTTAAAGGAAATCAAAGAAGACTTAAATAAATGGAAAAATATTCCCTGTTCATGGATGGGAAGATTAAACATCATCAAGATGTCTATCCTACCCAAACTAATCTACAGATTTAATGCAATCCCAATAAAAGTCAACACTATATTTTTTAAGGAACTGGAAAAACTAACCACAAAATATATTTGGAGAGGTAAGAGGCCCCGAATTGCCAAAGATATATTGAAAAAGAAAAATGAAGTTGGAGGTATCACATTACCTGACTTTAAAACATACTACAAAGCTACAGTGATCAAAACTGCATGGTATTGGCACAAGGATAGACCTACTGACCAATGGAACCGGATTGAGAGTTCTGATATAGATCCTCGCATATACAGTCATCTGATATTTGACAAGGCCACGAAACCCACTCAGCTGGGAGAGAGTGGCCTCTTTAACAAGTGGTGCTTGGAGAACTGGATATCCATATCCAAAAGAATGAGAGAAGAATACCATCTCACACCTTATACAAAAATCAACTCAAGATGGATCAAAGATCTAAATATAAGAGCCAAAACCATAAAAACCTTGGAAGATAATGTAGGGAAGCATCTACAGGACCTTGTAATAGGAAATGGTTTCATGAATTTCACACCCAAAGCACGAGCAGCAAGAGAAAAAATTGATAAATGGGATCTCCTCAAAATTAAAAACTTCTGCACCTCTAAGGATGTTATTAAGAAAATAAAAAGGCAACCTACCCAATGGGAAAAAATATTCGGCAACCATATATCTGATAGGAGCCTAATATCCTGCATATATAAAGAAATCCTTCACCTCGAAAATAAAAGGACAAACAACCCATATAAAAAATGGGCAAGTGACCTGAAAAGACACTTCTCCAAGGAAGAAATACAAATGGCTAAAAAGCACATGAAAAAATGCTCAACATCACTTGCTATCAGGGAAATGCAAATCAAAACTACAATGAGATACCATCTTACACCCATCAGAATGGCAGCTATTAAAAAAACAGGAGACACTAAATGTTGGAGAGGATGTGGAGGAATAGGAACCCTCATCCACTGCTGATGGGACTGCGGTATGGTCCAGTCACTGTGGAGGACAGTTTGGCGGTTCCTCAGAAAACTAGCAATAGATCTTCCATATGATCCAGCAATTCCACTGCTGGGTATATACCCTGAAGAACTGAAAACAAAAATACAAACAGATATATGCACACCAATGTTCATAGCGGCATTGTTCACCATTGCCAAAAGTTGGAATCAGCCCCGGTGCCCATCAAAAGACGAATGGATAAGCAAAATGTGGTAAATACATACAATGGAATATTACTCAGCTTTAAGAAGGAACAAAGTGCTAACACATGGAATAACGTGGATGAATCTTGAAGACCTTATGTTGAGTGAAGCAAGCCAGGCACTGAAGGATGAACAGTATATGACCTCACTGATCTGAACTGAGGAAAGTGAGCAGTCTCTGAGAACCATTGTCTGAAAGATAGATTAACAAAGGAGAATAAGAGAAGAGCAGGCTTTGAGCCATCACCCATATGGACATAATCTATGGTAAAGGGATAGAGTGTGGTTGCGTGTTGGGGGATGGGGCAGATGAATGGTGGTGTTCCTGGGTTTGGTGGTGCAGCACTGGGGGGTGGGTGGATTAGGAAGGGCTGGTTCAAATCCCCAGGGCATGTAACTGTGAATCTTGACATTCCATGGGTTGGGAGAGGGGGGTATCACGGGCCCTGGCGGGCTGGGGAGAAGGGAACAGTCAAGATCTAATGGGTTGTTTGGTGGTGATGGGGAAGGTTTTTCATTACCTTACAGTAATGGACACAGGACATGGTAAATATCATCAAAATTATTAAACTGTATCATCTAAATTGTAAACTATACTGTAAATCACTGACAATGTTCAGTTGCTATATTTTGCTATCTGCATAACAGTTATAACAATGCTAACAACCAAAAAAAAAGGGGGGGGGAGTTAATATGGGGTGGGGAAGGGGGGGTGGTTTGGTATCTGGGAGTCTCCAGCACTCTGTGACTTTGCTGTGACCTAAAACTTCTTTGAAAATTAAATGAAAAATTGGGAGACAATGGGGATTGAGAGGAGGAAGGTGTCATGGCACACCAGACATCCGATAACACAGTGATAAAGGGAAGGAAAAAAGGAAAAAAAGAAAAGAGAAATGAAAAAAAAAAGAATATATATATATATATTTTAAAGGCATTTCCTTTGCTTTTTTGCCCATTTTTTGAATGTCCCAATCCACTAATTATATTTTATTTTGTTTTGTTCTTTGTTTGATTATTTGTTTTTATTTCCTTCTCTCTTTTTTTTTTCTCCCTGTGTTTCCTTATGTTTGTCTCTTGCATGTAAGCTTATCATACTTGATTCTTTTTCCTAGTAAGTGTATTTGATTATTGTATGGTCTAAATGTTCATGGAGGATTTGGATCACAGAATGGTTACAATGGGTACTGCGGGGGATTATTGGGGGGGGTGTCTGGGGGGGGTTCATGGGGATTGGTTCATCCGAATATACATGAAAGATATACAAAATCATTCAAAGGATCGGGGGATGGGGCATGGTCACAATGGGTGGATAATCACACAATAAATGAGGGAATCTGAATTCCTAGCCCGGAGAGCTCTGCCACAGTCTCCAAGGGAGCAGCAATAGTCCTCTGAGTGTAGGGACAGTGCCTGTCAAAATAGGATGACCCACTGATGTGTTTTTTTTTTATTAATGACTACCTTTGTGAGTCTTTGCTCTTGTAAATGAGACTTAGCCTGCAGTTGTGGGGTGCCTAAGGGTTGCCACCTGAGAGCCTCCTTGTTGCTCAAATGTGGCCTCTCTCTAAGCCAAACTCAGCATATCATTGCATTACCTTCCCCCCAACGTGGCACATGACTCCCGGGGATGAGCCTCCCTGGCAACGAGGGATTAATACCAAGTGCCAACTGGCAACACAACTGGAAAAAGACCTTGAATAAAAGGGGGAAATGGTAAAGACAAATGAGTTCAAGTGGCTAAGAGACTTCAAAGAGAGTCGGGAGGTCATCCCACAGGTAACTCTTACGCACACCTCAGTAGGAGCTCATAGAACATCTAAGTGCCTATCACCCCACTCGGTGGGGTTCCTGAGAGCTCCAGAGACACCCTGGTCCTATATAAGGGGGGATAGCCCCAGAGACTGATGCCTTATCAGTGGGTTCTATTTTGGAATCTGGGCTCCTGAGAGTGACAGAATTAGACTCAAATAAGTCCTCCCTGCACATGGTTCACCAGTCCCTTCTATTCAAACCTATATGTGATGCTGGAGTTTTTAGGTATACTTCCAGAGACTGGAGCCTCCCGCCTACCTATGTGCCAGGTGTGCATGAAATCTAGGTGGAGCTGCAACTTCCACCCTACAGCTCAATGGACTCATCCAAGTCACCTGGTGAGGAGACAACGATGGGCAATGGCCATCCCAGGGAATGGAGAGGGCCTGCATCTGCAGGCAGGATCATCCCACCCACCATATCCATGGGATATAAGCCCTCTCTCCCTTGGAGTTGGAGTGGACATCACCATCCCAGTTCCCTCAGGATTGGGGGGAGAACTATGGACTAGAGTGGACTTGATGGTATTCTCTTGTTCACATATGGTGATTCTAGCAATGCAAGAAATTATAACAATGAGGTGGAGCCAGTGACCACTTGACACTTTTGGGGTAGGGAGGGGATGAGCAGTTGAAATACAGGGGCTTCTTTGGGAGTTGGAGGTTGTCCTGAGTGCTGTTGTGGCAACGGATGTAGGCCATTTTAAATCAGCACACACCACTCAGAACTGAGTGAGAGAGAGTGTGGTCTACAGTGTGAACTGTGGTCTATGGTTGGTGGCAAGGCTCCAGGATGTGTAAGTTCATTGAGGGTGGTGGGCCACACTGTGGGAGATGTTTGTGTGGGATGTGGTGGGAGGTGTGGGAGGTGGGGAACATGGGAATCCCAGTGGGTTCCGTGTAATATTTTGGGTAATCTAAGCACCTCTTAAAATATATGTGTATATATATATATAAATAACATTTTTGTAAGCAAATACACATATATGCATATATATTTATATATCATTTTGCAAATGTTTGTATGTATTGTGAGAATTTTGATTTTTACCCTTAATAAAAAAAAATAAAATAAAAAATAAAATAAAATAATAGGATGATTAAAAAAAATCCTTTTACAATAGCAACTAAAAGAATCAAATATCCTAGAATAAACTTAATTAAGGATGTAAAGGACTTGTACACAGAAAACGATACAACATTGCTAAGGGAAATCAAATAAGACCTAAATAAATGGAAGA
Organism: Tolypeutes matacus; assembly: GCA_026826555.1. Taxonomy (NCBI): domain Eukaryota; kingdom Metazoa; phylum Chordata; class Mammalia; order Cingulata; family Chlamyphoridae; genus Tolypeutes; species Tolypeutes matacus. Next base: position 10,124,075 of record JAKSZT010054576.1, on the reverse strand, counting down.
CTATTCCATGTTCATGGATTGGAAGACTAAATATCATTAAAATGTCTATTCTACCCAAATTGATTTACAGATTCAATACAATCACAATAAAAGCTCCAACAGCATGTTTTACTCAACTGGAAAAGTCAATTATCAAATTTATTTGGAAGGGTAAGGGACCCTGAATAGACAAAAACATCTTGAAAAGGAAAAACAAAATTGAACGAGTCCTGCTACCTGACTTTAAAGCATACTACAAAGCTACAGTGGTCAAAACTTCATTGTATTGGCACAAGGATAGACATACTGACCAATGGAACTGAATTTAGAGTTCAGATATAGAGCCATGCATATTTGACCAACTGATATTCAAGAGGGCCACCAAGCCCACTCAACTGGGACAGAATAGTCTCTTCAACAAATGGTGCTGGGAGAACTGGATATCCCTATCCAAAAGAATGAAAAGGAACACTATCTCAAGTCCTATACAAAAAAAAATTTAAGAGAGATCAAATACCTAAAGATAAGAGCCAAGACCATAAAGCTACTAGAAGATAATGTAGAGAAGCATCTACACGATTTTGTAGTAAGAAATGGTCACATAAACTTTATACCCAAAGCACAGGCAATGAAAGAAAAAAAGAGATAAATGAGACCTCCTCAAAAAAACAAAACAACAAGAAAAACTTTTGTGCTTCAGTGGAGTTTGTCAAGAAAGTGAAAAGGCAGCCTACTCAATGGGAGAAAATATTTGGGAACCACCTCTCTGATAAGGGCCTAATATCTAGCATACATAAAGAAATCTTACATCTCAAAAGTAAAAAGACAAACAACCCATTTTTTAAAAAAGGGCAAGAGATTTGAATAGACACTTTTCCAAAGAGGAAATACAAATGGTTAAAAAGCACATGAATATGCTCAACATCACTATTAGGGAAATGAAAATGAAAATTACAATGAGATATCATCTTACACCTATTAGACCAGCAGCTATTAAAGAAACAGAAAACCTACAAGTGTTGGAGAGGATGTGGAGGAATAGGAACACTCATCCCCTGCTGGTGGGAATGTAGAATGGTGCAGCCACTGTGGAGGATGGTTTGGCAGCTCCTCAGGAAGCTGAGTATAGAATTGCTATATGATCAGGCAATCCCACTACTAGAAATATACCCAGAAGAAATGAAAGCAGGGACATGAACAGATATATGCACATCAATGTTCATTGTGGCATTATTCACAATTGCCAAAAGTTGGAAGCAATCCAAGTGCCCATCAATGGATGAATGGATAAACAAAATGTGGTATATACATGCGATGGAATATTACTCAGCTGTAAGCAGGAATGAAGTATTGACACATGCAACAACATGGATGAATCTCAAAGACCTTATGTTAAGTGAAGTAAGCCAAGTCACTAAAGGACAAATATTGCATGATCTCACCGATATGAATTAAGTATTTTGAGCAGATTCACAGAGGTAGAGTCTGGAAGATAGGTTAACAGGAAATAGAAAGTATGTAGAAAGTGAAGAGCTAATGCTCAATCTGGGTAGAATGTATGATAAGGTGGGTGGGCAACATTTGGCAGTAGATGGGGGTGGTGCAGCAATATGAATGGGGTCGATGATGCTGGAGTGCAAGTGTGAGTGGGGTTGGGGGGTAGTGTTTTGGGCTATCCATAGAGCTTGGTGAAGGGCTAGAGTAAGGAACAGGTGAACTCTGCAGAGGTAGAGGATTGTAGTTGAAAATGCAATTGTGGGAGTGTTATTTTGGCAACTATGGCAAGGAAGGTTCACTGGTGGGGAGTGTCAGTGGTGGGGGGGATGTGTGGGGAAGGGTGCACCCTGGGGCATGCCTCTATGGAATATGAATGTGTTCATGTGGTCAAAGAGTGTATCTCAGTGCATGGAGACTCACACAATAACCAACAAAATATTAAATTCCCATCCTAGGGAGTCCTGCTACGTTCACTATAGAGTGGCAAGAATTTCTAGAGTACATAAGCAGTGCCTGATAAAAGAAAACAGACCAATATGCCAAGCCCTTGATATTAATGTTTGTACTTATGAATCTTATACTTGCAAAATTGAAACTTAGCCTATATCTATTTCCAAAGAGTTAGCTCCTGAAAACCTGCTTGTTAATAAAATGTGGCCTCTCTTTAAGCCAAACTAAGCATATGAGCTCACTGCCTTCCCCCCGTTGTGGGAAAGACTCCCGGGGATGAGCCTCTCTGGCACCAAGAAATTATTACTAAGGCCAATCAGTGATGCATTTGGAAAAAGACCTTGACCAAAAATGGGAAATATAAAATCCAAAATAGTTTTTACAGCTAAGAGATTTCAAAGTGAGTTGGGAGGTCATTCCAGAGGTTACACTTATACATGTCTCAGGCAGATCTCACTAACTGCCGCAGTAAACAAAGCCTCAAACAGGGGTGTTTTTGAGGGCTCTAGGGACATCTGGACACTATAGGCAAGGCATACAACCCCATGAAATCAGTACCCCATCAGTGGGCCTTACCTTGGAATTTATGAGAACTCATTATTTATAATTTCCCTACACATGATTCTTCTACCTCTTTTATTTGAACCTATAATTAGCACTATCCCATTAAATATATGTCCCAGAGACTTAAATATTTTGGTCTGTTCATATGCAAGTTGAGCCCTGAATCTCAGCAGAGTTGCAGCCAACACCTCCTCTCTAGTTCATTGGACTTGCCCAAGACAACTAACAAAATGATGATCATGGACAACCCCTTCTCCAAAAGCCAAGAGTATCTATACCAGCAAGCAAATCAGTTCCTTCCATCTGCCCCATAAGATCTATGCCCCCTCTCAATTACCATCCCCAAATCCTCAAGATTGAGGAATAAATAAACATAAGGGGGGAGTGCAACCATTATTATTGTAGACATTATTATTGTAGTAATGGAAGAACCTATAACATTGATATAAAGATAGTGGTTCCAGAGTTTCTAAGGGGAGGGGAAGGGAAGAATAGGTGGAACAGAGGGCATTTTTAGGGCATTGGAATTGTTCTGTGTGCTGTTGCAATAATGGATACAGGCCATTATACATTTTGTTGAAACCTATAAAATTATATGGTGCAAATTGTAAACCATAATGTAAACTGTAGACCATGGTTAGTAGCAATGCTTCAATATTTGTTCATCAATTGTAACAAATGTACCACACTCATGTAAGATGTTATTAATAGGGGAAAAAGTTAGAGGGGGAGGGGGTGGGGTATACGGGAATCCCCTATATTTTCAATATAACTTTTCTGTAATCTTGATCTTTTTAAAAAGTAAAGTAAAAAAAGAGCATTTGGCAGAAGTGATGTCATATGAGTTTTGAGGTTGTATCATGAAGTGCCATGTACTTTTCTGTCCCCCTCTCTCTTAGGGATGCTACTTTTGGAATCCAGGCACCATGTTGTGAGCAAGCCCAAGCATCCTATGTAGGGTCCCTGAGGGGAGGAACTGAGGTTCCTGGCCCACATCCTCAGCTGAGCTTCCAATGGACAGCCAGCACCAACTTGCCAGCCATCTTCGAAGTGTATCCTTCAGCCCCCAGTCAAGCTACTCCAGCTGATGCCATGTGGAACAGAGATGAGCCATCCACACCATGCTCTGCCCAAATTGTAGACTCATGAGCCAAGTCAATAACTATTGTTATTTAAATAACACTAGTTAAAACCACTAACTTTGGGAGTATGTTATGGAGGAATAGATAACCAAATGCATGGGCAAATAAAAACCTCAAGGGACTGAAGATATAAGGCTTGTGAATTATTTTACCTCCCTTCCCCTTCTTTCACACAAACATCCTTCTGATGCTGGATCTTCTCACCATGGCTGGGAATTGACTGCGAGGAATAGAATTACATTTAGAAGTGAATAGCCAGGAGGATCTCAAAAATGAAAATTCAACAATGCATTAATTTATCAGTTAACTAATTCAGCAACTGAGTACCTATGGTGACCCACACACCTGGCTAAATGCCAGAACATGTCTATGAATGAGATAGACATGGTCCCCTATCTTCTTGAAGCTTAACATTCTAGTGAGAAAACTAAACAATCACACAATTATTTGTAATTAATAGTTAATTAATTGATATGATATGATTCCTACCCCTTCCCAACCAATGAAGAGTTGAAATATGTTGTTGGCACCAGTGGTTGAAAGAACTAAGTATCTAAAGGATTGTGCCATGGCTCAGTCATGTGGCTTGGGTTTCCTCACAGCATGGTGCCTGGTAGGGTGCTCATTTTACAACAATTTGCCCTTCTCTGGGATGCCTTTTCAATTCCCCAATACATAGAGTGGGCCCCTAGCACCAAGATCTGCAGCAGGTGACTCTACTCCTTGGCCAGAGTTGATTGATCCTGGGGCAGAACCTGAATGAGGCTGTGTCCCTCAGATTCTTTGGAGCAGGAGTTGAGGCTTGTTAATGGTAGTGCTAGAGACAGAAGGCTTGATGACTCCTTCTGATGACATCAGTCCTGAGCCTGCCCTGGTTTCTGAGATCCCTGAGGCTGGTTCTCCTCCTCCTTCCTCTCCTCCTCCTCTTTTTCTTCCTTCTTCTCTTCCTCTTTCTTCTTCAAATTTCATCCAAGTGCCCCAGAATGGTTCCAATTAATTTCCTTTCATGTGAATGCTAGCTAGAGTTAGGTTTTGTTACTCACAATAATACCAAACCTTCCCTAGCACAAAATAGAAGAGGGATTGTAAGGTGCCCAAGAGCAGAAGCTTCAGTGGGAGAAATTTCAGTTAAGTATATGAAAGAACTTTCCAATAGGCAGAGATATATATAGAAGTAGGTAGGTAGTGAGCTTTGGTCTTTGGAGGTTTTCAAACAAAGGCTGCTCAACCACTTAAATGTGATGTCATTAAGTGGATTTACACATTAACTCCAGGATTGGACTAATTAATAACAATAACAACAATGGCTAACAGTTTTGGTGCACTTACAGTTTTTCAGGCATTTGAAGTGTTTAACATGAATTATCTCATTTAATCCTCACAATAACCCCATGAGACAGATGCTATTACTATTACCACATGACATATGAGGGAGCTGAGTCTCCAGAAATTAGGTAACTCACCCCAGGTCAGTCATCAGATGAGCCAGATTTAAACCCAGACAACCTGAATCCAAGGCCTATGCTCTTTAATCTTAGGTGAACATAATTCAGTGAACCTAATTCCACTCCAGCCCCAAGGGTCCATAGTATTCCACTTCCTTTTCCTTATTCTGTATCCCAGAATGACCCCCAAACAAAAGAGGGTTAAATAAAAATCTTGGGTAGGTGGGTCCTGAATAATGGAGAATATTTTGCATGCAAAAATAATTCAGGCATGCTACACACTACATGATGAAATTTAAAAAAATGTTCTCAAAGTACAGCGAGTCCCCTACAGGCAGCGCAGCTGTCACTGAATACGTTATTGGAGTGTTGCTGGCTGTGCGTCTTCCTCTTCTTTTGTTACAACAATCCTCTGCACTCTGAATATTTACCTGGATTATTTCTACTCTCTCCCTCTGGATCAAAGTAGCTTTTTTATTATTTTATTATTATTATTGTTTTGTTTATCTTTGAAGCACAGAGCATCCCTCCCAGTTTTGAATGACTCACTCTGCGATGGATATTGCCTCTGACAAAGGGTGTGTTTGTGTGGGGGAGATGGGTTGAATTGCCAATAGCCTCTTTGATGACTGTTTCCTAGAAACAGGCATGATTAAATTCAGCAAAGGTTTCTTTTAGAAATATGCTTTTTAAAAACCCCAAACTCTACCTGATCATTTATCATTATTTTAAATCATAGGAAAATTGAAGGTTCCTATCATTTCCTTAATTGAATAAAGGAGACAGACTTGGAAGGCTCCTGTTGAAAGCTGAACAGACTCCAAGCTCCTCATTAGAGCGTTTACCAGTAGAGATCCCTTTGCCAAGGAGGCTCTAGCCCTGCCCCTTTGGACACCTGTTTCTGATATGTTTCTACAAGCCTAGCAGGTCAATGTCGGGGCCAACCCAATCCTCGGTTCTTTAATAGAATACTTAAGCACATTCCTGCTGCAGAGCGAACAGCAGATCTTTTAAGAATCTTCCAGGCTTTTGTTACGCTTATTATGATGTTTTCAAGGAGAAGGAGTCCGGCAGAAGGCAAAGGGTGGTAGTTTGTTGACGGGGAACAGGAAGACTTGTTACCCGAACTGAGACTGGAAGCTCACTTTATTATTCATCTCCAGTTTCTAAACCAGGTGATGCTTGAATTTAGAAAGGAAGTGTGTGCCTTCCATGTGCCATGTATATGAAGCTTGCAGCTTCACGGGCCTAAAATAAGCTGTTTCAGAATTAATAAGGAGAATTCCATTAAATTCTCCAGACTTGTGGTTTCTGTTGCTTGACCTAAGAGATTCTTGCCTCACAAACCCAGGGTTAAATTTGAATCCCACATAGGGGATGGTGTATTCAGTTGGGAACCCCTAGAAGATGCTGATACTAACAGCTAAAATTTATTGCGCGCTCAATCATGTGCCAGGCACTGTGTGTGTGTGTCGGGGTGACAGGTTAATATTGCTTCCTTGTTAACAGGGAAAACAAGGCTTGAGGTCTTGCCATCTCCAGAGCAAAGGTTCCTTCTAATCTTTTATTCAGAGAATAAAGCTGTGAACACCACACTGCAGCTTACATTTCTCATAATCGCAGAGCAGCTGTTTTTAGGAATATGGGAACTACTAAAGTTCTAGGTAAAAAAAAGCTATATACTCTTTTATGCTTGTTTTTGCACACCGTTATGTTTCTATTGTCTAATTTAGAGTCTCTTACGTGGCACAGGGGTCCTAAAACTGTTTCTGTAAAGAGCCAGATAGTAACTATTTTAGGCTTTGCAGACCATACGGTCTCAGTTATAATCACCCAACTCTTCTCTGCTAGTGCAAAAGCAGCCAAAGACAACACATAGACAAAGGGGTGTGGCTTTGTTCCAATAAAACTTTATTTACAAAAGGAGGCCGTGGCCGGTGGACTAGTTTGCTGACTCCTGATAACAGCAGCTAGTATGTGTTCGTAAATATTTTTTTGAAAAAATAAATCTAAACTAGAAAGGTTAAATAATGGGAAATTTAAAGCACAAAACTAGTCTGTAAAAATGTTTGTTACAGTAATATCTGCTCTTTGGAGACATATTGTAAAAATTTAAAAAAGGAAAGTAAAAAATCATGACCTAAAGAAAACCCCATTAATACCTCGGTATTTTTCCTTTTAGTCACTTTCCTATGCATGCTTTTTTTAAAACCTCTAGAATTAAAAAAAATATTCTGTGTTCATTTTGTTTTTATGGAAAGTGACTGATGAAACCAGCTTTCCCTGGGACTGTATCAAAAGGAGCTACTCCTCTTTCTGAGATGTTAAAGGAATCTGCCCCAAGTCAGTCCTACCTCTCCAAAATTAGATTTTTACTTGACTCAGGTTCTGAAAAATCCTGAAGTGCTAGTTGGATTCTGAAGGAAGATTTAATTAAAGAGCTCTGTAGAATTTTCATGTTGTGTACTGTGCAGCTTGCATGCGGGATAACTGATTTAAACAGAGCAAAGCCGTCTCCTTCCTAGCGCTGGATGCTTTGGAGAGTGTGGAATGCTGTTTGCAGAGGCCAGGACATTCTGAGAAGATGGTACCCTACACTGGACCAAGAAGGGCTGTGCTGATGGTTGATGCAGAGTGAGTTAAGAATTTGGTTTGTGAGGAAGGGTGATCAGGGATTTTTATTTCTGTAGCATAGAAAGCAAAAATATTCCATCTACCTCTACCCAATGTACTCATGCACATACACACATACACACACATTTTGTGCCTTTTTAAACTTTTTTATTTTGGAATAATGTCAAACTTACAGGAAATGTTAAAAAATAATACAAACCCCATACAGAGAACTCCACCATACCCCCATCCCCCAGATACCCAGACCCATAATTTGAACATTTAGTCAATTTTGCTTATTTTCTATTTGTATTCTTTCTATCATCTATCTATCTATCTATCATCTATCATCACTTTCTGAACATTTTAGAAAAGGTAACACACATCATATTCCTTGAACACATAATAGTTGCATGTACATTTCCTACAACATGGATATTTACTGCACCTTAAGTGCAGTTTTCAGGTTCAAGAAATTTAACATTGATATAAAGCTTACATTCTATATTCCATTTTTTTCTTGTGTCCCAAAAATGTCCTTTTGTGTGGTCTCTCCTCCATTCTTAGATCCCATCCAGTGCCATACATTGCATTAAATTGTCATTAACTCCTTAGTTTATCTTTCTCTTTTTATAATTGTGGAAATATATATAAAACATAAATCTTCCCATCTCAACAATTCTCAAACATACCATTCAGTGGGATTAATCATATTCCCAATGTTGTGATACCCTTACCACCATCCATTTCTAGAACTTTCTCTTCACCCCAAACAGAAACCCTATACTCATTTTGCATTAACTCCCCATTGCCCATGTCCCCCCACCCCTGGTAACCTGTACTCTACTCTCTATGACTTGGCATGTTCTTTGATATTTTCTTTGTGGTTACAATGGGACTTAAATGTTAATACCCTATGTCTATAATAATCTCATTTGCTTAGATACCAACTTCAAAGCATACTTAAACTCTGTTCCAATACCCCTCCACCCCCCACTTTTATGTAGTTCTTGTCACAAATTACATATTAATAATTATGAGTCTAAAACATTTATTTATCATTACATTTTATATATCTCCCTTTTAAAACCTGTAGGAAGTAAAGAGTCGAGTGACAAATAAAAAAATACAATTGTACTGATATTTATATTTACCCATGTCATTACTTTTACTGGACTTCTTTTATTTCTTCATGTAGCTTCATTCAATTGTCTAGTGTCCCTTCCTTTCAACCTGCAGAATACCTTTTTAGCATTTCTTATAGGGCTGATCTAGTGGTGACAAGGTCCCTCAACTTTTGTTTATCTGGGAATGTCTTAATTCATTCTTCATTTTTGAAAGACAGTTTTGCCAGATGTGGAATTCTTGGTTGGCAATTTTTTACTGTCAGCACTTTAAAGATGTCATTCCACGGCCATCTTGCCTTGATGATTTCCAGTGAGAAACTGACAATCTTATTGAGGCTCCCTCGTACGTGACATGTTGCTTTTAGAATTCTCTTGTCTTTGTCATTTCATAGTTTATGATATGCTGACGTGTGGGTTTATTTGGATTTTTCCTGTTTGGAGTTTGTTGATCATCTTGGATGTGTGTATTCTTATCTTTCATTAAAATTGGCTAGTTTTCAACCATTATATTTTTTAATATTCCTTCTGCCCCTTTTCTCATTCTTCTCTTCTGGGCCTTCCACAATGCATATATTGGTATGCTTGATGCTTCCTCAGGCTCTGTTCACTTTTCTACATCCTTTCTTCTTTCAGCTGCTCAGGATGATTTCAATTGTCTTATCTTCACATTTCTGATTCTTTCATCTGCCAGCTCTATTCTGCTGTTGAAGTCTTCTAGGGAATTTAAAATTTCTGTTACTGTTTTCTTCAGCTGTGTTTGGTTCCTTTTCATCATTTCCATCTCTCTATTGATATTCTCTTTGTGTTCATCTATCATTTTTCTGATTTCCTTTGGGTCTTTGTCCATGTTTTCCTTTAGTTCTTTGAGCATTCTCAGGAGCATTTAAAGTCTTTGACTGGAATGTCCCAGGTCTGGTCCTTCTCATTGATGATTTCTAATGATTTAATATTCTCCTTTGCTTGGGCCATCGCTTCCTGTATCTTTGTATGTTTTGTAATATTTTGTTGAAACCTTGACATTTTGATATTTTAATATGTTGTCTTTTGAATTTACACTCTGAGGCATCTGTTCTTTAAACTTGTTTCCAGCTAATATTATGACAGAGCTGTCCTTGAATGCCAGGAAGTAACAACAACAAAAAAAAGATAAAACAAAAGGAAGGAAGGAAGGAAGGAAGGAAGGAAGGAAGGAAGGAAGGTAGGTAGGTTGGAAAGAAGGAAGGAAGGGAAAAAAAGAACACCTTTCCTAGTCTTCGTATATTGACCTGTCCAAGTGCTTTCCATCAGAACTTATCCATACTGTGAATTTAGAGAATAGCTCCAGGCTGAGCTTAGGGGCCTCCATGATCCTTTCTGTATGGTTGCCCTTGGAATTCTTCTGTTTACACAGTTCTGAAAGTCCCCTCTTCCCTAGGAAACAGTTTACTGATAGTCTGGGATGGGGCACTGCACTCTATGTCCAGCAGCCCAGCAATCCTTGTCCAAGGCAGCACTTGATTGCTGTCCCTCAGCATTCTGTGGGCACACTTGGTGAGCCCCCTTCTACACTCAGGGCAAGTTCTGGAATGGTGAGTCCCTCAGGCCAATACCAGACAATTATGCCAGACATACACGATCCCAATGCGTGTTTGGGAATTCCTCTGCTCCCTCTGCCTCCAGGTCCAGATTCTGTACTGGGAGCATGGGCTGCCTCTGTGCCAAGCCAGTGAGGGCTTGGGAAGGGCCAGTCAGGGAGCCAGTAGATCCTCCTACTTTAAGTAGGCTTTCTTTCTCTCTCTCTTTTTTTTTAAGTTTTATTTATTTATTTAGCCCCCCCCTGCCCCCGCCGTTGTTTTTGCGCTCACTGTCTTGCTCTCTGTGTCCATTTACTGTGTGCTCTCTGTGTCTGCTTGTCTTCTCTTCAGGAGAAGAAATCAATCCTGGGACCTCCGATGTGAGAGAAAGACACTCAATCGCTTGAACCACCTCAGCTCCCTGGTTTGTTGTGTCTCTCAGTGTCTCTCTTCTTGGTCTCTTTTTGTTGCGCCAGCTCTCCGTGCCGGCCATCTCGCCATGCGGGCCCACTTGCTTTCACCAGGATGCCCTGGGGTACGAACCCAGGACCTCCCACATGGTAGACAGGAGCCCAATTGCTTGAGCCACATCCACTTCCCTAAGTAGGCTTTCTCTTGATTCACTGCTTGCCCTTTACTGCACTCCTTTAACTGTTTTTGAAGCTTTGAGAAAGAGGTTTCTGCCAGTTCTTGCTGGTCATTCAAAGCTTCTGTGGGGGGATGGAGCCCTGAAGCTTCTCACTCCACCATCTTGATGGGTGCAGGGCCTCTAATACAAATCTGCCTCTTTGAGGGTGGCATTACACTGCCATTTGCCCTTCTCACCTCACCTCTTTCCACCAACCCCTTCCCACTGCACATACACGTACGTTCAGGTATGTATTGTTTGGTCTTAGAAGCCATAGAGCACATGGTCATCTAAAGCAATTCCAAAGGATGATGGGAAGCCAGGCCACATTTGGAAGGCCTCTAAGGCTGCCAGGCAAGTGACCTTTCCCTCCCCAAATTGGGAATGGAAAGCCAGCAGCAAATGTTTACATTTTGAAACTTTTTAAATGATGGATATTTGACTTGGTGAGAAGGGAGCTGGCCGAATCATGTGCATGTGGCATATTTGATATGCGTCCATCTGGGCTTTTGCTATTCTTGGCGATGACTGTACAACATTCCACCGCCTACTCCAAATACCTCCTCTGTTCTTCTCAAAGACTTACAATGTCCATTTACCAAATATACTGTAATGTGTACCCTTGAGCAGCCTTCATCCTGGGAGTCTCCCTTCCTTATCTGGAGGGAAGAGCATGGGGAAAGGAAGGAGGTTGGGGGATGCCCATTATGAGCCTGGTGCTGTCCATTCACCCTCTGATTTATTCTACCCACCAACACTGTAGGTAAGTAGGGTATCGATAGTTTATGGACTTGGGATAGTTTCTTTGTGTTGGCCATGACCACATAATTTTTCCCTGAATCTGTGCCTTCTACAGTACTTAAAACAGTGTCTGAGGAGCCAATGTGGCTCAGTGGTTGAGTGCTGGCTTCCCACACACAAGGTCCTGGGTTCAATCCCTGGCCCCAGAACCTAAAAAACAAAACAAAACAAAAAACTAAACAAACAAACAAACAAAAAACAGTGTCTGGTACAATGTAAGCCTTATATAACTGTTAGTTATTATTATTGTTGTTGCCATTGTTGTTATTTTGTTCAGTCTGTTTGTGGGAGAAGCAGAGTACTTAAAAGCACCAGCTTTGGCTTTGGACTGACCTGCATTTGAGTCCCAGCTCTGCCTCTTACAAGCTGAGGTCTCAGGCATATTATTTTCTGATTCTCAGTTTCCTAATCTAAGAAATGGGGGTGCTGAAGAAACTGCTGTGAGAATTAAGTGAGATAATGCTGAGAACATGCTTAATATGTAGGAAGTGTGGAATAGCTGTTAGGTCATTTTACAAGATCTGTGGCTGGGGTGAAGACATTTCATTAGCCAGAGGTGTTTGCCTGTTAGCACTGCCAACTGTGGAAAACATCTGGTCAACCATTCTTTCCACATGTGTTTATGGAGTATCTATGGTATGCCCACCGGTATTCTAGGCACCAGGTAAGTAGTGGTGAGCTTACATCCCATTAGGAAGAGATTTACAGTAAACAAGCAAACAAATAGATAATTTTAGAGAGAAAGAAGCATTCTGAAGAAAATAAAACTGGGAGATGTGATAGTTCCCGGAGGCAAGCAGGGGAGGGCAACATTAACAGGGTAGCCAGAAAAGAGATCTATGAGGAATGTCATCTGAACTTAGAATGATGAGGAGTCAGCCAAGGAATATTTGGGAAATAGGGAGAGAGGAAACAGGAAATGCAAATCTTAAAAATGATTTTCCGGCCAAATCCTCCATTAATTTCTGATCTACATATTTCTCCTCTATAGAATGGCAACCTTTTAATTGTGGGTTTCCTGAAAGCCCAGGGCTTTGGACTAGGTCGACTTAGATACCCCAAGATCTAGTCAAGGACTTGGGGGCAAATTCAACTTGTGCATGAACAGAATGGTGACCTTCGTGATTGGTGAATACCCTTTCGGTTGCTGTTCATTTTTGGTAAAGCTCTAAGCCTCTGATGAGCTTCTATTGAAAACCAGAGTCTAGTGGCTTCTCCCACCTCAGAAACAGTTCCAGAGCTGTTTAAGCACAAATTAGTCTGGTGTTACTGGCCTCCAGAAAGTGAGAGATCTATCGAACTATTCTACAAGTTCATATCAGGGAGTTCTCAAACCCTTGGGCTGAATGTGTCAGTGAAATGGTGAATTATCTAGAAATGGGACTGCAGAGACATTTATTCATTTCACAGACATTGTCGAACACCTACTATGTGCCAGGCAATCTTCTGGGTTACTTGAGTGCAAAGATGAATAAGATATATTATCTTCTTTCAAGGAGCTCACTGTCCTACAGAGAATTGAGTTATGGCTTTTGTATTAGCTGGTTGTGTGGTTTTAGCCATGCTATTTCTTATCTCTGGGTCTTAGTTGTCACTTCTACAAATTGATAAAACACAACCAGGTGACTTCTAGGGCCTTTCTAGTACTGTGGTTCTACAAGGTTAGCAAGGGGAGCCAAAACAGGGGTACATGGCTAGAGCAGGAAAATCAAGGCTAATGGAGATAGGGAAGTCTTTTTGGAATGAGATCCAGTAGAATGGCTGTCCATGTTGTTTATGGACTTGCCTGTGGATTAAAAGAGTTTTGGTAAATTAATTAAGGAGACAGGCTTCTGTAATGCTTCCTAAGATGAATTCTCTGGTCTTGATTTTATTTAAAATTAAAAATAAGACATATTCTTAGAAATAGCAACTACTGAACTTATTGGTAAGTTTGTAGTCAAATTACAGATTGGATTTGGAAACATATGGCTTTTAAGTAAATGAAAAGAGAAGTGGTGATCTGTGGGGACCAGCATGGATCCACTAAGCAATAGCCACTCATTAACAAAGTCAACCAAAAAATTTTGAGCATTTATTATGCATATATACCAGGCATTATTATTTTAGGGAGTGGCAAACAATAAACAGGATAAATAAGTAAAATTATATAGTATGTGAGATGACAATAAGTCATATGGACAAAAAATAAAGGAGGGAAGTGAATGAGGATGCTGTGTTTTCTTTCTTTTTTATTTTAAAAATGGTCATTAGGGAATGACTTTTTTTTAAAAAAGTAACATTTGATAAGGACCTAAAGAAAGTGAGAGAGTGAGGGAGTCATTGAAGGAACTGGGGATGTTTGGCTAGGAGGAGGGAAGTTTTGGGGGACTTGAATAAGTCTTCAGATGTTGGAAGGTGTGGTTGTGAGGCCTCTTCTTGTGTGGATTTAGAGGGGAAGAATTGGACCTAATGGGTATGGTCCAAGTTACAGGATCCAGATTTTGTTTCAACAAAGAAAGAAACCTCAGACTGCTGGAAGTTAGTTTCCCATCACTAGAAATGTTTGAGCAAAGCTCCTACCCCCCAACACACTTAGAGGATTTCTTCATTGGGAATTAAAATTCCATGATTCTGATCTTTCTCATAGAAAACAGATCAGAAATTTAAGTTGTTATAGGTTTTACTCTGTTCATCACTTATCATTAAGGCTAGCAAATGATGGGTTTCACAATTTCCTGGTCAAGTGTACAAAAAGGACTTCGCAAAATAATCTTCAACTGACTTGAAAAATATTTATTTTATGAGCAGGTAACGTGCACTTTTGGAACAGTTAAGTAGTCAGTCTCTCTCTCACCCCTGCCTTCCAGATTCCTTTGTTCCCCTCCCCAGAGGCACCGAGTCACCAGGGCTTTGAAGGACTTTCTAGAGATGTTCAATGTATTCACAAGCATCCATAGATGGTGGGTTTGAGGAGATGCAAGATACGACAGCCCTCTTTTCCCCACCCACGTTCTGAACCATTTGAGGTGGGGACTTGGCTGAATTTCAGGCTTATTACTGAAGTCACTGCTGCAGAAAGCGGCATTGGGAGCAGGCAGAGGTGGTAGTGCCGCATTAAGTGATGTCCCCCAACGTGGAAGCAAATAGCGGAAACTGGCAATTAGTGAGTCCATCTAGCCAGGGATTTGGATCCCCACTTTAAAAAACACAAATAGTAACATATTGTACATGTTATTTGGCACACCTTGCTTTTAGTACTTAGATGTGCCTTCTAGACTACTTCATATGAGCGCATAGAGATCTCAATTCTTTTTAAGAGCTGCAGAGAATTCCGTTGTTCTGGTGGACCATAAGTAGTTTAACCAGCCACTGTTGACGGACAATCAGGTTGTTCACCAGCTGCTGCAATTTCAAATAATGGTAAAATGGCTGTCTCTGTGCACACATGCAAGTATATCTTGGTCTGCCTGGCTGGCAAATTAACCAGAGTTCCCAGGTCCAGAGCCTAATCGATAATAATGTGGGTTCCTGTAGAGACTGCGTGGTTAATGCCACTAACATTGGAATTTCTTTCTTTCTTTTTTGGGGGGATCATATTTCAGTGGCTAGAATTCTCAGTTGATGAGATTAATGTGTGGTAAATTTTGTGTCCTGCTCATTGTGACTAGCAATGAGTAATGGTCAAACTGGGACCATCAGACAGGCAAAACTTTGTCATTTGACCAGAGAAGTCTGGCTTGTAGGGAAGGCATTGCTATGAATGCTAGGCTAGAAGATGGAATTTTGTTGAGTGGCTGCAAAGTAGGCAGGAGATATCCTAGGAATTAAAAAAAGAAAAAAATCCTTGACTTAGTTGTGAGATTCAATGGCTTATACTAATAATGAAACAAAGCCTGTGGGTGAGGCTCAGGCTACTCAGGCTTGAATTCTGGCCTTGCTATTTATTAGTTGGGTTGCCTTAATCTCTGTAATGGAGTTTTTCACCCTCAACACTATTGACATTCTGGGCTGGAAAATTCTTCGTTGTGAGAACTGTCTTGAGCACTGTAGGATGTTCGGCAGGATCCCTGCTCTACCCACTAGATTTCAGTAGTCCCCCACCCAATTGTGACAATCAAAAATGTCTCCAGACACTGTCAAGTGTCCCCTGCTAGAGAGACCACATTTTCTCAGTTGTGAGCTCCTGCTCTTTAAGACTGTTTCTTCATGTGTCAAACAGGGATAGTATCAGTACCTATCTCGTACAGCTGCTGTGAGAGTATACATAAAGCAGTTCGCACACAAAAAAAACTTGCGGTTCTTACACTCTTATTCTTGTTACTATTCTGTACATACAAGCTGAAAAGAATCTTCCCATACCTCTCAGCAACCTGTTGGAGAGTTGATGTCGCCCTCATTTTACAGGTGCGTGCTAAGATTCAGAGAGATGAAGGGGGTGAAATAATGAGAGTCAGATATTAAAGGAGGCCAGCGGAGGCTGTCTTAGCACAGATTCCTTAGAAACCAGAGCCCGAGGCAAAGTTAAGAAGTCAGTGCTTTATTGGAGAATGCAATCACAGGTAAATAAGAAAGAGGCAGGGAAGGAGGGAAAAAATATTGGGTTTATGCTCCCCAAGCTGGCTGCAGCCTCACAAGAAAACACAAGAAAATACAGCTAGCTACTCAATGCATGAGAAGTCTTTGGAAAGGCCACATGGAACAATCTACTGGGGAGAAGGGCGGGGAATGTATCTGCCAGATCCTATCAGTCTTCTGTTTGCATCAGTCCTAGTTCTCACCATGAAGCTTTCACTCCCTTGCTCTCCTGGGTTGTGTTTACTCTGTCCTCTCTGGGCAGCCCTGGGAAGCCAGAGCCTATGTGAGTCTGGTTAGATTGGACCTGAGTGCTGGAGCCACTGTAGTTTCTGCTGCTGCAGAGAGCACATGGAGGTCATGCCAAAACTTGGCCTTTATCATAGGGGAGGCTGGTGGTGGTAGTTGGAGCTCTCTGTTGAGCAAGTCATAAGGCCTAGGGTACATGTAGGGATTGAGTGGATCTAGGGAAACACATGAACTGGATCTAGTACAAACCACCCTTACTTCATTTAGATTCACTTACATCCTTTTGTTTGAGAACAAGATGCCCTCACTTCTTCCTCAAGAGGATAGTTATAGATCCAATTATTCAGTTGCAATGGCTGGTTACAAGCCACTAAAAAGACTTAAAAAACCAAACTTCAATCCCCATTTCTATAGCTGGACCTAGAGATATAATTAATATTCATTATCTCCCTTCCTCACTACTCGTTCTGGATTTCTTTCACACTTGGCCAGCATTTTGGCTGCTTTAATTTGCTTTATTGAGGGGATGACCCCTAAGGGGTCAGAGTCCTTCGTTGCCTTTCCCTTGTCAAGATGTGGTTGCAGCAATTGTCCATTCACTGTTATCACTGAGCACAAAAGCACCAAGCACACCTCAGTGACTCTCATGAGTTCCAGATGCATTCCTCTTTACCCTCCATTCTATAGAAGTTGCCCTAGATCCTCCTGGTGATCAGAGGCTATTAGCCTAGTCCGTAAAGTAACTCCTTTCTTTGCTTGCTGGTCCTCTGGTATGAGAAGCCCAAAGTGGCTAGGTGGTAGTCACCTAGGGTTCCAGTTCAGAGGAACCCTTATTGTCCATTGGAAGAAGGATTCTCCACTTGGGAATCAAGACCATTAATACACCACAACCTGAGGCTGTGGGTGCAGGAAGCACAAATTCCTTAAGTGAGTCACTGGGAGTCATGGTGTGAGGGGCCAATCCAACTTCCACCCCTGGTGTTGGGACAAATAGTAAGACATTGAATACCATGGTCAGAAGCCCACTGCTACACTTCCTTTGCCATCAAATATGTCCCTTGGAGAGTGAATGATATGTGGGACACTTTATTGTTGGAGCAGGTATTCTATAAGCTTTTAAGTGGGTAGGAAATCATACCCATATGTAAATTCAGGTAAGAATGAATTTCTTTCCTCTTCAGAGTAGGAGTTTGGTGCAATAAACTTGCTATCAGGTGGCTGTATGGTCTAATCAAGTAATTAGGCCATCCCTAATCCCAGGGGCTCAGTATCAGTCTCTGCTGCTGCACGTTTGGACACTCAGCAGCCACAGTACATGATCAACCTTGGGGACAGGAGCCCATGCTGTTGAGTCCATGCACAGCCTCCATCCCAGCCATCATGGCCACTCTAAAATGGTTCCATTGCATAAGCACTGAAATGGCCAAGAAAAGGGATGATTGACATCCATAGGATGAGTCATCCAGTCATCTGGTTGTTGATAGCCACAAGAATGAGGGACAAAAAGGAAATAAGACAGAATAGGGAAAGCAAATACAAGGTAGTGCTTTATGAAACTGTCCACAACATTACAAGAACATGTGCAGAGTTGCTCAGTTCCATGGGATATCTCCAGAGAGGCCACATGGAGCCACTAAGTATTGAAACAGTTGTGGGAGTAACAGTGTGGGTGGGGTAGGATGGGCAAGGACTTCACTGGCAGACTCCTTTGGTCTGCTGTTTCTTAATGGTCCAAGTTTTCCCCATGAAGCATTAATACTGTCACACTTGTAGGTTGTGTTACTGCTCCTCCTGGAAGCTACTGGAAAGCCAGATTCTCTGTTGGTAAAGCTACTGTGGCTGGCAGAATTTTTAGATGGCCCTTAAGATCCCCGACACCTGGTGTACATGCCCTGCATAATCCCCTGTATTGTGAATATGATGGATTTTACTCCTGGCACTAGGCTATCTTATGTGACACAGTTGACTTTAAGAAAGGAAGATTATCTGGAGTGAGCCTGAGCTAATCAGGTAAGCCCTTAAAAGGGACTGACATTAGAGATTCAAGGCATGAGAGGGATTTGACACAAGGGAGATTGTCCATGGCAGGCTTTAAAGATGGAGGGGCATGTGGTGAAGAATGCAGAGAGCTTCTAGGACCTGAGAGAGGCTCTCACCTTATAGCAAGAAAGGAAATGGGGACCCCAGTTCTTCAACTGCAAGAAACTGAATTCTGCCAGCAACTGAATGAGCCTGGGAGCAAATCCTTCCTTAGTCGAGCCACCAGATGAGAATACATCCCAGCTGCCACTTTTATTTCAGCCTTGTGAAACCCTGAACTCAGCCACATGAAACCAAGACTTAAAACCTACAGAATTTTGAGCTAATGGGGGAGTATTGTTTTGAGCCACTAAGTTGGTGGAACTCTGTTACACTGCAATAGAACATTAATGAGTTGAATTGTGCAAGGTGCTGAATACAATGGAGAATATGCCAAAGCCAAAGCCCTCTGCCTTTAGGAGATGAGGCATTGGCACTTGTATCAGTTCTATTACTACAATAATGATGTGTAACAAATAATCACAAAATCTCAGTGGTAGATACCTATAAGCCTTTGCTCCTCCTGTGTCTAGGGTCAGTTGGGGGAATGGTTATGAGGCTCCCCTGACCTTGGTAGGGCTTGCTCACATGTCTAGGGGTCAGCTGGCTGCTGCATGAGCTAGGCTGGTAGTTGACTTGGGCAGTTGGGTCCACTCAGCTCTTCTCTATGTGCCTCTCATCCTCCACTGTGCTAGCTGGGTATGTTCTTATGCCAATGGCAGAGGGTCAAGAGAAAAGGCAAGCCCTATTGGGCCAGGCCTTTTAAAGCTTCTTCTTTTTTTATTTTTATTTTATTTATTTTTTAATTAAAAAAATTTTTTAAAGATATTTACATTACATAAATGTTACACAAAAAATATAGGGATTCCCATGTTCCCCACCTTCCACACCTCCCATAACATCCCACACAAACATCCTTCATTAGTGTGGCACATCCCCTGCAATGGATATGCACAGCCTGGGGCTTTGCCACCAATCAAGGACCATAGTTCACATTGTAGACCACACTCTCTCCCACACAGTTCTGCATGGTATATGGTGATAAAAAATTGCCTATTTCTGTCGTTGCAGTGTTACTCAGGACAATTTCCAAGTTCCAAAAAAGCCCCTGTATTACAACTTAAAGCTTCTTCTTGCATCACATTTGCTAACATCCCATTGGCCAAGGCAAGTCACATGCTGAGCTCAGCATCAAGGAGCAGGGCAAATACTCTGCCAACACACCTAGGACACTGCAGAGTTATATATGACACAGGTCTTGGATGAAGAGAGTAGTGAAGAATTTGGGCCATTTTTGCATTGTACAATAATCTATCATTTAGCAAACAGCAAGGATCAGGATCTGAGAGGGGCCAAGCAGATCTGGGGAGACATACAAACTGGGTGGTAAAAGCACTTGTTCCACTCTTCTGCAGCTGCCTCTCCATTCATCAAGAATGAATTGAGCTTTTGTCTTCCGGAATTCAGTACAAGAGAAGGCTTTTGTTGGAAATATCTGGTGACCCATATCTTATGGGTACCTATGACTCGGGACTCAGCCAGTGCTATTTCTACCTGGCCCCACTACCATGGCCAGGAAGCAGGAGGTGCACTGCCCAGGCAGAGTCTTAAAGGGGTTTTCTGGACAGAAGATGAGTAATCTGAGAGATTGGACATTTATACCTAGAAAGACTGAGCATTATCTGAGAGGACAGTGAGAGTTTTTGCATCAGATTGGACTACATTTATATTTCATGTTTTTTCCCCTGCTGTCTAGTAAGTGGGAGCTCTTGAGAAAGACCAGATCAGTAATAAAATAAACTACACTTTATATGTATATCTCTAGGGTAATGTGTGTTAACTTAAGACCCCAAATCATTTGTATGTTCATTTTTTGGAAAGGCTGGGAAGCAAAGAGAGTCTTAGCTCTTATCAGATTTTCTAACAGGTATATGACCTCAAAAAATAAGATCCTCCAAGCTTCCAACAAGCACAAGCAAAGTATTTTGCTTGTTCATAAACTGCAATGAGCACATTAAGTGGTGGAAAATCAAGTTTGACTCCGTTAGTGGGTAGTGGAAAGAAGAATGGCAAACCTTAGTTTGTTTTCATCCACCACTGATAGAGGCATTTTATTTTTTTGGTAGTATCTGAACTTTCTACGTTTCTGGACTATACCAGCATGTTGTGCTCTCTGGACCAGAGCCACAGAGTGGAAGTGGGTCTCATAACAACTAATATGAGGGTGTTTTACTCCATTAAATGCCTGATGAATATATTAATGCACAGGGGCAATAAGAAACCATCGTGCACTCTAAGTATGAACTGTGAAAAAAAAAGTTTGCACAATGGCCTATGTGTAAGCATATTGATACAGCATTGTTTGTAATGAGAAAATATTAAATATACCCCTTATGCCAATCAGTAGAAAACTGTTGGAAAATTATGGTTAATCCATATAATGGAATAATGATATACATAATAATAATACAAATATTAGAAGGCTGAAACAAGATCTATGTATAATGAAATAAAACTATCTTTAGGATATATACTGTTAAGAACTCTGCATAGTAAGCTCCCATTTGTGTAAAAATGAGCCTATGCCTCTATTCCTATAACTATACCTACACCTATATAAAAATCATGTCTGTATTATGTTTACTTTTATATACATAGAATATTTCTGGCAAGATTTATAGGAATCTAGTACCTTTTGTTGCATTTATAGAGAAGAAATAAGAATCTCGGGAGGCAGAAATAAGTGGAGAATTACTCCTCATACAACACCTTTTTATTCTATTTGATTAAAAAAAACTATTTGTGTGTATTACTTTTAAAAATTAACGTAGAAACCATTGGATTAAAACAAGTGCTTTCAAGGTGCCCAAATATAAGATATGGGATATAGTTAGTAGTAATATTTTGATGACGCTAATTCATAGCTTGTAAAAATGTTTCACGACCACACAAGGTGGTGGTGGTGGGGAGATGTGTGGGAGCCCTGTATGATGGTAGGCATGTTTGCTTTGTAAGCTCACAATTTTTACTCTACACTTATTGTTTATATATGTTCATGTATGAACGATATACTTCACTAAAATTTGAAAGAATGAAACCTAAAACAAAAGCCAGTCACAAACAGACACACAGTGCCTGGGGTTGGAGGTTAAAGTTAATTTACCCGGTAATATCTGGTTTTTACTAAAATGCAAGCTGTAGGGTTTAAGGTTTTAGTCTCCTTTTCTAAGCTGCCAGATACAAAGAGTGACCTCAACTGGTTCCTTCCAAGATCATTTACTCTGGGCTGAATCAAAAGGGCCCAGAGGGCAGGGTGGGTGAGGAGGCTTATGGTTCCTTTGGCACCTTAATCAGCAGGAGCCATTTTCTGCTGAGATAGACCAACACTTGCTGAGAAATATTGAAACAACATGGAGGAGGAGAAAGGAGGGGAAAGGAAGTAGTCTTTATTAAGTACTTTTTAGGTTTCAGGAACATTAGAAGGGTATTTTCCTATATGTCCCTCTCCCGACACCTCCCACTTTTTCTCATGTTTTTTTAATGTAACATTTTATGTAATCTAAGTATCTTTCAGAAAAAATAAAAAATATATTTTAAAAAAAAGAAAACAAACAAAAACAGACAAAAAAAATCCTGAATATTTTAAAAGATTTTGTTGTAAGTCATTATGTAAAAAGACCATAATTTAGAACTAAATCCCCAATGGCAATCTAAATTGTTTTCAGAATTTTGCTATTACCAAAAAAAAAAAAAAAAAAAAAAAAAAAGTTGTATTTATCATACTTGTAAATATTTTTTTGTCAAACTGTGTGATTTTTTCTGAATGAAAACGTTTTAGAAGATTTCATCAGCAAAGGGTTATGTGCATTTCAAATTTGGCCTCCAAGTTGTATAAATGTAGGCACCCACTAGCTCAGTATGATAGTGGCTCCCCCACCCCCATTGTCATCAATATTGGTTTTTGTAAAAAAAATTTATTTCTGTGTACAAAGAAGGTATCTAATTTTTACTTGAATTGCTTTGATCAATAAAAAGTTGAACATCTTTTTTTAAAAAGGGGGTATTTTCCTTAACCCTTATAGCACCCCCATTTTATATCTGAGGAAACTGAGTGAGGCTGGAAAGGATGAAGAAATTTGCCCAAGGCCATCCAACTAGTGGGCAAGAGAGCTAGGATTTGAGCCTGGGTCTGTAGGGCTCCTAAATCTTTCGATCTTTTCAATACCCTGTGATGTATAGGTTAAAGTTTGTTTAGACTAGAAGGGATGAGATCAGATCCCTGGGAGTATGGCAAGTCACAAAATAAGTGAGAGCTGTCTTTCTGGAGCATCATTTGTTCCTGATGGAAAGTAATTTAAAAAAAAGTTAGGCTTACATTAAAGTAATACAGATGTAATATGAAGTCAAATGCCAAAATCACATGCATGTTTAAGATCCAATTTGAGATGTCAGAGAAATTCCTTGCTTGTTTTAGAAATCCTTTCCCCCAGCCTCCAAAGATATACGCATTTGATCTTTGTGATCAGCAAATATCAGGGGCAGGGAGCGGTACTGTGTTCCAGAAACTGGTGGAGTGTGTTTGGCAACATGTCCATGCTCCCAAATGGTACTGTGAATTTTAAGTCCACTTGAGACTAAGGGAGTCAGAGTGCAAATATGCCATGTGAACACTTGGATAGAGATTCTGTATATATTTTGTTCAGCTTGGGGGGAGCTCTTTTCAGAACCAGAGAGGGCCTGGTAGCTGAGTGGTGAAGACAAGATACAAACTAGGCAATGGAGGAGCAGCAGCAATGGACTCGCGCTGTTGCTCCTCAGTCCGTGTCCATGGCAGACATTGCCAATCAATCACAGCACACTTTCTTCACTGAGCATGGACTCAGCCTCATGATTTTCCCCAATTTTTGTCCCTTAGATTTCTACTACCTGGTAAATAAATTTGACATTTGAGATGAAACATCTCCCACACAAGAATTAAGTGTAGTGGTGAAAGTACACATATTGGAGCCAGACAGTCTAGATTTGAATCGTGGCTCTGCCACTTAGTAACTATGTGGCCCTGGCTAAGTCACTGATCCTCTAGGAACCTCAATTTACTCATATATAAAATAGGAATAATAATAGTACCTACCTCATAGAGTTGTTATAAAGACTACATGGGCTAATAAGTGCACAAAGCTCTTAGAACAGTTCTTGGCATGTAATAAGTTCTCTCTGCAAGTTTACGTCGTTATAATTTATAAAGCAATTCTACGTTATAGGTAAAGAAAATGAGGTTAAGAGAGGTTGAATAACTTGCCCAAGGTCATTCAACTAGGAGGTGATGTGGCTGGGGATTTGAATTTATTCTGTGGGCATCACGAGCAGATGAGAGAGAGCACTATGTTCTTTCATTATGGGGTATACTGGGAGGAAAGGGACACTTGAGAACCCGATTCCCTATTCTTCTGGGCCTTATGGGTATACATAGATGAATTATAGGTAAATCATTTAACCACCAGGCAAATAGGGCTTCAAAATAAGCTATTTTCCTTCCCCCCACTTCTGGCAAGTGCAAGTGCCTCTGTGTCTCTGTAATCTCTGCAGTGGATTGCAAAAGTGGCCATCAACTCCTCCCATCAAGAAGAGCCTGTCTTTCTATTTGTTGAAGCTGAGAGGTCCACGTGATTTGTTTTTGTTTTTTTTTAAGATTTATTTTTATTTATTTATTTATCCCCCCCTTGCTGCTTGTGCTTGCTGTGTCCATTTGCTTTTTTGTGTGTTTTCCTGTGTCTGCTTGTCTCCGTTTGTTGAGTCATCTTGCTGCGTCAGCTCACTGTGCCGCGGGGGGCCAGCTTGCCTTCACCAGGCGGCCCTGGGAAACGAACCTGGGCCTCCCATATGGTAAACGGGAGCCCAACCAATTGAGCCACAGCCACTTCCCCATGTGATTTGTTTTGACCAATAAAAGTGACAGTACCCGTTCTGAGCCAAGACCTCAAGAGTCTCTGCAGCGGCTCTTGATATACTTGGAACTCTCCACCACCAGGTGAACAAGTCCAGGCTAGCATGAGGGATGATGAGAGATAAGTGGCCAGAGATCCTCGTTGCCCCTGCTAACGGTCAGCCAACCACTGGACACATGGGTGAAACCAGCCCCACTCAGCCCAGCCAACCAGCTGATAACCACAGACACACGCATGAACCTCAGTTGACATCAGCCATGCCAGTCCAGGCCAGAAGAAGCTCCCACCTGAGCCCAGTCCAAATTCCCGAGCCACAGAATTGTGGAGGAAATAAATGATTGTTGTTTGGAACCAAAGTTTTGGGATGCTTTGTTAGACAGAAATATGTAACGGGTACATTGACCAGATAGGGATGAGTGGCAAAATTCAACCAGCCAAAACATCTAGGAGAATCCAAAGCTTAGTTTTAAAATTTCTGATTTTGCAGCTCTGACTAGTTAAGATTTTTCTGAATAAGAGGCACTTTTGTTTTAGATTTTTATTGTCTCTTGTCATTGATTCTTCAAACTTAGAGGCCTTTAGTCCCAAGGAAAACCCAGACCCAAGCTTTCAGCATGGCAAGGAAGGAAGCAGAGAGAGTGGTATGTTGAACTGTTTTTCAAACTATGATTAGCTACTCAGAAACGGTGGCAGAGTGGGGGCAAGGAACTGGAGCCCCACCTTAAATTAGAGCAGCTTTACTTTTGTTTATATCTACATTCATTTCAGTAAGATGTTTCTGGTGCCCACTTTTAGAAATTCTGATTGCCATACCATTAAATGATGAACATGTTTGTTCATTGATGGAAAGATTAACCCAAAAAGTTTGAAATCCTCTGCTACATATAATATTTTCTCAGTGTCCTTTTCAGAAGGTGGAAGCATGTTCCTGGAAAGGTAATTTTGGCTGCAGTTAGGCAGAGCCATCTGTGTGTCTGTCAGAGGCTGGCCCGGCTGGAGGGAAGGGCTGGCTTTCTTGTGGACTAGGTGGGTGGGAGGTGCAGGGCAGAGATTTCGAGGGGTTCGACTGGCTCACAAGGTCACCTCAGGGCCCTCCTCTTCAAGTATTGCCCCGTGGGTGTGGGGTGAGGGGAGACCATGGCGCCCCAGCTGCTGGTCCAACCCCAGCTGCTTCCTGGCACGGCTCCTTCTCCTCCCTCTGCACACAGGAGGGCTCCTGCTGGTTGTGGCGGAGGCCAGAACAGAGCAGGCTTCCCTGACAGCGCGGAGTTTGACAGCTTCATTTTTCCTTCTGCTCCCTCACATTTTTCTGTCTTCTCTCCAAGACCTGGTGCTCAGCAGCCCGCTTTGAGAAGGAAATGTCTGCCCTCCTGCCCCTTTCTCTTTTCTCATCCCTTTAGCGATGGATGGTCTGTTTTCTCCCCTGTTATTTCTGGGATGCTTACACTGTTATGTCATAAACACTTGATCTGTGGAACCTGCCCAGGGCTCCAGCCCCAGGCCTGCTCTCATTGTTAACAGGGAGATTAGCAAGGCTTAGGAGTAGCAGGAAATCGACTGTTTTACCTTATCAGAAGGATCGCCAGAAGGCTGAAAGGGAGATGATGGTCCCATTTTTGCACTTCTCTTATTTAATGTCTTGTTTGTGTCCCACCTAAATAACTAGTGTCACTGGATCCTAAGAGGAAACATAGAGATAGAGACCCCCTAAGAACTGTTTAAATACTAAATTTCTATAATTAGTTCATGTCTTTGCTCTATACTTCTTCTGAGTCATTTAAATCATCCTTATTTTGCTCTCATTGTGTCCGTCCCAAGCCAATGTCACCAGAAATGCTAAATGAACTTGGGAGTTTGTTGTTAGAGGGTCCAAGGGTTGCGTGAGAAGTTTCTCTTCTCTCTCTTCTCTCCTAACCACTTTTGTCCCTCTGACATCTATCAGATCCTAAGTACATGCACATTAAAATACATGCAAAGGGATGATACTTGGGAAAGATTTTTTTGAGGTTTATTGTTCTTAGACCCTGGAGTGAATATCCAGAAGATGTTCAATACCATTGAACAATGTTACTTGGGTACTTGCTTGAGACTGGCACTGCTCTAGATGCTGGGGAAATAGCAGAGAGAAGATAGAAGGTTTCTGCTCTCATGGAGCTAACGGGGAAAAAGACAACATAGAAATCAGCCCACAGTGGCCTTTTCCTCTCAGTGGGACTCTTGATATAGGAGAGATGGCTTTCTGTGGTGCCTTGATCATGTTCCTACCACAGGGACAGGGGATGCTTTGATAGCCTTGGACTGTGTGTGTGTGTCCTACCTCTTCAGAAAGTTCGGTTGCCAAGCTATTCAGAGATTGGGTCAATTTTATGTCCAGGAATTTTCTAGTTGTCTCCCTTCACTGAAATAAGACCCTTTGGGCTATCTTCTCTCTCTCTCCCATGGCAAAACCAGTCAAGTATCAAGTAAATGATTATAGCTTCCGATAGTCTGTGCTAGAGGATTTCTTGGGATGGTAGAACAGTGGTTCAGAGCAGAGTGACTGGAGAGGGACCGATTTCATCCAGAAGATGAAACAGCCTTTGGCTGTAAGGTCGAGATGGAGGAAGAACCCTGGACACAGCATCGTGCTGTCTGGGTACTGAGAGCATGTCAGAGCATGGCCAGGCTGGGGGTGGTACCACAGAGACCTGTCTTCAAACCTCGGCTCTGCCAATGTGTGAGTTCTGGGACCTTCAGTTGGCCCCTCCACTTTTTTGAGTTTCTGTTTCTTCATATGAAAAGAGTATTCTCAGGGTTCTTAGAGATAAGGCAAGTAAAGAATAATATCTAACATTTATGGGATGCTCAGGCAGAGCTCTCTAAGTATTTAATATCTATTAATTCATCAACCTTCATGAAAACCCTATGAAGTGGAGATATTATCCCCATTTTACAGGTTACAAAATGAGACACAACTTGTCCTAAGTCACACTAGTGATGGAGCTGTTATTAGAAGCAGGCAGTCTGGCTACAGAATCCAGACTTTGGACAATCATACTGTACTGCTTCCCTTAGCACAGTGCTTCATGCATTCAGTAGGTGTGCAATTACTATTACTATTATTAACCTGTTTGGGTGAGGCATGGAAGCAGATAATGTTAAAAATCAAATGGAACATGAGTGCTCATTTAATTCAGGGTTGGCAAACTTTCTCTGAAAAGGGTCAGATAGTAAATATTTTAGGCTTTGCAGGCCTTACTCAACTCTTCTGTTGTAGTGCAATGGCAGTCAAAGCTGATATACAAATGTGCCTGAATGTGTTCCAATAAAACTTTATTTACAAAACACAATAGCAGATCATAGTTTGCCTACCCTTGATCTAGTTCCACCCTCTAATTTTACAGATATGGAAACAGATTCAGAGAGGGAAAGTGACCTGCCCCAAATCCTACAGTGAGTTATCATCAAAGCCTGTGGTGGACTAATTGTAAAAATATTCCCAATTTTTCACTTTTCCCTGAATCCAAGTCTCCTGCAATGTGACTCTGCAGCTCCTTCCACCAAGAGATGGAGTCTGTTTTCCCAGAATTTGAATCTGGGCTGGCCTTGTGACTTGCTTTGGCCAAAAGCATTTGGCAGAAGTGACAGTGTGACAATTCTGGCTTCAAGATGCCTTGCTCTCTCAGAGCTCTGCCAAGAATAAGCCTGGGCTAGCTTGCTGGTTGGTCAGAGACACATTTCTCAATCACTAGTGCACCAGCTGAGAGCCAGTCAATCACCAAACACATGAATGAGGTCACAGCCAGCTCCCAGCTGACATGCCAGGTGATGGTGGCCACATGAGCATGCCAGCCATTACCAGAGGAGCCTGCTCCGATTCAACAGAATTACTCAGCTGACCTACAGGCTTATATGAAATAAAACATGCTTACTGTTTTAAGCTACTGAGTCTTGGGGTGGTTTGTTATGTAGTGGTAACTCACAGATACATCAGGTCCTCTGATTGCCAGACCATGGCTCTTCCCTCTCTTGTTTTAGTTTTCTAGGCTGCTCAAGCACATACTATGCAAAGGGATGACTTAAACAATGGGAGTTTATTGGCTCACAGTTTTGAGGCCAGGAAAAAGTCCAAATCAAAGCATCAGCAAGGCAATGCTTTCTCCTTGAAGAATGTGGGTTCTGGGGCTGGCTGCTGTTGGTCCTTGGCCCTTGGTTCTTCTGTCACATGGCAATACACATGGAGACCTCTCCTGGCCTCTCAGTTCTCCTCTGGGTTCCGCTGAATTTCAGCTTCTTATCTCTCATGACTTTTTCTCTGTCTGAATTTCATTTTGCTTTTAAAGGACTCCAGTGATAGGATTCAGACCCATCCTGATTGAGGTGGGCCACACCTTAACTGAAGTAACCTCACCAAAAGGCCGTACCGACAATGGGTTCACACCCACAGGAATGGATTAAGCTTAAGAACGTGTTTTCTGGGGTGCACAGAGCACCACGCCACCGTGTCTCTCCTTTTCTTCATGGAAGAGCAGTGTTTAGAAGGCCTCTCCATTCCTGGGGAGAGGCTGGTAGATGCAACATTAAAGGAACCAGAGAGCAAACCTTGTTGTGGTTTCTTAAAAAAAGCGAAATGGATGTGATCTTACGTGCTACTTTGAATCTTATTTTTCTTTCTCAGAGCCTCAGCCTCCCCCACTTAAGAGCCTTGCCATATGGCAATGTTTTTCAGGCTCCTGTGATACAGACAGCCATTGGACAAAAACCGCCCCACCAAGCATGCTGGGGATTGGGGTTTATCCAATCTGTTTTAAAAGGGCTTGAGTTACAGCACCTATAGCTTTGTCTGGTGCCTGAAGTTTATGGAAGGGGTGTAACCGGCTGAGTGACCCGTTGGACTGAGGTTGGCATGGGAGCAGCTGAAAAGTCAAGAGGCTGAAATTCTTTTGAAATGCCTTTGATGTGCCCCCTTTCCTTGTAAGCATTTTTATTATGATGCATAACACATTCAGAGAAGTGCAACTAACCATGTACAGCACATCTATGAAATATCACAAAGCAAACACGTGTGAAACCATCACTCCAGGTAATGAAATAGAACATTGCCTGGAAGCTCCCTGGAGCTCCTTCTCAATAACTATCACTATCCTGCCTTCTTACATTTTCTTTTTTTATTTTTATTTTTTAAATTCAACAATAACATTGTGAAAATTCAAACAATATCAAAGCTAAAAGTGAATGACTGGTCTTGTGTGGGCATTGCTTATTAGTAATTCCTCTCTCTATTAAAATTATTGTGAAACAGTTGAAACATAATATTGTACATAATAATATAAGGGACAGCTGTCTACCATGCTGCTCAAGAAATAAAACATAATTAGTACAATTCTAGCCTCATACATTCCTCCTTCTCCCTTCCCCAAGTTTGGTATTTATTAAGTCCATGTATATCGTTATTTTTTTACCATATATGTTTATATACTTGGGTAATTTATAATTTTGTTTTACATATTTTAGTACTATATTGTACTGTGTATATATTTTTTTGCTCAATACTACTTGTGAGATTCACCCAGGTTGGATATCTTCCTTATCCATTTTAAAATGACTCAAGCTTCTTTGGGTTTTTAGAAGGAAGGATATGGTCTCTCTCATCTCTGCAATTTCCCCAATCACTCTCACTAGAAGTGAATACAACTGGTGGTTTGGCATACATAATTTCCCAGCTTTCTGAATGCATGAATGCATTCACACGCATAGAGTTTTTACAAATTAATTATTAAAATTGGACGAGCAGAGCAGAGCACACGCTCTGAGTCAGACTACTGTCTCTGGATGCCAGCTCCATCACTTACCCACTCTGTGACTTGGGCAAGTTACGTCATCACTCCGAACTTCATTTACTCATCTCTAAAACAGAGATAATAAAAACATCTATGACAAAGCATTGTTGAGAGGATTCAATGAGATGATTTATGCAATGTGCGTACCTTAGCTCCTGGCCTGTATGCAGCAGGTGCTCAAGAAATATTACCTATTACTGTGATATATTGTTCTGCCACATGCTTTTTTATTTAATAACTTACCATGTCATCTTTCCAGGTCTTGTAGACATAGAACTATCTTAGAGTGGCAAAACACACACATACCTACACATACACGTACACTATCCCTATAGGATAAGACTACTTTGGAAACTGCCCATTCATTCCCAATACTATTTTTGAGAGTCACCAAACTTAAATTATTGGCCATTTTGTGCATCCCCCTTTCCGTCCTGTAACTGGAGGGCTAGGCAGGTTGGAATACTAACTGTGTAGTTCAGGACTTCTTAACCTGGGGTGATCCCCGCCCCTCAGAATTTGTTGCATAGAATATAAGAACTTAGCCAACTTGGATAGGAATAATTTTCTTTCACTGATTTTTTAGCATTTCTTCAATTATAAAGGTAGGCAAGAAAACCACAGTGAAATGAACAGCAGTGGTGGCTTTATCAACCGCTGGAAATCGCTATTTTCATGACTCATACAATTGTTACAGGATCTTCAAATATCATGTATGTTCATCACTTCTTTGAAATTACAGTAGTTGCTAGACCTGTTGTTAGATATTATTTTTAATATGTTAATAAAGAATAATGTTTATTGTATCCATAGTTGTATCACAAGTTTGTTTTAATATTTGATAACTATTTTTCAATGTAATTGGTTTCCTTTATAACCCAATGCATTTTATTTTATTCATTCAAAAATTATTATTCTGAGGAAGAGTCCATAGTCTTCACCAAACTGGCAAAAAGGACTCATTGCACTAAACAGACCAAGAACCCCTTGGTAATAAAGGGGGATGGGCATCTGGAGCCAAGAGTAGAAATCCTGTCTCTGGCACTTATTTCTGTGTTGACTTAGGCAATTCTTTTCAATTTTCAGGGCCTCAGTTTCCTCATCTGTAAAATTAGGGCATCATAGTTCCTAGATATTCTGTGTCTAAGATATTTTCTAGGTTATTTAGACATGCTCTGTTTTCTAATTTACCAATTCTGTAGGTGTAGTAGATATTTGCCATACTTTTTGGCTGCTCAGCATCTGAACTTATGATTTGGGAATCATCCAGATGATAAGGCACAGCCTGCCTCCTTGCATAGAAGCTAAACAGGTGGGAACCTGCTTTTCCAGGCTCCCTTGCTGTTAGGCCACAGGCCCATCACATGACTCTTCAAAGGACTCTGCCTAATAAATGCACCTGCCCTAGACATCAGCCAGAAAATGGTGTGAAGGAAGAGGACCATGGCAAGCAGAATCAGCCTCTTCCTCTTTCTCGGGGTACCAGCATTTGCAATTTTAGCAGTAACCAGCATTGGTAGTGATGATGGGGATGCTGTAATATACCAGGGTTGGTCTGTGTGACCAAAAGCAAGTGGCAGAAGTGATGGGATGGATGTCATTATACTATTAGGTTATGAAATACTGTGGCTTCCATCCTAGGTGCTCATGGATGGCTCCTCTGGGGGGAGCAAGCTGCCATGCTGTGAGCAGCCCTACAGAGTGCCTATGTGGTGGGGAACTGAGGCCTCTGGCCAAAAGCCAGTGAAAAACCGAGACCTGCCAACAAGCACAAGAGAGAGCTTAGAAGTGGATTTTCCACCCTAGTTGAGTCTTAAGATGACTGAAGCCCTCACCAATAGCTTAACTGTAATCTTGTGAGAGACTCTGGGCCAGAACCACCCAGCTAAGCAGCTCCCAGATCCCTGACCTTCAGAATCTGCATGAGATATTAAATGTTTGTGATTTTACATTGCTAATTTTTGGGAAGTTAATTTGTTTTACAGCAAGAGATAACTAATACACAAGGTTAGGTAAAATGTTCTTGCTAGTTAGTATGTACACCTTGATAGACAGAAAGCATGATGTAAGAATAGTTGGAGGCAACATGGTGAGTCTTTTACCTATTATTCAGACAGTAGAATATAAAACACACAGTTGGATAATAGCCATTATATATAAAAAGTTCTTACAAATCCATGTGATGAAGAATAATGTGTGTGACCTTGGGTAAGTTCCTAATCAGTTTCCTTATTTTAAAAATCGGGATAATAACAGTACCTCTTTCATAGGGTTGTTATAGTAGTGCCTGACAGAGTACTATGTATGTATTTGTTACATAAACAGATAGACAATTGCCATAAAAATAGTTATAAAGTGCCAATAAGCTTATGAAAAGCTATTCCATCTCACCAATGATCAGAGAGATGCTGGATCTATCCATCCCATACCTAGCATGGCATCTGGCATATAGTAGCTGCTCAATAAATATTTGTTGATTGAATAAGACTTGAAAGATGTGAGGGAAAGAGCAGTGTGGATATATGCTAAGAGACCTTCCTGCCAGAGGGAACAGCAAGGTAAATGCCATGAGAGTGGGACAAGCCTTGCTTGTTTGAGGTTGGTAAGGGATGCTGTGTGGCAAAGGCAGCAAGGGAAGTAATCAGAAATGAGTTTAGAGAGGTCCTGGGGTGGTGTAGGCAGATGCAGAGGCTTGTGGGCCGTTGTGAGGACTCTGGCTTTCACCTGAGTAAAATGAGGAGCCAGGAAAAAATTTGAGCAAAGAAGGCATGTGCTGTGACTTACTCTGGCCTCTGTGCTGCAAACAGACCGAAGGGGCAAAGGCAGAAGAAGGTAACACAGTCAGGAGACTAGTGCAATAATCCAGGTGAGAGGTGCTGGTGGCTCAGACCCGGATGTCAGCTGTGGAGAGGGTAAGAAGTGGGCAGATTTTGGATGTTTTTGCAAGTATGTTTTTCGATATGTTTTTCGGATTTTGGATATGTTTTGCAGAACCAGGACTGGCTATACAGGTGTGTGACCTGAGTGGCCACACAGGACCCCTCACTCAGAAGGACCCTGTGCTTGATTTAATGCTCTGGGGTTGCCATCCGGAGATTCTTAATAACTTTTGGACAAGGGGCCCCATATTTTCATTTTGCACTGGGACCCACAAATTATGTGGCAGGTCCTGGGTAGAACTGGCAGGGTTTGTCGGCAGATGGGATGTGGGTGTGAGAGAAAGAGAGACTTCAGGGATGACACAAGAATTTTGGCCTCAGCAACTGGAAGCTGGAATTGCCGTCAAGTGAGATAAGGACAACTTCAGGAGGACCAGGACTGGGGGGAAGCAGAATTTCAGAGGGAAGGACTTTTCTAGAACATGGTGTCACCTGGGAACTATACTGGGGTGCTCTTTGGGAAATGCCCCCACCCCAGTTTCTATAAGGGAGGGGTTCCCATTCTATTCTGATTCTAGCCACACTGGCAAAACAATAGCAATAACAGCTGTGTCCTCCTTAGGGACAATGGTCTGACCTCAGGGACTGTGCATACAACTGACTTATTTTCAGAACTTCTCGGTCCTCATGAATGACAACTGGAATGTTCGGATGAAACATTCTGAGGCCAAATGTGTTTGGCTGCGTAAAAACCTTTAATTAAGAGTTAAAGTCTTTAATCTGCCTATGACTTGGTTTTATTCCTAAATCCTACAATCTCAAAAGAAAAAAATATGAGAACACAAAATGTCATCCAATACAAAGCCATGAAAATTTTGAGCCAAAATAATTGTGGTCTCTCTGGCAATTAAACTCTCCACTATTCAGATGGTTGCAAGAAAAAGTGTTTCTTCTCCCGGTCTGAACTGCGCAATATTTCTCCACTCTTGCCAGTTTTGCTGACTAAGCATGGAATATATTCCTTCTCCTTCCCCACAAACACCCCCACATGCCGCTGTCTTGTCCATCTCTATCTTTTGCTGCCCCCCTCCCTCCTGGGTATCCCAGATGAACAGTCTAACTAAAATGGGACTTTGCTTCTTTTTTTGGCCAGTGAAAAATGGGGGAAAAAATGCACACACTTCTTTTTTAAAGATGCAAATTTCCCACAATTTGTCAGCTTCTGACAGGAAGGAAGAGGATTCTGCTTGCAATGCCAACTAGCTGACATGATTGAAAGGGAAAAAAAAAAGTCCTCTGGAGTTGCTCGGTTGTAAATAATTTAAGGTTTGGAAGTGCTCACCTTTGGACCCTCACAATGAAGCTGTTGGGAGCTTGTGCAGTGGGGAAAAACAAAGTTGCTGAGACAAGTGGGAGAGAATCAAACCTATTGGCCTGGACTTGATTCAGTGAGGGGAGCAGCTGTTGAGCATGTGGGGGGAAACCGGCAGTGGTTAGATTGAATTATGCACCCAAATTTAGACATGCTCTTAATCTTAATCCACATTCCTCTGAGTGTGAACTCACTGTCAAGAGGGTCTCTTGAAGATGTTATTTTTTGTTAAGGTGTGGCCCAACTGAGTAATGAGGCTGGGTCTTAATCTGGATTTTTTTTTGTTTTTTTATCACCCTTCATATTTGTCTCAGCACAAATCACACCCTGTTTTGTTGTTGTTGTTGATGACGTGTTTACTCTGTTCACACACACGACTTTAGGTTCTGTCAGAGCAAACCTCAGGGCTGCTGTGATCGCTGACCATAAGTATTGAGTGAGTGGCTTTGCCTCACATCCTCTTAAAATACTTTGTGGTAGGCCACTTTGATATTGAGGAAACGGCCTCACTTGAGGTTACCCCCCCAATTCACTTTTAGAAACAGAAATCAGAGCAAGAAATCCTATGAGGCAGCCCACCCTGATCAAGATGATGGAGGGAGATGCTTCAGGGCTCCATCCCTGAATGCATTGAACAACCAGCAAGAACTGGCAGAAACATTTAAGTTCCCTCATTTCTCTTACTTCATTAAAAAAAGGTTCCTGTGTTTTATGCGCCTCTGAAAGTTGTCTTAAGAAAGATGGTAGAACTGATATTAAAATGAGGATTTGATTTCTCCACAGATTCCACTGGAAAGATTAAATGCTACTCTGTATGAAATTCCTGTTTCCTAATCTGAGCCAATCACTGGATTAATTTAGAGCATTTATTGAAAATGCAGATTTTTAGGCCTCTCCACCAAAGATTCAAATTCAGTAAGTTTGGGGTGGGCCTAATACTCAGGTTTTTCATTGTTTTTAAACAGTTTTATAGCAGCTTTATTCACAATAACCAGAAGATGGAAACAACCCAAGTGTTCATCAACAAATGAATGGATAAACAAAATGTGGTACATATTCACAGTGGGATATTATTCAGCCATATAAAGAATGAAGTCAGGAAGAGGCTGTGGCTCAATCAGTAGGGCTCCCGTTTACCATATGGGAGGCCCCGGGTTCGGTTCCCGGGGCCTCCTGGTGAAGGCAAGCCCGCCCGCACGGCGTGGTTAGCTGACCCAGCGAGCACAAGCAGCAAGGGGGGGATAAATTAAAAAAAAAAAAAAAAACTTAAAAAAAAAAAAAAAAAAAAAAAGAATGAAGTTATGAGACCTGCTGCAATGTGGAAGAATCTTGAAAACATGCTCAGTGAAATAAGCAAGGCACATAAGGACAAAAATGGAAGAGATAACTAGAAATAGCAATTTGCAGGGATAGGAAGTAGATTAGAGGTTATTGGGGAAATGGAGGAGGGAAAGGAGGAGTATTAGCTTAAAAACAGAGGCTATGGCTACATTATTTTACATTCCCACCAACAACGCACTAGAGTTCCAATTTCTTCATATCATCACCCACACTTGTTATTTCGTGTTTAAATAATAGTCATCCTTGTGGATGAGAAATGGTATCTCATTGTGGTTTTGATTTTCATTTCCCTAAAGGCTGATGAGGTTGAGCATCTTTTCACATATTTATTGGCCATTTGTATATCTTTTTTTGGAGAAATGCCTATTCAAGTTCTTTGCCCAAGTTTTAATTGGGTTTTGTCTTTTCATTGTTCTATTGTAAAAGTTATTTATATATTCTGGATATTATACCCATATCCAACATAAAGTTTGAAACTATTTTCTCACGTTCTCTAAGTTTTCTTTCCACTTTTTAAAAAAACAAATCAATTTTATTGCTACATATTAATAAAGCATAAATCCATCCAAAGTGTACAATTACTGGTATTCAGTATAATAACATAGTTGTGTATTCATCACTTAAATCATTTTTAAAGCATTTTCATTATTGCAATAATAAACAAAAAACAAACAACTCATCACCTCCGAATCTCTCTATGCTTCCCCTGCTGTACATAGCTGCTATTGTGCTTCTGTCTCTCTAGTTTATTTGTATTTATATTTTGTAAAAACAGTCTTACATATACAGTATCACCCATATTCGTATTTTATATAAGGTTTTGCTATCTTTTACAGTCCCATGTTACATTTTTAAGCTTTCCTTCTAGTAATATACATGATCTTAAACTTACCCTTTCAACCACTGTCATACCCATATAATAGCTCTGCCAGTTACAAGCACTCTGATGTGCTTTCACCATTTCTATTCATTTCCAAAGATTTACAAACAACGTTTCTTAAACAAATTCTGCACAGATTAACCCTCAGCTTTCCATTCTCTACCCTCATTCTATTTTCTGGTGACCTATATTCTAATTATAAATTTCCATGAGTTTACATAATATATTTAGTTCACAATAGCACAATCATACAGTATTTGTCCTTTTGTGTCTGGCTTGCTTCACTCAACATAACATTCTCCAGGTTCATCCATGTTGTCATATGCTTCACAACTTCATTTCTTCTTACCACTGCATAATATTCTATCTTGTGTATATACTACAATTTGTTTATCCATTTATCAGTTGATGGACACCGGGGTTGTTTCCAACTTTTGGCATTCATGAATAATGTTACAATGAACATTAGTGTACAGATGTCTGTTTGTGTCACTGCTCTCATTTCTTCTGGTTATATACCTTGTAATGGTACTGCCAGGTCCCATGGCAAGTCTATATTCAACTTCCTTAGGAACTGCCAAACAGTCCTCCATAGTGGCTGTATCATTCTACATTCCCACTAACAGTGACTAAGCAGTCCTATCTCTTCACATCCTCTCCAACATTTACAGTTTTCCGACTTTTTAATAGTGGCCATTCTAATACATGTGAGATGATTATCTCATAGAAGTTTTGATTTGCGTTTCCCTAACAGCTAGTGATATTGAACATTTTTCATGTGTTTGTTTGCCATTTGTAATTCTTCTTTGGACAATTGTCTTTTCAAGTCTTTTGTCCATTTTTAATTGGGTCATTTGTGTTTTTATTGTTGGGTTGTAGTATTTCTTTATATATCATGGCTATTAAACCCTTACCAGATATGTGATTTCCAAATATTTTCTCCCTTTGAGTCATCTGCCTTTTCACCCTTTTGACAAAGTCCTTTGATATGCAAAAGTGTTGAATTTTGAGGAGGTCCCATTCATCTATTTTTTGTTTTGTTGCTCGTGCTTTGGGCGTAAGGTTTAAGAAACTTCTGCCTACCACAAGATCTTGAAGCTGTTTTCCTACATTTTCTTCTAGTAGTTTTATGGTTGTGCTTTAATATTTAGGTCCTTGACCTGTTCTGAGTTAATTTTGGTATAAGGTGTGAGATAGGGGTCCTCTTTCTTTCTTTTGGATGTGCCTATCCAGTTCTCCCAGCACCATTTGTTGAATAGACTGTTTGGGCCCAGCTGGGAGAGCTTGACAGCCTTGTCAAAAATCACTTGACTGTAGATGTGAGGGTCTATTTCTGAGTTCTTGATTCAGTTCTTTTGGTCAGTCTGTCTGTCTTTATGCCAGTACCATGCTATTTAAAAAAAATTTTTTTTTATTTTTTTACCCTCTAGCTAAATAATATGCTTTAAAGAGGTGAGAGTCCTCCAAATTTGTTCTTCTTTTAAAAGATATTTTTTGGCTATTCAGGGCCCCTTATACTTCCAAATAAATTTGATAATTGGCTATTTCCATTTCTGAAAAAAAGGCTGTTGGGATTTTTATTCGAATTGCATTGAATCTGTAAATCAGTTTGGGTAGAATTGTCATCTTAATATTATTTTTCCAATCCATGAACAGAGAATGTCCTTCCATTTATTTAAGTTTTCTTCCATTTCTTTTTGCAATGTTTTGTAACTTTATGAATACAAGTCCTTTATGCCCTTGGTTAAGTTTATTCCTAAATATTTGATTGTTTTAGTTGCTATTAAAATGGAGTTTTTTTTTTTTCTGATTTCCTCTTCAGATTGCACATCAGTAGTGTATGTAAATGCTATTACTTTTGCATATTAATCTTGTATCCCACCACTTTGCTGAACTTGTCTATTAATTCTAGCAGCTTGGTTGTAGATTTTTCAGGATTTTCTAGATATAGGATCATATCATCAGCGAATAGTGGAAGTTTTACTTCTTCCTTTCCTATTTGGGTGCCTTTTATTTCTTTATCAAGCCTAACTGCTCTAGCTAGAACTTCTAGCACAATATGAAATAACAGCTGTGACAGCATCTTTGTCTTGTTCCTGATCTCAGCGGGAAAGCTTTCAGTCTTTCACCATTGAGTACAATGCTAGCTGTAAGTTTTTCATATATGCACTTTACCATATTGAGAAAGCTTCTTTCTTTTCCTATCTTTTGGAGTATTTTTATCAAGAAAGTTTGCTGCATTTTGTGAAATGTCATTTCTGCATCAATGAGAGATATAAGAGGATACTATAAACTTTTTTTTGTTCTCGATTTCATTTATTTCTGCTCTGATCTTTACTATTTCTTTCCTTCGCCTTAGTGTGGGATTCGTTTGCTGTTCTTTTTCTAGTTCCTCCAGGGGTGCAGTTAGATCTTCAGGTTTAGCTCTTTCTTCTTTTTTAATGTAAGCATTGAGGGCTATAAATTTTCCTCTCGGCACTGCCTTAGCAGTGTCCCATCGATTTTGATATGTTATGTTCTCATTTTCATTCATCTCAAGATATTTGCTGAATTCTCTTGCAATTTCTTCTTTGACCCACTGATTATTTAAAAGTGTGTTGTTTAATCTCTATATATTTATGAATTTCCCCCTTTTCCATCCATTATTGATTTCCAGCTTCATTCCGTTATGACCAGTGAAAGTATTTTGTATAATTACAATCTTTTAAAATTTACTGAGTCTTGTGTTGTGACCCAACATATGGTCTATCCTTGAGAAGGATCTATGAGTGCTTGAAAAGAATGTCTATCCTGCTGTTTTGGGGTGCAATGCACTATAGATGTCTGTTAGGTCTAGTTCATTTATCATATTATTCAAGATCTCTATTTCTTTGTCCTCTGTCCAGATGTTCTATTCAATACTGAGAGTGGTGTATTGAAGTCTCTATTATTGTAGAGACATCTATTTCACCCTTCAGTTTTGCCAGTGTGTGCCTCATATATCTTGCGGCACCCAGGTTAGGTGCATAAATATCTAGCATAGCTATTTCTTCTTGTTGAATTAACCCCTTTATTAATATATAATGACCTTCTTCATCCCTTATAATAGTTTTGCATTTGAAATCTATTTTGTCTGATCTTAGTATTGCTACTCCAACTCTTTTTTGGTTACAATTTGCATGGAATATCTTTTTCCAGCCTTTCACTTTCAACCTGGTTGTGTCCTTATGTCAGAGGTGACATATAGAAGCTTCATATTTTAAAATCCATTCTATTAGTATATGTCTTTTGATAGTGAAGTTCAAGCCATTAACAATCAATATTATTACTATAAAGGCATCACTTACTTCATCCATTTTGCCCTTTGGCTTTCTTTTGTCATATCTTACTATTGTCAGCCTTTTTACCCTTTTGGTTACCTTACTTAATAATCTTCATTTCTACACCACTTTCCAAGTCTCTTGCATTTGTTTTTTCCTTTCATGCTGCAGCACTCTCTTTAGCATCTCTTGTAATTCTGGTCTTTTATTAATGCACTCTATCAGTTTTTGTCTATGAAGACTTGAACTCACCCTCATTTTTGAAGGACAGTTTTGCCGGATACAGAATTCTTGGCTGGCAGTTTTTCTCTTTCACTACCTTAAATACATTATACCACTTTCTTCTTGCTTCCATAGTTTCTGATAAGAGGTCACTACTCAATCTTATTGAAGTTCCCTTGTATGTGATGCTTTACTTTTCTCTTGCTGCTTTCAGAATCCTCTCTTTATCTGTGAATAGTGGGTGTCTTGGTATTGATATTTATGTCTTTCATAAGGGTTGGGAAGTTTTTGGTCATTATTGCCTTAAATACTCTTTCTGCCGCTTTCCATTCTCTTCTTCTGGGACACCAATAATTCCTATGTTTTTGTGTTTTGTATTGTCATTCGGTTACCCAAGACCCTGTTCCATTTTTTTCCATTGTCTTCTCTTTCTTTTCCCCTGTCTTTTCCAGTTCAGATATTCTGTCTTCAAAATCACAAATTCTGTCTTCAAGCAATTCAAACCTACTGTTACATGCCTCTAATGTACTTTAAATCTCATCCATTGTGTCTTTTATTCCCATAAGCCCCGTTACTTTTCTTTGCAGACTTTCAAATTGTTCTTTCTGCTCACCCAGTGTTGTCATATCCTTTATCTCTTAATCACATCCTCTTTAAATTCTTTGAATTTATTTAGGAGATTTGTGTGATTATCATTGATTAATTGTCTTAAAAATCCCATATCTCTAAGAGATATTTGGTTTGTTCTTTTGGTTGGGCCATCTTTTCCTGTTTCCAAGTATGGATTGTAATATTTTCCTCTTGTTTAGGCATCTGAACATGTTGGTGAATTTACTCTGATGGCCAATTTCTCTCTCTTGCCAATTGTTTTTTTTTTTTTCACAGCTCTTCTTTGGTGTTTGGTTCAAATTCTTCTAAGTCTTTAAAACTGCCCTACTTAAGTTATCAAAATCAGGTTAGGGACTCACTAATGGGGCACAGATTTTTTCCCAGGAATTCCAGTTAAGAGAGACCTAAAAGCAGTTTTTCTCTGTGCACTTTCCCAACTGGCTGGCAGATGGCACTCATTGGCTCACCTTTCCATGGAGTTGTTTCTTTCAAACTCTGCTTTTCCATGTTTTGTTCTGGCCAAAGCAGAGTTTCAAAGCACTGCTTTGAATATCACAATTAACATTTGGCTTTGCTGGCCGAATTTATTGAAGGAAGCACCCCAACTCTCTCTTCCTTTTCCCTTGTTACAGCTGACAGGGAGGAAGACATTTGTTCCCCTCAGTCAGCTGCAGTTAGCCAGGGGTTTTATTCTAGCTTAATATCTTGGGGGTGGAGTCAGGAGCCCTTCCTCTCTGCCACGGGAATTTTATAATTCATTTTTGTTGTTTTGGGTTCTTCTTCTCTCTGTCCCTCACCCCCCTGAGAGTTGTGTAGCACTGTCTTGGTCTGCTGACTCCCAAAGCAAGTCCCTCAGACAGCTTTTGGCCCTTTCTCCATTGCTTTTG
Organism: Tolypeutes matacus; assembly: GCA_026826555.1. NCBI lineage: Eukaryota > Metazoa > Chordata > Mammalia > Cingulata > Chlamyphoridae > Tolypeutes > Tolypeutes matacus. Next base: position 10,082,141 of record JAKSZT010054576.1, on the reverse strand, counting down.
GTGAGAGACTTGAGCCTTGCCTACCTACCGTGATGCCATCTTCCAAGAACTTCCACTTTCTTGATAATTTCCTTCAATGCAGATAAGTTTTTAAATTGATGAAATCAAATCTATCTATTCTTTCTTTTGTTGCTCTTGCCTTTGGTGTCATATCTAAGAAGCCATTGCTGAATTCCAGGTCATGAAGATTTGTCCCTATTTTATTGTCTAAGAGTTTTATAATTTTAGCTCTTATATTTAGGTTCTTGATCCATTTGTGAGTTGATTTTTGTATATGGTGTGAGATAGCAGTCTAACTTCATTCATCTGCATGTGGATATCCAGTTTTCCCAACATCACTTGTTGAAGAGACAGTTCTTTCCCCACTGCATATACTTAGCACCCTTGTTGAAATCAACTGGTCATAGATGTGTGTATTTCTGGGCTTTCTATTCTGTTCCACTGCTCTATTATTTTTTTTTTCTTTCAATTTTTATGCCAGTACCACACTATTTTGATTACTTCTGCTTCGTAGTTCAATTTGAAATCAGGAAGTGTGAGTATTCCAACCCTGTTCTTCTTTTTCAAGATTGTCTTGGTTATTTGGGGCCTCTTGCAGTCTATATTCATTTAAGGACCAGTTTTTCCATTTTTGCAAAAAATGATGCTGGAATTTTGATAGAGATTGCATTGAATTTGTATATTTTTGTGTATTCATATATTTTGTGTATAAGATCATATTGTTAGCAAATATTGTACTAGAAAGTTATGCCTGAGTAATTAGGCGAGAAAAAATGTGACATCCAAATTGGAAAGGAAGAAATAAAACCATCTCTATTTGCTGACAACATGACCATATATATATATATATATATATATATAACACTCAAAAGAATCCACAGAAACTATTAGACTTAATTAGTTCAGCAAAATGGCAATATCTAGGAATAAGTTCAACCAAGGACATACTTATTTCATTCCTCATCTTGGGAAAAAGTTTTAAGTCTTTCAACATTGAGTATGATGTTAGCTGTGGGTTTTTACAAAAATGGCCTTTATCATGTTGAGAAAATTTCCTTTTATTCCTAGTTTTCTGAGTGTTTTTCTCAAGAAAGGGTGCTGGATTTTGTCACATGCCTTTTCTGTTTATTGTGATATTCATGTGGTTTTTTTCCCTTCATTCTACTTATGTAGTGTATTACATTGATTGATTTGCATATGTTGAACCACCATTGCATTTTTGGGATAAAAGCCACTTGGTTATTGTGTATCATCTTTTTAATATGCTGTTGGATTTAGTTTGCTAGTAGTTTGTCAATGATTTTTGCCCCATGTTCATATGGGAATGTTCTAGTTTGCTGTAGGCTGCCAAAACGCAATATATCAGAAATGGGTTGGCTTTTTTTTTTTTTTTTTAAAGATTTTATTTATTTATTCATTTATCCCCCCCTTGCTGCTTGTGCTCGCTGGGTCAGCTAACCACGCCGTGCGGGCAGGCTTGCCTTCACCAGGAGGCCCCGGGAACCGAACCCGGGGCCTCCCATATGGTAAATGGGAGCCCTACTGATTGAGCCACAGCCGCTTCCCATGGGTTGGCTTTTAACAATGGGAATTTATTAGTTTATAAGTTTACAGTTTTGAGGCTGAAAAAATGTCTAAATCAATGCATCATCAGGTGATGCTTTCTCCACAAAGACTGGCTGCTGGTGATCCTGGACTCCTCTGTCACATGGCAAGGCACATGGAGGCATCTCCTGGCCTTTCCCTTCTCTCCCAGGTCTTGTTGCTTCAGTTTCTTGCTTCTGTGGCTTTTTCTTACTTCTCTTCATATTTGTCCCATTTATAAAGGACTCCAGTAGGATTAAGACACCCCTGCCCCGGGCCATCCTTAACTGAAGCAACCTAATCAAAAGACCCTACTTACAATAGTTTTACACCCATAGGAATGGATATTTATGCATCATGTGCCCAGTAACAAAGATTTATGTTTGTTTTTTTTAAGAACTTGAATATTAAAGTTTATAATATGTTAAGACAGCATTACAAATGAAAAATGAAGTAATACTGGTATTTATATTTACTGTTAGTTTTACTTACACTGGAGACCTTTATTTATTAATACAGATTTGAGTTACTGCCCAGTGCCTTTTCCTTTGAAGGACTTCCTTTAGCATTTTTTATAAGGCAGGTCTAGTTGTAATGAACTCCCTCAGTTTTTGTTTATCTGGAAATTTCTTAATTTCCCCCTCATTTTTTAAGGACAACTTTGATGGGCATAATATTCTAGGGTAACAGTTTTTTTTTCTTTCAGCTCTTTAAATATTTCTTGCCACTGCCTTCTGGCCTCTATGCTTTCTACTGAGAAATTAGATCTTATTATTAAGGATCCCTTATATGTGATGCATCACTTCTCTTTGGCAGTTTTTAAGATTCTGCCTTTATCCTTGGCATTTGACAACTTGATTATGTGTCTTGGTGAAGATCTGATTGGGTTTATCCTGCTTGGCATACACTGAGCATCTTGGATTTGTATATTTGTATCTTTTATCAGATTTGGGAAAATTTCAGCCATTATTTCTCCAATATTCTTTTTTGGCCCTTTATCTCTCTCTTCTCCTCTGGACTCTTATGATGCATATATTGACACCATTGTGTGATGGTGTCCTACAGGCTCCATTCATTTTTTTCCCCATTATTTTTCCTTTCTGCTCTTCAACCTGGACAATTAAAACAACCTTATTTTCAAGTTTGCTGATCCTTTTTTCTCTCTCCCTAAATCTGCTTTTGAACTCCTCTATTGAACTTTTCATTTCAGTTATTGTACTTTTGAATTCCAGACTTCCCATTTGGGTCCTCTTTATAGTTTCTAAGTCACTATTGAAATTATCATTTTTTCATATATTTTTTTCTTGATTTTCTTTAATTCCTTGTCCATGTTTTTCTTTAATTCATTGATCCCATTTATGAAAGTTGTTTTAAAATTTTTGATTAGTAATTCCAAAGACTGAGCTTCCTCTGGAACATTTTCATCAAATTATTTTTTTCCTGTTACTGTCATGCTTTCCTATCTCCTTTCATGTTTTGCAAATTTTTTTTTGATGAGAACTGGACATTCTCAGTACTATAGTACTATGTTGTGGTCACTCTGAAATTAGAGTCTTCCTACTCTTCATTTTACCAGACCAAGAGCAAGAAGAAAAAAAGTAAAGAAAAAGGAAAAAAAATAAAAAAGGAAAGAGAGAGAGAGAGAACGAAGAAATACTACAGAAGCTCCCCTCCCTTCATATGCAAGGGGAAAATAACACAGGAAAAAAAAAGGAAGGTGCACTGCCTCTCCAAGTCTCTTGTGTGCTGGTGAGAAGTCAGAAGCTATTGCTGTCAAGGCTGAACGCTAGACCAATCTGTGCTTGTCCCTCAGGGATCTTCCAGACGGAAAAACACAAAAAGAAAAAGATAAAACCAACCAACCAACCAAACAATAAAAAACAAAGAAAACAGACATGCACTGGATCTTTATGTCCCGTTAGATGCTGGTGTAAGGCCATAAGACACTGCTGCTGGGAGCTCTGAAACCAAGACCAGCATGTATGCTGGACCCTCAGGAATCTGCCAGATCAAACAACACAAGAAAGAAAAAGGAGAAACCCAACCAATGAAAAGTGCATTAGTCCCTTAAGTCCCAACAGAGACTGGTATGAGGCCGGAAGCCACTGCTGCCCACAAAGCTGAAACCAAAGTCAGCAACAGCACTGGGCCCTCAGGGATCTGCCAGACCAGGAAAGGCCCACATACAGAAAGGGGAAAAAAGCCAAAGAAAGTGCACTAGATCTTTATGTCCCTGTGGATGCTGTGGGATGCCAGAGGCTGCTGCTGCTCTGAGGGAAGTAATTGAGGCCAGAAACGGAGGCCAGCTTCTAAGCTGATCCCTCAGGGGTCTCCGGGACTGACGTGGACCCTCAGCCCCAACTTTCGGAGGAGGAGGTTTCCTCTGCCAGCTCTGGCCCAGCCGGCTGCTCTGGGAATCCGGGCCATTTGCGGCAGTGGCAGCTATTGCCGAGGGTCGAGGGCTGGAGGCTGGTCACTGGTTTGTGCTTTCACTTACAAAAGCTGAACTCTCGGCAACCTCTGGCTTCCTCTGGCCCTTCTGTGGTTGTTCCAGATGTCCTTACTGGTTCCAGGGTTAGCATTTAGTTGATTCCAATCTCTTTCTCCAGATCTTTCATTTTTCTAGTGAAGGGAGCCATTTGTAAAACTCCCTACTCCGCCATTTTCGCACCTGCGCACTCCCTGGAGTCCTTTATATGCAGAAGAAATCCAGGCAGAAAAAGCCCCTGCGAGGAGCCCAGCCGGAACCGGAAGTCAGCGGGAATTGCGAAGAGAACGTTGAGGACATGGACAAATGACCTCGCGGGCCAGAATGCTCCTCACCTTCTCCCGGAACGCCTTGATTTGGACTTATGGCCCCTGGTACGGTGAGCCACCATATTCCTGTTGTTTAAGCCAACCTATTGTGTGGATTTGTCACAGCAGCTCAGGAAAACCAACTCGGCCAACTCAGGGGAAGAGTCTGGGACCACTGGGGCATCACTGGGCATACGGGGCAGGTGTGGGTGGAGGCATCCCTCCATGACAGAGGTTGAAAATTCCCCTTGTTAGAGAAAGGATTGCAGAGGCAGGCAACTCTTACAACAGTGAAAGAAAAGAAAAAATAGAGTAATAAGCAACATTAATATAGTTCTTACTACATCATAGGTTAGAGATTGGCAAAGGTTTTCTGTAAAAGTCCAGAGAGTGGATATTTTAGGCTTGTGGCCCATGCAGTCTCTGTTGCAACTTCCAGACACACCCCTTGTAGTGCAAAAGCCACCCCAGGCAATATGTGAATGAATGGGTATGGACGTGTTCCAAAAACTCTTTACTGATGGACACTGAAACGTAGATTTTATATAATTTTTATATAATTTTCATGTATCATGAAAGAGTTGCCTTTTTATTATTATTTTTTGAACCTTTAAAAATTACAGAAACAGTTATAAAAACAGGTGGCAGACTGGATTTGGCCCCTGGGTTGATAGTTTGCTGACTTTTGTTCTAAGTGCTTTTTATGTTAACTCTTTTGGTCCTCACAATCCTGTAAAAGTCCCGTTTGACACATTGATATGCTGAGGCACAGACAAAATGATGGCCAATGGTTGCACAGTCAATAGTGGTAGGACTGGAATTAGAAGACAGATGGACTTCACAGGTGGGTACTTAACCCTATGTCCTTCAAATTGACCATAACTGTGATAAAGAGCCTGCCAGAACCAGGTCCATCTCCTAGCTACAATTTCTATAAGCTGTGTGATCTGGGGCAAATGACTCAAATCTCTTGCTGTCCTCATCTGGGTAAAATGAGGATCAAAAGAAACCCATTTTATGGGGATGTGTGAGGATTAAGATGATATATAAATAAAAGGTGGCATACAATACAAATAATAAAAAAGCAGATGGCCCACAGTAGGTAATCAATGGCTGTTAGCTATATTTGTTATTTACCCAGACATCCTTTTACTGTTTTATCTCAGCTTCTCCAATCTCACAAGATGCATTGGTTTTCATAGGCACTACTCAGAAAGGCTCTCCCCTCCATCCTGCTCTCTCCATCCCCAGCATAGTCCTCTAGGATTACCACTCTTTGTTTGTTTGTTCATTCCTGATGATATCCCTGGGGCCATGCCTGGTGGAAGAAGGTTCTCTACTGCTCATACTTAGGGCGTGATGAAAGCTGCTGGCTAATTTGACCCACTTTGCTCATTCTAAGAGTGTCATCCAGAAGTAAAGTGAGGGGAAGGTGTTGGAGTACTCAAATGGAGAATTTAGAGACCTTCTTCTGATTGAATCTAGGGTGGCCTGAGAGAGAGAGAGAGAGAGAGAAGACCCTTTGTGGAGCAGGGCAAGGGTATGCTGCAGTTACAGAGAATTCTTGGATGCTCCCTAAATGATCTCTTCAAAGAGCAATGACAGTCTCGTTTTCCATTCTATTGCTTGTGGTCAAATCAGAGTCCTTGTAGATTCCAGTTCCCACCAAGTTTCCAATTTGGATTCTTGATGATTGGAAAGAAATCCATTCATTCAAACTGACACAAAGTTCTCTGTTAGGAAGCAAACATATTGTCCTACCATCCCAAGTTATTAGATTCTGGCTGTAATTCTATCAATGACATGCTTTCTAACTCTTTAGCCAGCAGAGAACAGGATGTTGGCGGAACCATGTCTGAGGTGCATACTTGGCAGAGGCCAGGTAAACCCTGGTTCACATGCCTACCCTGCCTCTTAGTAGTTCTGTGATCCTGAGGAAGTTACTTAACCTCTCTGAACCTTAGTGGTCTTATCTTTAAAATGGAACTAGGAATAGCTATTTCACAGAGTTGTCAGGATTTAACAAGAATATGGAAGTAATAATATATTTTTTCAAGTCATTATGAGAATTAAATGAGAAAACATATGTAAAGAGCCTAGATTCATAGTAGGTGCTCAGTAAATGGTGTCATATTTGAGATTGGTGCTCTGTCCAGATCCTCATGGGTCCCATTTTACCACTTTTGTGTGCCCTGGCTGTGGTTTGCTTTCTTTTCCAATAACTCATCTGTGTGTCTCTTTTTTAAAGGCCTGCTCGTGGGCTTTTGGAGCCTGCAGAGGAAGTGCCTGGGAATTTATATTCTCCCAGGGTGGCCATAAACCAAAGACAGGTGAGAGAGCCGGAAAGCCCAGTGCCCCTGCCATGGCTTGAGACTACTGTGAGGTAAAATATACGTTTCAGGATTCCACTTTCCTGTCAGGCTGAAGCTCCCCTCTACCTGGTCGTGCACTTTTGCTTGGCTCTCTCGCCTTCTCTGTCCTGCTTTCCCCCCTCTGGTTTCTCCTGGGAATGCTTCTTTAAAGAGTCATTTGTGCATAAATCCTTACCTCTGGGGAAACTGACCTGAGAAACACAACCCTTTTACGATTTATTCTAGATCTGAAATCCGGGCCTCTGGAAATAAACATCAACACACGAGAAAACTACCTTGATGTACTTTTTAGCCTAAGAACTAGGGAGATGGATTATAGCTCAGATCTATAAGCAGAAGACAAAGGAGATGTTGAAAAACAATCATTTTGGGGACAAAAGAGATCAGGTTCTCTTTGGCTTGGAGAATTTGACCCATAAGATTTAGTTGAAATTTTGATTCAAAGGTTTATGGCATCCTAAGGAAGGGGTGTGGAGAAAGAGAGTCATTTGGACTTTACTCACTGTGTGAAAGGAGAGAGAGCGGTGGTATTTCCTTCTTGCATATCATGTTTTGTTGTAGTTCAGTTATCAACTAGGGCTTGCAGTCTCAATTATAGAAATGTTCCATAGGAAAGGAGAAATGGAATCACCATTTATTTATACATGATCTACATTATTGGTTTTTGTTTTTTGTTTTTTTTTTGGTCACACTTGAAGATAAATATAGAATAAACATCTATAAGGAAATAGGCATACCCCCTCCCCCCATATAACCTGTTCTATAACTTGGTGAAGTCCCAGCTCTCTGTTCATTTTAGGTCCATGGTTGCCAGCCTTGGCTCACCTGAGGAGCTTTAAATATATTGATAAATGAGTCCCACCCAAGAGATTGTGATGAAATAGAATCACACATAATAGAATAGAATAGTGGAACCTGGGCACGGGGGCATAAGAGGTTTCCTTTTTAATGGTCAGGTATATTGAATCATAATTTACAGAAAGTAAAATGTATCTTTTTAGTAAATGGTTCTATGTTTTGACAAATGCATGTAGTCATGTTAACACCACCAAAAAAACAAGATACAGAAGTTTCAACCCCCTAAAAGTTCCTTTAGGTTCCTTTAAGATCAACTCCTTCCTCACCACTACTACCAGCCCATCAGCCCCTGGCAACCACTGATCTGTTTTCAATCTCTCTCGTTTCGCCTTTTCTAATTTAGTTTAAATGATACAGTGTGCAGTCTCTTTAGAGTCTGGCTTCTTGAACTTAGAATAAGGCATTTGAGATTCATCCATGTTGTGGCCTGCATCAGTAGTTCATTGCTTTTTGTTGAAGAGTAGGATTACATTTTATGGATGTACCAGTTTGAAGGACATCTGGGTTTTCAGTTTTGGGCAATTATGAATAAAACCTTTATAAAAATTTACATGCAAGTTTTATGTGAACATAAGCTTTCATTTCTCTTGGCTAAATAGCTAGGAGAGGTACTGCTGAGTTGTATGGTAAGTGTATATTTAACTTTATGAGAAATTGCAAAACTGTTTTCCAAAGTGACTGTACCATATGGCATTCCCAGCACCAATGCATGAGAACATGTAGTATTGGTTTTTTTTTTTTTAATTTTAGCCATTCTAGTGGAATTACAGTGGTATGTCATTGTGGCTTTAATTTGAGTTTTCCTAATGAATAATGTTGAGCATCTTTTCATAAGCCTTTTTTGTCATCCACATTGGTATTATTTTTTTATTAAAATGTTTGGTAGAATTCTCCAATGAAGAAATCTGGGACTAGAGTTTCTTTGTTGGAAGGTTTTAAATTAGAAACCAATTTCTTTAATAGATAGAGGACAATTAAGGTTACCTATATCTTTTGAGCAAACTTTGGTAGTTTGTGTCTTTCTAGGTGTTTTGCCATTTCATTTAAAAATTTGAATTTATGGACATAAAGTTGGTTATAATATTCTCTCTCTCTCTCTCTCTCTCTCTCTCTCTCTCTCTCTCTCTCTCT
>JAKSZT010054576.1:9973533-10073390 GCA_026826555.1 Tolypeutes matacus | reverse complement strand
TCTCTCTCTCTCTCTCTCTCTCTCTCTCTCTCTCTCTCTCTCTCTCTCTCTCTTTTAGGTACTAGGGCTGGAGATTGAATCTGGGACCTTGTATGTGGGAAGCTGGTGCTCAACCGCTGAGCCACATGGGTTCTCTTGATTTAGTTATTTCGTTTGTTGCTTGCTGTTTGTTTTGTTTTTAGGAGGCACTGGGAACTGAACCTGGGACCTCCCGTGTGGGAAGCAGGGGCTCGAGCCACGTCCACTGCCCCTTAATTTTCTCTTAACCTTTCAGTGTCTGTGGGATCTGTGCAGTAACACTGTGCAGTAATGCCTCACATTTCATTCCTGATATTGGTCATTGGTGTATTCTCTCTTTTTTTCCTTATCCATCTGGCTAGAGGAGCCTGTCTTCCCTTGGAGGTCAGCTACTTGGTCTAACTACAACCTTGCCTCTTAGATGGTGGTATGGATTGAATCGTGTCCCTCAAAAAGATGTGTCCAGGTCCTAAGCCCTGGTCCTGTGGATGTGAACTCACTTGGAAATAGGCTTTTTGAAGATGTTATTAATTAAGATGAGACCACACTGAATCAGGGTGGTCCTTAACCCAATATGACTGGAGTCCTTATAAGCAGAGGCATTTTGGACAGAGTAGGAGATGGTGCAGCAGGTGGCCATGTGATGGAGGTAGAGACTGAGTCATGGATGGCCAACTAGCCACCATCAGAACGGTACAGACTTTAGAGAAAGCATGATCCTGCCAACACCTTGATTTTGGGCTTCTAGCCTCCAAAACTGTGGGACAATAAATCCTGTTGTTTGAGCCAACTAGTTTGTGGTACTTTGTTACAACAACCCTGGCAAACTAAGATAAATGGATTCAAGAAAAGTTATGATTTTGTAATTTATTTGCCTTTTTCTTGTTGTTAGGGTGGGAGTGAAGTTCTTTTCAGCTTTTTACATCCTAGGTGGAAGTGCAACTCTACATAATTGATTATTTAATATCTTTTTTTTATATCTAAAAGTGTTCTTGCATATCCCCAATATAAAAGAGGTTATCTCAGCATTATATGAAAAATAAAGTTACTTTAATTAAAAATGGAAAGGATTTTAGTTTGGTGAATGCTAGGAAGGACTGATTAGTGCTCCTAAAGGATGCATAATTTAAAAAGTGACTTTTGCAAGCCAGGTTTTATCCCATAGCAAATTTTTAGAGCTAACTTAATAAGCTACTAGAAAGTAGGTTTATTCAAAAAATGCTGATATGTATTTCCCTGGCATGGTATATATAATTTTTGTAACTGCAATTTTTCCATAATCCCATAACTCTAACAAAAGATATTGTCCTGCTACATGGTATCTGTCTGTTCTTTGCATTGGAAAATCCTCAGGAGTAACTTTTTACACCTCACATCCCTTCTCAATAATTAAGCCTTCTCATGCTCAGTGTACTATAATTTCTAAAGGACATAAAGTTCACAAGAAAAGAGAATTTTTATTCAGGCAAGTTTCAGGCAAGGGTGAGGGCATAAGGGTTATAGGGGGGAGAATACTGTACAATAAGGAAGTTTCTGCTTTAATAAAGAAGCTTCTACTTTATCCAGAATTGGTAATTAGAGCCAGAAGACATATAGAGAAGACAGTGCTTCTTGGAAAGAATTTCTGTTTCTGAGACCTCATGCCTACTCAGGTTTCAGTGATGGCCCCAACGCCAATGGTTAATTTACTCTCTCTTAAGGAGTGCTGGCTCCATGAAAAGTCCAGTGTGTGAGCTGGAAGTAGGTTTTGGGAGGCACCATTTCTAACATAGACTATATCAGTGGTACCCCTGAGCTGGAGCTGAGTTTTACATTCAGCCAGACCTGGTTTTGATGCCAGTTTTCCCTCTGTGTGGCCTTGGGCAAACCACTTAAACTTGCTGACCCTCAGTTTACTCACTAGTGAAATGGGGCTAATGATCCTTATCTCTTAGCATTCTTTGGTGGATGATGTTATATGATTTATAAAACATCTGGCATAATGTCTGACACTTGGTGGGTGCTCTGTCAATGTGAGTTCCCGTCTCCATTTCCCCTCCTGCAGCTATGCACTAAAGAGGGCACACGGTTGGCTGTCCGCAAGCCCAGTCCCCTAGGATCTCAACTTTATGAAAATACACATATGAAATTACATTTGCAATTTTAGGAAACCAAAGCCATTTTCATTGAATGGGTTGGATTTTGCATTTGTGCACTAAGGTGGTTTAGATGTATAGGGTATGATTTTATAAATTTTTAATCATTGTTTCCATTTTTCAACTTGGAGTTCAGAGCTGGTCTCCCCTTGGCTCACTGGTGTGGCAGAATCTGTCCCTCAGTGTGGTTTATATAATTGGGGTCAGAAATTACCAAGGACTTGGGCTTTTTGCATTAAGTTGATTAAATTAGCTAAGGTGGTCTGGGCCATTCTGACCTACGTTTGCATCGTGGTTTTGCCATTTCCTAGCTGACGGACCTAAAGCAAATTGCTTTTCCTTCCTAAGTCCCAGTTTTCTTGGCAATAAAATAGAAGGAGGAGATGATAACCTATTTCCTAGGGTTGTGATATTGAATGAGATTATGCATCGCATGCCTCAAAATGTTGATATAAACACAAGTTATTGAACATTTACCATTTGCTGGCTCTAGGCTGAGCACCTGCTATGGATTAGATATATTCAAGCCCACTACAACTCTGTAGGGCAGATGCTATTAGTATCATTCCCGTTTTACAGGGGAGGAAATGAAGCTACAGAGTGGTCAGTCAGCATAGCGGGATGTGTTGGTGATGGGATGAGAACCTAGGTTTGTCTGACTCCAGGTGCATGCTCTTAACCCTGTTCCTAAACTCAGTTCCATTTTCTTTAGTTCCTGCTTTCCCCAAAGCCCATGTGGAACTTAGAAATAAGTTTTGGGACTTGGTGACATATTAGTAGATTGCATGCCCCAAATTTCCTTCTGAGAATATGATTAGGAGTTTTCCACAGGGTATTGAAAACAGCAGAAGATATTTGGGGGCACAAACCCCCCAATATGGTTACTCTTAACTCCTTGACATCTAAGGCATTTGAATCTTTGTGTTTCTAAGTGCCACTCAAGCATGGGGCAAGGACGCTTGTAGCAGAGTAGACTTTGGGCAGAGAGGGGTGCTATGTTTCCCACAGACCACAGGAAAGATTGACTTTTCAGTGGTGCAGAGTGACAAGCAGAAACTATTCCTGAGGCCTTACTCCTTTAAAAATATGTCTGAAGTGTATTCTTTAGATCAGGCTTGCTAAATGGTAGCTTGTTCTCCAAATGGGAAAATAAGATTGTATGCTGAATCAGGGTCTTCTTAGGAGCTTTGGCAGTTGACATATAGTCCACCAAGAAGAGATGACTTGTCCTCATATTTCTTGCAGATTGCATCTGGTCCTAATTAACTTGCAGCTAGAACTATGAAATGCAATGGACAATTCTTCTTTCAACCTCCAAAGGACTGTCTGCTAGAGAAGGTACCTTGGTTGGGGTTTACCTGCTTGGGAATGATTCTAAGAATTGAAATCTACAAATATATTTTTGACAGTCTCCAGTTTTTCTTGAGTTAGCCTTACGTTCAACATGCTGGGCACTGAGTACAGTGATTGCCCTTGATCCACCACTAGGAGGATAGCTTTTTTCCCTCACAGTGTCCTATTTGGACCCGTGTTACTTTTCTATGTTGCACAGCCAAAATTAATGGTGCATAGGTGATATGAGAATTTCCCTACATGAAATTCTCTTTTTTTGTAAAGAAATTGGGTTGATGACTAAGGTCTTAATTAGCTTAAATAATTGTCATGCCATACAAAAGGATGTCATAGAGTCCTTCTAGAGAAGTAGGACTGCCAGAATCAAAAATCAGATCCTTACTTCTTGTTCTCAAAATATGCACTGGAGTCTCACAGAACTGTTGGTGATAGATGGGAAGAAACAATAAAATCTTGCATTCCTCTAGAATTTGTAGCCATAATCATAATAATCACTCTTTATTGCACATCTGTTTTAATGCATCTACATACATCCTTTAGAATATTTACAATTTGGACAGATAGCTATTATTGACTCCTCTTTACAAATTAGGAAAAAGAGTCTCAGAAGGGTTAAGTAAATTGCTTAACATCATGCAATGTATCTTATGGAACCATGATTTGGACTAGGTCTGAATATCTTCCAATATTTGGCCCTTACCATTATTCTGTAGCCACTAGAGGGTATAATTAAGGATAAATTTCAGTCCCTCCCTTTAAATACCATACTTACAGTTAAGGATCCAAAACATAGCCATCATAATAAAAGGTTGACATCTTTGAAACTTAATATGTGCCTGTGACTCTGCTGAACCCTTTATTTAGGCTTCTAATTTAATTTTCTTGGGAACCTACGCAGTACATAGTACTATTATTCCTAGTTGTCAGGTGAAGGTAAGTAGCTTTCTTCATACAATGTATGTGGGCTTCAAGCTCAAGCAGTCTGACTACAGGGTCCATGCTCTTAACCACCACTGCTTCCCAAGACTGCTGACTGGGGACACAGATTGTTCAGAAGACATTTTAGTTGAATTCAGGCTAAGTAAGAGGTCAGGCCATGTGAGTAGAATCAATGGTAGCGGCAGTTGGGGTGTTAAGGGTCAAGGCGGTGGGAGAGTGTAAGTCTTCCGTGGCAGCAGAAACTTCAGACCCATGGACAGCTACCCAGACAGGTGTTTTTATGGCTTGTCTAAGTCAGGTAAAGCAGTTATCCTCAAACAAGATTAATGCCTTCTCTTCACTGTCTTTGCTATTAATTGACCTTCATCCCTTTCCTGCTTGGCTTAGCTTCTGAGAATCATGGAGTCATTTCCAATCCCCTTAAGAGCTATTGATGTATATATAATTGATGTGAACCATTGTTTGGAGCTTCCATAGCGATATAGAACATCGAGCAGGGTGGTCAGGGGTGAGTGGTGGCTGGAGGGAGTGACAGGAGAAGAAGGGACAGTTCTCAGCCCTCTTAATCAATTGGTTTGTCCTCTGATATCCTGTTTTTCTCCAGGTCAGGGTAAAGTTAAAACTAGGGTCCTGGCAATAAAGGCAAGCAGTGAAAATACTTTGATTCAAGAATACAGACAGTGTCACAAGGAAGCTTATGATTAATTGCCAAATGGAAGATGCAATTTGAGGGTGAAATAATTGTGAGCTAAAGTGGTCTCAGAAGGCAACTGAAGGATGTATTTGGATAAGAGGAGATAAGAGGACAGGTATTTCAGAGAAAAAGTAAGGAGCATATAAAAATTATAAGAGGTTGAAGCTCTAATATATCTAGTGGAGAATAAACAATTATTTTTTCGGAAGACTATGATAGATACAGGTTTGTGTGTGATCAAATTTCATTCTGGTTTTTATATATGTATGCAAGATGTCATCAACATGGAGAAACATCAGGCAGATTTTTGAGCCATTGGGGTTTTGATGTGATACATAGGGGCTTAGGTACCTCTTCATCCAGACAGCTTTATTAAGGTCGGATTTCCTACAATTATAAAATATTGTTGGAGACAAGCTGTGCAGTAACATTTCTCCCCAAGCAAGTAGGGGACCAAGAGAAGCTGGCCTGTCTTTTGAAGGAAACAAATGACAATGATCCCTTGAGATATAAAGTACAGAAAAAATACAATCCTATTATGAGACTGTCATTGCAAAGGTTTCTTCTTGTTCCCAGCTCAGACAGAGGAGGGAGACAAGGTACCATTTTCACAACAGGACTGAGATTCCACCCGTAGTACAGAAGGATCAACAGATCCCTGCCATTTCTTAAAAAAAATTATCCTTTGGGGATGAATCAAATTGAATGCCTTAGGAGAAAAAGTTTTGATGTTCCAGGAAAGTAATATGGCTTAACAGCTAGAGTTCCACTTCTAATGGACCTAGGAAACCTTGGTAATGACATTTAATTTTCATGGTCCTTGAAGAGACCACAAACTCCATTGTGCAGCAGAGAGGCTACTAAAGTGAAATTCTGGAGTTCTGACCACTTTTTAGAAATCTGGTGACTGGTAAGGAACATAGTCATGAATTTTAAAGAGGCAAAAGAAGAGTGTTTAAATTTAGTTTTATATGCTATGTGATGGGAGATCGAGGGTTAAGTAGATTCAATTCATGTAATTGAATGAAAATTCAGACTTGTGAATATTAAGACATTAACCCTTTTCCACCAAGCAGTCATCCAGCTTATTTCATGCCTGATGCCTGCTACTCCGGAAGGCACCAGCATGGTACATAGGAAAGGATAGGAGCTTTGTCATTAGGGACATGTGGGTTCCAGTCCCAGCTCAACCACTTTCTAACAGTGAGATCTTGGGCAAGTTACTTAACCTCTCTGAGCCTCAGTTTTCTCATCTGTGCACTTTTTCTGGTTCTTTAGAGAGAAACTCTATTCTTCTGATGGTTGTTTAGAATGTATTAAACAGTTCCTCAAAAAGTTAACTGTACTCCTGGGTATACACCCCACCCCCAAATGAAAACAAGTGTTCATACTAAAATTGTACATGAATATTCATAGCTGCACTATTCATGTTAGACAAAAGGTGGAAACTACCTGAAATGTCCATCAGCTGATGAATGGATAAACAAAAGGTTTATACCATACAATGTTACTAAGCCATAACAAGGGATAAAGTCCTGACACATACTACCACATGGATGAACCTGGAAAACATGCTAAATGAAAGAAGATTGACACAAAGGCCACCTCTGGTATGAGTCCATTTATATGAAATATCCAGAATAGGTAAATCCTTAGAGACAGAAAACAGATTAATGGTTTCCAGAAGCTGGAGGGAGGGAGGAATGGAGGAATGGAGAGGGGCTATTTAATGGGTATGGGGCTTCCTTTTGGGGTGATGAAAACATTTTGAAACTAGATAGAGATGATGGTTGCACAACATTGTGAATATGCTAAATGCCACTGAATTATATACTTGAAAATGGTTAATTTTATGCTGTGTGAATTTTTACCTCAATAAAAAATGAGACTGTTTTAGAGCTTCTTATAGTCAGATTTCCCACCACAACGGGAGGGCTTGTTTGAGAATGAAGCTAACAAAGAGGAAAATCAGAGCTGAGAGGTAGAGAGAGATGAATTCTAACACTATTGGAACCCCAGGATCCACCTATGTCTGAAGTCATTGGTTCTGAACATTTAAGTTCTGTGGTCCAATAAACTTCTTGAGTTTGCTTAAACTAGTTTGAGTTGGGTTTCTAAGGACAACTCAAAGAGTTTTGGTGAATACACGAAGCTGGTGGAACTATCTTTATATCTAAATACATTTATATATAAATAGAGTTACTTCTCCAGCCCAGACTTCTTCCTGGTCTCTGGGATCCTCTAACTACCTCTCAACTACTCTGCTTGGATGTCTATTGATCATCTCAAACTCAGCATTCACAACACCAGACTCATGAATTCCCAGCACCCAGGCTCAGTTTACCTAATCACTTGCAATTTACCCAATCTTAGTTGACAGCACCCCCATGTCCAGAGGCTCAGTCAGAAACCTTGATGGCATCTTCTCTTGTACTCCACATTCAGCCATCAGGAAATTTTATACTTCAAAGTATACCCAGAATCTGATTTCTTTTCTCTACCATCACTGATACCGCTATGGCCAAACAGCCATCATCTTTTGCCTGGGTTTTGTATTCCTGCTTCCTGCTTTGTCAATTTCAAGTCCATTTTCACAGCAGGTTGAGTGATCTTGTTTTAAAAAGTATATCATTGTAGAGCAGCCTTTCATAATTGCCAAAATTGGAAGCAACCAAGATGTCTTTCAATAGGTGTATGGATAAACAAACTGTGGTACATCCATACAATGGAATATTATTTAGTGATAAAAAGAAATGAGCAGTTAAACCCTGAAAAGACATGGGGGAACCAAAAATGTATCTTGCTAAGTGAAAGAAGCCAGTCTGAAAGGGCTATACACTATATGACATTCTGGAAGAGGCAAAACTATAGAGATAGTAAAAAGATCAGTGGATGCCAAGGGTTTATGGGGCTGTGGGGAGGGATGAAAAAGTGGAGCACAGGGCTTTTTTAGGGCATTGAACCTATTCTGTATGATACTATAATAGGGGATACATTATGTTATGTATTTGTCAAAACCCATAGGATTGGATGACATAGAGAACCCTAATGTAAACTATAGACTTTAATAATAATGTATCAATATTAGATCATTAATTGTAGTGAGTATACCACACTAATGCAAGATGGTAATAATAGGGGAAACTGTGTGGAAGGAGGATGGGGAGAGAGAGTATATGGGAACACTACTTTCTGTGCAACTTTTCTGTAAACTTAAAATTGCTCTAAAAAACAGTCTGTTAAAACACACACATAAACACACACATGCACACACACACAATACTTAAGATCATATCAGCCCTTTGCTCAGAACACTCACCTGGTGCTCCATGTCAGCCAGAGAAAAGCCAGAGTCTTCTGTGGTTTGCATAAAACTCCCTGCTAAAACTCTGCCTTCCCCAGGAAGACTTCAAAGTTGAAACTTAAAAATTCCCTGCCTTAGGGAAAACCATTTTTATGTTTGTAAGTGTCTCTTTCCCGTGTACCATGAGAGGTTCCTGTGGGCAGCGACTATGTCTTGTTCTTATTTATACCCCTTCCCTTCAAGGCCTTCTACTGTGCCTGGCACATGGTGTTTGCTCAGTGAATACTTAATATGAAGCAGGAGTTGGTCATAATTATGCATGGGAGTTATATGTAACTTTATTTTCTATCTAACTTTGTTTAGCACTTAGCATTCTTTTTCAAAGTAGACACTTTATATAAAGTGTATCTATATGTATATCTCTATATAGCCACCTGGTAACATATCGCTATCTCAGTCTATATATCTATGCATACGTATATGTATCTACCTATATCTATACCTACAGCTATAGCTATGCCTACACCAATGTCTTCTCTATCTCTACCTCTTCCTATATATCTATATATTTATTATCATATATACCTATATAGCCAGATCCTTTATATCTATAGCTGAGTGATATTACTTTTACCTGAGAACGAGCATCCGGGGACTGCATCTTGCCAGCACATTCTCTCTTTGCGTGTGTGTCTCTCTGGTTTCTTATAGTTCTAAAAGAGTCTCTGTTTTGGACAGTTCTGATTTGGGAGCTTTCTGACCCTTAAGAGAGCAGTGGAAGGACATTTTCTAGTCCTTCCACTGCCCATTATGCCTGGAGATGTGCACACAGGAAAGCAACCCTCCCCATTGTCACATGGAGATGCTCTGAGAGATGACACAGATCAAGAAGTTTTGCTTCCCCTTGGAACCCCTTACCTGACCCCACCATCTTGTCATCTTGGTTGCAGGCTGAAATACGTTCGTTAGTGTTTCCTTTTAGAAGTCAGGCTCAGGGAAGCCCTGGCTCCCCAGGTTTCAGCATTCTGGGGCAATTAAGTCTCAATGAGTCAAGGCCAACCACATAGTGGGATTTCTGTGTGAGTATATTTGACAATGGTAGTGGCAGCTCACATTTCTATGTCCTTAAAATGGGCGAGAAGCTGAGCAGAGGGCCCACACCACCCTGGTCTGTTTGGCCTCAGATCCATTCCCCTCCCCGCCAATTGCTCTGCTCCCTCTCACACCATGGTCCCCAGGTTCCTTCACTAGCAGCCTTGCAGCTGAGTTTGGCCAGAGGGGAGACTGGAAGGCAGGATGGAGGGAGAAGCCATGGTATTTCTTCCCCTCTCTGCCTTCTGTGGCATCTCCAGACGGAAGCTGTGTGTCCTCTGTGGCTCTGGATTTTACAAGGCAGCCCAGCTTTGGCCTGGGGCTCCAGAAGCTTCCCTTCTTCCTCCCCTTGTCCTAGGGGTTGCAGTGGACTCCTGCCGTTAATCTCTAGCAGGGCCAGGACTCGGGTGATGGGGAATGAGGCTGAGCTGTGCAAGTGCACGATTGGATCTTGTCTTTATTAAACATTTTGAAGTTTTGTTCATCATGGAGTATTTTTTGCATCCATTTTGACTTTTGAAAACATTGCATTAAAATATTATCTATCTAGATGATTCAGATTTTTGACACTCCCTTAGGCCCCACCCTGATTCATTTGCCCCATTGTCCCAGTTAGCATCTCAGCCCTTCATCTCCCGTGTAGAGAAGTCCCTGCATTAAAATCCTGCTGCTTAAATGCTCAGGCGGTTTCTCTTCCCTGATTAGATGCAGGCTGATGGAGTGCTTCATGCAGATTTGGATTTAATCCTCACACTCCTCTGAGGTAGGGACTAGTATTATATCCAGTTTACATGCGAGGAAAGATGATAGGACCCCCCAGTAATCTGCCAACTGTCACTCAGCTTTGATGAGACAGAAATGGGTCTTGAACCCAGGTCTTTCTGACTACCGTGCTCTCACTCCTAATCATTAGGCTTTGTGGTTTTATTATGTATAATTTCAAAGGACTGAACTAAGAACATAAATCCCTTTTGATAAGGAGGGAACCTTTTGATTGTGGAGATGTCTTCTAAATGGGTCTCTATCTGGATTCTTTCAAACTTGAAATTTATATGCAGAAAATACAACCATGTGGGAATGGGTGATAGTTGGATGAAAATGGGTAGGCTCATATTCTCCTCTGAGCTGATTTGTCTCAGTAAATCCCCAGAAAATTTCACTTGTCTCATTTTCCTTCAATCCTTTTGTCTGAATTTGAGCTGAGAACATTTTTCTTCTTTTATAAATTCTCTTGATTTTGGTTATATAACAGGATAAAGCAATTGCCTTTACTGAACAAAAGTCTCAAATGAATAGATATCAATGGTAATACCAGTAATTAAGAGTTTCTCTCTGCAGTGCATGTCTGAAACTGCTTTTATTGATTTATTTAGACTCTGTTCCATATAGGACAATTTTTCAGCTTGCACAAACATATGCTTATCTCCTTTTGATTCTGACTACCCTGAACCCTGCTTGTAAGATGGTAATACCTCAGGATAGCACTGTCAGGGAGGCTGATGAAGGGGGATACTAGCTGGGCTTTGAGGAGGAATCTGAGTTAGCAAGTCAGCTGCAACCTTGGAGGATTATCACTGAGTGTGAAAGATGGAGAAACTCTTAGTTTGGGAGTGTGGTTTTCTGTGTTGCCTTTTTTATTTGATTTCATTGGAACTTGGAATTACAGGGAATTGTGGGTGGGAAGAGCAAAGAGTTAAAGGGGAGCAGTTGTCCAAGTATTGCTGTGGGTCAAAGAGGAGAAAAGTGAAGAGGGGGAACCAGCTGCGAAGTTTCTCTAGACTTGAATAGCTCTGCTTCACTGTCGTCAGTCCCAGTTTTGCTATTTTCTTCCATCAAAACTATGGAGCATTGAAAGGGCAATTTGTTTGGATGGTGTGATGGTTAGGCTAATGTGTCAACTTGGCCAGGTAATTGTGCCCAGTTGTTTGGTCAAACAAGCACTGGGCTAATTGTAATACAAGGACATTTATGGACTTTAGTTACCAGTGAGTTTACTGCATAGATAGCTGATTACATCTACATCAGCCAGGAAGATTGCCATCAGCAATGAGTGACGCTTTATCCAATCAGTTGAATGCCTTATAAGGGGAAGTGATTTCAGCATTCAGAGAGAATTTCCCAGCTCATCTTGGGACAGCCAGCATCTCCCCGAAACTCATCAAGGACCTTTATGGGACTTTCATTGGAGCCCCTGGTTTGCAGCCTGCCTGCGGAACCTGGACTTGTGCATCCCCATGGTCACATCAGAGACTCTTATAAAATCTCATACTATTGACAAATATCTCCTGTTGATTCTGTTTCCCTAGAGAACCCTGACTAATATAGATGATTAGGTACATCAAGGGTTTTATCTACTCCCCTGCCCGCCAATGAACCCTTTTATAAAGTTTGATGTAGAAAACTTAGATGACACACACAGACGGAGCAGGAAGAGGAGAAGTAGGAGAGGAAACCAGTTTTAAATATCTCCAAATATTTGATTAAATCTGCAGACATATATCCTCTCTCTCTCTCTCTCTCTCTCCACACACACACACCACAATAAATTTGAGATTCCACTGAACCAACTCTTCTGTGACCTGTTTTTCAAATTAGTGACATATCATGAACCTCTTTTCATGTCACTAATACGTATGTATCATCATTTTTTTCATGGCTGAGTAGCATTCCATTGGATGGATATCTATAACTTATTAACCATTTACCTATTGCTGAATATTTGGTTTGTTTCCCTTTCCCTCTTCCTTTCCCTCCCTTCAGCCCTCCCTCCTCCCTTCCAGTATAACCATTCTGAAAATAAATGTCCTTGATTTTTTCACATAAATCTGAAGCATTTGCTTACAACAAGTTCTTAGATGCAAAATTGTTGGGTCAAAGAGTGTGCCTGTCTTTTAGGTTTTGGATGCAACTGCTACTTTGTTCTCTGAAAAGACTGTACTGATGCATACAGAGGGGGTGGCAATTTTCACCCAGAATCTCTCCAGTCAGGAAGGCTTCTCTGAAAGAGTGATGTTTACACTGAGGACTCCAGGATGAGTCTGAGTGTACAAGGGAGAGGGATGGTGGGAATGGTGGTGGTGGTGATGGTGAACAGTCCAAACGGAGGAAACTGCACATTCCGAGGTCACGTGGTTGGAGGGAGCAAGGTGCTTTCAAAGAACTGAGAGATGGTCATTGCAGCTTGAGCTCAGAGAATGAGAGAGTCATGAGAGGAGTTTCGAGAAGTAGACAATGGGGGAGAGGAGGCTGGTGGGAGAGAATGGGACATGCAGAGAGACATGCAAAGCTTCATGGCCACATGCAGGATTTTGATTTTAGTCTTAAGTGATATTGGAAATTACTGAATAGTTTTAGTATGGCTGGAGTGGGGTGACATAGGTTGATGCTAACCCTATGAAGTGGGTAGGAAGGCCTTGCTTTCTTATGTGACAGATGAAAAGACTGGACTCAAAAAGTTTAAGGAGCTTACACAGGCCCTACTCTTTTCACAGTATAAACTGGAGTTCCTTCGGGCTTACTAAATGTGTTAGTCAGCCAAAGGGGTGCTGAAGCAAAATACTAGAAAGCTGTTTGCTTTTTTTTTTTTTTTTTTTTTTCTTACTGGGAGGTCCCAGGGATCAAACCCGGGTCCCTCCATGTGGGAGATGGACACCCAACCATTTGAGCCACATCCGTCCCCCTGTTTGCTTTTATAAAGGTATTTATTTGGGGTAGAAGCTTACAGTTACAGGCCATAAAGTAAGTTACTTCCCTCACCAAAGTCTGTTGCCACATGTTGGAGCAAGATGGCTGCTGAGGTTCTGCAAAGGTTCAGGCTTCCTCTTCCTCTGAAGGCTTTGTGCTTCCAGCTTCTTCCAATATCTGCTGTAGGCTGGGATTAGTCACTCTGGGCTCAGCTGCTCTGTTCTCTCCACAAGGCCAGCTGTAAGCTGTCAGGCAAATGGCTCATCTCTCTTCCCGGGGCTTCTGCCATGTCTAATGGAGCCTTCCCTCTTTCTTCACATATTTGCTTTTCTGTGTATTTACTTCCTGGGGCTCCAGCATTAAAACTGCAACATCAAAACTCAGAACTCCACTTTCTGCTCTGCTGTGTGGTTTTCTGATGTGGCCCAATCAAAGCCCTAAACATAATTTAATTTAATTAAGTAAAAGTGAAACCTCTGAATCCAGTACAATCTAATATGCCCAGAGGAACAGACCAGTTTACAAACATAATCCAATATCTGTTTTTGGAATTCATAAATAATGAAGAGTGAGGTTTACACTGAGGACTCCAGGATGAGTCTGATGTACAAGGGAGAATTCATAAATAATACCTACTTATGGGTCAACATATGCATATAGGACTTTAACAAAAGATAGAGTTAAAGGGTACAGGATAAAACTATAGTAGATGCTGTCAGCACTCCACCCATATCTCCTGGACACTCTCCTTTACATGCTGAAGGTTGCTTACTTCACCTTGGAAGTGCCAAGAAGTCCTCAACTAATGATAGATGGGGAAATGAGTGTTTAAATCCTGCAGGTTTGTAGGCCCAGGGTTTTTGCTTTCCCAGATCTCCCAATGGGATTGTGCTTCAGTTTCCCAAAGCAGTAATTTTGGAATACACAGCCTTGTATTGGTGGCCTTCCTGGTCTTGACTTGCTTCCTCACTCTGCTCCTGAGATCCCTTTCCAAATAAATAACTGACATTGAAATCTTTTTCTCAGGGTCTGCTTCTGGAGCAAACCAGTGTAAGGCAGGATCACTGCTTCTATCAGATTCCAGCTTCTGTGCAGTTTTACTTAGCACACCTGGAACTTGGCAGGTGCCTGTGCTTTGCAGCTGGAGGTATCTGTGTGGGCATAAGCCAAGATTCTCCACATTTCCCCCTCTCTCCCACTCATGACCTCAGAGCTAGAATCAGGAAAGGATCCCCATGGTCATAAACCTTGCCTGGGATGCACTTCTGCTTAAGGCAGGTTTTGACAGTGGGTAACTGCCACTGTGCCAGCAACAGTGTTGACACATGCATGGGGCTGAAGGCTTAATCAGCAGCCCCCACCAATTCCAGGATAACCTGCCTGCCATCTCTTCACCCTTGACACCTCTGCTCCCCACCGATCCCTGAGACTGCATCTATAATTCATAGAAGAACCCACAGCACCAGGACTCTAACGTGCTTTCCAATAGTCAACCAGATTCTGGCCTTTTTCCTACCCTTCTGGGTCAGCCCAGATGCTTTGTTTTCCTAAACTGCAGGTGGCATCAGCTGAAGAATTATCTTCAGGCTGGACACTTGCTGTCATTTCCCAAGGACACCAGTACTGGGCATGTGAATTAAATGCTCATAATTAGAAGGTATCTTTCTGACAGGTTCCTTTAGGGAAAATTTCCTCCTCACTCTATCTGATATCCCCATGGAGACGAGGGGGAAAATTCATATCTGGCAGCAGGCAGTGATATCAGAAATAATGGCTTGAGGCACCAGGAAAATGTAATCAATATTTACCTGCTGAGAGGTCTCATGGTGGGAAGGAAATTGACTCCCTTTCCCACTGCATATATCCCACTTTGGTGTCTTGCTTTCTTTGTGTTTTTGGCAGAGGGGAAAATGCATAATCTTGGTTCTCCAGGGGAATAAAAAGCCCATGGAACCATTACATCCTCAGTGTGTATAAGATAATCCATTACCAGGATGGGGAGCTTAGAATATCCAAGCAGGTCTCCTGATTATCCTCTTTTTCTTTTTCTGTACAAACTATGGCAGTCTTGGACATAATTTTCCTTTCTCTCCTCCACCCTCTACCTACAACAAATAATAACTGATGACACTTATTTCATTATCTGTGTCACCTCCCTGGGGAAATGTCTAAGGAAAAATTTTACAAAGGTTGATAATGCTTCTCTGGGCTGTTTTCCATAGAGCTGGAATTGTGAGTATAGAGATAACTCTAAAATTCAGTATATAGTATTTATTTGATTTTTTACCCCCCAGCAGAAGTAAACTGGTCTGAGTTTCTGGTTGCAAACAATAGAAATTAACCAGACAAGGGATCTGTGTTTTGGAAAAAAAAAGTAGGAAGCCAGGGAGGAAAGGTGTGGCCAAGACATGGCCTCAGGACCAGCCTGCCTGGCGTGTCTCCGCTAGTGTGGTTGGTCTGGACACTTACATTCTGTGTCTGCTTCAGCTACATGAATATCTCTGAAGGTCACTGTCTTTACATGTTCTGTTCAGATTCCAAGTCCTAGACAGGGGCACCTGCTGGCTGAGCTTCAGCCAAGTGCCAGCTAACCAGCAACCAGGTGTCAGGGACAGGCCCCCATCCTTTCCATGTCTGTAGGAGAAATCTTTGAAAGGCAGCTGCTTTAGTTCACTAAGGGCTGCCAATGCAAAAATACCAGAAATGGGTTGGCTTCTATAAGGGGAATTTATTAGGGTAAAATCTTACAGTGAAAATGTCCAAATCAAGGCATCATCAAGTGATGCTTTCTCACTGAACTGTAGCTCAGGGTGATGGGGCACATGGTGGTGTCATCTAAAGATGCTTTTTCTCGGAGCTCAGCCGTGGGCAGTCAAGCACATGGGAGGCCATAATGGTGCCACACTCATCTCTCCCCTCTCCTTGTTGCTTCAGTTTTGGCTGCTCTGCTGATTTCAGCCTTCAGCCCCTCTCTCAGCCTCTCAGGGTTTCTCTGCCTGCGGATGCAATCCTGGAATCCTCTCTCACGTGGCAGGGTAAAAACTTACAGTTCTTTTTCTCTGTGTCTCTCTGCTCTCAGTGCTCAGTTTATATAAGACTCCAGGAAAAGGATTAGGACCCACCCTGGGTTCCACAATCTAATCCAAAGCCCTTAACTGAAGTGATCTAATTGAAACGGCCCACTGAATCTAACCGAAAGGTCCCACATAGAATAGACTTACATGCACAGGAATGGATTAGCTGAAGAACATATTTTTATGGGATCCACAAAAGACTCAAACCAGGACAGCAGTCATTTCTATTACCCACCCAGTCTCTTCCCTCCCAGCACTCCTTATCTCTCTGACCCCCATGATGGTTAATTTCATGTCAACTTGGCTGTGCTATGGTGCTGAGTTGTTTGGTCAAATGCTAGTCTAGATTTTGCTGTGAAGGGATTTTGTAGGTGTGACTGACATCAGTAATCAACTTTAAATAAAGGAGATTATCCTCAATAATGTGGGTAGCTCACATCTACTCAATTGAAGGCCTTAAAAGCAAAAATTGAGGTTTCTTGCAGAAGAGGAAATGCAGCCTCAAGACTACAACATCAATGCTTGTGTTTGAGTCTCCAGCTTGCTAACATTCCCTGTGGATTTCGGACTTGCCAGTTCCCACAAATACGTGAGCCAATTCCTTAAAATAAATCTCTTATATTTATGTTTATATTTGCACACATATATGTATATGCTTGGTGTATGTGTATATGTATCTATATGTATGTATTTATGTATATATATGTATGTATACATATTATTTGTTCTGTTTCTCTGGAGAACTGTGAATGATAAACCCTCTTCATTTTCTTCCATAGCTCTTGTAGCTTCCAAAATATCGTTTTCTTGTCTATATTGTTTATTTCCTGTATGCCCCCACTAGAATCTGTTTCATGAGGGTAGAGATTTGAAACTGCTAAATCTGCACTTCTAAGAACAGTGCCTGACATGTGGTAGTTGATTAATAAATAAGAGTTGAGTGAATTAATTAATGAAATGGGAGGGACAGTTTGGATGCTGGGCTGCTCCAAGGGACAAATACCTGTTGCAAGAAGCATCCCTCATTCATTAAATGAAACTATCTCTTTCAGAAGCTTGTACTTTGTTTTTAGCAAGATGCAAAGGAGCGCTGCAGAGGAAAAAGTTCCCTGCAATCTTTTTTCCTCAGATTTTATTCTATGCAAAGTTGACACTTTTAGCCCATGTATGCTCTGTTTGTCTCAAAATTGAGTCAAAGAGCCTGGAACCTGACAGAGTTATAGGTTCATCTCTTCCTACATTGGACAGAGAAAAGAGAGAGATGCCTGTTCCTCTGCTAACATCTTTGGAGAAATGCTGCTCTATGGTCTTGAAGAATTCAGGGTGGGAGAAGAAATGTAGGCCTAGATGTTTAACCTCCCTCACCCTGATCACCTGCTTAAGGGCCAATGTTTATTGCACATGTAATATTTTTGGTATCAGAAGTGGGGTGCTGCGATAACAAATACCTAAAATGTGGGTGTGGCTTTGGGACTGTGTAATAGAGTAATAGAGGCTGGAAGAATTTTGAAGTGCTTGGTAGTACCTTGCACCAATACCTTTGATTGCCTTGAAGAAACTATTGGTAGAAATGTAGACATTAAAGGTGATTCTGGTGAGGTCTCTGAGAGAAGTGAGGAGAGCTGTACAGAAAGCATCTAGAGAATACATAGATTGTCATGAAAAGAATGCTACTAGAAATAGAAATGTTAAGGATGCTTCTGGTGAGGACTTAGGAGGAAATGATGAAGATGGTATAGGAAACTGGAGGAAAAGTTATCCTTGTGGTAAGGAGGTAGAGAACTTTGTGAAAGTGTGTTCTGATGTTGGCTGAGGCGAAACTTGTAAGAAATGCTATTTAGCTGAGGTGATTTCCAACCAAAGGGTGGACAGGATAGCCTGGCTGCTCTTTGCTGCTCACAGACATGCGGGTGTGTGTGGGGGGAACGGCAGCAGAGGCTGGAGGTAGGCTGCTGCAAGCCGAAGAGCAGCAATGGTCGCTGGCAAACACCAGCAGCTAGGAGAGGCAAGAAAGGATTCTGCCCAACAGCTTTCAGAGGAAGCATGGCCCTGCTGACACTGGTTTTGTCTTTCTAGCCTTCAGGACTGTGAGACAATGAATTTCTGTTGTTTTAAATCATCAAGGTGGTGGTAATTTGTTATGGCAGCTCTAGGAAACTAAGAGGCACTCTTCTAAGCATTCCACACATTTGTGATCTTTCTAATGCACCAAGCAAGCCTGGGAATAGGTATTACTATTATTCCCATGTTGAAGGGGGGAAACGAGTCATACTTGAGGTTTTATGGGAACAAGTCCAAGTTGGGTGAGGACTCCCCCCTTTCAGAGTGCATGGAGTGGGGCATGTCTGCACAGCAAGCCAGGCCAGCTTCTTCTGAGGATAAGAGAGGAAAGTGTCTTCCTGAAAGGATCCCATCTTGCCTAGCGTCCATTTGCCCTAAGGAGGTTGTGTTGACAGAAATCTGGCCCAGTGAGAGCAAGTTTGTGAGGCGCAAATGTTAGAAGATATTAGAAGTACCTAAGACTACCCTATAAAAAGAACTTCCTGCTGCATTTCAGACAATACCCCAGTGTTTTTTATGCACATGGCTTTGTGGTAAGTTATTGAGGTTCACACCTGCCTCTGCCCCCTATTTGCTGTCGTAGAGCATACGCCTCACAGTGTTGGCTGGTATTGTCCTTAGCACATGGGATTTTGGAAAGTGCAACATTTTTCTTGCTACAGAGTGGTGCTAATGGAACCACAACTGGCTTTCTCCACAGTAGTGTAGTCACTGCAATCAAATGACCATAAATTCAAAATGTGCATTTATTCTGGAACCAAGGAATCCGGCAAGAATTGGAGAGGGACTAGGGTGGCCAGATAAAATATAGGATGTCCAGTTAAATTTGAATTTCAGATGAACAATGAATAATTTTTTAGTATAAGTATGTCCCAATTTTCACATGAACATACTTATGCTAAAGTTATTCATTGTTTTCCAAAATTAATGTTTTAAATGGATTTCCTGTATTTTTATTTGCTAAGTCTGTCAACTCCAAGAATGACATAAGTATTGTTTTCTCTCTGCTATTCCTGTCCTTATTTTTTAAACTCTCTCTCTCCCTATTATATTCAAATGTGAAACCAGAAGTCATAAAAGACTTGAAAAAATGGCAAGAGTTTTAATGGCATAAGGCATTAATACATCCTTGACAGGAGCCATAGCCAATCTATTTAGATTTAGTAGTTTGAAAGGGGAGCATTTTCCTATTACCCACTCCCCACCCCACCCCCTGCCAAGAACTGGGATGGACTGGGAAGCAATTGTTTCCATTCTCAGGGTGTTTGAGGGCAAGTTTCCCCTTATATAGAGGGAGGGGGGTTATAGCCTAAAGGTAGATGTGGGGGGGGGGCTTTGAACAGGTGTTACTGCCCCACTCCTTGTGCTCTGGTGCTAATTTCCTTACTTATCTTGAGCATGCAGGTGCAGCAGCAAGGTTGAGGAGAGGCATGTCCCAAATCTGGGTGATCAAGACATGCTTTCCCATTTCCACACTATAATTTGAGATGTTCTTCATTTTCATTTCTGTTAATCATCAACTGGCAGTGGCACCAAACATTTTAAGGTTTAAACCTTTCTGCCCTCAACCTCCCAGACTCTTTCAAGCAACTAATGATGTCTGGGGCGTACACTTGATCATCCAAAAAGAGATATTTGTTAAAAGAGCCTGCAGTGAATCCTTACAGATAAGTGAACATTCCTTTTATAATGCAAATTGCCTATCTTCTCTGTTTTTTTATTGGTTTTGTTAAATTTTGAGGATTTTGTAAGTCCATTAAAAAAAAACCAAAAAAAAACCCCCAGTATGTTCTTGTATGCCATTGGTGTCTTGGCCTTAGTTCCTCTTCCTTTCCTTCTTCTTATAGCATCATCATCATCATCATCATCATCTTCCTCCTCCTCCTCAGCACCTTTGTGCTAAACCTACAATTAAGCATTACAGCTCAGAGCCAGTGGTCCTCAAACCTGGGAACACCTTAGAATTGCAGGGGCAATTAAAAAATGTGGATGCTCAGGGCACACCCCCAGAGAATCTGACCTAAATGACGTGGAGTGGGGTCCAGGCATCCATGTTGTGTACAGGTTCCCCAGGTGATTCTAATTGCAGCCAGGGTTGAGGGCCACCAGCCTAGAGGTAAACAAACAAACAAACAAACAAACAATCTGGATTGAGGGGGTCTGGATTGTCATCCTAACTCTACCACTGACAAGCAAGCTACTACTTCTATGAGGCTCAGTTTCCTTACCCATAAAATGGGGATAATAAGACCTGCCATGTGAAAGGTGGGGGTTAAAATTAAATGAGATATACAAGTTAAGTCCTTAGCATATAGTAAGGTCTTCTTAATGCTGATCATTGTTATCTGTGCCAGAGTTCAGCAAACTATGTCCCACAGACCAAATCTGGCTCACTGCCTGTTCTTGTAAATAAAGTTTTATTGAAACACAGTCACGCACATTCATTTACCTATTTTCTGTGGATGCTTTTAAGCTACAGTGGTAGAGTTCAGTAGTTATGACAGAGACCACGTGGTCTGCAAAATCTAAAATATTTATTCTCTGACCCCTTGTAGAAAAAGTTTCCTGACCAGAAGTCTGTGCTCTTATGGAGCTCAAGGTGGTGGGGTAGATTCTTTAAATACCCCTCCCCCCTCCAGATTCAAACAGGGAGGAAGTGTTGTGTCATGTGTGTCTGAGATTGGTGTTTCTCCTCAAATCCTCTTCAAACCACACATTTGACTTTAAGTAGCTTGCTTTTCTCCTCTGGGCTTCAGCTTCCTCATTTCTAAGGTAGAAGGATGGGGCTAGATGGTCTGAGACGGCTCTTTCAGCTCTAGAATTTTCTGATTCCATCACTGGCATTTTCTGGAGCTCTCCAAGCATGGATCTGCTGGTTCTATGGGAATCTGACTAGGAGGCCTTTTAAATTGGGAATGTGGAGCAGCAAGCAGAGTCTCTCCCCCACACTACAGTTGTTCTGCAGCAAATCAATACAACTCTGCATCATGGCCACTCCTCCTTCTCAAGAGGGTCAGAGGAAGGCTTAGAAGTCCCTCTCTGGTAGGCAGAAAAATGACCTCCCAGAGACATCCAGTTCTTTTTTTTTTTTTTTTTTTTTTTAAGATTTTATTTATTTATTCATTTATCCCCCCCTTGCTGCTTGTGCTCGCTGGGTCAGCTAACCACGCCGTGCGGGCGGGCTTGCCTTCACCAGAAGGCCCCGGGAACCGAACCTGGGGCCTCCCATATGGTAAACGGGAGCCCTACTGATTGAGCCACAGCCGCTTCCCGATCCAGTTCTTAATTCCTGGAACCTGTTGCAAAAACAACTTTGTAGACATCTTTAGGTAAAGGATTTTGAAATCGGAAGATTATCCTGGATTATCTGGGTGAGCCCTAAATGCAATTACACCTCTCTTTATAAGAGGGAGGCAGAGGGAGATTTTACTATAGAGCAGAGAGAGAGATTTGAAGATGCCACTCTACTGGCCTACTGAAGATTGAGGAAGAAGGCCACAAGCCAAGAATGCAAGTTGAAAAAAGCCTCTGGAGGGAGTGTGGCCCTGCTGACACCTCGATTTCAGCCCAGTGAAACTGATTTTGGATTTCTGACATCCAGTACTGTAAAATAATAAATGTGAGTTATTTTAAGGCACTAAATTTGTGGTAATTTGTTACAGTAGCCATAGGAAATGAATACATCCTCCTTATGTTGATAAGTAACTCATGAATTCCAAGGAGAATTAGCAGTGTTCTCATAAAATAAGTTTCATGCCAGAGAGAAAATTAATTGCTATAAAGGGTTTTGTGTTAGTTGGTCATGTAAAAGGACTGCAATGGAATAGTGAGAGGGTGGGAAGAATGGGGGGAGGGGAGAAGAGTGGAGTGGGATGAGAGAGGAAATTTGGAAGGCTTGAGGTCTTCCTCGTCTTTTCATTTCCATTCCTTACTTTGGTAGGCAGAATTCCAAGTGTTAACGTGAGTGTGGCTGTGAGCTGTGACTTGCTTCTAACCCTTAGAATATGACAAAGGTGACGGGATGTCACATCCATGATTACATTGTAAGACTCTGTCCTAACAACCTAGAGAGAGATTCTCCTGCTGACCTTGAAGAAGCAAACAGCCCTGTTGTGAATTGTCTGTGGAGAGGGCCACACGTCAGGGAGCTGAGGGCAGCCTCTAGAACTTGAGGGCAGCCTCTGGCCAACAGCCAGTAAGAAGCCAGGGCCCTGCATCATACAGCTGTGAGGAGATGGATTCTGCCAACAACCTGAGTGAGTCTGGGAAGCAGAGCATTCCAAGTCACGAGAAGGCAGCCCACCGACAGCCTTGTGAGACCATGGGCAGAGCACCCAGCTAAGCTGTGGCCGTATGCCTGATACACAGAAACTGTGAGATATTAAATGTGTGCAATTTCAAGCTGCTAAGTTTATGGTAATATGCTGGTGTAGCAGTAGGAAATGAATATAATCACTATCAATAATGTACATTTAAGAAGTAAATAGAGTAGATGAATACCTATGGGGTGTGGTTTTGGGATACTGCAAGTCTTTGCTTTCAAAAAATTTCCCCCTGCTAATACCTACAATGCTCATCTTAGTGACTCTTTATAAGTGCAGAACAGGAAGTATTATTAGCTTTAAATATGATACATTCCAGAGCCAGTAGTGTAAAGAATGGTCCACAAAATAGACAGGTATTGACTGGGGCAGAAGGGGGCACCAGAAGAAAGCTGATACAAGAATGTTATTCACCATTTATGGAGCCTCTGATATAGGTCAGATGCTATGCTTAATACTTTACATATGTATCTTTTTGTTTATCTTCTCATTTTGAAATAATTTCAAACATGTAGGAGAGTTGCAAAAATAATACAAAACATATGCAGAGAACTGCAACATACACCCCACCTAGATACCCTGATCCACCAACTTTAAACATTTTGCCACATTTGCCACATCATTCTATCTCTTCATACCGCCCCTCCTCCTCTCCTCTCTCCATCTAAGTCTTTGTCTGTCATTCTGCCTGCCTGCCTATCTATCTGTTTTCTAAATGTTTGAGAGTAGGTTGTCACATTAACTCTATGGGGTAAGTACTTTTATTATCCACAGTTAACAAATAAAGAGGCAGTGGCACAGAGAGTTTATGTAACTTGCTAAAACTCACAATACTAGTAAAGTGGTTATATCTGGGAGGGGCCACACATTGGGAGCCTTGGATAGGCAGGGGATTGAAGGATAGCAGTAGGTATGTAAGAAATGAGGAGGAGTCTGAGGAAGGAGGAAGGTGCTCCACAGAGGAATAGAATACAAGCCAATTCCACTATAAGGCAGACTTAAAGGTTTCTTTCATTTCCATAAGCTCTGTTGTTTTTCTAATAAGGTTTTCAAGTTCTTTTTTGTGCTCACCCAGTGTCCTTTTGATGTCCTTTATCTATTTAGCCATACTGTCTTTGAACTTGCTGATTTGATTTAGGACATTTTTATTAACTTTGTTAACTAGTTGTCTCAAATCCTGTGTCTCATCTGGGGCTTTGATATATTCCTTTGCTTGGGCCATTTCTTCCATTTTCTTGGTATGGCTTGTAATTTTTTGCTGATGTCTAGGCATCTGATTAGGATGGTGAGCTTATTCTGATGTTCAATATCTCCCTCTTGTGTAGGGATTTAGTAGCGGGAGGCAGTGTGTCACTGCTGTTCTTTGACTTTTGGTTCAACCTGTTTTAGGTATTTGGGATTGTGTCTGTTCAGTTGCTCAAATCTGGGCCATCAATGCAGTAATAGGTTGCAGATCCACTTCCAAGTGCCTTTGGGAGTGAGGCTGTAAAGGCTGGAAAAAGCCTCTTATTTACTTTTAATTTCCTCACATGCATTTCCTAGGTCTGCCAGCAGATGGTGCTCTTCAGCAGCCTTCTCAATTCAAACCCTGGTTGGAGTGTGTTTCGCTTCAACACCGGCTGCAACAGTGTGACAGAGAATGCTCCTGAAGGCTCTTCAGAGCCTCTCAGGTCAAACTTTCCCCCAGGCTCTTCTGCAACCTTTGCTGGCAGCCCGCTCCCTTTTTCTGAGTCCTCAACAACCAATCCTGGTCAGTAAGGAAGGTATTTGTGAGAATTGGATCTCTTTAATTCCGTGCTGGCTCCCAGGGCAAACAGTGGCGTGCTCCCACCCAGCCTGGAAGTTGGCCAAAAGCTGAATAAGCCTTAGGCTCTATCCCTCTCTCTCCCCTTTCCTGGGGAGGTAGACCTCTGTGGCTCCCTCTGTCCCTAGCCACCAGACAGAGAGCAGAGAATTCAAAGCTTTCTGCTCTGAGGCTGGGGGGGAAGATGCTAGCAGCTGTAGCTGCAGCTTTAGCTCACAGTTTTGTTGTCGAGAGTCTTGTCCTTTGTCCCTCTCTCTTCTGGGTGGTGTCCAGCCTTCCCCTGCTGTCCTAAACCCTAGAACATTTTTTCCCAGACTGTTTCTGCCTGTCCTGTAGCTAGTTTTTCTGGGAGAGAAGTGAGTTCTCTGTTTCTCTAATCTGTCATCTTCTGGAATCCACTAAGAGGTAGCTTAAGAAGAGAATGGCAACTCTTTATTGGTAAGGGATGCCTGAAGGACATGGTTGAGAATGACCTGAGACCATGTCTGGCTTCAGTGGGGAAAGGATGCTTTGATTTATTAGTGATGCCTGCCTTGGGCTCAGGGGGGAGGGAATGAAGACACATGTACTATTGATTTGTCATCCTTGACTTAAGGCCTCACAGGGGAAAGAGTCTCTCTAGATCATTCTTAAGTGATAACATAAAAACATCCTTCCAGCTGAACTCAAGAATTTGGATCATACAGAAATTCCCAGTGAAGAAATCCTGCTTTCATTCATATAAGTTTTTGCAAATGAAACAATAAAAAATTGCATGTATTTAAATACCTTTATTTTAGTTCTTTTATAGAGAGTGGAATAGACAAAAATTGTAATGTCTTCTTGGCTCACAATGATTCTCTTCTGTGGCTGTGCTTAGGCTTTGTCCCCTTCTGGAAACAAACCCAAGCCCTGACTACAGGGGTGAGCAATGTCCCAAACTGGGCTAATCATAGTTCTCCTTCCCTGGCCCCAGTGATTGGTCCAAGGAAAGTGCACATGGCAAGCACTGACCACTCTGAGTCCTTTTTCAAACTGGAGCTTGGAAAAAACCTTATTTTTTTGATAACTGAGCTGTTAAGAGAACTTCCATCTCTCAAGTGCTCCATTGTATGCAGTAGATTAGAATGAGACCACCTTGCAAGGACACACAGACATGAGAGGAGACTTGAGAAACAGGCTATCATGATGGTTTTGGAATCCCTTGTTCCATTTGTTCCTGATTTTATCAGCCCTTTGATATAAAGCATATTTGTTCTTTGAACCAAGACCCTCCTCCCTTTCTGTCATTATAGATTAGTTTGCATTTTCTAAAATTAGTAAAATAATATATATATACACACACACACATATATATACGTACATATAGTATGTATCCTTTTTTGGTCTGGTGTTCTTCACTTAGCATGAAAATTTTGAGATTCATTTATGTTATATGTATTAAGATTCATTCCCTTTTCATTACTGAGCAGTGTTCCATTACATGGATATACTACAATTGTTTATCCATTTGCCTGTTGATGGACATTTGCCCCCTTCCCCCAAGTTTTGGCTATTGTGAATAATGATGCTATGAACATTTACATACAAGTCTTTGCATAGACATATGCTTTCATTTCTCTTGGTAAATAAATAGAAGTGGAAGGCTTGGTTGCTTGGGAGGTGTATGTTTAACGTTTAAAGAAACCGCCAAACCGCTTTCCTGCTTTCCAAGTGGTTCTACCATTTATGAGGGTTCCAGTTGCTCCACATCCTCGCCAACATTTGGTGTGGTTAGTCTTTCCCTCCCCTGCTTTTTCCCGAATTAGTTCTGTTTGATTTTCTGTCACTTGCAACCAAAGAATTATAATTTATATGGGGGTAGATATTCTGTTTTGGAAAACCTTATCTGCAGGACTTATGAATTTGGATATTTAAAAATATTTACTTAGAACAAATAACACCCAGTAGAATCTATGTAAAAGCTTAAAACATGCACAGCATGACTTAAATTGCATCAGTTCAGGATTATGCATAACTGAATGATATTGGTTCCTCAGACTGGGAGAAATTCTAACCAGTAAGTACCATTATTTATTGCCCTGATCACACAGCTTCTTATTTCAGCCAGCAGTGGAACTCAGAGACTAAATAGGAATAATGGCTGATGTGGTTAATTTAAGCAATATGTTGTTTTTTTAAAATCCCATAACGAGTGAATAAGAATTTAATAATGAGCTTGTAAGTGTTGCCAGTGTGCCTGTGATGGGGAGAAATACTTACAATAGCAGAACATTTGAATCAAGTAATGCAGAAAGACAAAAGTGGCAGCTTGCCGATGTGTCCCTGTGTCTAGGGCCACCTCTGACTGGGGAATGGATGAAGGCACAATAGCATAATGGTTAGGAGTGATAGTTTTTGAATTAGCTGCCTTGTATCCCATCACAGCCACATACCTGCTTTGTAACCTTGAGCATAAAAACACTTGCTCTGTGCTTCATTTTCCCCATCTGTAAAATGGAAATAGTGAATGTATCTACCTTGTAGAGTTCTTGTGAAGATAAAATGAGATAATACCTGTGAAGTGCTTAGAATACTAACACTTCAGTACACACTCATTAGGTAATATTATCAATGCTGTTATAATGTTGATGATGGACAGCTGTTTGTTTCTTTCCCCCTACCTTCCTGGTGAAGCAAACTGATTTTTCATGGTGTGGTACCTACATGTTCCAAGCACTATGCTATTTAATGGTCTCATTTCCTCACATGAGTTATTATTCCCATTTTACATCTGAAAATCCTGGGGATTAGCAAGATGAAGTAGTAGTAACTGGTGGAGCCACATTCCAACCCAGAATCTGTCATGCTAATTCAGATGCTAATTCTATTATTTTAAGCTGCTTTCATAAGAGGTGACCAGCTCCAGGACCAGAGGTTGCCACCACCCTCATAGAGAAGAGAGAACTTTCCTTTCTCTCTAGCGCTTTGTGGCACCCCAGGTGCTGAGCCTGGAGGCTCGGTGTGGGAGGGAAAGTGCTCCTCCTGCATCCCTGGAACTTTCTCAGGGCTCTGGGTCTGCCTTCTTCACGCCTAAATCAGCCCTCGACCTCCGGGGCGTGCACTGAAGGCTTGGAGACATTGGGGGGGCTTTTGGCAAAGGAGCTCTTGGGTGTTTTCCTTTCTGTCTTGAAAGACTTTCCCACTGAGCGTGGGGGCTGGTGACCCCGCTTGTGGGTGAAAAGGGTGTTTACTGGGAGGTAGCCCTATTCTTGGCAGGGACTGTGCAGGGTTTTAGGAGATGCACTGAGATGCAGTCTTCTCTCTAAGACAGCTGCTCCTGTAATTCAGTGGGCATGGTTAGCCTATTTAGTCAAACTTGACAACATAAACACCAGGAATGAGATCTTTGGGAAGATGGGGGAAAAGGAAAAGAATGAAGAAAATTGTTGAGGTGGAACAAAAAAGTCTCAAATTAAACAAAAAGAAAAATTGTGCCTTGCTGAAAAGATCCAAAGTAAATGATACGTATTAGGGATAAGACAGCAATGAAGGGGAAAGTCAGTGAGGGAGACCAGGAGTGGAGACGGATGGCGGTGGCTACGGCGGCAGATGGGAGCTATAATAAACTCTTATAACTGCAAGCGAGAGATATTCAAGTAATGGGAACCTCAGATAAGACAAATACGAGAAAATAAACAAGGCTGAGGGGATGGATGGAACCGACAGCCAGTGACGAGATGGGGAATACAAAGTGTGAAGAAGATAAATCCAAAGAGAAAGAAAATGTCTCAGCTGCTACGGCTGTCAAATGGCTTTGACAGGAGAGACAACGATGGACAATGAGGGGCTGAGGCTGAAAGACAAATCCGCCAGCCCTGAGTCACATAACATTAGAGGGATTTGCTTTGTGGTCCGTGACCATCACTGCTCTGGGATGCACACAAGGGCACACTCGGAACTGCTGACACCAGGTTTGGAATTAGCACTGAGTGGAACAGTAGAAAAGCTGCAGTAGACTCTCTGAAGTCATGGTGTAGCCCCAAAGGGAAAGGTTCTCCATTTTAATGTCAAAGTCTTATGGAGTTTTCCTTCAAGGGCCTCCCCCTTTGTTGTTTTTTTCCCTTAATTAGACAAGTTGTAGGTTTACAGGAAAGTCATGCATAAAGTACAGAGTCCCCATATACCTCCCATTTATAAATACTTTACATTAGTGTGGTATATTTGTTACAATTCATGAAAGAACAGTTTTATAATTATGCTATTAATTTTAGTCCATTGTTTATAATAGGGCTCACTGTGTTAATTTTAGTCCATTGTTTATAATAGGGCTCCTATGTTTTTCAAAAATTTTTATCCTAGAACTAGTATTACAACCTAAAATTTCTCCTTTTAACCACATTCAAATATACAATTCAGTGGTGTTAATTATATTCATAATGTTAGGTTGCCATCACCACCGTCCATTACCAAAACTTTACGATCAACACAGATAGAACCCCTGTACAATTTAAGCATTGACTCCTACTTCCCTAACCTGTATTTGAGATTCAGACTCTATGAATTTGACTATTCTAATTTTTTCATATCAGTGAGATCATACGATATTTATGCTTTTGTGTCTAGCTTATTTCACTCAACAAGGTTCATCTATGTTGTTGAATGTATCATAACTTTATTCCTTTTTACAGCTGAATAATATTCCATTTATGCATATACCACATTTTGTTTATCCATTCGTTCATTGGTTGATGGACAGTTGGGTTGCTTCCATCTTTTGTCAATTGTGAACAGTGCTGCTATGAACATTGGTGTGCAAATATCTGCTCAGGTGCCTGCTTTCAAATCTTTTGGGTATATACCTAGAAGTGGGATTGCCAGGTCATATGATAATTCTGTACTTAACTTTCTGAGGAACTGCCAAACTGTCTTCCTCAGCGGCTGTACCATTTTACATCCCCACCTGCAATGAGTGAGTGAGTATTCCTATTTCTCCACATCTTTTCCAACACTTGTTATTTTCTGATTTTTTAATAGTAGCCATTCTAGTGGGTGTGGAATGTGGTTTTGATTTGCATTTCCCTAACAGCTAATGATGCTGAGCGTCTTTTAATGTGCATTTGGGCCATTTGTATATCTTCTTTGGATAAATGTCTATTCAAGTCTTTTGCCCTTTTTTAAAATTGGATATTTGTCTTTTTATTGTATCCCTTTGTTTTAAGTCGTAGATTTTCAATTCCATCCAAAATCCTCACTGTTTCCAACTGTATCAGACAGGATTCTTCCGAAAAACAGAGCCAACAAAAGATTTATTCTTATTTTAAGTAATTGGCTTATGTGATTGTGGGGCATGGCAAGTCCAAAATACCTGGGGCAGGCCGGAAATTCAGGCAAAAGTTGATGTTGAAGTCTTTTTCAAAATCCATAGGAGAGGCCAGCAGGCTGGAAAAGTCAGATGGGGGTAGATGGGGTAGTCTTGAGGAAGAATTTCTTCTTTCTGGAACTCTCAGTTCTTTGCTCTTAAGGCCTCCAACTGATTGGATAAGGCCCACCCACATCATTGAGGACAATCTCCTTTACTTAAACTCAATTGGTTGTAGATGCTAATTGCATCTACAAAATATATCCACAGCAACATCTAGGCTGGTGTTTCACCAAACAACTGTACACCATAACTTAGACAAGTTAACACATAAAATTAACTATCACACCACCTAACAGAAGAATGTAGCTTGATGAACAGGTTCACAGACCTTGAATTTCAACAGGCTGGATTAAAATTTTAGCTCCACCACTTACTGGCCTCAGCTTTCTCACACACAGGGTGGAGAGGATCAGAGGGTGCCATGAGGATCAAATGAGATAAGCTGAGTAAAGTTCTCAGCATCATGCCAAGACTGTGCTCGATGCTGGGATATTAAACAGGATGCAGTGTGGCCCATGTGTAGAGAGACTATGAAGTGAGGCAGGCATATTAACATATGCTTTAATAAAGTGTAAGAAATGCAACAATAGATTCATATAAAGGCCTAGAGATGGCCTGGAGGAAGGCTGTGCTTAGCTCTGTTGAGGTGTGGTCAAGGTCATGGAGAAGCTATCAACTTGTAATCAGGAGTTGATCAGATTAACCATTGGGAAAAAGGGCTTATCAGTACCAGGGAACATTGCAGCAAAATGCATGGATGGGTGAAAGAGTATGGCAAGTTTGAGTACCCAGGGAAAGCTGCATGTCATGTTTAAATACACTTTAGAACATTTAGGTTATATAAACTGGTTCTTTATTTGAAGACTTATAAAGGTCTTAAATCTGCTGGTTTGTACAATAAATACATCAAAGAGGGATATATAGGACACAGTATTTTCAAATTATTTGAATGCAGAAAACTTTTTTGAGGAGGATTTTGCAAGTCTAGTAATGAGGAGGAGGAGGAGACGACTGGGAGAAAGAGGCAGGGGAGGCAGCAAGTAAACAGCCTTGTGTTGTACTGCCTTGGGGTTGGATGTGGCAGACAAAAAACAGAAGTCACCAGCAAGTCTTCTTGGCTTTTGTTTTCCAAAGGCCTCCTAACTCTCTGTGGAATTTAGGGGTGTTGTGGAAGAGATGAAAGGCAGGGAGAAGGAGATTCACAGGTAAGAGAAAATGTTAGCCATGCAAGGAGAGAATGGGACTCCCCCCTCAGACTGGAGAATCCCTTGGATGGTGGTGACAAGAGATCTGCTCTGCCTCCTTGCAATGCAGCTAGGAGGCATCAAGACCCGAGACAAGTATGCCTGCCTGACATCTTGGTAGAGAGGATATGTGAGTTATCTATTGCTGCATAACAAATTACCCCAAATGTAGTGGCTTAAGAGAGCCAACATTTAGCATGAAATGTGAGTGTAAGGGGAGGTCTTAAACCAGAGGAAGAGGAACATCACAGCAACTGTGCATGGGCTGAGTGAGATGCAACATGTTGTGCTTTGTACTTAGTGTGTTTAGTAAATATCTGTTTAAGAATGAAAGAGTATGTGAATGAGTGGATGTTTACTGCATTGATGAAAGAGTAGAATAAAAATAAACAGCTTGGAAAAGTTTCTGTGAGATTCTGGGTGTGGGTTAGTGGGGCCCTCTGGCTCCGGCTGCTTTTAAGGTGTCAGCTGGGCCTACAGTCATCTCAGGGCTCAGCCGGGGTAGGACCCACCTCCATGCTCACTCATATGGTTATTGGTAGTGTGCAGTTATGTAGGCCATTGCATTGAGAGTCAGGTCTTTGCTGGCTGTTGGCCCGAGGCTGCCCTGAGTTCCTTGCTAAATGGCCTTCTCCATTGTACTGCTCACAAGATGGCAAATGGATTTATCAGAGCAAGTACACGAGAAGAGCCAGAGAGAGGGAGTCATTCGTTTGTAACCTAATCTCAGAAGTGACATTCTATCACTTTTGCCATATATTATTCATTAGAAACCAGTCACTAGGTCCAGTGAGGGTGCAATTCCCTCCCTGGGAATTACAGGCTTGATACTAGGGAGTGGGGAGCATTGGGGGCCATGTCAGAAGCTGTCTACCATAGAGGACTACAACCATTCTTCCAAAAGAGTCCTACCTAAGGCTGGCTTGGAGACAGCAGAGAACTGAAGTTAACCTGTGGTCGAGGACAATGGGTATTCTTTAGAAATCTGTGTAGCTGCCTGGTCAATCTTAGAGCAGTTTACCCCCTCTCCTGACACAGTATCAGACCCTGGAACCATGATACAGGCCAGAAGAATTATGGGAAATGTCCCAAGAATGGCTGGGTTGAAGGGGAGGCACATTTATAATTTTAATAGATACTGGAAAATTGCTGTCCAAATAGAACATACCCGTTTTCACATGTGGAATTCACAATTCTTCTTTATTTCTTTTCTTTTTACTGGAGAAATGTTATGCAACTAACTGCTGAATACAGTGGAGTAGAAGTGATAAGAGTAAAAATGTTCACGTTCAGTCCAAGTCAATGAGTGATGAATCATAGACATTACAAAACAGCAGAAGAATAGTTCTGAGATTAGATTTGGTGAAGCTCAAGGAGGGAGAGTGACTTGTCAGACAGTAAACGAAAAGTCAGCCTAGCAACTGTTGAAGAAGAAAAAGGAGCAAAGTTGATTAGAGTAAGGATTTGGGGCTCAACATGGAGGAAAATTCCAACTTTAAACTAAGTGTGGGGTCATTCATTCAATCAGTCATCCATTCATTCATCCAATGAGTATTTTGAGTGCTTGCTATGTTCTAGGTGTTGTGTTATACACTGAAGATGTAACCATGGGCTAGATCAGGGGTCAGCAAACTATGGCCCATGGGCCAAATCTGACCTGCTGCCTGGTCTTGTAAATAAAGTTTTAATGGAGCACAGCCATATGCATTAGTTTACAAATTGCATATAGCTGCTTTCCCACTTACAAGAGCACAGTTGAGTGGTTATGATAGAGACTGTATAACTCACAGAGCCTAAAATGTTTACTGTTTGGCCCTTTACATTCTACTCCTGGACTATACATTCATGGTTCCTGCTCTCATGGAGCTTACCTTCTAGCAGGGAAGATGTACATTAATCAAATAATTTCCTATATGTATACTAAGAAACTGTGATTGGGGTTCTGGAGGAAATGTACATGATGCTATGATAGAACATGGCATGGGACACTTTTGTGAGGTGGTCAGGGGATGTTCCTGAGGACATGGGATTTTAGAGGTTAATAGATGAGAAGGAGCAGCCTTATAAGGGAACTGGGGAAGAGATTTCCAAACAGAGGGAAAAGGATGTATCAAGGCTGAGGGTTGGGAAAGAGTTCATCCTACCAAGGAACAAAGAGGAGGCCAGTGTGACTGGAATGTGAAGAGAGAGATGAGACTCACTTGGGATGGGATGAAGATCTGACCTCTCAGGCCATGTTCAAGGTTCTGGATTTTTTTTGAAGTACAATGTGAAGACACTGAAGGGTTTTATGACCAGTTCCATGAATCTCAAAGACTGCTATATTCCTTAATGAGCTGATTTGAAGAGAGCTGTGACTGGATAAATATTTAGCACTCAGCCCCTCTCTCTTTTCTGTCTTGATGAAACAGTCCAGGAGCCCTAACTAGTATAGATGTGTGGGTAGAAATAGAATAGTTTATTCACTGATTTATGAGGCATGTCAGGGTAACCAGGGAGGCAAGAAGCCCATAGAAGCTTCCAAAGAAATGAGACAGTACAGCCTGGCTCTGGAGGTAATTTTGACAAGTGTATCCTCTAGCAGAGAGTTCACACTGTGGGTGACAATGGCCCATGGAAAGGACTGATCCACAGGATAATCCCAGGGACATATTTACCAAAGGGCTTTTACAGTGAGGAAAGCAGCTGATCATGTTTAAAATGAGTGCTGTAATTTTTATTGGATGTAAATATAATAATTCATAATTTCCATTGCAAACTCTCTATCCAACTCTTGTATAACATTTCTACTGCGGCAACTTGTCACAGGTGCTGAAAATGTTCCTAGTTTGGCTTTGCTATTGTCGACTTGAAAAGAAACAGCTAAACAAACCAAATCCATGAGACCTACCTTAATACTGAACAAGAAATTAATTCACTTTTCCAGATTCTACTTTATCTTTGTCTTTTTAACCCCCAAGAAGAAACACAACAATTTAGTCCTGATTTTGAGAACTCTAACCAATACCTTCCCTTAGTAAATTGCTGTGTGATAGATTATGCTCTCTAGATAGCTTGCAGTTTTTTAAAAAACTAATATTAAAATCCCTTAAAGTGGGAAGCGGCTGTGGCTCAATCAGTAGGGCTCCCGTTTACCATATGGGAGGACCCGGGTTCGGTTCCCGGGGCCTCCTGGTGAAGGCAAGCCTGCCCGCACGGCGTGGTTAGCTGACCCAGCGAGCATAAGCAGCAAGGGGGGGATAAATGAATAAATAAATAAAATCTTTAAAAAAAAAAAAAAAAAGGTTCAAATCCAGGTTTCCTTTAAAAAAAAAAAAAAAAAAAAATCCCTTAAAGTGATTTTGCCAATTTTTCTCTCACCCTATTTAACACTGAGAAACCACTGAGAAAACACTGAACAGTAAGAAGCAAACTGCTTACGACAAAGTGTTATTGGTGAATAATGCATTTGTTGCTGGTGTCTTCAAGGTGTATAATCATATAAACAAACACATGCCCAGGTGCAAACATAGTTTCTCCAGAGGTCATGTGTTTGCTAAAAATACATCATATCATGTAAACAAATGTTGTGGAAAACCTCCAGTTATTTTATCATCAAGAACAATGTACATTATCAGTTAATATAACTAACTGCTCATAGATAAGACAGTATTAT
Organism: Tolypeutes matacus; assembly: GCA_026826555.1. Taxonomy (NCBI): domain Eukaryota; kingdom Metazoa; phylum Chordata; class Mammalia; order Cingulata; family Chlamyphoridae; genus Tolypeutes; species Tolypeutes matacus. Next base: position 10,038,628 of record JAKSZT010054576.1, on the reverse strand, counting down.
TACCATTAAAGAGAGCAAAGACAATAAAATGGCCATCCCGTTAGTGGACATTGTTGCATTCGCCTGTGGGTTAGAGACTCTGAGGGGATGAAAATGAAGAGGTGGGCTTACCGGAACCTGGGAGCTTAGAGGAGGGGCTAAGGGTTGGTGTTGGGAGCGTTGAAAGAAGCTGGAAGTTGGAGTTAACCACTGCTCTCAGGGTGATCCTGACAGGTACAGGAAAAGAAAAAGGAACTCCATTATCCCTTCCTCCTATCTTCCTGTCTTCTTCCAATAGCTCATCTTAGCAGAACTTAACAGGAAGCCAGCAGGAAGGGGTTCTGTGAAGTGTGGTTTGCAGAGTTCCAACCCAGCATGCAGAATATAGAAGGATAGATGTGAATTGAGAGGCAATAGATAAATAACTGGCATAATAATATCCCTTCCTGTGAATTAAGCATCTTTCAACAGTAGGGGCCCCTTTGGATTTGCCTCTGGGTCTTCTTGCCTGAATTCTATTAAATTTTGATAGCTTCCTTGCTTTCTGGCACAAGATATTCCAGGCTCATCTTACACATTTTATGCCCCAGACCTCGAGGTAGTCATTTAAAAAAAACAAACAAACCTAGGTTCCTTCTAGTGGAGAATGATATTTAGAGACCAAAATCTGGGCATTATGAGTGCTTATCAAAAATTCTCATTTTAAATGGGCATTTGAATGAAATCCATATTGTTTGCCTCGATAACAGTGACTTTCCACCAGTTTGGGCATTTTGACTGTGAATGCTCTCTTGTTTTTGCTGTCTGTCTCTTGTAGAAAAAGATGATTTCAGACTATTTTAAATGTCCCTCACTATGGTGCTTGTTTTCACTGGTTTCATGCTTAGTCTTCAGTATTCTGGTTTTTAAGCCCTAAGGCATTTTACAGGTTGACAATATAATGTAAGTTATTATTCTGCAACAAGATACAGGAAGAGTGACACTAAAATCAGTCATATAGAAAGAAAATAAGTTTTAGTATATTCGTGTTATCAGGAATTCACTATTGTGAGAAATAAATGTAAGTTAAGGACAGAAAACGTTAAATAAAATTGTGGCAGGAATCTGAACTGAATCATGAGTGAGCTGAAGATTTTGTATATAATTAAATAGTGGGGAAAACTGGTGCATGTAGTGAAAACCTCATTTAAAAAATCTAGGTGTGCAGGGATCCTCAGACTCACTGAGGGAAATCCTCATTGACTCCTTTGGGCTACCACCTGCCTTGAAACCCAGTAATGTTGTTATCATCTTTATTCTCTTCCTGAACCCTGTTCACTTTATTACAAACTCAGCACCTAAGCATCCAATTGCTTCCCTACACATATAAAGTTATATGTGTCATAATTTCACACATGGAAAACCACATGAGACTGGGCAACCTAGAAAAATGATATTTTGCTAATGATGCCCAGATATACATATGACAAAACCCTTTAAGACCTCAATAATTCTAAAATTTCCTTCCCAAATCTTTGAGCAAAACTAATGCTTCAGGAAGATGCACCATATTTATTTGTGGTTTAAGAACCCCCTAAACTCCACTGTATCAGTCTTTTTCTTCAGAGAAACAGAACCAATGGGATATATGTATATTAAGAGGTTTATTTTAAGGAATTGATTTACAAGATTGTGGGGCTGGCTACACTGGCTCCCCTGAGTTGGTTTTTTCATTTGCTTGCGTGCTTTGTTTTTGTTTTTAGGAGGTTCTGGGGATTGAACCTGGGACCTCGTACATGGGAAGCAGACGCTCGACCACTTGAGCTACATCTGCTCCCCTTGATGTACGTTTTAAAAAAGATCCGTCTTGTTGTTAGGTGGAGGATGGATTATTGGGGACAGAGAGGAAGCAGGGAATCCTCTTTGGAAATTGCTGCTTTCATTCTGATGGGAGCTTGGACTAGGGAATCAGAGGTGTTGCTCATGCTTCTGTGAGTTGTTCACTGTACAACACCAGGAGGCGCCATTCACCTATAGAGCAATATAAATGATGTGCCATGGAGTTAAGCAGTGGAGCAGCCCCAAGTCTGGGGTAATAGAAGCAGCAGAGGGAGATAAAGAGAAGTGGTTGAATTTATAATGTGTTGATGGATTTGATTGGGGGAAGGGAACCAAGTAAGAGGAAACTTCAGGTTGACTCATAGGTTTCTGGCTTGGGTAACTTCAAGTATGTTGGTGGCATTTTCTTAAATCGTGGATGACTGGATCTGAAACCATTTGGGAGAGAAAAATCAAGGAGACTCTTCTTAGATTTGTTAAGTGTAGGATGTTGGGAGACATCCAAGGGAAGATATCAAATAGATAGTCAGATATAGAAGTCTGAAATTCAGAGTAGAAATCTAGGCCAAATGAAAAATGTGGAGTCATCAGGATAAAGATGGTATTTGAAGCCAAGCCATGGGTGTAGAGAGATAGTAGATGAAGCCCTGAGCGTGTGACTTGAGGAACTTAATAGCTAGGAGTCGAGAAGAAGAGGAAGAGTTGGTTAAGAAGACTGAGGAGGAGCAGCCATGTGTTGAAAACTGGAAGAGTACAAAATCAGAGAAGGAACATGGATTATTTTTGTCCTAAGGAGTTATTTTAAATTAAAATAATAAATACAAACACATGCATTTTGTCTCTGGTGATGGCAATTTCATGTACATCATTTTCTTATGTGTGATGAGGGTTAAGCTGATTTCCCTCACAGGGTGATCACTTGCCCCTGTGAGCAATGGTGTGTGCTAGTGAGATGTGATTGGGAATGCATGGGACACTCTAATTCCATTCTCAAACAAAATTAGTACAGCTCAGATCTGTTTGTTGTGGGGCAGTGGTTCTCACTGGTGGCAGTTTTGTCCCCTGGGGAATATTTGGCAATGTCTGGAGGCATTTTTGGTTGTCACAATGGATGCTACTGGCATCTAATGGGTAGAGGCCCAGGATGCTGCCTGGGATGTTTATCCTGCAGTGTACAGGACAGCCCCCCACAACACAGAATTATCCAACTCAAAATGCCAGTAGTGCCATGCTTGAGAAACCCTGCTGTAATGCATGTCCAGATAAGTAACTTGTCGAGATTTCGTTGTTGCTTCCTGAAGAACTTCCTTGGGGGAGAAGAGGAACCTGCCAAACCAAAGGTTTAGCTGTCCTCCTCTCCTAAGAGCATCTATGCCCAGACACAGGGAGTTTATTGAAATGATTTTCTTGGCTGATGTTTCACAGATAGGCACCTCTAGGCTATCAGAGATGTAACTCATAGAGTAATTTCTATGGCTCAAATGTGCAGTTATTTATTTATTTTTTCTGGAGAGAGAGATCGAATCTCTGTCTTGGGAGAGAGGTATAAAGACAAAAGCATCAATGTTGCATTTTCTTTTAATTATTCAACATTCCCAAAGCTCTTTCTCTCTTGCTCTCAAAAATAGCATTTATCTTTTATTCTCTTGGGAATCTGTTGAATTCTTTCTTTACTTGTATAAAAAAGAGCCTTCAAGAAAATAAAATGACCAAGCTAATCTTGGTTTTACCTCTGGATCCAAGGATAAGGTGGAGTTTCTGTATTGCCCAGATTTTTCTTTAATGGGAAATGTGTATGGGGTGGGGGTGGGGGTAGGGAAAGCGTATGGGGCCATTGGTGGAGAGAAAGATTTATGTAGTATGCACATTCTTAGACTTTAAAGAACTTTAGAAATCATCTCTCTGACTTCTTTTTAGTCAGATACTCTCAACTTTAATGGAATTCCAAATATCACCATACTCTCTTTTAATGATTAAATCATGTTCCCGCAAAGACATGTTCAAGTGCTAACCCCCAGTCCTGTGGATGTGAACCCATTTGTAGAAAGGATCTTTAAAGATGTTATTAGTTGAGGTGAGGCCAAACTGAATCTGGGTAGGCCTTAATCCAATATGTCTGGGATCTTTATAAGCAGAGGAAATTTGGACACAGTAAGAGGAGAGAGACGGCCCTGTGATGGGGCAGAGCCTGAGTCATGGGTGGCCGGCAAGCCTCCGCCAGAATGCGAAGACTGCAGAGGAACACGATCCTCCTGACACCTTGATTTTGGACTTCCAGCCTCCAGGCTGTGAGTCAATACATTCCTATTGTTTTTTTTTTTTTTTTTTTTTTTTTTTAACCTTAAAAAAACTTTTTATTTAGAAATAGTTTCAATCTTACAGAAAAGTTGCAAGAATACAAAGTACACCAGTATACCCTTAACCCAAATCCACCTGTAGTTAACATTTCACTCCATTTGCTTAATCATTTACCTGTGCTCTCTATTTATATATGTACATTCCTATTGTTTAAACCAGCTAGTCTGTGGTGCTTTGTTATAGCAGCCCTGGCAAACTAAGACACTTTCGTTCCCCAACTTTGGCAGAGTTCAAGAGGATGGCATTGAAAACTTGAACAGTGATATGAAATGGGCCAGAATGTTCTAGGTGAGGGGAGAATAGCTAATAGGTGTTTACTAAGGAGGTAAGAGAAAGAATGTTCTGTGCTATGACATAAGAAAGACTCCAGTGCAGGTTATTAAAGACAAGTTTTGCAGCTCCGCCTACATAAGAATTAAGATAAAGGCAAACTGGGCAATTTTGTTCATCACTGCAGGCTAGTCCTTTCAGAGTGCCTGCATGTAGTAGGCGCTCAGAAACTACCTGTTGAATGAATGCTTGAAGGAAGTTGGTGAAAAGGCAAAATTGATTAGTGAGGAAGGTGAAGGGTAGCATGCCCTGTGAGGAAGATGATGCTACATTTCCTTTTCTTTGCCCAATAATATGCTAAAGAGAAGTAGATGGTTAAGAGGGTAATTATCAGATAAGCTTTGTATTCAGCTTCATGAAACAAAAATATCTGAAAAACAGTGACTTAAATAAGGAAAATATTTATTTTCCTCATGTAATGAAAAATCTGGAGATATTTGGCAGTCCTCAGCGGGTGTGACGTGGTGACCCAGAGATGCTACTGGGGACCTGGGCTGCTTTTTTGTTTGTGCTCCACTAGCTGTTCTGTGCCCTTACTTTTGTCAAAGTGTACACAAGACAGCGGTTCTTTCTAGGCACAGTGTTTACCTTCCAGGCAGGAAGAGAAGGCAAGGAAAAAAGTTGTTGAGTCTGTGTGATTTTTATTAAGAAAGCAGGTTTTCCTGAAGCCCCACACATGAGATTTTACTTACTGGGTCACATGCTCCTTCATAACTACAAAGGAGTTTGGAAAGTATTTTTGTCAGCCACTCTGAACAGAATCCGGATTCTATTTGTAGAGAAAAGAAGGCTGGTGAATTTAGTTAGGTAGCTAGCAAATTTAGCCACACATCCCTAATTCCATAATTGAAGGGAGCAAGGGCTACATTAGGGAAATGACTTGCCTGGCCTTTCCTAGTGATTTTGAATTAGTGCAGGAGGTTCCTTCCAGTTATTTTGATATGGCTTGAAGTTAGGGTGCAGAGCAGCATGGTAAAACAATGTCTGTTTACCACCACCACCTGGAAACTGGGCTTTGGTCTCTGCTGAAGGTCACATGGTGGGGGCCAGGGTGCCTCAGGAGTCTGTGAGATACAGGGGCCAAGTGAGATGAAATCAGTACAGCTGTGGCCATGTCTGTGTCTGCCTTTTGTCACTTTGAGCACATCACCTATCACAGATGTCCTATTTGGCCAAAGGAAAACAAACCGGAGCATCATATTGAGCCCAATAGAGCAATTCCAGTCATGGCTAAATTTTTCTTAGTTCTAGAATACAGCCAACTGAGTGAAAGAAATGCTTGCTTACAGTAATCTCTCAACAAACGGTAACTCTGATTATTATCGTTTAATAGGTGATATTGATCAAAAGGGAAATCTGATGCATTGTAGTTGGAATTATATTAGGGTAACTAAGAAGGAAATAAAATCTGCTTGGTTAGGAGGTTTGCTAAAAGTTTAATTATAACTTTGCATGCAAGGGAGAATTGGGGAAAGAACTGAAATTGGGGAAGATTTAGGATTATTTTTCTATGTATGATGGGAAGCCATTGGGGCGAGGAGAGGAGGGGGTTGAGCAGAGGAGTGATATTTTCAGTTATGTTTTTTTTTTTTTTTTTTTTTTTTAAGATTTTTATTTATTTATTCATTTATCCCCCCCTTGCTGCTTGTGCTCGCTGGGTCAGCTAACCACGCCATACGGGCGGGCTTGCCTTCACCAGGAGGCCCCGGGAACCGAACCTGGGGCCTCTCATATGGTAAACAGGAGCCCCACTGATTGAGCCACAGCCGCTTCCCTTCAGTTATGTTTTGAAAAAGTCACTCTGTAGTATTGATAATGGACAATAGGGAGTAAGGGTGGAAGCAGGGAGACAGAGGCAAGAACAGGAGTGCAGGTAAGAGATGATGGTGGCTGAGACCACAGTGTCTGTGGTAGTAGTGAGGAGTGATCCAATTTAGGGTGAATTTTGCAAGTAAGACAGACAGGACTTGCTGATGGATTGTATGTGGGATTCGAGAGAAAGAGGAGACAAAGGTGATTTCTGAGCAACTGTGATGACAAGGTTGTACTTTATTGAGAGGGGGACAACAGCAAGAGGAACAGATTTGGGGTAAGTGGTGGAATCAGTAATTTCACGCCATGTAACTTTGGAGATGGTTATTAGACACCCAAGTAGAGACCTAACTAGGAAATTGGAAATCCTAGTCTGAAGTTCAGGAATGAGGTCAGGCCTGGAGAATTAAATTGGAAAGCACTTGGCATCTAGGTGATATTTAAAGCCATGGTGCTGGTGAGATCACTGAGGGAATAAGTGTAAAGAGAGAAGAAGTTCAACGACTGAATCCTGGGATACTGAGAAAGGGCAGACAGTGATGAAGGGAAAAGCCAGAAAATGTGGTCTCTAGGATTCAAAGTGGAGTAAAGTTCAAGGAGAAGGAGGTGATCAATCAACTGTGTCAAGTGACCCTGCAAGCTTAAGTGTGATGAGGACTGAGAATGATCATTGCCTTGGCAATGTGGAGCCCCTGGAGACACTAACAAGGGCATTTCCATTGGTGTGCTGGGGATGGCAGCTTGATTGAAGAATAGAGTTCCAGTGACTTCTCCATCGTTCAGTGGAAGATACTGTGAAATGATTTGAGTGCTGTATAAAAGGAGTTTGAACTTCATCCTGAGGGCAGTGGGGCTTTAGCAAGAGGAGTGACAAGGTCAGATTTGCATTATAGAAAGATCACCCTCGTTATCATATTTTAGAAGGGAGGTAGCCTTGAAAACATGGATGATAATAACAAGAGCCAGGGAAATAGTAGTGGAGATGGAAAGAATAACTGGATTTGACAGAAGTTAAGGAGATAGAATCCGTAGAACTTGAGAATGGATTGGATGCGGGAGGTAGGTGGGCTCATTTCTGGCTCTGCCACTTAGTACCGGTGGTGGCTAGGAGCTGTGTACTCCAAAAAACACGTTCTTGAACTTAATCTATTCCTTTGAGTGTGAACCCATTGTAAGTAGGACCTTTTGATGAGGTTACTTCAGTTAAGGTGTGGCCCACCTCAATCAGGATGGGTCTTAACTTATTACTGCAGGCTGCATAGAGAAGGCCACAGAGAGAGAAGCCCCTGGTTGCAGCCAGAAGCTGTGACAGAAATGTCAAGGAGCAAGGATCACTGGCAGCCAGCCTCAGAATGCCACTGACCTCTGGGAGAAAATATTGCCTTGCTGACGCCTAGATTTTAGACTTCTTCTAGCCTCAGAACTGTGAGCCAATAAATTCCCGTAGTTTAAGGTAGCCCATTGTGTGGTATTTGTTTTAGCAGCTAGGAAACTAAACCAGTAGTTATGTGGCCTTAAGCAAGTCTCCTAATGCCTCTGTGCCTCAGTTTCCTCATCTGTAACATGGAGGTGAATAATAGCAACTACCTCATGAGGCTGCTGTGGGATTAAATGTCAAATGCTTAGCACAGGGCCTGGCATATGGTGGCTGTTTTGAGTGCCATAAACAGAACATTAGAAAATTTTAGATGTGCTTAACCTCTTGCTAAGAATCCTATTCTTGGGAACCAATACCTCCTTCCTCAGCTCTAAGAGTGGACTTATCCTCTCTGGGAAAGGCAACATCCACAGCTCTGACCACACTGATTTTTTGCCAGGATGATAACATGACTCATATTTAATACTAAGTATCATATAAGCTATACATTATTTTATATCATTAGTGAGACTCAAATATACTTGACAGTCATTTTGGTTAAAAGGATTCACTCAGAAAGAGGTGAATATGATTGGCCATCCCTGTGATTGACAGGCAGTGGCAGTTAGCTTTAATGGGACAACAATTTTATGTGCAAGCTGATTTGCATATATCATGCTTTCAATTTGCCCACACAAATTGGGCACTTAGGTACACAATTACCCAATTAGTGGGTGTCATTTCCTAATTGCGGGGGCAAACGTGATAATTGAGCCCTCAAATGGCTAAGCACGCAAAATGTGCTTCCTTTTAGGAAAGATGGCACTTTTGAGTTTCATGTTAGAATTAAAAGGGTCTGACAGCTAAGGATCCCTTTCCTAACAGAATGATGGTGTCATTTTAGTATGGGCTGAGCATGGTGGTTAAGTAGCCTAAGGATCTGTTTGTTAGATCTAGAGTTTCCACATGAGGTTTGCTGATATTTAAGTAAACATTATGGTGCCATTGGGCCATCAAGGAACTTTGTTGGTAGATGTTGATGTCTCTGCCTACTGTGGGAATCATCTTTGCTTGGGTGGGGGTAATGACCCCTTTCCTCCTCCTTGTGCTTCTCCAGTAAGTGGGATGCTCTTGCTTCAAAGTCAGGAATGTTCTCTTAATCTATCTGGCATGCCACTGTGTATCACTACACTGTTCCTGATATTCAGATAGACTCAGGGGTGTTTCTCTTTCTGTCCAGCAGAAAAGGAGCTCCTGGGTGGGGATAGCAGGTAATATTGAACTTGGAAGTTTGAATCTGGTCCAGATCCCAGGAGAGTGTGAAGCCCCTGGAGATATTTGTTCTGGGTAGTAGCTTCATGAAAGAATCATTACTCCTTAATTACCCACTTCCTCTGTCTGTCTGTCAGTCCCTCTGTTCCTCCCTCCCTCCGTCCCTTCCTCCCTTCCATCCTTTCTTTTTGTTTATTAAAAGAAGCTCAGTGAAATTGAGCAAAAGACTTGAACATGCACTAAACAAAGGAAGATACACAAAAGGCCAATAAGCACAGTAAAAATTGCAGAATATCATTAGTCATCAGGGAGACCCAAATCAAAACCACAGTGAGATACCACTCTACCCATTAGAATGTTATTTTAAGACTGATAACACCACGTGTTGATGATGATGTGGGGCAACTGGAATTCTCTTACATTGCTGATGACAGTTTCTTAAAAAGTCAAACATGCACCTACCATATGACTCAGAAATTCCACTTCTAGGTTGAATTCAACATAAATGAAAACATAGGTCTGCAAAATGGCTATTCAAGAATGTTCATAAGGCTTTGTTCATAATAGCACCAAGTTGGAAACAACCCAAATGTCCACCAACAGGTGAATGGATAAACAATGGTATCTCTATAGAATACCTCTTAATGGAATACTTCTCAGCAACAAAAAGAAATGAAATAGTATTCCATACAATGGCACAAAAGGAGTACATAATGAATGATTCCATTTCTGTGAAGTTCTAGAATAGTCAGAACCAGCCAAATGTGAAAAATTGTAACAATGGTTGCTTCAAGGGGAGAAGATGGGATTGAAAGTGAGGAGGCACAAGGGAACTTTATGGGGTGATAGAAATAGTCTCTATCTTGCAGTATCTTGGAAGAGAAATGGGATACTTGTTAAGATTGTTTCACTTCAATGTATTCAAATTATAACTCAAATAGAAAGAAACATGCACAAAAGATGGTTTTATTGAATCTATAAAAATGATACATATGAATTGTTTAAGAAATCAAACAATAGAGAAAGGTGAGATTAAACATATTTCTTTGAATACTTATATGTAGAGAGAAGCAGAATAGAATGCAGAGGTGGTAAATTGCTAATGCTGTGGACTTCAAAAGAACTCAGTACTACCCCTTGCAAGCTGTATGTCTCTAGTATTTCATCTAATGTCTCCAAATCTCAAGTTTCTTCATATCTAAAATGAGGTAACACCTACTTTATGTAATTTGGGGGAAGATTAACTGAGATAATGTGAGGTGCTTGGAATTTAGTAAGCACACAATAATTTTTACTATTATTTTTACTATTATCCATTCCATAGCATTTATTTAATGCCAGTTATGCACCAAACACTGGAGCTTAAATGATGAACAAATTCCAGACACAGTTCTGCATTCATTTAAATTATAGTTGGGGAGATGAGAATTAATCAAATAATCACGCAAATAAAAATAAAATTAAAACCGTGATAAATGCTAGGTAGGAAAAATTTATCAGGATAACTTACGGGATTTGACTTTATCTGGGTAGTCAGGGAAGGCTTCCTTTTGAAGAACTGATGTTGAACTTGAATCTAGAGGTTCAGTGAGTTAATAATGTAGATGAAGGGTCATGGAGTTCAGCTGGGATTTTGAAGGCATTAATGAAAATGGCAGAAGAGAAGGGGAAGGGGACATAATTAACTATATGCAGAATATTTTAGGGATGGTGGAGCAGCATCATGAAAACAGGAGGGTAAAGGAGATGGTGACTTGAGAAGTGTGAAAACTGTACAGGTTTATCTTGAATCACTCAGCCCATGGCCAAACCAGGGTCATTATCTTGCCTTCCAGTCTTGTCCTTCTTTCTACCAAAGTGCTTTGGTTTGTGTATTAGTTAAAGTAATATTAGCTGCTATAACAGACATGTCCTGAAATCTCAGTGGCTTCCATTGCTACAAATTGATTTCTTGCTCATGGAAAGACCTTTGTAAATGGGCAGCCTTCCATGACATCACACAGGGGTCAGGCTTCTTCCATCTTGTGGCTCTTCCCTCTTCTTGGGCCTCAGAATCCTCTATTTTGCTGGCAGGTGGGGTAAAAGACGGCGGCAAAGGCACACCTCCTTCTATATATTAAAAGATGCTTAGATTACATAAATGTTACACAAAAATTACAGGAATTCCCATGTTCCCCACCTCCCATAACCTCCCACATAAACATCTTTCATTAGTGTGGCATATCACCTGCAATGGATATACACATCCTGGGGCTATGCCACTAAGCATGGACCATAGTTCACATTGTAGACCACACTCTCTCCCACACAGTTCTGCATGATCTTACCCACTTTGTAATGGAGCAAACGTATATCACTTCCACTCACATTCAATTGATGAGAATGAACCACATGGTCCCGCCTAGATGCAGGCAGTGCTGGGAATGTAGTCCTTGGATGGATAGATACTTTCCAGTAATAATAAATACCCTGCAAGGGAAGAACCAATCTTTTGTGGTCAGCTAGCCACTGATGCCACCATTCACATCTTACAATGAGCATCACCCTCTCTGTGCTATTTTCCATCCAATTGGAACTCACCTCGTTGTGTTTTATCCAGAGGCTTGCATGCCCAGAACAGGTCCCGCCAACTGAAGCAGAAGTGCAGGGATCTCCCAGCCAGACCGGCTTGCCTTGGGAACTCTGAGGTTCATAAATCACAATGCAGAGGCAGTTTATCATCTGAAAAATGAAGAGGAAGGGCTGCCAGAGCCCAGCTCATAAAACAGATGTACATTTGGTGGAGAAGAGCAAAGGGAAGCAACACTACAGAAATGAAAAACCCAGGAAAGCAGCCATCCTATCTAAAATAAAAAGCCTATCATCCCGAAAATAATTTATTTTCTCTTTGCTCCTACCCCCTGCCTTCCAGGAAAAAAAAGACAGAGCAAAAAACCTTTTTCCTGTTTAATTATGCTCCATTATAAGTTGGTATAGTAGTCATTTCACCTATGTTCCCAAACCTGGAAAGAATGGACATTAAATTTTACCCAATGCATGACAAATATGATGTACTGCACTAAGGACTGCAGGTAGGATACGTTTCATGATCCACACTGCTCCGCCGTCCTTATCGTTAAATCCCACTCAGGATAAATGAGCTTCATTTCAGCTGTAGCCATTCATTCTTGTTAGGGAGCTGCCCAGATGGCATGAAATATTAACTGACAAGGGTTAATTCTGTTCTCAGCAAAGAGCTTCTGTCTAATTTCCCTTAAGAGTGCACAACAGGTCAGTGTATCAGGCTTGAAATAATGGTCTAGGCTGACCTTCATCAGGAAGGTTTTGTACATGGCTATATTGATGAATCTGGATTTTTCACTGGGAAAATAAAGCTGATTTCTGCAGCCACCAGGAGGAATTGGGAGCATGGATGTACCCAGGCTGTGCACAACTGCCTTGGGAATTTGCCTCTGGTAAATGGTGCTCTGTCATTTTCTGCTGGTTCCCCTGTTACTAATGGGAATTTCTGGGGTCTCCAGTCTTTTGGTATCGGCACTCCTACATCTCTCTGTTTCTTTCCCAGAGGTTGTTTGTTTAAAGTGAAGGGGTTGTTATTTTAAATTAAATTGATGCTTCATTAATATGTTAAATGATCGTGGCTCAAGCTACAGTCACTTATTTCAGTGCATTATGCAATGCATTAGTAATGAATGGAAGCACTTTCCTTAAAGATCTGCCTATAAATCAGTTGTACATGAGGAAAAGAGTCATTGTTTATTTATGAGGTCTGGGAAAGAAATTATAGAGAGCAGACCTTACATATCCTCCTATTCTAAAAACATTATGAAACATCGATTATATGTTTGCCATTAAGTTTATGCTCCTGTTGCCTTTATGTTCCTGAAACATGATTAATCTTTCTGAAGAATTAAACCTTTGAAATCTGCTTTAGGTATAAGAGTGGAAAGCTTCAGAGCTAGGCAATGAGGTTTGCTTGGGCAGAAATTCAGTATTCTCTCTCTCTTTGTGTAGAAGGTATATAGGAAGAGTTGATTTAGAGTGGAGAACAATTGGACAGATTTGTCAGAACTAGAACTGAGGGCGTGGTGAAAGGATATGGGAATGAGGAAGAGGAAAGAATCAAGGATGATTTTCTTGTTCTATTTTTTTCTCTGATTATTAGGTGGCAACCCTAGCACAAAGGTTGGAATCAAAAGTAGCCTCCACTCCTGGTACTAGTTTCTATCATTAGGCTCTTTTGGTTAGAATTAAGACCAATTTTTACATGCCTGCATTTCATCCTATACCACTATGAGTCAATCCATTCATGGTCTCTGGGAAATAGTTTATAGGAGTTGTTTTTATTCCCACTTCAGTTCTCCTGAGCCACTATGTTGGATCCCATTTTATTTTTCAAAAAAAAAAGTGGACCCTTTACTCATTGAAGGTGAACATTACTGATAATAACTTAATAGTATGCATCTCCAGACAGAGATCTAAGTCTGGAGTTCACGTCTTCAGCTCAAAGCCTTGTTCAGCTGTTTACTAGCTATGCAATGTTGAGTGCATTAAGTAACTTTAGTTTCTTAATATGCAAATGGGAATTAAAAGTACCCATTGCTGAGTTGTTTTGAGCATCAGAGGACCATCTGGCATGTAGGAAAAGTTCAATTAATATTCATTTCTGTTTTTCTTAGTGGTGGAACATCAGGCACCAGAAAGGCAGGTGGGCAAAGATTGTTGTGGTTTCAAGACCTGACCACTGGCCCTGAGATTTTATATTCTGCATTGGTCACTACTCTTCTTATATGATGCCTTCCTTGCCTCGTGCTTTGTCTTCTCTTTCACTGCACCTTTTGCTAAGAAAAAGTGCACATTTTGATCTTGCATGCAATGGACATATATGGCATCGATTCTTCACCTTTTAGGCAGGAGCTTTCATATAGTATAGTTATCAGTCAGTTGCAGGATGGAGAGATTAGGTTGCAGCCAAGGAGGTCATGACAAGAGCAGAATCACCCTACCTGAGGTGACTAGAAGCATTTGGGAAAAGAGAAAAGCCTGCATTGTGTTAACCTGAGGTGTTCTGAGTGATTATCTTTGTGATACACTTGCAAGGTATGTAATGAAATGAGTGTTGCAGACACCATCAAATTCCCCAGGAAGAGGAAAGAGAAATTCTTTCTAGCACAGAGATTTTCATTTATTTCCATGTAAAAGGAGTTGATATAAGTTGACTTGGAGATTTTTTTCTGACCTCATTTAGGGCAGTGATCAGAATACAAATCAGGAAATCTGAAAAATTCCTATTCTTTATATAATTTTGGGGGAAGATGTTACAATATCTGCCATAAATGCTTTGAACAGTGAACGATGATCTACAGAGATGTTATAAACATTGTCTTCCTCTGGATACTTGGTGGATTCTGAGGATCTTAATACTTAGAGTTATCATGATAAGCCCATAAGATGACTCCCTTTAGTTGTGTTCTCCAACAATAACATTCATTCATTATAACACTAACTCACCCCAGGATTTAAAGTTTTCTTTTATTCTTAGTGGTGAGAGGAAGATCAAGGATTGGTTTCCAGTAGGCTTTCCATCTATTTCCATATAAAAGGAAATGCCCTGTTCTTCATTTTCTGTTGGCAAAAATTTAAAGAGATTTCAAGCTTGGGGAGAGGAGGTAGGGTGCTGATAGGGATTATTTCCCCTCTGATAATACTAGAGTAAGAGAGGTTATCTGGAGCTGTCCCCATTGGCTCTTGTGGTTTATTTCAGTCTTTCCTAACTTACTTGGCTCTGGAGTCAGGAAAACTGACTGGTTCATATCTCAACTCTATCTTTTATTGACCATGTAAACTTTGATAGTTTACTTAATTTATTTGAGCCTCAGTTCCCTACCTATAATATGGGTAGAATATCTATTTCATAAGGTTATTATAAAGGACACATAGGATAATGTTAATTGGTTGGTACAGTAATTGGCATGTAGTACATACTCAATAAATGTTAACTATTATTAATTTGACTCTGATACCAGGTTCTTTTAAAAGAAAAATAGTCATACATTAGATGTAGGGGTTAAAGAAAGGCATAGTCAAAGAAGAAATAGTGCCACCTACTTTCCACCGCCACCCAACCTTCACCCATGTCCCAGATCTGCATCTCTACCCCAATCTTCACCCTTGGTCCTGGGTCAGGTACTGCAATAGTCTGAGTATTCTTCCTTAAAGTGGATGAAGACCATCTTGGACCATGGCTTTGACTACTACTGGGCTCTTATCTTCAGGTATTTCTCCAAAAAGGCATCAAGATGTATCTTAATTGGTTATCTGAACAATTAAAATGAATGCCCCTGTGGTATCATCCAAGACCGTAGCTTGTTCAAATCCCTCCCAGGTTCCACCCATAAGAATTGCTTCTTCTCACCTGCCCATGTCCCCAGGGTCATTACTGAAGAACTGAGGGTTATTCTGCACAAACTTAATCACTCTTAAGAACCAGTTATTATAAGCTCAATGTCTACTTTTTTATTGGTTTGACTGCTTTCTCTTGCTTAGGGACAAATTCATCAGCATCAGGAACTAAAGCATTCTGGTGGGCTGGTTGGCAGTAGCCAGTATAGAAATCTTAGTTTTACTTTATTGCCAAAGGGCTTGTAATTAATAATAAAACTTGACTTTTGTCTTCTGTTTCCATATTCCATGGCCCAATAATTATAAATAGAACTTTCAGAAATTTTATATTTAGTAAATGTTCACACAAAGCTAGATGACTTGTCCTTATAAAGGCTCCTCTCCTTTCACTCCAATTGTAATCTCTAATGACTGAATTGGAGTGGAGTGGGAGGTGGACTTTGAAATGAATGAGAATGAAGCTTCATTTGTTAATTTTAAATTTGGTTTACACTCTTTATTAAGTGTAATAAGCACTTGAAATTATGAAAATTCACTCCAGCAAATATGTATTGAGAACTACAATGTATAAGGCCCAGTGAAAGTCCCAGCTGAGGATAGAAAGATTGAGTGAGACATAGAACCTGATCTCAAGTATCTTAAAATCTATTGGGAGGAAAGGTGTAATAGAGAAAGAGGCCTTAGGCCAGGACTTAAACAATGAAATGTCCATCACAGTTGGGCTCTTTTTGACTCTAGCATGCAGTGGAGCTTACTAACTTGCTTAGAATTCTAATTGAAAGCATGCTTGCTTTCTATAGAGCAGCAGACTACAGCTACAGCATAATTTACATAAAGCACACACATTTTTAATATTTATACATATTTAGACACCTGTGTAACTACCTTATAAATATAATCTATATGCCCAGATTAATTATATAAAACGTTTTTCTCATCCCCCAAATTTCCTTTGTGCCTCTTTCCCATCAAGTCTCCTCCCCCAAGGTAATCCATATTCTGACTTCTGTCACCTTAGATTAGTTTTGATTACTCATGAACTTTATCTAAATGGGATACTACATTATGTATTCTTTTGTTGAAGGCTTTTTGTACTCAGCACAATGCTTTTGGAATCTATCCATTTTGTTGCTTGTATCAGTAGTTGGTTCCTTTTTTACCACTGAGTAGAATTCCTTTGTATTCCATTTGCTTATCCATTTACCTTTCGAAGGGCACTTAGGTTGTTTGCAGTTTTTTGTCTATTATGAATAATGCTGCTTTGAGCATTTGTATACATGTCTTTATGTAGACACATAGACACTTTTCTTTTTGGGTAGAGGGTGCAATTGTTGGGTCTAGATTATTTGTATTTGTAGCTTTATCGAATACTGTCACGCTGTTTTCCAAAGTGGATGTCTTGTTTTATGCCACCACCAGCAGTATATGACAGTGCTGGCTGCTCTTCCTCAGACTTTCTAGTGTACTTGAAGTCAGGGAGACCCTGGTTTAGATCAAGAATCTTTTACTTACAGCTGTTTAATCTTGGGGCAAGTACTTATTTCTAAAAACCTCAGTTTTTCTCATCTATAAAATGGGGATAATAATCACCTTTTGCAGTGTTTGGGAAGATTGGACTAAAGCATTTGTATAGTGTTAATTTGAACACTTACAAATTGAGATCTGACACTGGCATCTAAGTTAATTAATCAAGTCACAATCTTAAATTGGTGATAGAATCAGTACTAGGCCTTAGCCTCCTGGTCCTTATTCTTTCTAGGATGTAATATTAGAGAAAACTAGATGTCTTTTTTCTCCCTAATTGCACAACTGTTTATATTTGTTGATGAAAAAAATAAAATCTGTAGATAAACCCAAGGAGAAAAAAATTAACCCCAAGTCCCACCATCTAGAGAACACCCTTATTTACATTTCGACTCATTCAGTCATTCATTCTTTCTTTCACTAATTTACTTATTCATGTATTCACTAAGAAATCATCCATTTATTTGACAAATATTGACTCGCCATCTAATATGTGCTAGAAGTTGTTTTAGGTCCTGAGGATACAGTAATGTGCAAAAAAAAAAAAAAAAAAAAAAGCATATTTGTCCTATTTTTTCTATGCATTTATATATGGTGTGGTGGATTGAGTTATGTACCCTATTTAGACATGTTCTTGGTCTTGATCTACATTCCTGTGATCATGTGAACCCATTGTAAGTAGGACCTTTTGAAGGTGGTTTTTTTGTTGTTGTTGTTATTGTTAAGGCGTGGCCCAATTGAATGAGGTTGGGCCTTAATCCAAATCACTGGAATCCCTTCTAAGCAGAAGAAATTAACACACACACACAGAGAAAGCCACATGGAGGAGCTGAAGTCAGAAGTCAGAAGGAACCTGGAAGAGAAAGGAGAGGACATTGCCATGTGATGGGGAAGCCAAGGAATCCAAGGACTGGCCAGAATACCAAACTCAGAAGGAAGCAAGACTTCTAGCCTCTGAAACCGTGAGCCAGTGAGTTCCTGTAAGTCAATTAAGGCAACCCATTGTGTGGAATTTGTGATGGCAACTCAGGCGAAAGCCACATAGGAAGTTTTTTTTTTTTTTAAATCATGCTATAGTACAATGTTTTTAAATTAATAAACTTGTTTTTTAAATTAATAAACATCTTTCTGAGTCAATGCATAGATTTACATCCTCCATTTTAATGTCTCCAGAGTATTTTACTGAAGTATAATTGTATAAAAGGAGAATTATTTACCAGTCACCTTTGTTGGAGTTAGGGTTGTTTCTCTCTTTCACTATTATAAACAATGTCTTGATAGATATTTTTGTATGATAGATATTTTGTAAGTCTCTTATGTACTTATGCCCATTTACAGTTCTACTATTGATCACTTGCCTGACTCTGTAGGCTATTTTAACCACTTTGAGCCTCTGTGTATTTATCTGTTAAAAGGGGCCAAGAAAAGAATCTATCTCACAGTGTTTCTGTAGGTAGTTAACAGCTTGGTCTGTTGCCAAGCTTATGTTAAACACTGAATAGTAATAATAATAATAATACTTTTCTGATACTATTACTATGATAAGATGGCAAAAATAATTTCTCCCTTGCATTGTGATTATTTATATCTTAATGGAACTATTTAATGGTTTGGGTCTGACTTATGTTTATGTTGTCACTCGTATCTCCTTCTCATGCTTTTTACAAAGTGGTTGCTCAATAAATGTGATCAATGAATATTGGATAAATGCATGAGTAGATGAATAATTGAATGATGCATGAATGAATGAAGTAATAAGCCTCTAATTAAGAACAAAGGTTAATTGACCCATACACTGGTACTAACTTCAGGCTCACTGTGGCCACAAGTGCTCTCCTTATCATTCCAACAGCTGTCCAGGTCATCAACAGGTGATCAGAAATAGTTGGAGCAGGAGCTAGTGTGTTTAAGTTGATTCTTTTCTTATGGGTCCTGCATTCAACTTCATACTAACCTCCCCAACAGACAGACACCAGCATGTGAGTGCCAAGGAGCAGGCATACTTCCTCCTTGAGGAGGTGATGCTCTGATACAGATCCAGGCTACACAAAGAATATAGTGTGTTCAGGTCCCTGGAGATGTCAACTAGACTGGGGTCAATCAAACAAAACCAGAGTGGGGACAGCTTCACCCTTTGGGGAAAAGGGTAAAAGGATTCTTGAATAAATTTCCATGTTGTAGATCCCATTCACCAAGATTTGTTAGAGTCATTGCTAATAGGGTTTGAGAGCTGAACATATTTGGGTTCAAATTGTGTTTTTGCAAATTATTAGCTATGTAACAGAGGGGTAATAATCTCTCTTGGCCTCAGTTTCCTTATTGTAAAGTGGAGATTCTAATACCTACTTGTTTGAGTTGTTGTGGGGATTAAATCAGGTAATGTATCAAGAGTTTTAAAGTTTTTTATTTTATTTTATTTTATTTTTTACTGTTTTGGCATTGTGGGGCAGAAGTTTCCTCACCTGGGAATCAGGTATGACAATATCCATTTGGCTTACCAGACTCTGCTACCATGAAAGCTCCTCTCACACCCCATTCTATTAATATCCTGTCCCCCAAATTTGCCATAAAAATTGTCGGTCCTGTCTCCTGTCTCCTTAGGCCTCTGCTCTCTTACTAGAGAGAGTAATGAATTAATCCTTGTGGATGGACTAGCATGCCTGTGTCCAGAATCAGATCTACTTTGTACTTGCATCTTTCACAGCTCTAATCACATTATTCACAGAGGTCATTTAACTAGCCTGCCTCCTCTGCTAGATGGCTAGTGCCTTTCAGATAGGACCATGTCTTGTTCACCTTTGAATCTGGAGCTCCAGCACAATATAGGAGGTCATTAAACACCTGTCAAATGGAGCCCAGTGACTTAATTTTTTTTCTTGGCAGAATGTTAGGTCTTCAAAGGTTGGGCTCAAGCTGCTTGTTCAATGTTGAATTCTTCCTCCCTGGTAGGCTTTAAGTAACTACAGTTTGAATGAATGAATGAGACAAGAAGGAAGGGATAGACAGAAGAAGAGATGGTATAAACACAGTCCACCAGCATATAACCAGATCACACCAAAGAGCTGTGTGGCAGTTTGATATTATTTATGAATTCCAAAAAGAGAGATCATGTTTGTAAACTGGTCTGTTCCTCTGGGCGTGATAACCCTTTGATTGGATTAGATTCAGCTGAGATGTCTGATTAAATTATGTTAAGATTAGGGCTTTGATTCAACCATGTCATTAGAGTGTGACTCAGCGTTAAGTCCCAACCCCCTTGGTGGGCTGATAAAACAGACTTTCACGGAAGTACACAGAGAAAAAGAACATAAAGGAAGAGAAGACAGCTCATTAGATGTGGCAAAGGCCCTAGGAAGAGAGATGAGCCTGATAGTCTATAGCTAACCTTGTGAAGAGCCCAGAGCAGCTGAGCCCAGAAAGAAAAGAGCCCCAGGGAGAGAGACAAGCCTTATGCCAGCCTACAGCTGAGATTGGAAGAAGCTGGGACCATGGAGCCTTAAGAGGAAGAAGGAAGGCTGAACCCTTGCAGACATCTCCCGCCATCTTGCTTCAACACGAAAAAGCACCTCTTATGGTACCTTGAGTTGGACTTTTTAGGGCCTTATAACTGTAAGCTTTTACCTCAGATAAATACCCTTTATAAAAGCCAACAGATTTCTGGTACTTTGCATCAGCACACCTTTGGCTGACTAATACAAGGTGCTAACCACTGGCCAGCTCAGTTAGCAGCTCATCTGAGCTTCTCTCTGTGTCAGCACACATTCTGCAACATGCCTCACTTGAGGGCTCCTGCCTTGACTGATCATCTTTTTTTGTGATAAACAGGAAGGGAAATCATTATGGCACAAGTGCCTTGTCATTCCTAATACCTCTGCCCTCGATGGATGTTCTCCATTTAAGGAGTTTGTAGGAATCTAGAGGAAATGATTGCTATCCAGGCTTAACCTGGAGCAAGTTCATCATTAAATGACTCCTATAATTTCCACTGCTCAACACTCATCTTTTTCTTGCAGGGCTAAGGGAGGACAGGGTTTTGACTTCAAGACAGAGAAAGCTGCCACCTTACTGCTCTTTCTGTGATTTGTAAGTTGTTGAGAAGATAGGGCAAGAGGAATTGCCATCAAATGGGCAGCTGCTTGGAGCTGTAGGAACTTTTAAACACCTTTGGTGGGAGCGTTTGTCATGATCTCGCAAAGTTGGTAATATGCATATTCAATGACCCAATAATTGGAATCCTAAGTATTTACTCTGGAGAGGTGCATGTATTTATTCATCAGGATGAATGCACGGAAACTTCATAACAGCATTGTTTGCAATAGCCCAAACTATAAACGAAGCTAAATATCCATATAAATGGTATATTTATATAGTGTGGTATATTTATACATTGGAATATTACACATAAATGAAAATGAATGAAACGCAACATGGATAAACCTTGTGTATATAACATTGAGTGAAGAAAACAAATAGTATGATCTCATTCACAGAAAATTAAGAAACAGACAAAACAAAATATATTGTTTATGGATGCAGACAAAGGAAGAAAAGCTATAGAGACAAGTAAATAAATGATTACCATAAAAGTTAAGGTAGTAGTTACTTCTGGGGAGAGGAAGAAGGGTCTTGATTGGGAAGAGACCCATGGGTGACTTTGAGGTGCTGGTAATATTCTATTTCTTCATCTAGGTGGTAGATACGTTGATATTCACCTTATAAATGTTTGCTAAACCGATTTTGGGCCCCCCTTTGAAGGTATGCTATATTTTACAATAAAATTTTTTCTTAAAAAATTCAGCTTCTTAAAGACAACCCATAGATATTGAGCTATAATTTATCCTTGTGTTTAAATGAGTGTTTTTCAAACTTGCAAGATCTTAAAAATGATCTAGGGCTTTTGTTAAACATGCTGATTTTCAGGTCCCTGGAGATTCTGATTTTGTAGGTCTGGGCCTGAAGTGATTTTTTTTTTTTTGATAGGGGAATTTTGGAAAAATCTGTTAATAACTGTGGTTTTCAGCCCTGACTGTGCATGGGAATCACCTGCTCAGCTTTAAAAATTACTAATGCCTAGCTGCCACCCCTCAGAGCATCTGATTTAATTAGTCTGGGGTGTGCCCTGGGCATCAAGACTATTTAAGGCTCCCCAGATGAGAATCACTGGTTTAGGTTAGTGCCTCTTAAACTGTAATGTACATTTGGATTACCTAAGGATTTATTAAAATTTAGATTCTGTTTCAGGATGTCTGGGGTAGGGCCTGAGATTCTGCATTTCTCATGGGCTCCCAGGTGATGTGGATGCTGGTCCCTGGATGACCCTCACTTTACTCATCTATAAAATGAGGTGATGATAATAATTGCACTTTCTTGTTTTAAGGGTCAAGGAGAAGGATCAAGAAGGCCAATCCAGGTAATGCTCTAGCAGAGTGTCAAGCAGAGAGCAGGGGCTCAACAAATGCTGTGGCCCCTGCTGCACTGAAGAGCTCCTGGAAGCCGGTTGGCCTGGAAGCTGTTGAGGGTGGGCACACTGCTCTAGCAGTTTCTCTGCTTCTTCATTGCCCAGAGACCAAGATAGAGGGCCAGCATAACACACGGTCCCATTAGCTTAAGAGTAAACTGTAGTGAGGCTTGCAGAGGAGGAGAGGGACTAAGGGTGAGGTAGAGAATCAGATCGACCCTACTGAAAACTGAAGAGAATAAAAGACAAGCCATGGACCCTGAGGACAGAACCCTTTGATGTTGGGGTTCTCCTGCCTTGCCATTATTTTAAATACAGTTGATTCACACTATTTGTGGATTCTATATTTGGAGATTTGCCTACCCGCTAAACTTTACTTGTAACACCAAAATCAATACTCATAGCACCTTCGCGGTCATTCATGGATATGCACAGAGCAGTGAAAATTTGAGTCACCCCATGCGTCTGTTCCCAGCTGTTGTCAAACAAAGTGATGTTCTGCCTTCTTGTTTCAGCTCTCCTATGGTAAACAAGTATCCTTTTTGCAGTATATTTAGTGCCATGTTTTTTGCATTTTTCTGCTTTTTGTTGGTGACTTTGCTGTTTAAATTGATGCCCAAGTATAGTGCTGAAGTGCTGTCTAGTGTTCCTAAGCACAAGAAGACTGTGATGTCCTTTACAGAGAAAATATGTGTGTTATATAACTCAGACATGAGTCATAGTGCTGTTGGTCCTGAGTTCAATGTCAGTATATCAACAATATATTAAATAAGGTGTCTTTAAGCAGAAACACACATAAAGCAAGATTATGTTTTGGTCAGGTGATGAAAATGTTGTGCCCAGAGGCTCATAGGAACCTAACCTTGCATCTCTCTTAGGAGCAATGGCTCAGAATTTGCTAATTCAGTGTTTGTGGTAATTTTATAGAACATAAGTACTGTTTATTGTCTATCTTCTCCACTACAATTCATTCATTCATTCATTCAACTAATATTTGCTGAGTGCCTACTATAAGTGAGGCACTCCTCTAGGCACTGGAGATACATCAGGGAACAAACAACATCCTAGTGGGGCAGCAGCAGAGGGTAGACAGTGAACAAATAACATCATATATTATTTGATAGGTAAGAAGGTAATAAGTGCTTTGAAAAAAAGAAATTGAGTGGGCTAAGGTGTGGGGGGAAGGGAATATGTGTGAGTGGGTGTGTTGCAGTTTTTAATAGGTGGTTAGAGAAGATCTCATGGGAAAAATGACATTTGAACAAAGGTGAGAGAGCCATGCTGATACTGGGGAAGAAGCATCCCAGGAAAAGTAACAGTTCCACTGGGAAATGATGGTGGCTTGGATAGGAACAGTGGAGGTGACCCAGGACCACTGTGTACAGCTGAGCATGGCACATTAGGGGAACCATTCATATGGATGCAATGCGAATGTCACTACCCCCTAGAGTTTTGCAGAGCACGACGTGCACAGCTGTACACAGTAACCCTGTAAGAAGTAGGTGGATTCCACGTGGGCAGGGATTTTATTTTGCTCCATGCTGTATGCCTAGTGCTTCAGCAGTGCCTGGCACAAAGTAGGTGCGCTACAAAAATGTATTGAATTTTTATTTTGTCTGATTCTACCTTTTGCATTCTTGGAAACACAGTGGCTGCAGGTGAGTTAGTGAAGGCTGAAATGTGTTTTGGCAGATTTTTAAAACGTCTCTGTTTTTCTTTGATGGCCACTTTGCATGCCCTGGTTTAAAAGCCCCTTTGCACTTCAAAACACTATCATTTTTTTGTCATTAGGTGCAAACCAGCTTTTAACGGCATTATTTGCAGAGAATAGGGAAAAATAAACTTTATTATATGTTGTTATCCGCCCCCCCCCAAGGATCACGTCTGAGTCACCTCTCACTCACTGATCTGTTCTGGCTGCAATTAAAGTTAAATCACCTTTGGGACCAGAACAGTCTCATCTTTATTTACAGCACCTGCAAATCAAGCAGCTCCTCCTAATTTTAACAGCTCCTTCAGTGGCAAAAATCTCTTTTCCAAAGGAGCAGGTGGAGAGGTGATAAAGAATGGTTACTGAACATTCTCCTCTGGGGATGGGGTAGAGACTGGGCTAGGGAGGAGAGCCATTTTGTGCTGTGGCAGTCAGTGCCCGACAAAGCCTAGATTCAGGTCTGGGCACTGCCATTTGTCAGCCTTGGGATCTTGGGCAGGGCATGGACATTTGCTGGGTCTCAGTTACCTAGATAATGAGTGGCTGGGAGTGGCAATGCCTGGTAAACCCATTCCAAAAGACTGTGTAAACCCAATAAGACCACATATGAGAAAGTTCTTGTATTTTCAGTAGCAGAGAGGGTTTTAAGGGTGGGAAATCTATAATAAGTTTATTATTTTAATGATCAGAATCATTGTACGTTTTCTTAGAAACCCTTCTCGTTATATATCAGTGTGCTGAAATACCTTTCCTTCCACTCCTGGCTCCCTATGCTTTTTTCTCCTTCCCCATTTCCATTGAATTCATCCAGCAGCTATTTATTAAACACTTACCATGTGCTGGCCTCTGTGCACAGGGCAGATGTGGCTTCTGCCTGTAAGGAGCCTACAAGCTAATAGGAGAGTGGTCTGGAAAAAAAGGATCATGTACATGGCTCTGGGATTGCCATTGTGCTGTGTTCTAGGAAGGGAAAATATTGGGAGCTATTGGAACATATAACAGACCTAAATTAGACTGGAAGGTCAGGAAGGCCTCCCTTGGGAAGTGGCACTTGGGCCAATGCATGAAGGTCAGCTGGGGGTTAGCCATCTGAAGGAATGGAATGGTCTTTCAGGAGGGTGGAACAGTATGTGCAAAGATCTGAGGTGGGGTGAAATAGAAGGTTGGTGTGGCGGGAACAAGGCAAGTGGAGAGAGAGGTAAGCGATGAGGGTGGAAAGGTGGGGAGGGGTGAGAGCGGGTGGGCAAATTAATTTTGCAGTTGTGCATTAACATAGCTCTTGAAAAGGGGGATGCAATGTACTGGCCATGATGATGTCAAAACCACACCACGTAGAAACCAGACAGACAAGCAAACAACAACAAAACAATGCTGGTTCTGCTTCACCTCGATCATTGGAAACATCTTTTCTAAACGTGCTGGCTGGAGCATGTTTTAAATCAAGTCATCAACCTTCAACCAGGAGTATGTATGAGCAGCTCCTTCTGGGCAATTAGAGAATAAGGTAATCCTTGCTCTTCTGACTCCAGAAGGAAGGTTGGGGGAACAGAAGAAGGCAAAGGCGATGCCCAATTCAGTACTCTATTAAGCCCCGCAGAAAGCCTGTGCTGGAGTTCACCCTTTTAATAAGATTCTCCAGATGACAGCCCTCTTTGGAAGTTCCTATCAATCACCCTATGACATTGTTCCAATAAACAGAAACCCCTCTAGATGGACTCCAGCAGGCAGACAGCTTTGCCCACCAGGGGGCTGGGTCGCCTCCTGATGTTACCAAGAAATGCTCATTATCAAGCCCAGGCAATCAGATTTACATTGCTAATTGAAGAAAAAAGCTACAGTAAGCACTGGAGTGAGAATTATTGGTCAATATTAAGGAAAAACTCCCCGAGTTCCCTTGGGGGTATCAGTGTCAGCAGCCACAACAGGCTGCTATGCCTGATGATAATAAAAGAGAAGCTTAAAATGGGCACTGAGGAGTGTCAGGAGACTCCAGAGATCACAGTGCCTGCCTCTGATGGGGAGTTTTGAGGCATTTCAGGGCAGTGGGGTTTAATAGAAGCAGCCTCGGGTTGTAAAGGGGACTTGTATCTTGGGTGGGTTCTCATAGGACCAACAGGGCTATCTAACCAGAGCTGGTTCCACTGTCATTCTAAATGGCAGATCTGGCTCAGGAAAATGCCTCGGTTCCCCTTTAGCAGATAGTAAAGCCTTACTGTGAACATCACTTGACCTGAGATCCAGCAGGGAGGTCAGATGGTCCTTATAGATCATGAAAGCTGACAGGGTGGGCCAACAGCAGGCCCCCTTTCTTCCCCCTTGGAAGGCACAACAAAAGGGAAAGCCATCCCCCCTCTCCTGAAATGACATGATGACAAACTCAGACTCTTATGTTGACTACAGTGTGTGTGTGTGTGTGTGTGTATTTTAAATGGTACTGGGGCCGGGGAATGAGCCTGGGACCTCTCATGTGGGAAGCTGGTGCTCAACCAATGAGCCACATTGGCTCCCCTGAGTTGGTTTTTTCTTTTGTTTTGCTTGTTGTTTGTTTTATTTTTGTTTTTAGGAAGAACCTGGGACCAAATCCAGGACCTCCCATGTGGGAAGCAGGAGCTCAATGCTTGAGCCACACCTGGTCCCTGTTTTGTGTATATTTTTTACCTTTTATTTAGAAATACTTTTAAACTTATAGAACACTTAAAAAATAATACATATCACATACAGAGAACTCCAACATACAATTACCCCATCTCCACAGATACCCACACCCACTAGTTTTAACATTTTGCCACATTTCTGAATCATTCTGTCATCCATCTATCCATCTCTCTATAATCTATCTATCTATCTATCTATCTATCTAATCTATCTACCATCGATTTTTTGAACACTTGAGTATAGGTTGAATACTCATGCTCCTTGAACACTTAACACTGCCATGTACATTTCCTAAGAACAAGGGTATTCACTTATATAACCATTATAAGTGCCATTATCAAATTCAAGAAATTTAATATTGATATACAGCTTACAGTCTATATTCCATTTTTTCATGTGTCCCAGCAATGTCCTTTTGAGCCTTTTCTCCTCCCCTGTTAGATCCCATCCAGAATCTTGTATTGCATTTAATTGTCATTGTCTCTTAAGTTGCTCTTTTTCTTTTTTGATTGTGAGAATTACAATTAAATTATACATTGTAAACTTTCCCATCTCAACTACTCCCAAGCATATCATCCATTGGAATCAATCACATTCATAATGTTGTGGTACATTCACTACCCTCCATTACTAAAACTTTCCTGTCTCCCCAAACAGAAACCCTACACCCATTGTGCAGTAATTCCCCATTCCCCCTGCCCCCCAATCCTGGCAACTTGTATTCTAATTTCTGTCTCTATGAGCCTGCATATCCTCTGATATTTTCTTTTTAGATACCATGAGGCTTAACAGAGTTTGTGTTTTGACAAATGCTCCTCATACCCAATGGAGGGCCTGGTGCAAAGTCTTTAATCTGAGAATATTTGAAAAATATTAGTTGGTAATTATCAAGGAAGTATGGTCAAGCAGATCCAATCTTGGTATCACAGCTGTATTTTTGTGTTTTGAGAAAAGTATGTTTTTTATGATTTTTTTTCTTTCCTGCCTTTAAATAGTATAATGAAGGAAAATTTAAGTATTTGAATTGAATTGTATTTCATGGAAGGCTACAGTTTAATTGCATTTAATCCATTGGAGACTACTTGGGAGAGGGGAACAAATGAGGACACTGTGGTTTCCCAGCTCCATTTTAACTTGATGGATTCCTTTTCATTCTTTTTAAACAGCTTTTAATTATGAAAAATTTCAAACATAAACAGAAATATCAAGATAGTATAATGACCTTACATGCTCATCTTCCACCTTCAACAATTATCAGCTCATGGTCAATCTTGTTTCATCAACACACCTACTGTTATTCCCACTCCCTTTAAAATATATGAAGCTAATCCAGGCTGTCATGTTATTTCATCAGTAAAAATATTTCAATAAGAATCTCTGAAATATAAGTGCAAGATCAGAAGCATTTTAGAAAATATAACCACAGTACCATTATCACACCTAAAAATTAACAGTATATCATTAAATATCCTGTGCCCAGTTCTAGGTTTTGGGATGCCTTTGGGTCTAGGACAGGGAATGTTGGATGATGAATATCAGAGAACACACTGCTAGAGTGTTTTTTACTTCTTCATGTTTCATTCTCCAATCATCCTACTACCATTTCCTTTTTAGAGTTTTCCAATATTGCTGCATGTATTATGTGTAGGGTTCTTACTTGTGGCAGAGACAATATGGACTGTGCTTACTCCCTCTTACCCGAACTAGAACCTGAATGATACATTTTAAAATTATCTATTTTATTTATTGGGTTTAAGTTTTGCATTTTTAAAAGTCAATTTTATTGAAGTATAATTTACATATAATCAAATACATGCATTTTAAGTGTTCATTCAGTGTATCTTGACATATACATATACCCATATAAATATCAGCCCAATCAAGATATAGAACCTTTGTGTCATCTCAGAAAGTTCCCTTGTATACCTCTGGATTTTTTTTTTTTTTTTTTTAAGTTTGAAAACTTCCAGAATCAAATATGTCATTTGCTTTTAATTTTTGAAGAAGAGCAAAATCTCTTATTGGCCAAATCCTCTACTTCACCCGAGGGCCAGGGTCCCAGTAGACTCGCAAATGAGGCAGTACCAGGTATGATTCTGGACAGAGGACAGAGAAGGTGAGAATCTGAGAGAGCAGTCCATTGTGGGAGGAAATGTGCTTCTCTGGGCTTGGGTCGGCCAGCTCTGGCAGAACCCTGCTGGCCTTCCATCCAGACTGCACCTCCCAGGAGCTTTGCATTCTGCGAGGCTGCCAACAAAACAAACACAGTCAGAGACAGCGAGCATATTTCTTAAAAGTCAACTTGATCTACCTCCTGGAGGGTGTGCTGCATGTCCCTGTGCCAGTCACAGTAGATAGTCAATTTCCTCCCAGCAGTCGGCCAGAAGAAGTCCCACCTGCCGATGTGACAGGGGAAAGGCAGGCTATCTTGCCTAAAATGCACACAGCCTGAGTCCTCCTTGCAAACAGCACCTCTTTGTCTTGCTCAGGACAAATGTGGACTTAAAAGAACAAGCTGTTCACTTAATTCATTTTTCTCCTGGTGGAATTCCTCCAGGTGTGATCAGGTTGGGAACATAGTTATGTAGGCTGGTGGATTTGAGAGATGCAGAGCTGGTCTAATGTCTCCTGGCCCGTTTAGAAGCAAATTGTTGCCCTGGAAACAGCTATCAGATTGAAAATAGTAAGTTATGAATATTCCCCATCTTTCTCCGTGTTTGAGTTCATGGAAACTGTTATCTGCCTTTAATAATGGTAGTTAATTCATGGTTGCTGGTACTTTAAGGTATTGATATAACTCCATTACTACACTCTTAAGAGTGGAAGAGAGGGATGGTAGTTTGTTATTAAACAATCTCAGTATTAACCAGTTACACACATGTAGTCTAGAGGATGTGAAAAATTACTTCTTTTAGGTCAGGTCTCAGATTTCAAACCATACGGACATCACTGACAATTGCTGTGGGTGGGAAGTGCTTCTCCTCAGCTTGTCACAGCATCTCAACACAGATGACTCCACTAATATTGGCTCAAGGGCCTGCTCTTCATGGGTACTGTGGAACCACTTACTTCGGATTCTGTTTTTCAGTCTCTTTCACCCCTTTCTTTCTGTTCCCCTCATGATCCTACCTTTTCTATCCAGTATTTAAAGATGGGAATTTAGCTGCTTAGCCACTTCTGGCTTCACTGAGGGTAAGCCCAGGATGGGAAGCTGGACTGAAGGTGGATGGTGGCTTTGGACCGCAGGGGTAGAGCAGATATCTACAGTAGTGGGTAATTAGGGCATTCACACTGCCGTGTGGTCTTCCTTCTGGCTCACGTGCTTCACATTATTATGCTAAAAGAATTTCTGTATTTCTTTCCAAGTGTGCCTTGTCCCCATTTGGAATGTTCTGGCCCCAGGAAAGGGTGTGAGGAGGAAAAAAAAACCCTGCCCATGTAAGCCATATTAACATGAACCGAAAATTGGAAATAAACTTTTTGGCATGTATACCTCCTTTGAAATAACAAAAGCACAAGAATGATCCATTCTTTTAAATGCAACAGCTGCTTTGTCAATTCAGAGTCCTTAAAAAATCTGAATTTGGAGGCAATCCCTGGGTATTTACATTTTTAGCAAGTTCACCGGGTGATTCTTACAGGATTCAAGAACCACAGCTTTAGGGAGCTCACCTGCTTCCCAAATGGGAAAGAGAAAAACAGAACAGCTCCATCCAAGGGAATGAGTAAGTAAGAAGTTATGTGTTTCTTGAGTAGTGAATGAGATTAATAAAATCCCCCAAAGACTTGGTAGGAAAACAGAAGATGATTACAATGGTTTAAGTGAGGAATGTAGCATTAGTGATAAAACATGGGTAAGTTATTTAAAGAAATTGGATTGTTTAGTGTTAGATTAAGCATTTTTGGAGGCAAAGAAAGTCACATAAATTTACAAAATGGAAAACTGGGAAACCATATTCACAGCATTGAAAATTTCTCAACAGGGAAAAATAACAAAAGGCATTTTCTAGTGAGCTGAAGCAGGGCATAATATATGTTGTTTCCAGTAATAGTGACACATTTCTGTTGATTTGGAGTCTTAATTCTTTCAAAACTTTGGACTTTGTGCAGACTGAAATCTTGTGATTATTTCAAGGTAAATATGGACTTCTAGTACCCAGTTGAGAGCTAGAGATGGAAAACTCTTCCATTGTTCAAAAGCGGGAGGTGAAGGTTGATTGATTGATTCATTCATTCATTTATTAAACAAATGTTTTTTGAAGGTCTCCTACATCCTAGGCATAATACCAGGCCCTAGAGTTGGACTGGTAGACAATCCGAATTATTTGGTGTCTGAATTTAAAGACTGGCCTCCTGTATTAGTTTTCTGTTTCTGTGTAACAATTTGCCCCAACACTTAGTGGCTTAATGAACATTTATTATCCCACAGCTTTTGTGGGTCAGGAATTCAGGAGGATCTTAGGTGGCTTGTTCTGACTCAGAATCTTTAATGAGATTGAAGTAAAAATGTTGGCTGAGGCTGTGGTCATCTGAAGGCTTGACTGGAGCTGGGGGATCCACTTCTAAGATGAGTTATTCATGTGCTCTATTGGTGGGAGGCCTCATTACTGGCCATATTGGCCTCTCCATAGGGATGCTGGAGTGTCCTCACAGCATGGCATCTGGCTTCCTCCACAGCGAGTGCCTGAGGAGAGAGCAAGGATATTATATACTGTGATTTCTGTCAAATTTTATTTCTTAGAAGTGAGTCACTAAGTTCAACTACACTTAAGAAGAGGGTAATTAGGCTCCATCCTATGAATGGAGGAGTATCAAAGAATTTGTGGAAATCCTTTTATATCATCACATCCCATTTATTCAAAGGGCTTTGTTACCCAGGTTAAGGCTGATTCGAATATGCCTTTAAAGGTAATGTATAGGCAAGTTGACGTAATGATTGACACTCTCCCTGGTGCCAACCATATAGTGATTATTGACCATGGCTATACATTAGAGGGGAAAGTGTTTCAAAAAATACTAATACCTGGGTCCTATCTCCAGAAATTCTGACTCAAATGGTCTGGAATGTAGTCTGAGTATTGGTAATTTTTAAAAGCTCCCTTTTTGATGAAGTATTGCCTTAATAAGGTAAAAAAGTATTAATTTATCAATCTTTAAGCAACTGGCTGTTAGATGCTGTCTTAGTCTTTATTTAAATTGCATAATTTGATCAGCTCCCTAAGTGTGTTTGTGACCTTTCTCATCATTTGTATCCATTTTAGACATGTCCTGGTCTGGTTTTCTTATTTATTTTGGATCCTGTTTCTCAACTATATTAAAGTTTGACATATTGATGTTTCTTACAGCTTCATCATGTATTCACACATCTAAAGGAATAATCTTAACTCCAGCAAAATTGGCTTGACGCATGTGTGTGCTATGTAAAAATGTCAGGAATGCTATAATTATATTTTATCAGGTGAAGCTTAACATTTTAATAGGCAGTGTCTAAGACTGATCTGACAGGGTGTTTTTGGATGGTGAAATGGATGCTCAAAATAAGAAAACACCACTCAGAAAGTAAATGAATCATTTCTGCCAGACAAGTAGGATTGGAGTTTATTCTGAAGCGCCTGTATAATTTTTTTCGAAGTGCTGTCCTCTTTTAATGTATGTTCATTAAATCTGATTTGGTAGGTTGGGAAAATAACCCCTCTGTGACATGTTAATCATTGAAGAAGAAAAGTGAACATTTGGCAAGGTTCCAGGAGAGACCCTTAGTTGGGTATTTATTTCATCTCACTATGGGTATATAATTCACCAACCGAAATACCAAGAGTTTAAGCAACTTCATCGACTAGACAGCTCCATCTATCCCTTTGTATTTCAAGACATAATATCCACCAAATGGAACAAATGGGTTCATTATAGCCACACTATTCATTATCATTATTCTCTCATGGGAGTGAATTTAATTTACTTGGGTTATTCTGCTGATGTTGTGTTGTTTTTGTTTTGTTTATAAACAGGACAGTCATGAGTCCCTTGCCTTGAGTTAGGTCCTTGATTGGAAGCATAATTTTGCACATTAGCTGGCAAATTGATGAGCTAGGCATTTTACATATGCATGCAACACTGCCAGCTCTTTCATGAAATGTTTATTTTTATCTCTAAGAAAGATTGCTTTTTCTCTGGAGTGCTAAAATGATCCCCGTTTGGATAGGGGGTTGATCAGTCTGCACCATTTACCATCCCAGGACTGTCTGGTTGATCCAGATGATCTGATTGTCAGTGTCCTTCCTTCTTCACAAGGCATTCTGTGGAGAATAGAGGTTTAGGGTTTGGACTTGGAAGTTAGGAAGACCTGGATTTGTATCTCATATTAACAGCCTACTGTATGTAAGTAAGCATGACACCTTACTCTCTTAGGCAAAGAACTTCTCTCTTGCCTTTCACAGAAAGTTATTGTGAGGATTAAATCAATGCATAGATAACTCTTGTTTCTGTTTGCCTCGCATATTTCTCCCCTATCCTTTCTACTGGTTACAGCCTCTTATTATTATTATTATTATTTTTTAAAACTTTTATTCCATGGTGTCCAATACTTGACAGTGCTGGGCATTTGGTTAAAGAAAATCCAAACAGGATTTCATTGATGGAAATTTGTTTTAACACTGAAGGATATTATTCCATCATCCTCTGGATAATTCCAGTTGTTGCTCTTTTTGAAGATAATGTTTCTTTTTCATTTGGCTGTTTTAAAATTTTCTCATTATCACTGGATTTTTGAAGTTTTACTATGACATGTCTCAGTGTGCTTTCTTGTTTGTATGTGTGTGTGTTTGTGTGTGTGCTTTGTATTAGCCTTGCATGGGGTTCATAGAGTTTCTTGAATCTATAGTTTGATATCTTAAATCAGTTTTGGAAAATTCTCTTCAAAAATTTCTCCACTCTCCACCTCAGCACCATTCTCTTTTCTCCCCTTCTTTGAGTTCAATTACATAATTAGAGCTTTTCAAGAAGTCTAATCTATCTCATGATTTTTAAAAATGCATTTCCCATCTTACATTTATCTTCCTGTTTAATTCTTGGTAATCTGTACTTTACATACCTTCAGATAGATTAATTTTCTCTTCTTCTGTGTCTAATCTGATCTTAAGCTATCTGTTCTATTCTTTATTTCAGTTATTGTACTTTTCAGTTCTTGAAATTTCATTTGATTCTTTGATGTAGACTACAATTACCCGGTTAAATTCTTCATCTTGCCATTTATTTTCTTGGATATATTAAAGTTATTTAAAATTCTCTGTTTGATAATCTAATCTCCTGATCACCTGTAGGTCTGTTTTTATTGTCTGCTTTTTCCCTCTTGGTCCCATCTCCTTAGTCATTTTTTGCTAAATGCCAGATATATGTACTAACTATCGTAGAACTTCTGTGTGATGCTGTCTTCCTCCAGGGAGAACATACTTTTGTTATAGGTAGGCAGCTAGCTAAAGTAGAGGCATATTACCTTAATTCAGTGTGAGATTGAGCTGATTGGAAGCTGGGCTTGTCTGTACAAGGTGTTTTAGTTTGCCAAAGGGCTGCTGATGCAAAGTACCAGAAATCTGTTGGCTTTTATAATGGGAATTTATTTGGAGTAAAAGCTTAAAGTTCCAAGGCCGTGAAACATCCAACTCAAGGCACCATAAAAGGTGGTTTCTCACCAAAGTCAGATGCCATGTGTTGAAGCAAAATGGAGGGCAATCTCTGCATGGTCTCTGATTTCCCCTCCAGGCTTCCTCTCTCAGGCTCAGTTGCTCCGTTCTCTTCCCAGGTGCAGCTGTAAGCTACCTGGCATATAGCAGGGCTGGTCTCCTCTTGAGCTGCTTGGTGGGCCCAGCCTCTTGAGGGCTTTGTTCTTAAGCAATCATCTCTCTTGTGTTTCAGAATCAAATATGACAGTTTCCTTTTTTTCCTCCTCTATCTGTCTGAGTGAGTCTGTTTATATTAGACCCAATAAAGGGGTGGGGACTCAATGTGAATCAGGCCCCACTGGCATAATCCAGTCAAATGGGTCTCACACCCAGAGGAATGGATTAGTTTAAAACATAATCTTTTGCTTTTTGGGATTCACAAAATTCAAACTGTCACACAGGGGTTAGTCTGTATCCTGTTTCCCTTAATTTTAGGCTGTAGTCCTTCAGGATTCTTAATCAAAACCCTGGGGTCTTTACCAGAGCCCCTTATTTTTGGCTATTCCTGAACTCCAGTTTTTGTCAAGTCATCATTGTGAGACTGCCATGAGCCTCTGCTTAGCTTCCCAGGATTTTTGCTTAGGCTTGGGTTCTCAGCCTCTGGCCACTAATTACAAATTTGCAAATACATCACAGGGAATGCTGTAGCCATGTGTAAAGCTTATTTCCTACTCCATGACTTTGGCCCTTCAAGTTCTGGCCACTTCAGTATCCGTGATTTCGGTCTGTCCCTCAGCCCCATGAGACTTCTGAAAGAGCTGCTCATCTTTTTAATCTTTTAGTTAGCACTTTCTGCTCAGCTTCGTACCTTACAATTGCTTCCAAAATTGGCAAATGCCTCAAGGGGTAAAGAGCTATAGAATAGTGTGTTTTTCTCACATCATGGCCACCTTCATAGCTTTTGAATTGCTTCAAACATATATATTTTTATTTTCCAGCTTTTTTAGTTATTCTTTTTTGGGACTATTGGTCTCATACAAGCTAGACTATTATAGCTGGAAGCAGCAACCTCTCCTGGAAGTTTTAGTTTTTGTCTGAGATTCAGAAATGGAAAGGCCAATGGTAGTTCCTAGGGAGCTAATTCTGCTGATATCTCTTCTGATGGTCTGGTTATGGTGTCTCCTGAAGTTAATTGTTCCTCCCTTCCTTTTAATCTATGACCCACCTAGTATATTTCCAGTAAAATGCCTCTTTTTTCTTAACTTCATCTGAGTTAGGTTTCCATCACTTGCAAATCAAAGACATAAAACACATCTGTTAGTTGGCTAATTAGAACAAGAGGACCAAATTGTATTTGTGCAAGAGTGTGATTATGTAATGTTCTGGGGGTCAAGAGGCCAGGTTTTATGAAGTTTTAATAACTACTCTGTCAATGGACAGGATTGTGACCTTGGAGAAATCATCCCCTTGGGTCTCAGTTTTCTCATCTGTAAAATTTTATGTTTGTACAAGATTACCTCTAAAGTTCCTTCAAGCTGAAAATCCTATGGTTCTGATTTGAAGCTAATTGGCCCACATAGGAATTGAATCCAAAACTTGCCCCTTTTAAACACATGGTTTTACCAATTGATCAAGATAATATTCTACCCACAGTGTTCCTTGTTAACAAAATAAAAGCTAGCTATAAAATTTCCTGCCCATATAAAGTGAGGCACACCAGAACAGAAGTAACCCTTGTTTGGAACGGTTTTGCAAGGGGTAAGCTCAGTTGGAAAGGTCACTTTAATAGTGAATGCCAATGGTTGTGCCTGACTTAGATGTCACTTTGTACCAATAGATGAAGATGTTCTTTTAACCTGAACACTTCACAAAGATACAAAAAAATTTAATTGGATAGATCTACCCTCACATTTTAGAGTAACTTTATGTAGTTATTTATAATTAACTTAGACATGTATACCCATAACTTTATATGCATATAAACAGATGCAATATGTACATCAGGCTCCTTTACTTTTATGGGAGGGTGTTAAGTTTTAACGGTATGTTGAGCTCAACAGAGTCTATCCATGGCACCATTGGCTCTGTGGAATACCAGTACCCTAGTTTGTAGTAGCTGATGTAGATTGGTAAGCTCAAAAGCTCAATTTTGAGATACATTTATGAAGTGGTACCAATCCAATCTTCAGATTCTCCAAAATTTAGACTTGATTGAATTTCTAGGCGAGGATCATATCTGATTTTGCTCACTCCTGACTCTCCAATAATAGGAGAGCTGTGTACCTGGCATATATTCTTTTGCCCTTTGGGGAGAATTTCTTTGGCTCCATGAAACCCAATTACATCAAATCTGATCCATTCCTCCCATCTTCCCATTATTCCTGTAGGCTAAATTGCCATCATATCTCACCTGGAGTATTTTAACACTTATTTTCAACCATCTGCCCATTGGTCTTCCCCTGTTTCCTGTGGGCACCATAAATCTGCTCTGCATCAGATGCCAAGTGATCTTTTCAAAATGAAAATATGATTGTGTCACCTACCTACTGAAAACCCTTTAGTAGTTTCCCATTGGTTTTAGGACAAATTGCTTCATTGTTGGAATCTTGGCTATATACTCAGTCTCTTCTCCCATCAGACTCCACCCCGTCCATTTCAGCCACCGTGGCCTTGTTTTTATCCTGCAAACTTAACCATATGCCATTCTTCCATGGACATACCTAGAGCTCAGTAGTTTCCATGGCAGGTTTCACATGTTGTGCTTTTTGCTTGGAACACCCTTTCCTCCTCTCTTTGCCCAGGAAATGCCCATTCAACCTTCAGATCTCAAGTCAAACAACACTTCTTCAGGGAAAGACTTTTCTAATCCCCTGGCCTAGGTGAAATTATCTAGTCTTTCATGGCTGTATGTATCTCTGTTTCATTGCACTGAGATTTATTCCTGTGATTTGTTGACTTATGTCTGCTTCTCTATTTAGGAGGTAAGCACCGTGAGAGTAGGAATTTTATATCTTTGTATTCACCCTTGTTTTTACTCCTCAGAGAACAGCCCAGGGTCTGGAACATATTTGCTAAATGATTGAAGGAAACAGCCAGCTTAAGTTCATCATTATTATTGTGGGGATGGCACTGAGGATGTTTCCATGAAAACTTTCTTCCTATGAGCACAGAGTATAAAATATTTTCTTGGTTTCAGCACCAAAAATCATGTTTCTAATGAAATAGTTGATTTATTCTATTTTATCTTATGGATACTGGGAATTAAAGAACTGGATAATTTCTCTTTTCATTTGGCTTTTAATCAGGCCAGAGTGAAATTTAGTATTGAATTTCTGCCTGGTGATGTTCATTAACCAAAATTTATTCATTCAGCAAACATTTATTAAACACTTTCAGTGTGAAAAACAATGACCTATGTACTAGAGATTCAGGGGTGAACAAAACCAGATATGATCCTCTCCTAGAGAGGCTTACTGTTGTGAAGTAGCTGTTACTTCAAAAGTCATACAAATAAGTGACACAGTTGCAATTTTGGGGGGTTCTGTAGAAAGTAGGTCCATGGGTCTATGGTAATTTGCAGGAGGATTTGTTCTGTAAAAGTGATTCTTGAGAGGATATCTCAAGAAGGAATAGAAGCTAACCAGACAAAAGAATGGAGGGAAGGACATTCTGGCAAAAAGCATGAGCATAAGGGAGCATAGTGTGGTGAGTAGAAGATGCCAAAAGTAGGCCAATATGGACAGAGTGGAAAGAGTTAGTGAGGTGTGTTGGAGGGGCAGGCAGAGGCCAGACTGTGCAAGGCCCCCTTAAAACATGTTAGAACATTTGTCCTTTATCTGGATAATAATGAAAAAACCATTAAATGTTTTTAAGGGTGGGGAGATATTGCTTTCAAAGAAAAGAAAAACATATAATGTGGAAATAACATATACATGATTTTATAGCCTTAATTTTTTTTTTTTTTTTAAGATTTAGTTATTTCCTTTTAATTTTTTAATTTTTCAAATTTATCTCTTCTCCTCCAGATGATTCTCTTGTCTGTCTGCTCACTGGGAAGCGAACCTGGGACCTCCCACAGGGGAGGCAAGTGCCCAGTGGCCTGAGCCACATTCTCTCCCCGCTGGCTGTGACGTCTGCTGGCTTGTGGCATCTGATTGCTTTAGCTGGTGCATTGTCCAGCTAATTGCTGGAGTGCGGCGGGGTGCAGCGGGGTGCTTTTCTTCTTCAGGAGGCACTGGGACCCGAACTCGGGACCTCCCATGCAGTAGGCGGGCACCCATCTGGTTGGGCCACATCTACTTCCCCTTAATGTTTATATAACCTTAGCTTTGATTAGATCTATCTTTGATCAGATTCCCTAGAAACAGAGCTTAAGAACGGAATTCTGTTTTGGGGGGTGGGTACTATTAACTATAGTCCGTGGTTTAACTTAGGGTTCACTGTTTTTAAAAGTTCTATTTTTTTAAAAAAAAATTTATTCTAGTACCATATATACAACCTAACATTTCTCCTTTTAACCACATTCAAATATATATATTTCAGTGCTGTGAATTATATTCACAATGTTGTGCTACCATCACCGCCACCCATTACCAGAACAATTGCAGGGAATCCAGGGATTCTTGTGCAAGTGATTTATCGAAAGAGTGTGGTCTCAGGAGAAGACGAATGGGAAAAGAGCCCAGCATGGATATATCCTAGCTGGAGACTGTCTTCAGCCTGATTTGGAAGGGAGCTCTAGAGTATGCATTACATCACAAAGTTGAGCCCACCGTGAGGAAAGAAGCCAGCAGGGGTCAACTGCAAGTCATTAAAAGCCAACATTCATAGCAACTATAAAAATACTGGCATGTGAAGGGAGATCTGGGTGGTGCCGATTGGTGTCTACCACAAGTGCTTTAATTACTTTTTCTTATTTTGGCAGGGACTTAATTTTTAAATTTTCATTTATTTCATTAGTAATAAATGACATGTCTCCAGTTCTCTTTTCCAGAGGCAACCACTGTTAAGAATTTCTTGCACATGCTTTCAGAAGTAATCTATATGCATTTGTCTCTCCTTTTCTTTAAATCAAACTATAGCATGGTATACTTACTGTTCTACACCTTGCTCTTTTCACTTAACAATGTAACTTAGATATCCCTCTATATCAAAGTATAAAGATCTGCATCATTACTTTTCAGTGGTTGTAGACTATTGCATTATAGAGAGATACTATAATATATTCACCTGGATTTTTCTACTTAATTTTCCCTATGTGGCTGTACTACATATATGTCTATAAGCAACCTCAACTAGTTGGAACAGAATAGAAGATAAATAATAAAATGAACATTTTTGGATCTCATGTCCTTGGAATGTTCACCTGGAAGATCAATCATAGGACCTGGAAATAGCACACTCATCAGTAATGGTTATTCAGTCAGTCCATTATAGCTGGAGGACATTGGCTGAAACTCTTATTTCCTCTGAACATGGAGGAAGTCCCAAGCCAATTTAAGAGCCCATTTCCTAGGTTTCCAAGTAGTCCACTATGACTGTATCCAAAGCTCTCCAAACTTTGGACCAAACTCTCTTTACTGATTTAATGTAAAGCCTAATAAAATTCTACAGCTTTAAAATAAACCAGCTTTAAAATAAAATAAAGCCTATACTAGGTTTGGGCTCAAAGGCCACAGTGAAGGTGCTTTCATATATCTATCTCTTTATTTTTGGAGATTGAATCATCTTATCTGAGTCATGGCTTGATGGAGCCAAAGGTCTGAAAGTGTTCCAGCATGGCTGTGTTGCAAGCAAACACTGACTTTCTTACAAGATGAAGAGCTGCTTTGAACACTAAAGGCAGAATCTTGGATTCTCCCTCCGAGTCAGCCTGTGTAGCCATGATTCACACACTGCAGGCAGCAACATGGAGCTGGACTTGGGTAGAGAATATTGGTGTTTCCCCAAGTGGAGCCACTCTGAGTTCTTCCTTTTATTGCTTCCGAAGGACAAATGCTCCGTGGCCGGATGCCGTGAGTAATTGAATGCAGCTCTGTAATTCCTGTTTGATTTTGAATGAAGCCATATGGGTGGAGCTTAGATGCTTGTTTTTTCTCAGATAAGTGTATTTCATCAAGAGCTAATTAAAACCTAGGCTTAGATGTAAAGGTTCTGCTGATGGGTAATCTTTTGAATTTGAACTTAAAATAAGTTCTTTGTTGACTGATGATCACTATGGTGAAGTCAGGTATTTGGTACCTTGTAGCAATTGACAATGTATCAGGTTTGTTTTTCTTCACTTTCTGTTTAGAAGAGGTAGAAGAGTTGGACAAATGGCTAAATACTTTTTACTACACTGTTCAGTGAAGGTGTTGAATGAAATACTCATTATTAGGGAAACTAAATTTTTAGGTTGGCATAATGTCACATTGATGGATTATATTTGTAGAAGGGTCATTTCATCTTTGCAGTTTATATTATTGACAACTTGTGTGATGGAACACATTCATGGCATAATGTTTCATAATACTTCACTAAGCCCCAGTTCTCTCAGCTTTAAAACAATCGTGAGGTAATTGATGTAAATCCCTGTGATGGTTAGTCTTCTGTGTCAACTTGGCAAGGCTCTAGTACCCAGTCATTTAATCAAACAGTAATCTAGATAATGCTGTGAAGATATTTTTGTTTATGTGGGTAGCATCTATAATCAGTTAATTTAATTTAATTTAATTTTTTAAATATATATTTTTATTTTTTTAAAGATACTTAGATTACACAAATGTTACACAAAAAATATAGAGATTCCCATATGCCCCACTCCCCATACCTCCCATACCCTCCCACATAAACAACACCCTTCATTAGTGTGGCACATTCATTACAGTTGATGAACGCATCCTGGGGCATTGCCATTGAGCATGGACCATAGTTCACATTGTAGTTTACACTCTCTCCTGCACAATTCTGCAGGCTATGGGAAGATATATAATGGCCTATATCTGTCATTACAATGCCATTCAGGATGATTCCCAACTCCCAAAAAAGCCACTGCATTACACCTGTCTTTCCCTCCCCCTGCCCCCAGAGCCTCCAGTGGCCACTGCCTCCACATCAATGATACAAGTTCTTCCATTGCTAGAAGTACAAGCCTATTGTAGAATACCAGTAATTCCACTCTAGTCCATAGTTCATTCCCCAATCCTGAGGATTCTGGGATGATGATGTCCATACACCTCTAATTGAGAGGGGACTTCGATCCCATACAGCCAATGGATGGGACTCTTGCTTGCAGTTATAGGCTCTCTCGTTTCCTTGGTATGGTGATTGTCAATCCTCATTTCCTTGTTAGTTGTCCTGGGTGAGTCCAACGAACTGGAGAGTAAGTGTTGCAACTCTGCTGAGGCCCAGCGCCCAGGTGGCATATGGACAGCTCAATGTTTCAAGTCTCTTGGATGTATACCTACCAACTCCAGCACCAGTATAGGTTCAAATAGAAAGGACAGATGAGCCATGTGTAGAGAAGCCATAACTGAGTCCAACTCTGTCACTCTAAGGAGCACAAACTCCAAAGTAGGGCCCACTGGCAAGGCACCAAACTCTGGAGCTATCTGCCCTGACCATAGGACCTAGGTGTCTCCAGAGCCCTTAGGAGCCCCACTATTTGGGGTAGTATCAACTTGAGCAGTCTATGAGATCCTGCTGAGATGTGTATAAGCATTACCTTTGTAATGACCTCCTGACTCACTTTGAAGTCCTTAGCCGTATAAACTCATTTGCCTTTACCTTTCCCCCCTTTTATTCGAGGTCTTTTTCCAGTTGCACAGTTGATTTTAAATAAAGGAGATTACCCTTCATAATATGGGTGGGCCCCATCCAATCAGTTGAAGACCTTAAGAACAAAAACTGAGATTCCCTGGAGAAGAAGAAATTCTTCCTCAAGACTCCACCATCAAGTCTTGTCTGAGTTTCTAGCCTGCTGATCTACCCTATATATTTTGGAATTGCCAGTTCTCACAATCACCTGAGCCAGTTCCTTAAAATACATTCTCTCTCTCTCTGTCACACACACACACATACACACACACATGCACACACATGCACACACATACATGTATCCTATTGGTTCTCTTTCTCTGGAGAAACCTGACTTATACTAGCTCTTAGCACAATGCTTGGGGCATAGTAATCACTCATTCAATATATTTTCAATAAATATTTACTGAACGCTTTGCATCTTGCACAAATCAGGCACTGTTCAATGCACTGGAGGACATATACACAGACAATAAACATAATGCATACATATTAATTTGAGGCAATGAAAAAAAAATCAAGATGATTTTAGATATTAATAAGTGCTAGGAAAATAGTTAAACAAGTAATCTGATCAAAATTGAGTATGAGAAAGGAGACAGTAAAATTAACTGGGGTGGCATGCTGGTCTATTTGCCTCCAGACCCATCTTTTCTACTTCTTTGTTGTGATTTGTTTGGTAGAAACTGCAGGAGGTGTTTCCCAAGCTTCTCTGTCATCTGGCTTCCAGCTGCATTCAGCCAGTGAGGCAGTGGTGGGAGATTAAAGGATGGGAGGGAAAAACTCCATTGCACTGACCTGATCTCTGGCAGTGGTTGGTTTCTCCTGTGGCTCTAACTTCTGCTGGACAGGTCTAAAGCTTCTTCCACTTTGCACCTGGCAATCCTGGATCATGGGAACCAGTAAAACCATTTACTTCTGTCATCTTTACAGTTTGGGGTGGACTTTGTTTTCCTGCTGTTGGAAATCTCTGGGTTGCCACACCATTCCTCATTTGGTTTTTCAGATTTTTCATCATGTATAAGTAAGTGCGTATATTAAATTTCATCTATTTTATATACTTAGAAATGGTTCTTCTTTCTTGGTTTGACTCTGATTTGCATAAAGAATTAGAAAAAGTCTTTCTCAGGAGATGCCATTTGAGATGAAACCTAAATGATGGGAAACTAACCATGTTATCTAGAGGAAGGGCATTCTAGTCAGAGAGAACTGCAAGGGAAAAGCATTGAAGAGAGGGTGAGCTTTTAGAATATTTGAAGAATGGAGAGAAAGCCAGCTTGGTTTGAACATGGTGAGTGGACAAGACAGGATACGAGATAAGTGTAGAGAGAAAGGTGGGGGCTAGTTGATGGGAGACTTCGCAGGCAGGCTCAGGTCTTTGGGTTTTGTTCTAATTATGATTGGAAACTATTGGAATATTTTTAGGTGAGAGGAGAGGAGGGGAAGGGACATGTAAG
This sequence comes from Tolypeutes matacus, assembly GCA_026826555.1. Classification (NCBI taxonomy): domain Eukaryota; kingdom Metazoa; phylum Chordata; class Mammalia; order Cingulata; family Chlamyphoridae; genus Tolypeutes; species Tolypeutes matacus. The sequence continues at coordinate 9,995,043 of JAKSZT010054576.1, read as the reverse complement.
CAATCTGATTGTTCTGTCTGCTGTGTAAAGAATATTATAGGGTTATAAGAGTAGACCAAGACCAGTTAAGTGCATTTTGCTAATGATCCAAACAAAAAATGATGGCAACTTGAGCTAGGGTGGAAGCAAAGTTGATAGAGGAAAAATCTACAGAGCTCATTGATGAATGGAGTGAGTTAAAAATGATAAATCAAGGTGATTCCTTGTTTTTTTTGACTTTGGCATTTTTGATGATGGTATCATTTACCAGGTTGGGGCAGACAAGAAAAGTCCTTAGGTTTGTAAAGGAAAGAAAATAATATTGAGCTGTTGAAGTAGAGGTGCTTATTTGATATCTAGAGTTATCAAGTAGGTAGTTGTAGATCATGTCTGGAGTTCAAGGAATAAGTCCTGGTTAGAAGTAGAGATATGACAACCAACAGTGTATAGATATTGATCAACATCAAGAAATGGATGAATCACCAAGGGAAAGGATATAGATCTATAATAACCATTATTATTACTACTTTATAACAAGGTTTCTTAATTCCTTAAAATTAGACTTTTGACTGAAGCTTGAGTCTTCCTAAGTTGGTAGAATGGGATGAAGAGAAAATGAGTAAAGTGAGCAGCCAAATGAGCACCTTGCCTGGATGTTCACTAGAGAATTCTTATCCTTTTCTCTGAAGACCAGATGGCTGGCTGGGTAAGCAGTAAGCATGACGGATGGTCTGGGGCTATGAATACCACATCCATATGCAAATTTTCTGGGGAAAAGCCCAGGCCAGTTCATTACAGGGTATTGAATAAATCTGCTTTGTAGTACCTTCTCTGATAATTGCATCATCTAAATCCCCTCCTATATGAATACTTGGTCAAGAATAAGGGAAGTTGTGATGAGTACATTTGGGTATGTAAAGACTTAGCCTATTTGATTTTAAAGCAGAATTTAAGACAATTGTTTTAAGGCCAAAACAGCTCCTCCCAGAATTTACTCCATTGTGAGACTAAGGAAGTACTCTAAAGCAAAAGAGTTAAGCAAGGCACAGTGAGCTCATACATGACCTTCTTATTCTTAGGTCATTTCCTAGTGAGTCTCTAGGAACCTAATGTGCCTGCTGCAGTTGTTATGCAATGCCTCTTAGAGACCTATGGGGAGACTTTGATAAGAGAAAATGTTTTGAATATTCATAGAGGATGGAATTAGGAGTGACCTTGGTGTTACCATATGAAAGTCAAATATACCCAAGAATAACACCAACAGCAGATTCTACAAGATGTTGTTTATTTCAATCTTCATCCAAGTCTTATTTTAATGCAACTTGGGGGCGAGTGTGCATGTTTTAAAGAATAACTTCTTTGGCTGTCCATTTCTTGAATTGATAGACCATCCTTGGCTCTGTTAATGAGAAACAGGGGCACACTGTGCTGTGTGATGAATAGCAACTGTATTATCCAGGGTGAATATTTTATCTCTAGTGCCAAATTCAGAGCACACTAGTCTTGGGGGGCAGTATGGCAGTCTCCATAATATTGATGATAAACTAATTTTTCCCCACATCCCTAAGTTAGGCTAATGCAACCTATCAAAATTCTGAATACTGTGGTGTTAATACTGCTAGGAAGTCTGGGTATGTCTTCCCTCTTACCTCAGTCATTTTTGGATAGAAGCCCTAATGGTAAATCAATTCTGTTATTTTACCCATGAATGCTATTTATCTTTAGTACTTGCATTTCCTTTCCTTTTTACCCCAAGTAGACCTGGTATATGATAAATCCATGAATTCATGATAGTTGCACATTCATATGGCAGGAATAGGATGGTAGTAAAGATTATAAATAAACAAAATGCAAGACAAACCAAATATAACGATGGGGCACACATAGCTACTATTTTGTTTGGATACTGGAGTTTCCAAAGTGAATTCTCCTGCCATTTTTTCAGAATGGCACTTTTCAAATTTTAGTGTTGCTTTCAGATCTCAAGATTTGTTAAGTATCTACAATAATTAAATTGGTGCTCTACTGGCATACACGTAGACCAAGAGACCAGTGGAACAGAATAGAGAGCTCATATGATAGAGATGGTACTGCACACCAATGGAAAAAAGATGGATGCTTCAATTAATGAAGGTGAGATATTTATTATCTGTATGAAATAATGGCTATATACACCCAAAATGAATTCCAAGTGGATTAAACATGTAACTGTAAGAGGAAAAACTATTAAACTTTTTAGAAGAGAGTATTTTCATGAACTTAATATATGGAAGGATTTCTTAAACAAGACATGGATAGCACAATCCATAAAGGAAATTATTGTTAAGTTCAACCACATGAAAGTTAAGCATGCGCATTCATCAAAGGCCAACATATAAAGACTGAAAATGAAAAATTTGGTGCTGACTTCCTTTGATTTGACTTGGGAATGTTGGTAAATCGAGACCATCCTAAGCTATAAGAATAGGGATAAATGACAAGCTGCTCAAATGTGACAACTTGTCCCGATCTCTTTCCTTCCATCTGTGACCTTGTTCCTCCTATCAAAGAAATTGTCTCAGAGGATAAATTTAGCATAATTGCTACTCCCTGCTTGTTCTTCAGGATTTTAAAACACTTTTGAACTACTGTAGTTAGACACGTTTCTGTGCCCTTCTCACTGTTGCCAAAATATATGATTTCTTCAAAGAACTGGAGTTTATAATTCAACATTTGTGGGCACGTATGTGTGTGTGTGTGTTTTAGAATCTCAAGAAGCACTAAATGTGAGTTCCCCCTGATTTTAAGTGTATTGTGTGCTTATTGTAAAGAAAATTTGCAATATAGAAAAATGAAAGAGAAGAAAACTTAAATCACCCATAGTCTTCCTACCATCCAAAGTCAACTTTTATAATTTTGATTTTTTTTCTATGTGTATATTATATCATTGAAAGCACAGTGTAGGGGTAGCATTGAATTTGGTTTTATTCACTTAACGTGATAACACAAGCTTCCTCCATGTTGTTGCATACTTGGTGGAAACATTATTTTTAATGGCAGCCCAGGGGAAGCAGCATTTCATAGCCATTAGGATCACAGGTTCTGGGGCAATACTGTCTGAGTTTGAATCCTGAAACCACCACTTATTCACTGTGTGGTCATGGGAATACTACTTAACTTCTCTTGCCTCAGTTTCCCTATCTGTAAAACAGGCTAATAATATATTTACCTCACAGGAAGGATTATAGTAAAGATGGAATGAGTTGAGACTCAGAAAATACTTAGAATTGTGATTGACAGTAAATGGTACTTATTGTTATTATTATTGTATGTGTAAAATGGGTGGGTTTTATCACCCCCAAGTCCCACTCAAGTACCAGTGCTGGGGATTTCTATGACATATTTCTAGTGTCCCCTATACATAAAGTACTCTACACTATGGGTTGAAGGCTCATAGGGATCCTGAAAGGTGTCAGTCCAAATGGAGTCAATTGAATGACTTTCAAGGCTCAGGACAGAGGTGGCCATGCTCCTGCTATATGACCCCTGGGAGACCTCTGGGCCCCCATTGACAGTGAGCACTGTCCACTGGGGTTCTCAGCATCTGCACCATGATGGGCTTCCTAGAATGGGACTGCTTGGCCTGTTACTCGATGAAGATTCTCTTCACATGGTCTCCCTAGGTCCATTCCCCTGTTCTAGATCATACCCTATATCTACTTCCAACCAGGAGCAGAGAGGGAGCCATGATTGCCTTGTCTTTTCTTTCCATCCAATTATTGTGGTCCAAACTCTATCAACCAGCTTTCTCCAAAGGCCATGCCTTGTGATTATCAAGGCTTATTTTTGGAAGTTATAAAGACTTGGTATTGATTGTTTCTTTCTTCCATTCTTACCCTAACAATCCCAATTTCCTTTGAATGCCTCTGATTAACTAGGAGAAGGGTCATGTATAAGGAAGTACAGGAAAGAAGAGCACAAAGATTAATATTTCAACATATTATCACATCATAAATGAATGTATCATAATTTACTTAATCACTCTCCTATTGCTGGGCATTTAGATTATTTCCAGTTTTTAGCTCTTAAAACGACACCATGATTAACATAGCTAAAAACCCTTCCATATTTTGGAGGACTTAGGATGAATTACCAGAAGTGGAATTTCTGGGTCAAATAATATAAAAAAATAATAAATACTTTAAGAATTGCCCTTCTTGTATTAGGGATAGATTGTATGACTTTATCAGGTAGTAGAAAATGAAGCATAAGAACAGGGTCCACTTTTTTTTTTTTTTTTTTAACATATTGCCATGTATTTAACTGCCTGAATGCCTGTAACATCCGTTTATTTTGGCTAAACAGACCTTTAGCAGCTTGTTGATATTTGAATTTCTTTGGCTGAAGGCTTTCTTCTCCTGCTTAAATATTAGTACTCTTGGGAGTAGTAAAAGTTTATACACTAAAAGAAAGACTTCATTTTTGTGGGTCCTTAACCAAGAATTGATTACTGGGAGTGTCATGAGCAGTGCATGATATGCCCTGATACCAGGAGGTAGGCATTGTCACTGGGTGTGGAACGTGGCATTGGATTGGAGGTGCCACAGGCCAAATTTCAATCTTCCCAGACTTTAAAGGGAAATGAATAGGGAAGGGAACTGCAAGATAGCTAATATCTAATCAAGTGACAGCAGATCAAAATAAACACCAAAAACAAGGAAATCCCTGATGTGCTTTTTTGATGGAAGGAGAGGGTTGTCCATTCTGACCTGGTGGTGGGCTAAGCTTTGTCTAAGGAAGAATTTTGCAATGGGTGCTGACCTTATTTGCCACCAGGGCTGCTGTGACAAAGTACTACAGACTAGTAGGCTTAAACAACAGAAAGTTATTGTCTCAGTTCTAGAGGCTAGAAGTCTGAAATCAAGGTGTCAGCAGGGCCATGCTTCTTCTCAAAGAGGAGAGTCTGTTCTATGCCTCTTTCTTGGCTTCTAGGGAATAGCCAGTAATCCATGGTGTTCTTTGGTTTGCATACCTCAATCTCTGCCTTCCTCACATTGGTGTCTCTTTCTGTCCCTCTCTTTCTTACTGACTCTGTCTAAATTTCCTTTTCTTCTAAGGACACCAGTCATATTGGATTAAGGGTCCAAATCCAATTTGGCCTCATCTTAACTAATAAAATCTTTAAAGAACCTATTTCCAATTGGGGACACATTCACAGGACTTGAACATATCTTTTTAGGGAACATATTCAGCTCATGACAGATGCTATCAACCTGAGCCCACCATAAGCACCAGAATCTTGAATGGTATGGGGTTCTATCCATCTATAATACCAAACTCTATAAAGGTGATAAAGTATTCATTGAGAATAAATCAATGATGCTATGGATTATTATGGACACTTTTATTAGGTACTTGACCCAAGCATAATTATATATAACAAATTACAAATGCTGTACAATAGGGCTTATAATTAATATCCAATCGATCCTCGCTAGGAATTGCTGAATGCTTTAACCAGTCATTGTTCTGATTTGATCTGCTTTTTTCCTCTTTTTCAAAATAAAACCTCCAAGATCTGTGAATTTTTCTGCATATTTCATGCTCTTCTTGCCTTATGTGGACCTCTGCTGGAATGCTTGCTTCCATGAGTTAGAGAACCTATTACCAAAAATTACAGAAAATTCTGTCTCTGGAAGTGCAAAGGCTCAACATTTAGTTTAAATATGGAGCCATCATCAACCTTGTTGCTATGGAGATCCTTCCTCCAATGTGCTCTGCAACATGTCTACTGCCAATTATCCAGAAATAACTTCTCTATTTCTATGGAATCGTCTGTGTCTTACCTACTGCTGCCTCTATTCTGTTTGAACTTCCATGGAAGGAGGAGCAATTTTCATTTCTATTTCTTGTAGTCAGGAAAGACACTTTTTAACCTGTCCAAGTTGTAAAGGATCCCCCACTGTGTCACTTCCTGTGTAACACTATTAAACATCCCCCTTGGCTGCAGCAGAGGAAGATTACTTTTTTTATCCATTCACTACCACTATGGTGAGAGTAGTAAGAAAGATTATTATGGTTCAATTTTATGTTAGACTCTTAGGTCTTTTTTTTCTAGCAGTAGTTTGATGAGTCATATTCTTTTCCCACATGAGTGCCACTCAGAGTCACTCCACTGAGCAGTTAGTAGTTGAGGAAAGGATTTGGCTGCTTCTCTATCTTCATTTGGATCATCCATCCTTGGGAACTAAAAAGACTTCCTTGAAGTGATTCAACATCAAATGGGCAGATTTGAAAGCACTCAGTTTAACCACTGGGAAGACCCAGTTGGAGGCTTTACACAGTAGTAGAATTTCAAATGTGCAAATCCCTAGCTTGGTTCTCTCTGCAGCCAGCAACCTCTGATGCCATAGAAGCCTGCTTTATCTGCTGCTGCATGCTGAAAGCTGACAGCATTTTTCTGGTTGATTATGGTGTTCTAGGAACATAGCCTCACAGAAGACCTCTACTGTATTTTAGAGATTCACTTTAAGAAAATAGTTTGATGAACCCAGATCTGTTCTGTAGTGCTAAGTTTTCTGCATGTACAGAAACCAGGAAAGTTTTTTGAACACTTGGCCCAATTTGGAGGCCATTGCATGAAGGGAAATAAAAGATGCATCTGTCCCTTCTTTTCTACTTTTACTGCTCTCTACGAAGCTGTAGGAAGAATGCAATTGGAAAGGCTTAGAGAACATGGAATGGATCCAAAAGTATAACTGACTGGGTCTGAGGCAAAGATGCTGAATAGCTGGGGATGGGCAACAGGAGATTGCTTAGTTTTATACTATTTGTGGGTCAGTTTTTTTTTACTTTCAGGCAAGCAGTTTCCAAATCTTTTAAATCATTAAAGTTTCATATATCAGAATCCCCCGAGAACCATTGAACGTTGATTCTCTAGGTTCAGTAGATTTTTTGACTGCCTACTCTTCTCAGTCATTTGGCAGACCAGAAGTCACTATGCCTCTGGATGGCATCATCTAAACAGTTTTCTTCTTCCTGCCCAAAGCTTGTACCTAAAGCTATTGTAGAAGAATTTAGGGCTGTGGGAAGGGAGCACTAGACAGTTAAAGAATAGCCAAAATGTAGCATTGGAGGATCAAAGGGGATGTGCATTTCAAATTTTGATATTGCCAGATAACATTTTCAGGAGTTTGCCCTCCAAAGACGGCCACATTGTGCACAAAGCTATGTGTTTAAGGGTGTTCATTGCATTGTTTGTCATAATGGGAAATGGAAATAAGTTAAATGTCTAGCACAAGAGGCTAATTAAATAGTTCATCCATACAGAGGACTGTTATGTGTTTCTTATAGAGAATAAAGTACGGCTTTAAAATATAACTGTATATTGGAATATAAGAATGCATATGGAAGACCTTGTGCCAAGCTTTTAACAATGGTTATCAATGAATAGTGAGTTTAGAGGAAGGAGAACTTTACTTTCTATTTTATACATTGTTTATATATTTTATATGCTTATATTACTTATATAATAAAAATATCATTTTAAATGCCTTGAAAAAGCAACTCTCAATGTTTGTTTATTTGTTTGGGTATACAGTCCAAACCATGGGAAAGGAGTGGGTCTTTGGCAACCTCCCATGGATGTCTTGCAGTCATACACAGTTACTAGTCCTCAAGTGATAGCTCCATCTCTTTCTCTCCCATTCAAGAGAACACTTAGGACTTGAGTCAAGGTAATATGATTAGAAAGTGAACCTTGAATATGCTCTAGTTTGCTTTAAAAAGTAAAGGCAACAATAAAAGCTCACTCACCCCCTGAAGCATAGTGTGTTGAAACAACACAACAAAGTTATGAGCCGCTAATGCTGATGGGCATTCATTGAGTGGATGAGCTGTTGTACAAAGTGTTGTGTATAATACTAAAAAGATCAAGGAGCCATCTCTGCACTTAAGCTGCTTGACATATGGGAGAAGAGAAGTATATATCACAAGTTAGATCAAGAGGAGTGGTTCAGGTTGAGCACCTAGATATTCTGTGGACAGTGAGGGAAGTCTTCTTGAAAGAGGTGTTTCAACTAAGTGATTTGATGAGAAGATTGGGAAGTGAGTAGGTGGGTTGAAGATGGGGAGGGGTGCGACAGGCAAAAGTTGTCTTTAGAGGACACTGCAACTTATAGGAAGACAAAGGATTTGTTTCGTTTGCTGTTCTATACATAACATCTAAAACCAGACATAGAGAAGGTGCTTAATAATATTTGCTGCATGTTTTGTCAAAGTTTGCATCAGCAGCATAACAATCTAGTCCAGAAAACTGCCTCTCGATCCCAGTGTCCTGTTTATAAAACAATAGCTCTTCTGCATTTTCCTGATGTGCTAGCTCCCCGGGAGTGTGGATGGAATTTGGAATTGATCTTTTAATAATAGCCTTGGAAGATTGATTGTTTCTTGGGTCCAGAGCCCTTTACTGATTGCTGAGCAGAAGACAAAGAAAGAAGACAAGATCTCTGCCAGAAAACCATTTGCTGACTCCTCTGTGTGACCAGCTATAATAAGTTGTACATTTGCATAGCTCCAGACACTTATCTCAGTATTCATATGATCCTCACGCTAATTCCGGAGTGATGATGGATAGACAAATTATTATCCCTCTTTTGCAACTGCTGGTGATCTTGCCGTTGAGTTTCACAGACCAGGAGTTGCAAAGGCTAGAGAGAAAAGCATTGTCTCCCATCCCTGCTGCAGTTGTCTTTCCATTCAGATAGGCTGAGACCCTTTGAATCTTCTGTGAGCAGCTTGGTAAGTCTTTGAAGGTATGTACCTGCTGTTGTAATTAAGGTGTGGATAATAGGTTTCCCCTCTTCTGGGAAAGATGGGAAAACAAAACAAACAAACATGCAAACATCAGCAACAATAAAACATGGAGGCTTTTCTACCCCTGACTGCTTCTTTCCCTCTGCTTTGTGCTTTGGCTTGACAGTTTCAGAGTACACTGAGGATTACATGGGTTAAGTTCTCTGCCTTGTGTTTCTGAAAATATTAGGAATGAAGTTTGTCTTTTTCCACCCTTGATTTGTATTCTTGATGAATTTCTTCTGTTTAGTTCTGAATACAACTCTCTTAACAGTGAGAAAACCCCATCCTTCTATGCCTGCATCCTCCAATATTTCCTTTCCAAATAATCCCAGACATTTGGGTCAATAAATCCTGGTTATATATTCGGAGATATAAGGGAAAGGCTCACCCTTGGACAAATCATGAAGCATTTGTCCATTTTTGGTATCTTCCTTTTTTTTTCATTCTCCCCTTGAATGCTTACTTCTTTCATGTTCTCCTCTTCTATACCTAAATCTATCCTCTACCACTAGGAAAACATTTCAAAACAAAATTGGTTTTCATTCATTCGACAATATTTGCTGTGAAACTGGAGTTTCTGTGGAACTGGAGTTCAGGCATGGCTTAGCTGGGTCCTATGTTCAGGGTCTTATCAGGCTGGAATCTAGTGCCAACTGGGGCTGCAAACTCATTTGATGCCTGTTACCCTCTTCCAAGCTCACTGATTGTTTCAGAATTCATTTCATCATGGTTGTAAGACCAAGGTCCCCTTTGCTTGCCAGCTGCTGGCCATGGACCATTCTCAGCACCCAGAGGCTGCCCTCAGAGCCTTGCCATGTGTCCTCCTCCTCTCACAATATGGGAGCAAATTTCTACAAGAACTCCAGGCAAGCATATGTTACTGCTTCTTATATCTCTGTCTTTAAGAACTCACTTGATTATAGGTCAGCCCATCCAGGATAATGTATCTTTTGATTAACTCAGAGTCTACTGATTAGGGACCTTAATTACATCTGCAAATTCTTTCCACCTTCCCCATATAAAATTCCCTAATCATGAGAGTGGAATCCCATAATATTCATAGATCCTGCCGACACTCACGGGGAAGGGTTTATACAGGCTGGGTACCCCAGGGGGCAGGAATCTTGGGGACCATCTTAGAGTTCTGCCTACTAGAGCAAAACAGACATGATCCCTACCCTGGTGACTTTTATATTTAGTGGAAGAGCCATAGAAGAAATAAGAAAGAAAGACAAGATACTTTTAATTTGTGATATGTATTATGGGAGAAACAAACACATTTCTATGAAAAGTACTAATGCAGAGTTGACATTTAGATGGGACAAAATTTGTGCAGAGCAATATGAAAGATGAAAAGAGAAGTCACATAAAGATCTGGGTTAAGAGTTTCCCATGCAAACTGACCAGCAAGTTCAAAGGCATGGAATTGAGGAAGACCTTGGTGTTCTGAAAGACGGAAAGGATAATGTATGGTGGCAGCAGAACAAAAGAGGAAATGAGGTGTGAGAGGTAGGTGGGGGCCAGATAATTCAGGGACTCAGAAGCCATGGTAAGAAGCTTTGGAGAGGGGAAGCCAAGAGTAATTTTAATCAGAGGAGAAAGAGGATATGATGTCTGTTTCAAAAAGATCACTCTGTGTGGAAACTGGATCATAGAAGTGCAGAAGAAGCAGGAAGACTAGACAGGGAAAAACTAAGAGTCCAGTAAAGAGATAATGGTGGCTTGGTCTAGGGTGGTGCCAGTGAAGATGGAAAGAAGGAACTAAAGTTGAGATACATTTTAGAGATAGAAAGGACAGGAGTTGATGATGGATGGGTTGTGGTACCTCCAAAGGGCATTTCAATTTTAAAAGGTTAATCACTCTGCTTAAGGTCACGCAGTTAATAAGCATCTGCAGGCAGGCCATGGATGCAGGTTATTTAGCTCCATATATGCTGTTCTCTCTCCATCCCTCTGCTTCTTTAGTGCAAGAACAATGCAAACTAGGCAGTAGACATCTTTAATTAAGAATGCTGAAAAATATACTGCACATCGAAAATATTTTTCTTTTAAAAAGTAGAAGTAGAGTTGGGGGAAAGTTATTGCCAAATAAGCCCAGCAGGTCTATATTTTCATTGCAAACCAGAATAGAACAATGCTTGAAGTCACGGCTGCTGGAGTGGAATTGGAATAGGAAAATCATCCAAATCAGGAGATGACAAGACTGTAAGGAGAAGACAGGCTTTTCCTTGAAGTTGTCCAAGGAACCCATCATGGGTCTCTGGATATTGATTGGTCATTGTCTTATGGGAAAACATCTTTGCATAGTGAAAAAGGAAAGAAACCAAGAAGGAAAAGATTGGTCTAGATTTGGAGTGATTTTTTATTTTGATTCTTTATCTGTAAACAGTGGAATCTTCTGTTTTGAAGATAAGATGACCTACAGAGCCATTGAAATGATCATAAAGACAAGATTTCCCTTATTTCTGGCCCATCTGACCACCCTGTCCAAAGGAAGACAAAAATATTTGCATAGGCACTATACTAAATGATTAGATACTTATTAATCTACATGCTTGAGATAATGGTCTTGTTTCTTAAATGGCCATAAATTTTATTAACACAGACAAGGCCAGTGAGAAATTAAGAGTCTTACAATGCTGGAGCTAAACCAACAATCTTAAACGACTCATTGATTGTACCACAGTTTTTAATCTTAGGGTCTCCATAACGCCTCTTGGTTTCCAATGAAAACAATGAGATATACCTCAAAATGAGATACACAAGATGAGCAATAGCTGGAAAGAGGCTATGAAGTGTGAGTGTCACTGAGAATGTATTTCAAAGTCCTCCAGCTTCCTATAGGAGCCAACAAACAAATAGCTCTAGGAAAATCAACTATAGTATCAGTATTTAGAGTTTATTACTATAGCTCTTGCTATCTTTGTCACAGCTACAATTCATAATAATAGTATAATAATAATAAATAAGAGCTAACAGTTTATTGCAGGCTAATTGTGGACTGGGCATTATGTTAATTGTTCTTCATGAGTTATCTCATTTAATTCTTACTATAATCTTTTCTTACGGATAACAGTATTATTCCCATTTAAAGCAAATAAAGGCTTAGAGAGATTAAGGAACTTTACCAAGTGCTCATTGATAGTGAATGGTAGAGCTGATATCTAGTCCTAGATATATTTAACTCTTGATTTTGTTTTTTTAAACAAATCAATTATTGATACATATTCATAAAGCATAAATCCATCCTAAGTGTACAATCAGTGGTATTCTATATAATCACATAGTTGTGCATTTATCACTTCAATCATTTTTAGAGCACTTTCAATATTCCAGTAATTATAATAAAATAAAAGATAAAAACCAACCAAACAAAACTCATCACCTCTTAATCTCTCTGTGCTTCCCCTGTTGTACATAACTGCTATTCTGTTTCCTTCTTTTCAGTATATTTGTATTTACATTTTGAAAAAACAGTCTTATATATGCAATATTACCTATATTTGTATTTTACATGAAGTTTCATTATGTTATACAGCCCCATGTTATATTTTTTAGCTTTCCTTCTAGTAATATACATGTCCTTAGACTTTCCCTTTCACCCACTGTCTTACACATATAACAGCTCTGTTAGTCACAAACACCATGATGTGTTCTCACCATTTCCATTCATTTTCAAAGATTTACAAACAACCTTTTAACCAATTCTGCACAGAGTAAACTTTAGCTATCCATTCTCTACCCTCGTTCTATTTTCACTTGACCTGTATTCTAAAATTCCATGAGTTTACATAATATATTTAGTTCAAAATAGCACAGTCATACAATATTTGTCCTTTTATATCTGGCTTGTTTCACTCAACATAATGTCCTCCAGGTTCATTCATGTTGTCATATGCTTTACAACTTCACTTCTCTTTACCACTGCATAATATTCCATCATGTGTATACACCACAATTTGTTTATCTATTCATCAGTTGGTGGACACCTGGGCTGTTTCCCTTTTGGCAATTGTGAATAATACCGCTATGACTATTGGTGTGCAGATGCCTATTCATGTCGTTGCTCTCAGTTCCTCTGGGTATATACCTAGTAATGGTATTGCTGGGTCCCATGGCACATCTATATTCAACTTCCTTAGGAACGGCCAAACAGTCCTCCACAGTGTCGGTACAATTCTACATTCCCACCAACAGTGAATAAGCATTCTTATTTCTCCACAGCTTCTCCAACATTTACAGGTTTCCAACTTTTTAATAGTGGCCAGTCTAATAGGTGTGAGATGATATCTCATTGTATTTTTGATTTGTATTTCCCTAATCGCTAGTGATGTTGAACATTTTATCATGTGTTCCTTCACCATTTGTATTTATTCTTTGGACAATTGTCCTTTCAGATCTTTTGCCTATTTTTAAATCAGGCTGTTTGTCTTTTTATTGTTGAGTTGCATGATCTCTTTATATATCATGGATATTAAACCCTTATCAGATATGTGTCTGCTAAATATTTTCTCCCATTGAGATGGCTGCCTTTTCACCCTTTTGATGAAGTCCTTTGAAGTGCCAAAGTATTTAATTTTGAAGAGGTCCCATTTATCTATTTTTTCTTTTGTTTCTTGTGCTTTGGGTATAAGGTTTAAGAAACTGCTGCCTATCACAAGATCTTGAAGATGTTTACCTCTGTTTCTTCTGGGAGTTTTATGGTTGTCGCTTTTATATTTAGCTCCTTGATCCACTTTGAGTTAATTTTTGTATAAGGGGTGAGATAGGGGTCTCTTTCTTTCTTTTGGATATGGCTATCCAGTTCTCTCAGCAGCATTTGTTGAATAGACTGTTCAGACCCAGCTGGGAGGGCTTGACAGCCTTCTCAAAAATCACTTGACTATAGATGTGAGGGTCTATTTCTGTTTGGTTCTATTAGTCAATCTGTCTGTCTTTATGCTAGTACCATGCTGTTTTCACCACTGTAGTTAAGTAGGGTGCTACACTGTAGCTAAAGTCAGTAAGTGAGAGTCCTTCAACTTCGTTCTTCTTTTTTAAAAGACATTTTTGGCTATTTGGGGCTGCTTACCCTTCCAAATAGATTTGATAATTGGCTTTTCCATTACTGCAAAAAAAAAAAAAAAAAAAAGGCTGTTGGTATTTTTATTGGGATTGTGCTGAATCTGTAAATCAATTTGGATAGAATTGATATCTTAATGATATTTACTCTTCCAATCCATGAATATGGAATGTCCTTCCATTTATTTAAGTCATCTTCAGCTGCTTTTAGCAATATTTTGTGGTTTTGTGAATACAGGTTCTTTATGTTTATGTCCTTTACTAAGTTTATTCCTAAATGTTTGATTGTTTTGGTTATTACACTATAATAGGTGGAATTTCTTTCTGATCTTCTCCTCAGATTGCACATCAGTAGTGTATAGAAATGCTTTTGAGTTTTGTGTATTAATCTTGTATCCTGCCACTTTGGTGGACTCATATATTAGTTCTAGTAGCTTTGTTGTGGAATTTTCAGAATTTTCTAGATATACTATCATATCATCAGTGAATAGTGAATGTTTCATATCTTCCTTTCCTATTCATGTGCCTTTTATTTCCTTAGCCTAATTGCTCTAGCTAGAACTTCTAGCACAATATTGAATAACTGGTGACAGTGGGCATCCTTGTCTTGTATCTTATCTCAGCAGGAAAGCTTTCAATCTTTCACCATTGAGTAGAATGCTAGCTGTAGGTTTTTCATACATGTACTTTATTGTACTGAGAAAGCTTCCTTCTATTCCTACCTTTTGCAGTTTTTTTTTTTAATCCAGAGAGGGTGCTATATTTTGTCAAATACTTTTTCTGCATCACTCAAGAGGATCATGTGATTTTTCTTGTTCAGTTTATCAATGTGGTTTATTATACTAATTGATTTTCTTGTTTTTAACTACCATTGCATACCTGGGATAAAGCCCACTTGATCATAGGCATCTGGATATGTTGGTGAATTTACTCTAATGGTCAATTTCTCTCTCTTGGTTATTATTTTTTTTTTTTCACAGCTCTTCTTTGATATTTGATTCAACTTATTCTAAATCTTTAAAATTGTCCAGCTTAAGTTATCAAAATTGGGCCAGGGACTCACTAATGGGGCTCAGATTTTCTCCCTGGCTTTAGGGTACAGAGAAACCCCAAATCAGTTTTTGTCCATGCAATTTCCAGACCGGACAGCAGATGGTGCTCGTTGGCACATCTTTTGAAGGAGGTGTTTCAATCTGGCTTTCCTCTGTTTCTGTCTGGCCAGAGCTGCGATTCAAAGTGGGCTTTGCTGGGCAAATTCACTGAAGAGAAGCCCCTTGCTATTCCCTTCCCTTTTCACTTGTAAGAACTGATAGGGATTAAGATGTTTGCTCCCTTCTCTGTCAACTGCAGTGAGCCAGCTTATATCTTGGGGGTAGGGTAGGGGAGCCCATTCTGGCTGCCACGGGGTTTTGGTAACTCACCTTTATTGTTTCTGGTTTTTTGTCTTTCTGTCCTTCACCCTTCTGGGAGTTGTGTAGCATTCTCCTCTGCTGACCCCTAAAGCATGTCCTTCAGACATCTTTTGGCTGTTCCTCCATTAATTTGTGAGGCAGTTGAGCCCTGACTGACTATTCTGATGCCATCTTCCTGGAACTCCTCTCTTTAGTGTTTTAAATATAAATTTACTGCCTTCAATTTTGGACCTTAGAAATTGTTAAGTTAACCCAGTCCCTCTCTTCTCTCCCTTATCCTCAGTATTTTATAGAAGAAGAAACTGCATCTTTCTTCATCTTTTCTGAAGTGACTTGCCCAAGATTATACACAAGTGTTTCTTGAGTTTGAAGTCGTGGACAGATTTAGTTGATTAGGAAGAATTTCAAACATCATTGCCATTCTAAAAACTTTCTCAATAGGAAAGTTGGAGCCTATAACAGAAGAATGGAGCTTGGGGCACCTGATAAATATAGAGAAAGACCGTACTATGCTTGTTTGAGAGATGACTTTAGTTTTGAAGTACAGAAATTCTGGTTTCATTGAAGAAATAATCATATTGATGTCAGAAAAAAATAGGATTAAATTAAACATTAATTGGAAATTAATAGGAAATCATTTTTAAAAGTTGCCTAGTTATACCTGGGGGTATAACTGTATCATATTTAAAATTTAATTGTAATAGAGCCTTTTTTACGTCAAAGAATGTAGCCTGAGATACTCATTTATAAATGGTCCAGATTTACAAATTTTACCATATCATTTTTCTTCATAAAGCCTCTATTTTCATGATAAATGTTGTCATTTCCTTAGAGTTCTTCACATTCTTTGTGTCTCAGTCAGCATTAGCAGTTACATTTCTAGGGATAAGGCATTTATTTTTTGGAAAGGTATATTTTTCATTACTTCACAGGAATGTTTGATGACTTGTGGACAACAGTGTTTGGAGTCAGCTAGGTTCGCTCACTGGTTACAACTCACAGAGGTACAATGGTCTTTCAGTTGTTCCTTCAAATAAAAAATGGATCATTTCAAATCATGTATGTTCAGGACCACTCATAAACTGTTAGAATCAAGAAGGATAAGCATCAAGGGTCTACTCTCTTAGCAAAAGTAACTGCATTTGTGCTTTCATGAAGCCTACTTTTCTTAAAAATTAAAATCATGATTGAATGAGAAGTATGCTTCTTAAATTAGGTGATGATGGGTACAGGAAACTTTTCTTTCAGGAGTATGTATGTAGTAGTTTGAGGCTTTTATATGGACCCCAGAAAATCATGTCCTTAGGTCTTATCCATTCTTCGTGGGTATAAACCTATTGTAGGTTGGACCTTCTCTTGGTTAGTTTATTTCAGTAGGCATGACCCAGGGTAGGTCTTAATCCTTTTATTGGAGTCCTTTATAAATAGGATGAATATGGAGATAGAAAGCTACAAGAGCAGAGAGAAAGCCAGCAGAAGTCAGAAGCTGAAAGCAAGGAAACCAGGAAGAGAAGTGAGAGAACAGCAGATGCTGCCATGTGTCTTGCCATTCGAGAGAGGAGTCCAGGATTGCCAGCAGCTGGTCTTTGGGAACTAAGTATCACCTGATGATGCCTTGATTTGGACATTTCTCTCAGTCTTGAAACTGGAAGCTTACAACCTAATAAATCCCCATTGTAAAAATTAACCCATTTTTGGTATATTGCATTTTAGCAGCCTAGCAGACTAAAACAATATGGTTCTGAGTCTCTATTCTTCATCAATTTGTCAAGAAATCCTAATTCAGACCAAGTCTCTGAAAGATATGAACAATTTATAGGTGACTGGCCCTGAAAATCTATAATACTGTTTCCCAAATTTCTTTGATGATGGGGTACTTGTTAAGTATAGAGATTATCGGATTTTTTCTTTGGAAATTCTGATTCCATAGGACTGGGTCAGGAAATAGGAATCTGTGGTTTTCACAACCACTCCAGGTGATGCTTATCATTGTGGAAGTGTGAGAAACACTGTGTAAGAGGAAATAGCATTCTACACCCAAGGTGTAATAATTTCTAAAGGAGAAAGGTGCTAGCAGAAATATGAAAGATATTCAAAAAAGTTCCTCATTGGAACTGTGTATCCTTCTTCCCATTGGGCAAGTGGTTGCTTTTTGCAAATGACTGGGTACGTTTACCTGGCTGTGGGTAGCACAGTACTTTCCCCACAACTCTCCCACCCTGGTTCCTGTTTCTATGATATAAAGGAGCTCAAGATAGGTATGGCCCGGAGGGAAATGGAAATGGGATTAATTTCCTAGGTTTCTTAGACCTGAATTCGAATGACTGTTGAAGTAACTGAAGCAGCTATATTGGCATTTTTATTTAGAGACAAAAACATAGAGCCAGTTAGTATAACTGTATTCCATATGTTCAAGACACTGGAGAAAAGATTGAACATGGTTATTAGGGATGGGAAGATATTAAAAACAAAACAAAGCAAACAATTGAGCATTAAAGCATTAGAAACCATCAAGGAGGATGATCAGACCTGGGATGTTCCACACAAAGACTTTACAAAAGGGTCCTTATCATGCTTAAAGACTAAAGGAAAAAATGGCCAAAGAACTAAAAGGAAATCATGAAAATGATAATTGAACACAGAGAATAGCAATAGAGAGGTGGTAGTGATGAAAAGGAATCAAACAGAGCTGAAGACCACAGTAACAGAAATTAAAAATTTCCTAGAGGAGTTCAAGAGCAGAATGGAGCTGGCAGGTAAAAGAAACATTGAGCTTGAAGATAAGACAATTGAAGTTATGCAGTCTGAACACAGAGAAGAACAAATGAAGAACAGTGAACAGAGCCTGAAGGACCTATGGGACACAATCAAGTGTACCAATATATATATTGTGGGAGTCCCAGAAGGAGGAGAGGAAAACATACCAAATTCAACAAAAGACATGAATATACATATGCAAGATGCTCAACAAACTCCAAACAGGATAAACCCCAATAGTCCCATGCTGCACCATATTATAATCAAGCTGAGAATGCCAAAAAATAAAGACATTTTGAAAGCTGTGAGAAGCAATGTGCCATATACAAGGTAGCCTCAAGACATATTTAAAATGCTGGCAGCAAAAAATTGTCAACCAAGAATTCTGCATCCAGCAAAACTGTCTTTCAAAAATGAGGAAGGAAAAAAGAAACAACAACAACAACAACAACAACAAAAAATAGGAGTTAAGACTTACTCCCTCTCAGATAAACAAAAGCTGAGGGACTTCATTAACACTATACCAACCATACAAGAAATGCTAAAGGGAGTTCTGTAGATTGAAAGGAAAGGACACTAGACAATTGAAGCTACACGAACAAATAAAGACAAAGATAATGACATGGGTAAATGTAAATACCAATACTATTGTATTTTTCATCTGTAACTCCACTTTTTACTTCCTACAAGATCTAAAAGGCAAGTACATAAAATGTAATGATAAATCAATGGTTTTGATCTCATAATATATAAAGATTTAATTTGTAAAAAGAACCACATAAAGGTGGTGGTGATGGAACACAGTTTATATATGCTTTGAAGTTGTTAAGTTAGTATCAAAGCAAACAAAATTGCTATAGATATAAGATGTTAAATTTAAGCCCCATGGTAGCCACAAAGAACGTATCAGAGAATAGGCAAACTCATAAGGCAGAAAGTAGAGTACAGGTTACCATGGGTGGAAGACATGGCAATGGGGAGTTAATGTAAAATGGGGGCAGGGTTTCTGTTTGGAGTGAAGGAAAAGTTAAAGCAGTAGATGGTGGTGAAGGTACCGCAATATTGTAGATGGGATTAATCCCACTGCATAGTATGCTTGGTTGAGATGTATGTTTCTACAATTAGAAAAAAATATAAACTAGAGATAATGACAATTAAACAAAATGCATGATCCTGGATGGGCTCTAAGAATGGAGGAAAAAGGCACATGTTTTAGTTTGTAAAAGGTCTGCTTATGCAAATACCAGAAAATGTATTGGTGGTTTATTTGGTGTAAAAGCTTACAGTTCCAAGGCCATGAAATATCCAAATCGAGGCACCATAAGAGGTGCTTTCTCACCAAAGTCAGCTACTGTTGATTCTATTGTCCAGGCACTTGCCTAAGCAAGATGGCCTCTGATCTCTGTCGTGGTCTCTGCCTTTCTGCAGCTGTAGGCAAACCTGGTATAGGGTTTGCCTCTTATCGAGCCTTCTCTCTCTCTCTCTCTCTCTCTCTCTCTCTCTCTCTCTGTGTGTGTGTGTGTGTGTGTGTGTATGGGGGGGTGGGCCTCAGCTTCTTGAAACTCTTGGGGGCTTCCCTCTTTACAGCTCAGCCTTGGGTAAAACCTCTCTTACATGGCAGCATCAATCATGGTGGCTCTCTTTTTCTATGTCTGTTTTTCTCTCTGTCTGTGTACATTTATATCAGATCCCACAAGGGGTTAGAGACTCAACCCAAGTCACGCCTCACTGATGTAGTCCAATTAAAAGTCCTAAAGTGATTTTATCAAATAATCTAATCAAAGTCCCTTCAACTGAATTTAATGCAATCAAAGGGTGTCATACCCAGAGGAATAGATTAGTTTACAAACATAATCTTTCTCATTTTTGGATTCATGAAATAATCTCAAACTACCAAAGCACATAAGGACATAAGAAAAATTTGGGATATAGAATGTAAGCTTTATATCATAGGAAATGTACATGCAAGTATTATGTGTTCAAGGAGATTAATGTGTACAACCTGCTGTCATATGCTCAGAAAATACATAGGTAAATAAATAAGTAGGTGATTGATAGAGAGTATGATAAAGGTGGCAAAATGTTAACATTGGTGGGTCTGAGTCTTTGGGGGTGGGGTAAGGGTATGTTGGAGTTCTCTGTATAGGGTTTGTATTATTTTTGCAACTGTCCTGTGAATTTGAAAGCATTTCAAAATAAAATGCTAAAAAGGGAAGACTTGAATAAAGACTTTCATGTTATTTGTAACATCTGATTTTATTTTTTTTTACTATAAGAACATATTAGTTAAAGGAATCCTTAGAACCTGAAAGGAAAAGACAGGAGAGAGAGGCTTGGAGGAGAGTATAGAAGAAAGAAAAGCAGAAAGGATAACCAAAAGAGTAATAAGAGAGACAAAAATAAGATGACATATGAAAACCAAAGAATAGAATGGAGGAAATAAATAGTGCATTTTCAGTAATATCATTGAATGTGAATGGATTAAACTCCACAAACAAAAGATACAGGCTGACAGAATGGATAAAAAAACATGAGCCATCCATATGCTGCTTATAGGAAACTCACCTCACACCCAAGGATACAAACCGGCTGAAAGTAAAAGGTTGGAAAAAGATACTCCACGCGAATAGTAAACAGAAAAGAGCAGGGGTAGCTATACTAATATCAGACAAAACAGACTTCAAATGCAAAAAAGTAATAAGAGATGCGGAAGGTCATTATATATTAATAGAAGGGATGATCCTCAAGGAAGATATAACAGTCATAAATATCTACGCACCTAACCAGGGTGCCCCAAAATATATGAGACAAACTCTGGCAAAACCGAAGGGAGAAATAGACATTTCTACAATAATCGTTGGAGACTTCAGCACCCCTCTCACATCATTAGATAGAACAACTAGATAGAAGTTCAACAAGGAAACAGAGAACTTGAACAATATGATAAACAAGTTAGACCTAACAGACATATACAGAACACTGCATCCAAACTCAGCGGGTTATACATTCTTCTCAAGTGCCCATGGATCTTTCTCCAGGATAGAACACATGTTAGGTCACAATACAGCTCTCAATAAATATAAAAAGATTGAAATTATACAAAGCGCCTTCTCAGATCATAATGGAATGAAACTAGAAATCAATAACAGACAGGAAAAAAGGAAATTTGCAAATGTGTGGAGACTGAACAACACACTCCTAAATATTCGGTGGGTCAAAGAAGAAATTGCAAGTGAAATCAGTAAATATATTGAGACAAATGAAAATGAGAACACAACGTATCAAAACTTATGGGTTACAGCAAAGGCAGTCTTGAGAGGGAAATTTATAGCCCTAAATGCCTATATTAAAAAACAAGAAAGAGCTAAACTCAAAGATTTAACTGAACAACTTGAGAAACTAGAAAAAGAACAGCAAACCAATCCCAAAGCAAAAAGAAGGAAAGAAATAATAAAGATTAGAGCAG